>CM064871.1:25538807-26277913 GCA_032719365.1 Prinsepia uniflora | reverse complement strand
AAAAAAAAGAAAAAAAAAGAAAAAGAAGAAAAAAAAAATTATACACCAAGTATCGACCATTTAAAATTTCTATTGGCTCAAACAAAAAAGGTAAAGGCTAAAAAAAAAAAAAAAATCTCCAACGAGAGCCATGGTCTTAGCAAATGAAAATTCATAGTGGAAATTATACTAGATACAGAAAATTCAAAATTAACAGTGTTTTAAGTCAAAAAATCGATAATTTAACATATGTGAAGTGAAAATGCTAGTGTCTAAAACCGCTGGTAAGCCCATATGGGAAACCTGAGTTGTCTATGCAATGTCGGGTTTCGCCACCGTTATTAATTTTTTGCAATGCCATCTTCACATATTCATTATTACTCAATGCTCCTTATACTTAGGAAACTCCTCCAAACTGAAATACCTATCTGGTTATCAAGACCACCAATGTGAGTAATCCTTACCATTCAAGACCTTTGATTAACAGTAAGAGCATTCATGAGATAATGTTCAACAGTCTAGGCGGAATATTGTTTGAAACCATAATTAAAAGGCCATTTGAATGCAGGTGTAATGTTTACACACAAAGGGGACAAAGGGTTAGTAGGATAGACTGAGGACTACTAGGGTTAGACTAGAAGGCAAATAAGCATTAGAATCTGGGGTAGCAACTACATATTCTTAGGTGCTAAGGTGATCAACGCTAGGACTATTAGTGAGCTTATATATCTCTTTAGATGCATAAACTGATGGTTGTGGTTTAGTTAAAAAAGCAAGTCTAGAGGTATCAAGCACATCATACACGCAAGAGAGACCCCTGATGCCTCGAAAAAGGAAAAATGTGGCTGCAAAGTTTTTCTATTAAACGTTAAATACATGCTAGCTACCCAACAAAGATACTTTGAAAGAAACACTAAGAAGCTTGATTAAACTTCCAAAGTGACCTCATTTCTATATCTTAAGTTTTTTAAAATTTTGACCAAGTTCAGAGATCAATTTGAAAAAAAAAAAAGAGATAAATTTTACCCAAATTACAGACAAGCAAACCAAAATTTAGATTAAATTAGTATAACTAGGGTCTTGTCAAACCACATCCTATGCAACATATACAAAAGTACGAGCAGAAACTGCAGCTTCCCTATAACATTATCCATACACGAACTCAACCTGGTAGTCTCTGAATACTTATTTGTAGGCTCACTTGCTAAATCTGCCCAATTTCCTTCATGTATGGCTGCCTGATGCGATCTTCAGCCTACATTACTGGTAATTAAACCATACCATATGAATGGCGTTTGGCCCTCAACCTAACAATGCTGTTATCTGGAGCCAATAACTCATTAAGCCATTGAGAAATTTACTCAAGTTATAAGCTCAAACACTAAAAGTGTCTTTTCCTGAATTGGGCATTACAGTCAACCCAAAATCAGAAAGAAAAAAACCATAGAACAAGGGAAGCTAAGTGAAACACAATCACAGTGAAGCAAACCAACAGAATCAACAAAATCACATATCAAAACCCAAATCAACAAGCAGACTGTGACCTACAAACAAATAATAAAGCACTAAGAAATCAGAAAAACGTGGCTTTGTAAAAAGAGAGAGAGAGCATTACCCACATATTACCATTTGCCCACTTCACATCATTATTATTTGTTCTTTTGGGTAAAAGCCCACTTCATATTATTAATTTCACATTGTTGCATAAATTCAAACCTTTAAATTCACATTGTTGCATAAATTCAAACCTTAGAATGCGTCAAGAAAATCAACAGAAAGGACATGCACAAAGGGAAAACTCTGGATCTAACTCTGGGATAACCAAACAATGAACACCAAAATTTGTACTTAATGTATCCAAATAAACCTATACCTTTCGCAAAGCAGTGGCGAGCTCACCACGGGTAAAATTGGCAGCAGCGGCAGTGGTCAATGGGATCCCATTACGGAACTGATATAAAGCCACGTTCTTCTGTATATACTCCGTGAACTGAACCCTGCGTTCCCCAAATTATTTTTAAATTTTAAACCAAAGCCTTTAGCAATCAAATCAAATCCCAAGCAAAAAAGATCGATAATCAAACGAAACAAAGAATAAGAATTCGGACCTGTCACCCGGCTCACCGCTGGCGGCGATAAGCTTGTGGGAGTCAAGCACCATGATCTTGTCTTCGTTAGACTTGTGCACCAGTATGCTGTGCACGGCGGACGTATCCGCCGCCACAACTGCGAAGCCGTCCCCTACCAGACCGAAGATAGATTCCATTTCCTTGTTGAGTGCTAGGTTTCGAGTTTCAATCCTCTCTGTGTTTTTGGTTGCTTGGGACTGTGTTCTTTTGGGTTATGAAATTGGAGGCAAAGAGCAAGGAACTTGAAGAACAAGTTTACTGAGGGGTCAGTCCGGTATTTAGAAATTTGTTGGGCCACTAAGAGAATATTATATGACTCGAAACCGGTCCTTTTACGGTTCTACCACAATTATAGAATTGGTTCAGGCCAACCCGAATCCTTCTATTTCCATCTCCGCTTTTAAACGCCTTTGAATTCTAGTTAATCCAAATTCAAGCCCTTTTTTTAAGAGAGATTTTATTCAAACATTTTACTTCGTAAAAGATCGACAATTTGAATAGTTTTACAAGAAATTAAAGAAACTCAAAATGAAAATTACAATTACGATCCAATTACATAATGTTGATGCAGAAATTGTCCGGACTTGTTGAATTTCTTTTTGATCCCTACACACAATAACAAGAAATAATCGGGGACTAAGGTTGGTGTTGGGGGGGGGGGGGGGATGGTTTAACCAAGAACACTTCGATTACTAAGTCAGTTTAATCGTAAACCGGCAAAGTTTCGGTATGAGTTTTGAATTATCATTATAGGTGAATGAGATCCCGTATTTATAGTGAAATCTTAAAAGTCACTGAAACGTCTGATTGATTGAATAAAATAGTATTTAATAAGTGATTATACCGATATAAATTACTATTATTAACTATATAAATAATAATAAATAATTCATAGAGAGATTATTTATTATTGTCATTAATCTGATTAATAAATATATCTAATTGATAAATATATTAAATTAATACGGAGATCGTGTGATGTTGTCGTTGTCTATACCAAGGGTAATATCGATATTATAAGAGTTATGGGTCACGTGGCAGCTCCACAATTTTTCGGTGATTTATGATTCCACAAATGCCTCCACATCGTTTAGGAATTCAGAGAATCTTAAGAGATGTAATTTTTATTGTGGTCCCAATAAACCATTTTTTTACGGTAGTATGACTCCGCTTTGCCTGGTATGGCTGGAATTCTGATTGGCCTTGAATTCGACCCAACAAGAAATCTTTGGGCTTGTAGTCTTACTTTGAGTTGATCCTTATTAAAGTCCAATTAGTAATTAGGGTTTGTTTATTTTTTTTTTATTTAAATGAGGGTATGTGGTCCTTATTTTTAATAAAGAAAACCAAAACCTAAATTGGGTTTACTACTAAGGAAAGTTGTCTAACATCATCAACCTTTTGTGGCGAAGGAATTCGATGCCGCTGTTTGTAAAGGTAGGAACAGCTTTTAATTTCCATGTTTTTTCTAGTCTCTGTTGCTCTTGATTTTTATAGACTTTGTGTGAACGCCATCCGCGTCAAATAGAGGGAAGGGAGAAAGTATTAGTACAGTTGACATGACCTATTGAAAAAGGGGTCGCAGGGAGGGGGGGGGGGGGGGGGGGGGGGGGGGGGGGGGGGGTGGTGAATCCGCAAGGCTGGAGCTGCGTGACGTCGTGAGGTAGCAACATGGGCTGCCATATGTTTGCGCGCTGGAGCAATTTCAGCGAGCATGTGCATTAGAGTTGGTTGGTAGAGGAATCACCCTTCACGTTGGTGTAGTTTGCTGCTTGGAGGGAGGTAGGTTAACCCCACAAGAAAGAAGTTGTTGGGGAGGGGGTCGGCTGGCGGCAGGACCCCTCCAAAGCACTGCTCTAATTTTGATCATTTTTTAAGCTTTTTTCTAGCTTTTTTTTCTGATGTTCTTTGGCAGCTTTTGTCGCTTCCGCTTTTTTCAATTGTTGTTGCAGAATCTCTGCTTTCTTTGTACAATACAAATAACATATATATAATTAAATATATATATATATATTTGTTTTTTTTGTTCATTTTTATTCTTTTGTAGATTCCGGGAGTTGTAAATGTCCGAATGTAACGATTCAAGCGGTGGTGCGCTCTACTCTCCAAGACGATCATTCTAAGATGCATGAAAGCGTACTTTTGGAGAAGTCTTGAATGAATCATTTTGTGGAGCAACATGTCGTAAAACCATCTGGCGCTATGTCCCAGACTTACTGGAGCTTCCGATTTCAAGAGATGATGAACTTGACATCAAGACGCTCCTCCAGTTGACACGCTTGTGGTGATTTGTGGATAGAAGAGCTTGACGCATTGACAGACTTGTTATCTTCAAGTGCAGGTGGATCCAACATTGAAGCTTTCAGCGAGGGAGGTGTGGAGCCTCATGACTTGAAGTGTGGTGTGTTATAACTCAAGGTGAGACATATTCTAGTTGTTAGGAAAAACGTGTTACATATGCAAGACAAGACGTGTTACAGCTACAATGAGAGATATACTACGGTGTGAGGCGAGGCACAACAAGGCGAGGCCTGGTTGGAGCTCGAAGTGATGCATCAAATGATGTGGGGCGTTCTTTCGCATGACCATGCAAGTAGTGCTTGGTGCATAGAAGTGCTTGGCACGTGAGGAACAATGCGTAGAAAAATGCAAGGCAAGGTCTGGTTGGAGCTCAAAGTGTTGAACGAGGTGTGTTTCAACTGCCGGGGAAAGGTGTGCTACCCTGAAATGAGGGACATGCTATGGTGCAAGGCGAGACACAGCAAGGCAAGGTGCAACTACAAGGCGAGGCATACTGCAAGTGCGAGGAGAGGTATTTTACATCTAAGACTTGGCGTGCCACAACTCAAGGAAAGGCAAGGTTAGAGCATGAGTTGATGCGCTATACGACAAAAGGCACTCTTTCCAAAGACTATGCTCCTGGCGCTTGGTGGGTAGAAGATCTTGGCGCATGGACAGACGTGTCATGTTCAAGTGCGGGTGAAGCCAACATCGAAGTTTTCAACAGGGTAGGCGAGCAGTCCCATCACTTGGAGTGCGACGTGTCACAACCCAACATGAGGCTTGTGACGAATCGTCCCAAATTCCTAGATTATATTAGTGACTAATCACGATTAGTGAGGTTAATCGGTAATTAGTTGGGCGAAATCGGACGAACGATGCGAAATGACCGTTTTGCCCCTGATCGTGGCAAACCGTTGATTTTTAAATCGGAAGGTCAAATGGACTTTGACCGATGACCGTGACGTAGTTCGTGACGTCACGAGTTCATAGACAGGTGGCACGTTCAATTCCGACGTCCGAGGAGGAAGTTATGACGTTCAGAAGTTTAGGGGCATTTTGGTAATTTTGGTTAAAAAGGGGCTCAAATGTTGACTTTTTGACCGGGAGGTCCGATGGCCGAGGGCCGAAGACCGTTACGTAGATAAGGACGATACGAATCCATAGATAGGCAGCACGTCGAATTTGGACATTCGACGATGAAGTTACGGTTCACGGAAGTTCGAGTGCACTATTGCACGAATTATGAGGCGGGTTCAATTTTGGACTCTAGTGGGCCCAGATATTTGTCCTGATGCCCAATGGATGAGTGACAAGTGTCACCCATCCAATGGACACCATATTTCCTTCAAGCACCGTGCAAACCATTCCATTTTCTCCATTTCAAACACAAACCTAAAACCCACCCGATCTCACCATTTCTCTCCATCTCTGTGCAACCCAAAACCCATCCATTTCGACCAGGAGTGAGACCAGAGAGTGGGGAGGCTGTTGGATGCGGTGGCCGGCCCAGGAAGGCGCCGTCGGGGGCGGTGGAGCCACGAACCCATGTGGGTGCACGGTCAGGCCCAATCTTTCCTATTTTTCAATTTCTACATTATGCTTGTTTTTGGGTGCCTAGGAAATGATTATTAGGTTGCTAGGGACTCAATATGAAGCTTTTTAAGGGGTTTAACGGATGAGAATCCATGGGAGGGAAAATGGAAAATTTGGCTGTTAGTTCCATTTTGGAACCATGGGTTTATACGGGTTTTAGGTAGTTTTGTTGATTGGTTTAGATAGGAAATGAAGAAATAGGAATTTAGAGATTAAAATGGGAGCAAACGGACCGAAAACGAAGGAGGAGGGGCACTGAACCGGTCACGCCGGTTCAGCATAGTAACAGGCCGGTTCAGACCGGTTTTCTGAGGTTGATGATGATGAATAGCAACTTGGTCCTTCTAGGAGCGCGTGAGGGCGCATGGGCCATAATTTGGGGAAGTGTTGAACACGGGAAATCTTCTATTCGATGTAAAGAAGATTTTGGAACTGGTCTCGTGTCAATCGGACATCGTTTCGATATTTTCGGGGGTGTCAGAAGATTTAGGGTCGGTTTAAAAATAGTTAAAAGTTCGGGAAAATTATGGGGCTTTGGTAGGAGGTTAATTAAGTAGTTAGTAACCTTCTATTAAAATTTGGACAGGTTTGGGAGTCCCGGTGATGGTGATCGGCTCGGGGAGCCGTTATGGCACGCAAATCGAGGCGGCAGCTCGGACGGTCTGTGAGTGGACCTTGTTTTCTAAATTGGTGCATGCATAAATGTTTATTATATGTTTTCATACATTTTTGATGATGCCATGGGTTATTTTGTATGTAGTTACGTATAGGCACGTATTTCGAGGTTTCGGCCCTATACGGTGCCTATACGGGTCTGTATGTCTTTATTGTTTTAAATGAAAAGGTTTTGGATTTCTAAAAGGATAAACTCGAGTATGAGACTCATTTGGTTTTGTCTCGGGCATATGACGCTATTTACGACCTTCGGGTCTAAATCGTGGTCGCGACGGGTACTATGTGCACGGCGATCGACGATATGACGCTCGCCTCCGGATTGAGATGTGTTCCTTCCGGAGAGGTCACGATGCACGATTCGTGGTCGGGCAACCTGGGGAGGCTCGACTTCGGAGTCCTGACGGTTCAGGATATCGATCGGTGATGAGTGCACCATGATCTTGTGATGGTCGCGTCGGTTGATACGTTCACGGCGACATACCAGGATTGAGGGCGGTCCTGGACGGATGGTTGCACGCATGTTAGGACCCGTCCCAAATATCGCCTCGATATCCGGGACGAACCCTGCTCCCGTCTGACAATCACACCCAAAGTACCAAAATAACCTCAACACTACTATAAGCATAATTATCATACGAATGAGTAAAATATAATACAACTGTAAGTCAGAGCATAGTTCTACAAAATGGGCACAAAATCCTACTATGCTAGTCTCGCAACGGAAGAACGTCGTAAGCTCTATGCCTCGATTCCTGCCTCAACGTTCACCCCAGCGCTATCACCATGACCTGGAGGGAAAATTTAAAACCAAAAGATGTGAGTGGACTAAAACAAATACAAGTTCTAAAAAAAACAGTTTATGATCAAATCAGAGTTAAGGAAAATAATAATAATAATAATATTTGTTCCCTCCGTTTTGAAAGCATGCATGCCCAACTACGTATCAGAAAAACCACAACATAAAACATCATAAGAAACAGAAACACTATAAAACGGGTATAAAAATCATATCATAAGCATCATGAAACCGCATCATACATCGTGAATATCAAATCATCATTTTACGATCAAACCTGCTGGGTCTATCCGAGTCTTTAAACTCAACCAGGCCTCAAATGTAATTCCGAGTCTTTAAACTCAATAGGCATACGGGGGTAATATCGTAAATATCCGAGTCTTTAAACTCCCGAGTCTTTAAACTCAATCCGGGCCCGTCCCCCGTCAATCAGAACATCCGGGTCTTTAAACCCAATATCCAGATCCAACAAATCCAATCCAAATTCCATGTAAAATCAATTCTAAATCCATAGCCAAACTCGAATTCGAAATCCCCGGTTCGAAGCCCTTTCGGCGTTCAGAACCGTCATTCCGAACCCAAATTCGGAAATCCACCTTTAAACCAAAACCCGCGCTTAATCACAAATCATGTTTCATAATCCATTTATCATCATCAGAAAACAATTATAGATTGAAATCCCTAAGTATGGCATCAAAAATCCGAAATCTAGCTTTTTCTCGAAAAACGTGCAAAATCCCGAAAATGTCTCGAAAAACGTGCAAACATACCAACCACATATAATCATCATCAATAAGCATAAAAACATATTTAATATCATAAAACATCAATAAAACAGTTAGGCATGCTCGTAAAGAAAGAAAGAGTCCACTCACGAATCTGAAAGATTCAATCGCGCTCCGTGCGCTCCTCGACCGTCTCAGGCGTCTCCCGTCCTGTCAATATGCACCAAATAGTGTCATAATTACATCAAGGATAATAACCCTAATTTCCCCAATTTTTCGGGAATTTATTCATAGTTTAAGCTTAAACCCTAAACCGTCCGGATTCCCGAACTACCTCATAACATCGTCCGATTAACCCGAAAATCATACCAATGGATTCCTTAGGACATTTAGAACCAAAACCATGTTGGAAGGTTGGCCGGAATCCTCCCCACGCGCCTCCACGTGCCGCCCAAAGTGGCTGCGCGTGGGCCTCACGCGCCTGCTACAGTGTTTCTTCTTCCTCGAGTCACCCGGTTCAACACAGTTGAACCGGCGTGACCGGTTCTCTGTAATTCCTCCACCATTTCAGTCCAATCCTATCCCAGAAGCTTCGTCCAATCCTTAGCAATCTAACCCCGTCCTAACATCGAAGAATCACGGCCTAAAACTTCACGATTTCTCCCTCGAAAAACATAACCCGTGGCCCCTGTTTTGGCCGCCGGCCACCCAGGTCCTCCCCCGGCACGGCACCACACTCAAACGACTCCTGGAACCTCCAGGAGTCTCACCCTGACCTCCAAATCCCTCGACTCTAGCCCTAAGTCCGCGACTTTGGAAAATAAGAAAAACGGGAAAACAGGGGAATCGGGGTATACCTTCGATTCTGTCTCCGCCATGTGCACCGCCGCGTACTACGGTGCTCGTTGAGTCCCCTGCAAGCTTCTGAGCCTCCTATTGCCTTGGTTTGAGCCACCACACGGCACAACCACCGCCAAAGGGCCACCGCCTCTCTGTTCCCTCAGAAAATCAACCGTCCACCGCCGTGTCCCCGTGCACGATTGCAGCTCCAAAACACGATCAGTAGCTCACCCTCGTCTCTCTAACACTCTCGCAAGTCATCAACTCACTCACCCTTGCACTGAATCGATCAAGTTCTCTCAAACTCTTCCTCTCTGTTTTCTGTTGCTTACAGTCAAATACACGGTTCAAAATCACACAAATTGTGGCCGTGTGTATTTGAGACCGTCCTAGAACCATCCAACCACTCACACGTGTCCAAAATCCTATGGAGCTAACTAAAATATCCCAATCCACAGTTGCCACTTGCTCTGATCTGATTGGGCTGAGGGGAAAAAGACCAAAGTGCCCCTAGTTATAAAAATTACCTTTTTGCCCTCACACTTTCCAGACCCGTAACTATTCCATCCGACGTCTGATGACAACGTGCCGTCTGTCGTTGTACTCAAGACGTCGAGACCTATCTAACGGTCCTCGGTATATGAGAAAATCACAAGTCCACTAAAAAGTCAACATTTTCCTCAAATAGTCAAAATTACGGTAACGCCCTCAATCTCCCGAACGTCATAACTTTTTCTCTGGTTGTCCGAATTGAACCTGCCACCTGTCTACGGACTCGTGACGTCCTAAATTACGTCACGGTCAATGGTCAACACTCATCCAACCGGTCAATCAAAAAGTCAACATTTGACGCACTATTCATAAGGGCAAAATCGTCCTTTTATACAAAACTTACAAAAATTACATTTATACCCTTCCCGAAGGTACGGGTTGTTACAACAGATCACTATGATCGGAATCGTGACTGACCCTTAGATATCGGGCACGGTGCCCAGTTGAGTCATATGTTCGGGCACGAGACCCAATTGTTTTACACTGATGATTTGGGGTCAGGGACCCTAGATAGATTTCCAAGTTCATAACGGTTTATGGGAACCGGCATGAACTCTGGAAAGGTCATTGTGGTTCATGACGGTTTATGGGAACCGACATGAACCTTTGTCAGGTCATTCTGGTTCATGACGGTTTATGGGAACCGGCATGAACCTTGGTTAATGGATGTTGTGGATCATGACGGTTCAGGGGAACCAGACATGAATGTTTATGTTATGTATATATATATATTCATATACCTTCCTTTACTTGTTCTTCTATCTCCTCTAGGGAGGGTCGTTGGCTTGGGTGGACCCTGGAGTAGTCACGGAGGACCGACTGAGTGGAGTCACCCCCCAGTTGGGTTCCTTACTCTCAGGAAGGCTATGATTACTATTACCTCGGGTAAGGTCAGTGGTCTGCTGACATTGATCTTGACTTGAGAAGACTCGGATTGAGACCTGGGTAGCACGCGCGTAGCTTTGGAAACCGTGACAGGATTGGTTGTGTGAATTATATGTATATGTGATGTATGCTACATATATGATATATGATGTGTGTTTACACAGGTTTTGGGCAGTGGCCCGTATGGTTGGTTTCTTATGATTTGGGCCGAGTCCCTTATGGATTTGGGCAGTGGCCCGTATGGTCATTTTCATTATGGTTCTTTCAATCTTGGTTTTGGGCTTAGTTCCCACATATGGTTTCTTTGGTTAAATGGTTTTCGAATGCATGGATGTTTTTTAGTGAAGGGTACAAATGTCTTCTCGTTAAAATGTTTTTATAAACTCTTGTTTTGTCCACTCACAGTTTTTACTGTTTTGACTGCCCTTCAGGTTGACTTCGGATGTGGACTGTAGCAGAGATCGAGATATCACATACCTCCTCCGGATCCTGGCGTACTCTGATAGCCGGGAGGGCAAAGGTCGGAAATATCCTTTGTCTGACACTTCGTGTCAGACAGGAGCAGGGTCATCCCACATTAATCCCGTGGGGATTGGGATCGGTCATGTCAACATGGTATCAGAGCATAGGATTGCTTATCAGAGCAGGGTTATCTCTATTCGAGCAACCGTGGAGCTCTTGGAGTTGTACGAAGGTCAAGTATGTGATATCTCAATGGGCTATAGTTCGTGGTCAACCTGATTGTTGGGATGCCGATACGATAGTTAGTAGGACTGTATCATGGAATGTCTTGGTTTGGCACTTGATGCCGGGGTTGCCATAATTCTGTTGGGGTTGACAGTGTGGGACTCTATGGAAGGATGAACGTATTCGTACGTTAGGTTGTGATCGTGAGACGGTTAGTTGGGATCGTCTTTCACGATGTCGTAGGATCGGTTCCGACGACTGGTTGGATGTTGTGGCCATTCGATGGTCAGATATTGTTGAGTTAGACGGATATACTGCTGGAGGCAGCCGGATTCGAGGAATCCTAGTTGATTGATGGTAGGATTGGATTGACGTCTTTGCGATGTCAAGACCGTGGAGACGGTCAGATTGTGGATTGTACTGCAGTTGGTAGCTTGCAGTTGGGTTCAGGGAGACCCTAGAGTATGATTGTGGATCCCTACATTGGGTTGTATGGTTCGGAAACGTGAGTTGACGAGTGGTTTGACTTGGACGACTATTCAGATTTGGATTCGTTAGTCGGTCTAGTCATGTCAACTTGTGTTGGGACTGCACTTTGCAGTCGGAGTTGTATTTATCGGTTAGACCTAGTTGGTTGTCGTGCTACTCAGTTGTGATGGATTGTTGGTACAACTAAGGTCATGGATGACCTGGTAGACGACATTGGTTGAGTCGAGTTGCGACTGGATCGAGTTGGTTGGACAAGTTATCAGGGTTGGTACTTGTCGATGAAATCCCTGAGTGGGATACGGAGTTGTTAATACGGGCGGTTGATTCCGTTGGATGCGAATCTCGATAGCGATGTCTGGTAGTTAGGTCTGCACGAGTGTGTGGCAGGTGCTACTGCTGAGAGTGGTTGTAGCTATGGTTGTTGGGAATCGGGGACGTTCGGGGAACGTTTTATTTTCTCGTATGAGTTGTCAGGGTGACTGTACCCAAAGTTGTTGGGTACGAGGGATGCAGAGTTTCTCCTATTCGAGCAGAGGTACGGGGTCGTCGCTCGGTATGAGCGGAGATCCAGGGTTGTCAGATTTGCACCCTGTGTGCCGATGCTGATATTGATACTGATGATAGTGCGTTGGTGCTGGTACTAGCGCTGGTTCTGGTGCCGGTGATTGTGATGACGTTGAGTCACATTCGTCGAGTTGGACATGTGTTCGGTATCTGTGGTTCGGGAGTGGATCACGGATAGTTATGGACACGTGGTTGATGTCCGAGTGTGTTGGTTCCGATATGGTTGGGACTTCGGAATCGCGAGAGGGTTAGGATTGTGGTGATGAGTGGAATGCGGGTTTTTCGCATTGGTAATGAGTGTTTCGAAATCATTAGGGTGACTTCTCAGGTTCTACTGTGGTAGATGACGGTAGATGATGGTTGTTGTCACCAGTACATTGGTCGTGTATTGGTTGGTGGACCCGGGATTTGTCTTGGGTCATCAGGAGGAGTTGAGTATATCGAAGTTACATGACTAAGATTCCTCATTTTCTGCTTGGTGGCAGATGATGTTGGTTACGTGACGTGGTGAATGCAATGAGTTTTGGTTGCATTCACGTAGGTTGAGTTTTGATGTCATCATGTTGGATCATCTTTGGTTTTTCCTAGGTGGAAGGACAAGGATTGATATGAGGTAATCAGTGAGAACCTACAGTCTCGGCGTGGCTCGTCATTGACTAATCTATTTAGATGTGGGAAATGGTCTAGGGCTTTGGGCGTTGTGACGATTCTCGATCGTGACGTTCATGGTCGAGTGAGCATGATGGGACTGAACTTCTTTTCGAGGTAAATCCCGTATGGTATATTACTCAGGTGAGTAGTTTTCCGATGTGGTCAGATATGGTCAGCCTTAGAGATGTGTTGACATTGTGATTGGCTTCCCTATAAAGTCAATCGATTGTATTGTGGCAATCGGTTTGAGCGGGTAACCGATAGGTTCGGTTTTGGTGCATCTCGGTAGACGTGAACGAGATTTCAGGTTTTGAAATCAGATTTCTGGATGACGATTCAGGATTTGATTTTGGAACTTGAAGGAGGATTTCTGGATTTGGGTTTAGGAATCGGATTCTGGGTAACGATTCAGGATTTGATTCTAGAGCTTGACTGTGGATTTTCTTTTTATGGATTTGGGTTCGGAATGGTTATTCCAAATGCTAGCTTACGGAATGATGATTTCGGATTCGAATTTGGATATGATTATGGATATGATTTCTGGGTCTGGATTCGGGATTTCTTACGAAATTGCGGATTCAGATTCGGACTTGGGAATGGTTGTTGAGTTGGAGTTTCGATTTGTCTGATGTTGGATTGGACATATGAACTCCATTATAGAAACGTGATTGGCTACAACCTAGGTGGTTGTAGGCTGATTGATGGGTAGTTGTATGTACCTTGTACGTTGTTCGAGGTATGATACCGGGCAGACTTGTGGTGCCCGGGTGACGGTATATAGGTTATACTAGTGGTATGTTTGACAGGACCCGCCCCGATCCCACAGGGACCAACAGGGGACGTGCCCTGCTCCCGTCTGACACCCAATAATTCATACCAATTTTAACCTCAAAACATCAAATGCATAAATAACCAAATTAAAGTTATACATCAAATCCGAATTAAACAGATGTCAGACAAGGGATGAAATCCAAAATTACAAGATGCGAGCACGACTCTAAAGTAAACCTGCGGGTAAACCACCCAACAGGGGTTCAGGTACGCAGAAGTAGATCTATGCCTCAGCCTCAAGTTCCTCCTCTACCTCAGTATCACGACCTGGAGGGGTTACCAAAAACATTAAGGGTGAGTGGACCGAAACTCAAGTTTATAAAATCATTCGATAAGTAAAACATATAATTTACCCCTCCGTTTTCCAAACATGCATGCAACCGTATTTAAAACCATCAATCATATAGTATGAACCATAAGGCATAATATAAAACCATAAGTATAATTTTAGTTGCTGCACTATACACTCCAATCCCGACATCCCTGATGTCTGACGTCCCTGACGTCAATAAGGTCACAATCACAAGGCTAAGCGTGCCACTCGGGTCTCAATTTCCGAGTTCAATCCCAGAACCCCATTCGGGTACAGCATCCCCGATGCTTAGCGTCATAGACGCTGGACGTACTAGACGTCCGTGACCTCTCCGGGGTACCTCATCCGGAGGAGACAATATAATATGGAAGGATCTATACAGTGCAGTACCAAATACATTTTATTGTTATCCACATGCAAAGCATATATATACCTATATAAAGTCCGAACCAATCATTAAGTTTCATCAAACGGGTCTCAAGCCCAAATACCGTGAAACGTGCCATAACCATATTTTCCATATCATCAAAAACCATTATTGTTTTTAGCATGTGAATAAGTATAATAAAACCAGAAAATATTTATGCACGCAAGGGTTTAAGAAAATGGCCCACTCACAGTACAATCCTGTTGAAAACCGAGCGTATACCCTCGATCTGGTACAATTATACAATCCCTGTCATACCCAAAGTATACATAAGGGTCCATACAAACCCCAAACATTTAACCATGAAACCCTAGACCGAAACCGGCCCGGAAAAGCCGCCCGAACGCGCTTTCCAAGGCAATAACTCTCATTTTGACCAACTTAATGATCTCCGATCGACCCGAAACCACCGCCATTGGATCCGGATCGTCGAAACCTAAAGAATGGTGGTGGTCCCACCAAAATCACTGTTCACACGCGCCCCCACGCGCCTGGTCAACCCTCTGGTCAACCGTGCTACAGTACTGTTGACGTCAGCATGACGTCACTGCTGACGTCATCACTGACAGTGTCAGAGGACACGTGTTAGTAGTCCATTGGTCACTGGTCTGACAGTTTCTGACATGATGACGTCATCATGACGTCACTGCTGACGTCAGCATGATGACGTCATCAGCTACAGTACGGGTCAGAGAACCGGGTCACCGCAGCCCCACGGCTTGACCCGATCACAGATCGCGATTCTGATCACCATTTCAGGTGAGATTTGTTCCTATGGACTCGCCTCAACCTCCTCAACGGTTCTGTGCAATTAGAACTAGATTCTAGGTCGAAGAGATTACCTGAAAATCGACTGGAAGGTTGGCTGCCGGTTCTGGTTACCTTCTCCGGTTAGTCGACGACTTTCCAGTCACGGTCCTGGGTTCAAACTGGTCGTCAAGGTCCCCTGAATGTGTCATAACAATAACCAAACAATGTCAACGTCAAAAACAGACGTTTCGAAGCAGGGAAGGAAAACGGGCACTCACGGGTTTATCGTCCTATCGCCGCCGTGTCGCCGCCGTACACCGTCCAGATCAGTTCCTCGTCGTCCTGTCGTCACGGTGAACCCAACCGTACGTTGGTTCGAGTCCCAGAGTGAAGGTTTGGATGGTTTGGTGACTTGGGCTGTTCGGGTTTCCTTCTCGAGTCTGAGGGAATGCTGGCCGTGCAGGGCGGCCGTGGAGTGGTGGCCGGCGTCCGGGGGTGGCTGTTGGCTGCCTGGGGGTGTGAGGTTGAGTGGTGAGGGCTGCTGAGTTGGTTCCAAGAGGAAATCGTGCTAACCGGGTTGAGAGAATGAAAACATAGGTGTATGGTCTCATGGGTTTTAATACAGATCATGCATAAGAATTCAAGGGCCCAGATTGAATCTCAGAATGAGATCAAAGGTGAAGATTAGATCTGGAGATTTCAGATCTAAGGGCTGTGATTAAAAGTTGGTTTTAATGGTATTTGAACCCATAGTGGATCTGATCCAATCTATCCAATGGGTGAGTGACACTTGTCACTCACCAGGTGTCCTACAATCAGATTTCCAGAATAAAATATTTGGCACGAAAACCGAGACACGAACCTCCCGATTTCACGTTTCTGACCATAACTTCCTCGTACGAAGTCCGATTTCGGCGTGCCGCCTGTCTACGGACTCAGGACGTCGAGACCTACCCATCGGTCCTTGAGTCGCGTGAAAATTAATTGTCAAATGAAAAGTCAACATTTTTGCCCCAACCGTCAAAATTACGGTAATGCCCCTGAACTTCCGATAGTCATAACTTTTTCCCTGATCGTCCGAAATGGACGTGCCACCTGTCTATGAACTCGTGACGTCCCGAACTACGTCATGGTCATAGGTCAAAGTTCATTTAATTCATAAATCAAAAAGTCAACAATTGGTCATACCAATCACAAGGGTAAAACCGTCAATTCACACATTAAATCACAATACTAAAATCCTCGAATTTCCGGGGTGTTACAACCTTCCCCCCTTAAGAAATTTCGTCCCGAAATTTCAAAGAAACAAATGAGGAAATTGTTCTCGCATCTGAGCCTCAAGCTCCCATGTGGCTTCTTCCACATTCTGGTTTCTCCAGAGAATCTTCACGAGAGGGATCGTCTTCCGACGTAGTACCTTGTCCTTCCGATCCAAGATCTGTACTGGTTGTTCATCAAAGCTCAAATCCTCCCGTAGTTCGACAGGTTGTTCCCCAAGTACATGAGAAGCATCATGTACGTACTTCCGTAGCATCGATATGTGGAAAACATCGTGAACTCTAGATAGTTCTGGAGGTAGTGCCAATCGGTAAGCAACTCTGCCAATTCTCTCCACGATCTCATATGGTCCGATAAAACGCGGACTCAGTTTCCCCCGTCGACCGAATCGGATAATCCCTTTCCACGGTGATAACTTCAGGAAGACAAAATCTCCCACTTCAAATTCCAAGTCTCGAATCCGTCGATCGGCATAACTCTTCTGGCGATCCTGTGCCGCCTTCAATCTCTCCTTGATAACACGAACAGTTTCCATGGTTAAGTCCATCAATTCCGGCCCTACAGCTGTTCGCTCTCCTATCTCCGTCCAGCAGATAGGTGTCCTGTACTGTCGACCATACAGTGCCTCGTAAGGTGCCATCCCGATGCTTGCCTGATAGCTGTTGTTGTAAGCGAATTCCATCAATGGCAAATGAGTATCCCAAGAGTCCTGAAACTGTAGTACACATGACCTCATCATGTCCTCCAGGGTCTGAATGGTTCTTTCAGACTGTCCATCGGTCTGTGGATGGAAAGCAGTACTGAAACGTAGGGTTGTTCCCAGAGTAGCTTGCAAACTCTGCCAGAACCTGGAAGTGAAACGCGGATCACGATCGGACACGATCGATTCCGGCGTACCATGCAATCGTATGATTTCCTTCACAAACAACTGAGCTAGTCGATTAGGTTTATAGGTCTCCTGAACAGGCAGAAAATGGGCTGATTTGGTTAACCGATCCACGATCACCCATACTCCGTCCACCCCACTCTGAGTCCTCGGTAACTTAAAGACGAAGTCCATGGTGATGTGATCCCACTTCCACTCGGGAATCGGAAGTGGCTGCATAGCCCCATACGGTCTCTGCCGTTCCGTCTTAACCTGCTGACAGGTTAAGCATTTGCTCACGAACTTAGCAATATCCTTCTTCATTCCTGGCCACCAATAATGGTTCTGGAGGGTACGGTACATCTTTGTACCTCCCGGATGCATAGCATAGGCCGAACTATGGGCCTCCTCAAGAATCTCGGCCCGTAACTCTGCCACTGCAGGCACACACAAACGGCCCAACTTCACCAGTGCTCCATCATCCCGGATGGTAAAATCCTGTCTCCCATCCGCATCGACCTCAATTCTGTAAATACAGAGTATCGGATCCTGAAGTTGTGCTTCGATAATCCGATCAATCAGTACAGGTCGTACATGGAAGCTGGCCAACAAAGCTCCATGCTCATCCGTACCTAAAATAACTCCCGCCTTCCGTAGTTCCACCAGTAAGGGAAGATACACCATCCCCAGGTGTGCAACTGATCCCGCTGATTTCCTGCTGAGTGCATCAGCCACCACATTGGCCTTACCCGGATGGTACTCGATCGTACAGTCATAGTCCTTCAGCAGCTCCAACCATCTCCGTTGTCTCATGTTAAGCTCCTTCTGAGAGAATAAGTATTTAAGACTCTGGTGGTCGGTGTATATCCGACACGTTGCGCCGAACAGATAATGTCTCCAGATCTTTAGAGCATGAACCACCACCGCCAACTCCAAATCATGGGTAGGGTAGTTCAACTTATGGGTCTTCAGCTGCCGGGATGCGTAGGCGATAACCTTGCCAGTTTGCATCAACACGCAGCCCAGGCCTTGCAGCGATGCATCACTGAAGACCACAAACTCTCCACTGTCATCCGGCAATGCGAGGACAGGTGCAGTGGTCAATCAATCTTTCAACTCTTGAAAACTCCGATCGCACTGCTCGTCCCAGATAAACTTCACTCCCTTCCGAGTCAAACGAGTCAATGGTGCAGCAATTTTGGAGAAACCCTCCACGAATCTCCGGTAGTAACCTGCTAATCCGACGAAACTCCGCACCTCGGTCACCGTTGTCGGTCTAGCCCAGTTAGTCACCGCTTCTGTTTTCTGGGGATCCACGCAAATCCCATCCGTCGATATCACGTGTCCCAGAAAACCAATACTGCTCAGCCAAAACTGACACTTGCTCAGCTTGGCATATAACTGTTCTTGTCTCAGCTTCTCCAAGACTAACCGTAGATGTTCCTCATGTGCACGGGCACTCCTCGAGTACACCAAAATATCATCGATGAACACAATCACGAACATATCCAGGTAGGGTCGGAAGACCCGGTTCATCAGATCCATGAATGCTGCTGGAGCATTCGTCAACCCAAAAGGCATAACCAGGAACTCGTAGTGTCCATAACGGGTTCGAAAAGAAGTTTTCGGAATATCCTCCTCTGAAATCCTCAGTTGGTGATACCCAGACCGCAAATCAATTTTCGAGAAGCACTGAGCTCCCCGCAACTGGTCAAAAAGGTCATCGATTCTGGGTAGAGGATACTGGTTCCTCAGTGTCACCTTGTTGAGTTGTCGATAATCAATACACAAACGGAGACTTCCCTCATTCTTCTTCACGAACAACACCGGTGCTCCCCACGGTGAAGTACTCGGTCGGACATATCCCAAATCCACCAACTTCTGCAATTGAGTCTTGAGTTCTCGTAACTCAGCCGGCGCCATCCGGTAGGGTGCCTGGGATATAGGTCGGGTACCAGGGAGTAGTTCAATAGTAAACTCGATCTCCCGCGATGGCGGTAATCCAGGTAAGTCTTCCGGGAATACATCCGGAAACTCGCATACCACCGGTATTTCGTCGATACCCAGAGTATCAACTCGTTCCGACACGACATGCGCCAGATAACACTGGCATCCTTTCCGTAGAAGTTTGGTAGCAGTAAGTGAAGAGATCACTTCAGGAGGCGAACCGTCACGTTCCCCCTGAAAGATAACCTCCGGCAAACCCGGGCTCCGCAGAATCACTTGCTTGCTACAGCAGTCGATGCGCGATCCATGCTCCGACAACCAATCCATCCCTAGGATTATATCGAAGTCGTGGATATCCAGAATAATTAAGTCTGCTGGTAAATCCACATCCTCAATTCTTACCGGGCACCTCCGAATCACCTGATTCACAAGGTACACGATGCCCATCGGGGTGCCAACACCCATTTCGCAATCTAAAGCTGATACCACACAGTCAAGCATACCAGCACAACTTTTCGAAATAAAAGAGTGTGTAGCCCCCGCATCCATCAATACACGTATAAGAAGGTTTAAGATATGAAGTGTACCTGTGACCACGCCTGGGGCAGTCCTCACCTGCTGTTGGGTCATGGCAAATACTTGGGCCCTCGGCCCTCCGTTCCGTCCGCGCCCGCGCGCGCCACGTCCAGCACCAGGGTCACCTCCCGGACCGCGACCTCCATTAGTGTGGGAAGCCGTGCTCTACACCACACTAGAGCCCCCAGCGTCGTTGTTCTTGGACATCTGTGGGCAATCACATGCATAGTGGCCATCCTCTCCGCAAGCAAAACAAGTTACTGGCCTTGGCCTGTCCGAATGCCCGCCAGAAGCACCGCTCCAAGATGAGCGTTGCCCAGAGTTGTATCCAGATCCTCCACCCTGAGAGCCTCCGCGTCGACCTGACCAGCCACGACCCTTGAAGGATGAGGGTGCTCCCCTGTAGCCCCCTCCCTTGTTGTTCTTATGGCCCGATGGGCCACGATGTGGGCGATCCTGACGTCGCCCCTTGCCCGAAGGCTGTCGTGTCTGGTGTGCCGCCAGACTGGCCTCGACACGCACCGCAGCGTCGACCAAATCTCTCAGTGAAGCATGAGTAGCAGCAGTCACACTTGCCCGGATCTCCCCCCGGAGTCCAAGCTCGAACCTTTGGCATTTGTCCTCCTCCGTGCTCACGAATGATGCAGTGAACCGGGATAGTTTCCCGAAAGTTTGCTCGTAGTCCGCAACGGACATTTCCCCCTGCTCCAGCCGCAGGAACTCAGCCTCCCGCGCCGCGCGAAGGGATCGCGGGTAGTACTGGTCCAGAAATCTGGAACGGAAAGCTTCCCAAGTAGTGGTATGGACAGACCACCCAGACATTTCGAGTCCGTGCCACCACTGGTAGGCTCCTCCTTCCAGCAAGAAGGCCGCCAAGGTCACTCGTTCGCCTGGAGGGCAGTGCATCACCGAGAAGATCCTCTCCCACTTGGTGATCCAATCATGAGCATCCTCGGGGTTTGATCCCCCGCAGAAAGGAGTGGCTCCCAAACTTTGAGCCCTTTCAATGCTCGCGCATTCCATTTCCCTTTCCAGATCCTCGTCAGTTCGTGTATGAGGAATTCTCATAGGAGGCATAACCAACTGTCAAGAGGCATAGATCAGAAAACAATATTCTTAAAAGTCGAAAAGTAACTAGTACTAATCGCTAGTCTAGCATGCTGACCATAACCTAGTACTGACCACAACCTAGTGCTCTGATACCAAGCTGACAGGACCTGCCCCGATCCCACAGGGACCAACAGGGGACGTGCCCTGCTCCCGTCTGACACCCAATAATTCATACCAATTTTAACCTCAAAACATCAAATGCATAAATAACCAAATTAAAGTTATACATCAAATCCGAATTAAACAGATGTCAGACAAGAGATGAAATCCAAAATTACAAGATGCGAGCACGACTCTAAAGTAAACCTGCGGGTAAACCACCCAATAGGGGTTCAGGTACGCAGAAGTAGATCTATGCCTCAGCCTCAGGTTCCTCCTCTACCTCAGTATCACGACCTGGAGGGGTTACCAAAAACATTAAGGGTGAGTGGACCGAAACTCAAGTTTATAAAATCATTCGATAAGTAAAACATATAATTTACCCCTCCGTTTTCCAAACATGCATGCAACCGTATTTAAAACCATCAATCATATAGTATGAACCATAAGGCATAATATAAAACCATAAGTATAATTTTAGTTGCTGCACTATACACTCCAATCCCGACATCCCTGATGTCTGACGTCCCTGACGTCAATAAGGTCACAATCACAAGGCTACGCGTGCCACTCGGGTCTCAATTTCCGAGTTCAATCCCCGAATCCCGTTCGGGTACAGCATCCCCGATGCTTAGCGTCATAGACGCTGGACGTACTAGACGTCCGTGACCTCTCCGGGGTACCTCATCCGGAGGAGACAATATAATATGGAAGGATCTATACAGTGCAGTACCAAATACATTTTATTGATATCCACATGCAAAGCATATATATACCTAGATAAAGTCCGAACCAATCATTAAGTTTCATCAAACGGGTCTCAAGCCCAAATACCGTGAAACGTGCCATAACCATATTTTCCATATCATCAAAAACCATTATTGTTTTTAGCATGTGAATAAGTATAATAAAACCAGAAAACATTTATGCACGCAAGGGTTTAAGAAAATGGCCCACTCACAGTACAATCCTGCTGAAAGCCGAGCGTATACCCTCGATCTGGTACAATTGTACAATCCCTGTCATACCCAAAGTATACGTAAGGGTCCATACAAACCCCAAACATTTAACCATGAAACCCTAGACCGAAACTGGCCCGGAAAAGCCGCCCGAACGCGCTTTCCAAGGCAATAACTCTCATTTTGACCAACTTAATGATCTCCGATCGACCTGAAACCACCGCCATTAGATCCGGATAGTCGAAACCTAAAGAATGGTGGTGGTCCCACCAAAATCACTGTTCACACGCGCCCCCACGCGCCTGGTCAACCCTCTGGTCAACCGTGCTACAGTACTGCTGACGTCACTGCTGACGTCAGCATGACGTCATCACTAACAGTGTCAGAGGACACGTGTCAGCAGTCCATTGGTCACTGGTCTGACAGTTTCTGACATGATGACGTCATCATGACGTCACTGCTGACGTCAGCATGATGACGTCATCAGCTACAGTAACCGGGTCACCGCAGCCCCACGGCTTGACCCGATCACAGATCGCGATTCCGATCACCATTTCAGGTGAGATTTGTTCCTATGGACTCGTCTCAACCTCCTCAACGGTTCTGTGCAATTAGAACTAGATTCTAGGTCGAAGAGATTACCTGAAAATCGACTGGAAGGTTGGCTGCCGGTTCTGGTTACCTTCTCCGGCGAGTCGACGACTTTCCAGTCACGGTCCTGGGTTCAAACTGGTCGTCAAGGTCCCCTGAATGTGTCCTAACAATAACCAAACAATGTCAACGTCAAAAACAGACGTTTCGAAGCAGGGAAGGAAAACGGGCACTCACGGGTTTATCGTCCTATCGCCGCCTTGTCGCCGCCGTACACCGTCCAGATCAGTTCCTCGTCGTCCTGTCGTCACGGTGAACCCAACTGTATGTTGGTTCGAGTCCCAGAGTGAAGGTTTGGATGGTTTGGTGACTTGGGCTATTCGGGTTTCCTTCTCGGGTCTGAGGGAATGCCGGCCGTGCAGGGCGGCCGTGGAGTGGTGGCCAGCGTCCGGGGGTGGCTGTTGGCTGCCTGGGGGTGTGAGGTTGAGTGGTGAGGGCTGCTGAGTTGGTTCCAAGAGGAAATCGTGCTAACCGGGTTGAGAGAATGAAAACATAGGTGTATGGTCTCATGGGTTTTAATACAGATCATGCATAAGAATTCAAGGGCCCAGATTGAATCTCAGAATGAGATCAAAGGTGAAGATTAGATCTGGAGATTTCAGATCTAAGGGCTGTGATTAAAAGTTGGTTTTAATGGTATTTAAACCCATAGTGGATCTGATCCAATCTATCCAATGGGTGACTTGTCACTCACCAGGTGTCCTCCAATCAGATTTCCAGAATAAAATATTTGGCACGAAAACCGAGACACGAACCTCCCGATTTCACGTTTCTGACCATAACTTCCTCGTACGAAGTCCGATTTCGGCGTGCCGCTTGTCTACGGACTCAGGACGTCGAGACCTACCCATCGGTCCTTGAGTCGCGTGAAAATTAATTGTCAAATGAAAAGTCAACATTTTCGCCCCAACCGTCAAAATTACGGTAATGCCCCTGAACTTCCGATAGTCATAACTTTTTCCCTGATCGTCCGAAATGGACGTGCCACCTGTCTATGAACTCGTGACGTCCCGAACTACGTCATGGTTATAGGTCAAAGTCCATTTAATTCATAAATCAAAAAGTCAACAATTGGTCATACCAATCACAAGGGTAAAACCGTCAATTCACACATTAAATCACAATACTAAAATCCTCGAATTTCCGGGGTGTTATAATGTTGGTGAGCGTGATGGTAGACAGATTGGTTCCGATACCATTGGATTATTCGAGGTCGTGAACTAGACATTGGATACTGTGCAGTGGGTCATGGTATTTCTGATGGGTCTAGTTACACACAGAATGAGTGAAATGCTTTGTGGGTAAGTGTTTACCCATGGTTGAGTGAGTTGGTGGTTAGTGTAACCACGAGTGAGTATAGTGACAGTTTTCGATTGATGACTGTCAAGTGGTGATAGTTGTCGAAGGCGTTAGTGTGGATCAATGAGTGAGTTTTAGTGACTCCCATTGGGAGTAGATGTCAGGATAGTTTGGTGATTGAGTAAGGAATCGTCTAGTTGGTTGTGTCAACGGAGTAGTCGATTTGACAAGTAGTGTTAATTCAGAACGTATGACTACTGCCATTCGACATGGTCGAGTGTAGTCGATGCGACGTGAGTGTTAGTGTACGCTTGGGTACGAGTAAGTATTATTTTGGTTAGTGGGTGTACGAATGTACACGAGTTTCGAGGTCGATTCTACTTTCCACGGGGTGGATGTGGAATCAGGATAGTTGGAATTTCGAGAGTGAAACTAATTAAGGAGGGAAGAACGATTGGAATTAGGTCAGTTCGAATTTCGAGGACAAAATTAATTAAGGAGGGAAGGTTATAACGACCCGTCCCAAATTCCTAGATTAGATTAGTGACTAATCACGATTAGTGAGGTTAATCGGTGATTAGTTGGGCGAAATCGAAAGAACGATGCAAAATGACCGTTTTGCCCCTAATCGTGGTAAAACGTTGATTTTTCAATCGGACGGTCAAACAGACTTTGACCGATGACCGTGGCGTAGTTCGTGACGTCACGAGTTCATAGACATGTGGCACGTTCAATTCCGACGTCTGAGGAGGAAGTTATGACGTTCGGAAGTTTAGGGGCATTTTGGTAATTTTGGTTAAAGAGGGATCAAATGTTGACTTTTTGACCGGGAGGTTCGATGGCCGAGGGCCAAAGACCGTTACGTAGATAAGGACGATACGAATCCATACACAGGCGGCACGTCGAATTCGGACGTTCGACGGGGAAGTTACGGTTCACGGAAGTTCGAGTGCACTATTGCACGAATTACGAGGCGGGTTCACTTTTGGACTCTAGTGGGCCCAGATATTTGTCCTAATGCCCAATGGATGAGTGACAAGTGTCACCCATCCAATGGACACCATATTTCCTTCATGCACCGTGCAAACCATTCCATTTTCTCCATTTCAAACACACACCCAAAACCCACCCGATCTCACCATTTCTCTCCATCTCTGTGCAACCCAAAACCCATCCATTTTGACCAGGAGTGAGACCAGAGAGTGGGGAGGCTGTTGGATGTGGTGGCCGGCCCAGAAAGGCGCCGTTGTGGGCGGTGGAGCCACTCACTCGTGTGGGTGCACGGTAAGGCCCAATCTTTCCTATTTTTCAATTTCTACATTATGCTTGTTTTTGGGTGCCTAGGAAATGATTATTAAGTTGCTAGACACTCAATATGAAGCTTTTTAAGGGGTTTAACGGCTGAGAATCCATGGGAGGGAAAAATGGAAAACTTTGGCTGTTAGTTCCATTTTGGAACCATGGGTTTATACGGGTTTTAGGTAGTTTTGTTGATTGGTTTAGATAGGAAATGAAGAAATAGGAATTTAGGGATTAAAATGGGAGAAAACGGACCGAAAACGAAGGAGGAGAGGCACTGAACCGGTCACGCCGGTTCAGCACAGTAACCGGCCAGTTCAGACCGGTTTTTTGAGGTTGATGATGATGAATAGTAACATGATCCTTCTAGGAGCGCGTGAGGGTGCGTGGGCCATATTTTGGGGAAGTGTTCAACACGGGAAATCTTCTATTCGATGTAACAAAGATTTTGGGACTAGTCTCGTGTCAATCGGACATCGTTTTGATATTTTCGGGGTGTCGGAAGATTTAGGGTCGGTTTAAAAATAGTTAAACTTTCGGGAAAATTACGGGGCTTTGGTAGGAGGTTAATTAAGTAGTTAGTAACCTTTTATTAAAATTTGGACAGGTTTGGGAGTCCCGGTGATGGTAATCAGCTTGGGGAGCCGTATGGCACGCAAATCGAGGCGGCAGCTCGGACGGTCTGTGAGTGGACCTTTTTTTCTAAATTGGTGCATGCATAAATGTTTATTATATGTTTTCATACATGTTTGATGATGCCATGGGTGCATTTGTATGTGGTTACGTATAGGCACGCATTTCGAGGTTTCGGCCCTATACGGTGCCTATACGGGTCTGTATGTCTTTATTGTTCTAAATGAAAAGGTTTTGGATTTCTAAAAGGATAAACTCGGGTATGAGACCCATTTGGTTTTGTCTCGGGCATATGACGCTATTTACGACCTTCGGGTCTAAATCGTGGTCGCGACAAGTGCTATGTGCACGGCGATCGACGATATGACGCTCGCCTCCGGATTGAGATGTGTTCCTTTCGGAGAGGTCACGATGCACGATTCGTGGTCGGGTAGCCTGGGGAGGCTTGACTTCGGAGTGCTGACGGTTCAGGATATCGATCGGTGATGAGTGCACCATGATCTTGTGATGGTCGCGTCGGTTGATACGTTCACGGCGACATACCAGGATTGAGGGCGGTCCTGGACGGATGGTTGCACGCATCACTATGATCGGAGTCGTGACTGACCCTTAGATATCGGGCATGATGCCCAGTTGAGTCATATGTTCGGGCACGAGACCCATTTGTTTTACACTTATGATTTTGGGTCAGGGACCCTAGATAGATTTCCAAGTTCATGACGGTTTATGGGAACAGGCATGAACTCTGGAAAGATCATTGTGGTTCATGACGGTTTATGGGAACCGACATGAACCTTTGTCAGGTCATTCTGGTTCATGACGGTTTATGGGAACCAGCATGAACCTTGGTTAATGGATGTTGTGGATCATGACGGTTCAGGGGAACCGGGTATGAATGTTTATGTTATGTATATATATATATATATTCATATACCTTCCTTTACTTGTTCTTCTATCTCCTCCGGGGAGGGTCGTTGGCTTGGGTGGACCCTAGAGTAGTCACGGAGCACCGACTGAGTGGAGTCACCCCCAAGTTGGGTTCCTTACTCTCAGGAAGACTATGATTACTATTACCTCGGGTAGGGTTAGTGGTCTGGGGACATTGATCTTGACTTTGAGAAGACTCGGATTGAGACCTGGGTAGCATGCGCGTAGCTTTGGAAACCGTGACATGATTGGTTGTGTGAATTATATGTATATGTGATGTATGCTACATATAGGATATATGATGTGTGTTTACACAGGTTTTGGGCAGTGGCCCATATGGTTGGTTTCTTATGATTTGGGCCGAGTCCCTTATGGATTTGGGCAGTGGCCCGTATGGTCATTTTCATTATGGTTCTTTCAATCTTGGTTTTGGGCTTAGTTCCCACATATGGTTTCTTTGGTTAAATGGTTTTCGAATGCATGCATGTTTTTTAGTGAAGGGTACAAATGTCTTCTCGTTAAAATGTTTTTATAAACTCTTGTTTTGTCCAATCACAGTTTTTAATGTTTTGACTGCCCTTCAGGTTGACATCGGATGTGGACTGTAGCAGAGACCGATATATCACATACCTCCTCCGGATCCTGGCGTACTCTGATAGCCCGGGATGGCAAAGGTCGAAAATATCCCTTGTCTGACACTTCGTGTCAGACGGGGGTAGGGTCATCCCGCATTAATCCCGAGGGGGTTGTGATGGGTCCTGTCAAGGCTTGTTACAGTTGCGAGGCAATGTGTGTTGCAGCTACAAGGCGAGATGTGTTTCATCTTCAAAGCAAGGTTTCCCTTGACGCGAGGCGAAGTGC
The DNA here is from genome assembly GCA_032719365.1 of Prinsepia uniflora. NCBI lineage: Eukaryota > Viridiplantae > Streptophyta > Magnoliopsida > Rosales > Rosaceae > Prinsepia > Prinsepia uniflora. The sequence continues at coordinate 26,250,240 of CM064871.1, read as the reverse complement.
ACGTGGTGCCATGAAGTAACTGAAGCTTTCTAAGGAGTTGCTTTGGATGATGGATGACCTTCTAGATACTTGATCTTCAAGGCCTTGTTGAGCTTAAAATGGGGTGTAGCAAGACGAAACATAGAATGGAGGATCAATCATGCCCCTTGTGGTGCCCCAGATGTTGCATGTCATTACGTATTTGAAGGAATAAATGTTGCAGGTCTCGCCATCTTGTTGCTGAAGGAGGGTGACATGAAGATAAGTACTACAAAGGTTATCAAGGCATGAATGATGCTACCACCACTACCTCTGTTATGTCAAACGATGCTGAAATGGATTGTTGGAGCTACAATCGCAATTTCGGATACTACTGGAGTTATCCATCTAAAGCTTCCCTCGATGAAAGTGGACATTAATTTTGAGGAAAATGGCGTGAAGGCACAAAGTGCACCATGGCTTCGTTCCATCCCAAAGTTGAAGTTGCTTCCTGATAAGCAAAAATTAAGCATTAAATTAACATTTATTGAAAACGCATGCAATTTAAAAACCCTTTTTTTTTTGTAGATATATCATTGGTAAATAGGGATCGTTCTGAACCGGGAATTGTGGGTACCTAAGCAAGATTGTCGTTTGATTGGTTAATTGGGGGTAAAGATTGATTTTAAATTCCTAAGTAATTAAACTAAATCTAAACTAACCTAATCTATTATTACATGGTCAACTCATCTTTAACTTAGCTCATTCATAAACTATGCCAATTACAAAATCTACGAAATTCGCTCATCTCAGTTGTACGGAATACAAGCATATTATCTCAAGTACGTGCTCGGAAATTGCCCTACACACTTTCAATGATCTAGACTTGGAAATTGTCCTACATCTAATCAAGCATTAAGTACAACATACAAGTATAACAAAACCAAAGATATTGGAACACATGGAAGATTATTGAAACTCATATAAGATATAAAACTATAATTATATTAAAGATGAATCCAACAAAACAATCATTTAATAACAAAAGACAATGACAGAGTAAAGAGGTCGTATTACACTTTTTCTCCTTGGAAATTGCCCTATGGATGCTAAGTGGCTCGATACTCCTTGGTGAGACACTCGGAAATTGCCCCATATGTCACAGGTGAAGGTGCTTATGATGGAGTATGGTGTGATTGGATTTTGCTAAAGAAATATGGAATTGATGAAAATGGAAATTTGGTGAATTAGAGGTTTGGTATAAAAATGAGCGAGCTTTTACAAATAGCTTAAACCTCTCTATTTATAGGAGAAAATTAGTCCCCAAATAAATCGGAGTTTACAATTTAAATTATAAAAGGTAAAGGAGTAAACTAGTTAAATTAAAATCCTAAAGGAAAAAGGTAATAAAAATTCTAATTAAAAGTAATCTAAATCCTAATTAAAAAGGTAGAACAAATCATAATTAAAAAGGAAATATAAAACCTAATTAAAAATGGGAAATTGTTTCCTTGTTGTTTATTGGACATTGGGGTTGCCTACTAGAATTTGGACTTGGGGTCTATGTAGGAAGTGGTTGGACTAGGATGCTTGAGCTTCTGTGGAGGCTTGCTGGAATGTCGAAAGAAGAACAGCTGGTGCTGCTGGATTCGTAGCAAGATGGGCTGGCAGATGTAAAATGAAATGGGCTTTTGGAATGCACTCAGTGAGGAGGCGAGAAAGTGGGCTTCGATGTGAGCTGAGGTGTGCAGCAGTTATATGTACGTCTGGGCTTCTTGCTGGGCCACGTGATGTGCTGCTTCGAATTGGAAACACGCGATGGGCTTAATGCATGAGGGGCTATGCGCAGTTGATTTGGTGGATAGCTGGACCGCATGGAATTTTATGGTCCGCTATGTAGATTTATACAAAATATGGGCCTCAGGATAAGGTAAAATGGGCAATTGGGCCATGCGGGTTGGCTAAATGGGCTTGCATTTAACAGCTGATTATTAATTATTAAATTTAATTATTAAATCTTATACTTAGTACTAAATTATCTATTATTATAATTGGTATATACAAAATATAAAGTGAGTTAGAATGAATATAATTAAGGTTCTAACAAAATAAAATATAAAGGAAATTAATATTAAAAGGTGATTAATTAGATATTTATCAAATTTCTCTACACTTAAACTTTGCTAGTCCTTAGCAAAACTAAAAACAAATAAAGAATTGACAAAACAATTTTTCTTTTCTTCTCTTTTCAAAACAACTAATTAAAAACAACTAAGCCCTGATTGATTTGAAAAAAAACAAAACCAGATTGACTCCCCCACACTTAAACGTTGCTAGACCCTTAGCAAAATAAAAGAAAAGAAACAAACAAAAACTCAAAAGATGTTAAAAACCCTTAACAACATGTCTCAAAAATTATTATAAGTATATGGCATTATGGTATTCAACAAATACACATAGGGAATTCAAGAGATAATAAAGATATAATTATGTCATGAACAAGTAAGACTTGGAGAAAACAATGGTGATGTTAAGGCTATGCATGCTTCGAACAAGTTAAGATCACCTCACAATGGATGCACTCATAATCTATTTCACTCATGAAATATGGTTTCACTCAAAGATATGTGAAAGAATTGCTCACATATATCAACAATAAAAACACTTAAACAATACCACATGAATAGAATGAATAACTTGCACAAATGAACTCAAACCATATGCTTACTCAAACAACTCACTCAACAGATCAAAAACTACTTATTTCATGGATCATAAAGGTCTTTAATTATAGGTTGTAATGGGGCTAGGGCTAAGGCATTTAAATTTTTGGATATATAGTGATAAAGAATATTCCAAAGACTTAGTCATTGCACCAAAGCTTATCAATTACGAGCACATCTTCTTACAAAACGTCACCAAGAGCATGCGAGAAGAATGGGAGCCAAAGTTCATCTTGTAACAATCCAAATACTTACATTCAAAACAAATTACAGGAGAGCTAAATATTTTTTTTTTGAAACTCTTTCTTGCTCTCATATTCATTTATTTTATTTTTTTTTTCTTTTTCAATCTTTTTTTTTGCTTGCTTTTTTTTTCCGGCAATCACACAATACATCAAGTAAGTTGGACAAGTCTATCCCCATACACACATCATCACCTTGAATAGAATATCTTCATGTCATCTTCACACGTATGCTAGCTTCGAAATCTTCAACCAAGTTGATAGAACAAGGGTAAGGATACCTATACTAGGCTAAGAGTTTAGATATACATGGTAAATAAAGAAAAGGCTAAACGTAGGCTCAAAAGGTCTAACTAGGGGTGTCGCAACTTGTGCACACAAAAGGGGGACACATGTCTATTTGGCAAAGTGGTGGAAAACCTAAGTGTCTTCAATCATATCTACAATCAAAGTATGTATTGACTATAAGCTTTGCAAATTGACATGAATAAGTTCTAGCAATCTCTAGTTCATTAAATCTATTGCAAATAATCATATGAGGCATGTATAAGCTATAAATGATTTACACTCGAGAAATATTTTTTAATTAATTTTTTTAATTTTTTTAATTTTTTTAATTTTTTAATTTTTTAATTTTTTTTGGAAGAAGTAACAATTTTTTTTTCTTTTTATTTTATTTTGAAAACAAAGAAATTAAAAGCATATAATCAAGTATGAGATAGATTTTAATAAAAATAACTAAGAGAACAAAAGTAAACGAAATTAAAAGATAACGGAAGAGAATGCAAATCTGTTGTAGACTCCTCCATTGGGTTGCCTCCCAACAAGTGCTTAAGTTTAACGTCTTCAGCCTAGACAAAGTGCTTCAATCAAATCATTTGATGTTGGGCCTATGCACTCTTTCGAACTCCACATCTTGCTCACCAAATTTCTCTAAGTAAGGCATCAATCCATCTTGAATCCGAGGGTCGAGTTCATGCGCGATCTCCTTGACTAGGGTGTCCCCAAGTCTAGTTCATGGGCCTTAGATTAAGTGAAATGTATATAAAATGTTCCTTCAAGAGACTTGGGTGAGAATATGTATATGAAGAAAGGACAAGACATAGAAAAGAATATATATAACAAACTGAGAATATTTACAAGTAAGGGACGTTAAATAGGTATTTACAGACAAGTATAGTATTTATGCACAAGTAAGATATTTACATTATAAACATATTTACACAAACGAAATCACACAAGAGATTTTTAAATCCCCGGCAATGGAGCCAAAAATTGATACGCAAAAACTAAGCATTAAATTAACATTTATTGAAAACGCATGCAATTTAAAAACCTTTTTTTGTAGATGTAGCATCGGTAAATAAGGATCGTTCTGGACCGGAGATTGAGAGTACCTAAGTATGATTGTTGTTTGATTGGTTAATTGGGGGTAAAGATTGATTTTAAATTCCTAAGTAATTAAACTAAATCTAAACTAACCTAATCTATTATTTACATGGTCAACTCATCTTTAACCTAGCTCATTCATAAATTATACCAATTCCAAAATCTACGAAATTCCCTCATCTCAGTTCTACGAAATACATGCATATTATCTCACGTAAGTGCTCGGAAATTGCCCTACACACTTTCAATGATCTAGACTTGGAAATTACCCTACATCTAATTAAGCATTAAGCACAACATACAAGTATAACAAAAACTAAGATATTGGAACACATGGAAGATTATTGATGTCACGACTCGGCCCATCTAGCACAATATTGTCCGCTTTGGGCCCAGCTCTCACGGTTTTGTTTTCGGGAGCTCACGTACAACTTCCCAGTAGGTCACCCATCATGGGATTGCACCAGCCTCAACTCGCTTAACTTTGGAGTTCCCAAGGAATCCAAAGCGAGTGAACTCCCAAAAGCCCTTGTGTTAGATAGATACGTGCCCACGATATGAGATTGTTCACCGATCTTGCATTTCCAAGCTCACGGGTCTTGCTCACCGTTCTTGCTTCTAAATGGGCCACATAACAAGGTAAACTAGGCAATTGGGCCATGCAAGTTGGCTAAATGGGCCTACATTTAACAGCTGATTATTAATTATTAAATTTAATTATTAAATCTGATACTTAGTACCAAATTATCTATTATTATAATTGGTATATACAAATTATAAAGTGAGTTAGAATGAATATAATTAAGGTTTTAACAAAATAAAACATAAAGGAAATTAATATAAAAAGGTGATTAATTAGGTGCTTATCACTTCCGCACAATCAACCAGTGGCTGAGTCGCTTTCATGGAGTCAAGCTACACTGATCTTTCTTTCGCGAAGACAACTGTGCCAAGTAAGCGATGTCGAGGAGGTTGCCCCTATTGCATGAAGAAGGCCACGGACGATGCGTCACGAAGGCCTTCAAGGGTTGCTCACAGGTTGACAGAGAGACTCTGAGGTCGTGCCGGTTCTGCTGATGAGCTTCATGGTTCTTCTTAACTTGTGGCTAGATCTTAGTGTTGAATGTATGCTTGAGCATTCAACTTGTGAATTGCCAACTTCTTTAATTTTCATTAATAGAAGCCTTCCATTTTTTTGAGTGTTTTGTGATTTTCGGAAGATTTGATCATCATACAATGATTTTGATCTTTTGACTTCGTTTTAACTCCAAATTGAGTGTCGTTGGTGGCATTGGAAAGCTGACTTCCATACCTTTTTGGCGCCATCAAGCTCTCTTTGAGGAAGTAAAATTTGAGCTTGGTACGTTTGAATGAATCTCGAAGTTGTGTGCCGAAATTTGTAGTCGCGCGTACTAAGACATTTGCCAAGGATTTGTCATGACATGACCCGGTTATTGCTCCCCTTTGTGGGGTTGGGAAGCAATCCTTAATAGCTTTTCCAAGTTTAGGAAGTCCATTTTGTTGGGTATGAGCTATACATCCTTGGGAATTTTCTTGAGTACTATGTTCCTCATTTTTGGTTAACTGCATTGAACATAGCGGTCGAGTTCCTTGAGGTGACAACTGAGACCTTCGAGGTGAAGGCTATACTTTGTCCTTTGGAGAGGTGATTTGAGTCCTTTGTAGGCTGAACTTTTTCCTAGTATTGTGCTTTGGTGCTTCACGGAATAGGTTGCAAGTTGAAGGCATTATGGCTTTGACGAACAAGGATGTTGATACGTAGCAGAGTGATTGCCTTGATGAGTCACAGGGCGATTGCCTTAGCGCGTCGCAGGGCGATTGTCTTGATGTGCCATGGGGCGATTGCCTTGATGCTTCGTGAGTGATGCGTTGCTTCGTGTGTGTAGGCTTGGCTACTTCACGAGCTGAAGGTATTGATGCTTTATGAGCAAAGGACTTGATGCTTCGAGCGAAGGTGTTGACGCTCATCGAACGAATGCGTTGATGCTTCACAGGGCGAGTGCGTTGGTTGCTTCATGGGTGAAGGCATTTGACACTTTTGGTTGAAGACTTTGATTCTTCATGTGTAACGACCCATCCCGGAAATCTAGATTAGATTAGTTATTAATAACGGATTAGTGTGATTAATTGGTGATTAGTTGGGTACTTTCGGACAAACGGTGCAAAATGACGATTTTTCCACTAGAATGGGTGAAACGTTGACTTTTCATTCGGGCAGTCAAATGGACTTTGATCGATGACTATGACGTAGTTCGGGACGTCACGAGTTCACAGACAGGTGGCACGTCCGATTCTGACATTCGAGGACGAAGTTATGATATTCGGAAGTCCGAGGGTAATTTGGTAATTTGGTAGAAAAGGGGCAAATTGTTGACTTTTCAGACGACATGGATTGTTGATGCATCTCATGAATCGTTAGGTAAATCTCGATTCCCTGAGTACAACGACAGGCGGCACACTATCATTGGACGTCGGTTGGTTTAGGTCTTGATCTAAAAGTGTTAAGGGCAAAAAGGTAATTTGTGAAGGCAAGGGGCATTTTTGGTCATTGTACTGTATTGGGATTTGTGCCTAGTTAGAATTGGACATGTGACTACCTTGGGAATTGTGCCCATAAGATTTTGGACACCTGGCTTGTCCTGGATGGTTGTAGAACACTCTCACAGTCTCTCATCAGATTTTAAAGTGAAGAACTAAGAAATAGAGTGTGATCGTGAAACCCATTGCCCTTGATCTCCATCTTTTGACTGTGGTGTGTGAATAGAAAAGAGAGAATGGATGATGAGAAATGAGATGGTACCGCCGTGGAGGGCCGCCGTGTACAGTGGAGAAAGCTCGAAGGTGAGGCGTGTGCCCTATTTTTGGAATTCGACAAAGGTAGAAAGGTTTTAAGACGAGTTGACTGTTTTGGTGGTTTATACAAGGTCATGGAAGATGAGACGAGCTCAATGGACTTGAATTTGAGTTCTAAGAAGGACGGTAAGTTATGTTTACCCGTGAAAGTCGATTTCCCAATCAAACATGGTGAAGCTCGATTTACTGATTGATGATCGTATTGATTCATTAGGTGAGGTTCTGAAGGTGACCAGGAATCGATCACACTTGGAGGGAAGGCCAGAGATGGTCTATGGAGGCCAGAACCAGAGATGGAATCTGGCCGGTTCATTATTCGACGTGGGGAGGTATATATCTTCCTTTAATTTCAGGGTTTGAACATGTGAAACGATTAGAATTGAAAGGACGAAATTATTGGATTAATTAGGACTAGAAACGAATCAAAAATGAACTGAAAAAATAGGAGAACCACCCACACCGGTTCGGGTCTGGACCGGGTCGGCCTGGACCGATTCGAACCTGGTTCACCTGAGGATAGGGACAGTGAACAGTAACCACGCGTGGTTTCACGTGCAGGGTGTTTGGGCATCGTGTGAGGGCGCGTGGGCCCTCTTTTCAAGGCACGGCCAACACGTGTTTTTAAGTATTCGATGTAACGAATATTTTGGCCTGATTTCGAGAAGATTGGACATCGTCTCGATATGTTTCGGGATGTCCGAAGGTTTAAAGGCTAGGTTAAAAATAGTTAAAAATGCGGGAAAATTACGGGACTTTAGGATAAACATTGTAAAATAGTTAGTGACCTTATTTTGGGATTTTGACAAGTTTGGGAAGTTTGGTGATAGTGGATTGGCTGGGAACGGCGTAAGTACACGTGTATCGAGGCAGCGGCGTAAACGGTCTGTGAGTGGACTTTGATTTCTAATTTATGATGCATGCATAAATATTTTATATGTTTTCTACAGTTGATTTCTATGTTTATGATATGGTATTGATGATTTATGGTTTTGCACGTATTTCGAGATATTTACGTAATTGCACGTTTTAAGAGATTATGGTTTTATGCTAGGATTTGATAATGGTTCTGATACTATGATTTGAGATTTGAAATATGATTTTGATTTTAATGATTTATAATGGATTTTGGAAAGTGATTCGATCTTGAGGCCCTGTTAATAAAAGTGATTTCGATAAATGTGATTTCGAGTTTAAAAATCGGATTTCGGAAATATGAATCGGGATTCGGTTGTGGAACTTGAAAAGTGGATTTCTGGATTTGGGTTCGGAATGATGATTCCGGATGCCAGCTACGGAATCAGGATTTTGGATTCCGATTTGGATGTGATTTCCTGATTGGAACTGAGATTCCAAATGATGATTTCAGATTTGGTTTTGGGTTTAAAGCCCAGTTGCTATTGATTTTCCATTGGTTTTGGGTTTAAAGACCCGTTGCTATTGATTTTCCATTGGTTTTGGGTTTAAAGACCCGTTGATACTTTGTTTTGGGTTTAAAGACTCGTTGATATTGATTTTCACTTGGTTTTGGGTTTAAAGACCCGTTGATACTTGGTTTTGGGTTTAAAAACCCGGATATTGCTGGATCTGGTTTTGAGTTTAAAAACTCGGTTGGTTGATGATGGGGGAGGGCCCTGGATTGATATGTTTTGAGCTTAAAGACTCGGTATATGTTTTGAGTTTAAAGACTCGGTTATTCTGATATCCCCCGAGGCCTGTTGATTGTATTTTGAGTTTAAAGACTCGTTGATATCCCGGGAAGGCCTGATGATGCGCATGTGTTTTGAGTTTAAAGACTCGGCGTGCTTGAGATCCAGCAGTTTGATTAATTATGATTTTCGGTTGGTTTTTCATTGGTTTTCAAATGTTTTGGGCAGTGGCCCGGATGATTTGGATTTGCGGATTTTTGGGATGAGTTCCCGTACTTTGTTGAGGATTTATGATTTTGGGCTGAGGCCCTGGATTTGAGAAAAAAAAATGATTCCGGTTTTCATTGATGGTTTTCTTATCTGGGATATGAAATGGTTTATTGAAATGGTCTTCATATGCATGCATTGGTTTTACGTGGAGGGTATAAATGTACTTTTCTATAAACTGTTTTCTGAACTTATTATTCATTTTTGTCCACTCATAATCTTTTCCATTTTCAATACCCTCCAGGTTTGATACGGTGCGGGCTGTTGTCAGAGAGACGGAGACATCACACACGCAACCCACAATAAGTTTTGTCTACTTTGGGACATCGAATGGTGGTTTTGGTACTTTGGCCTATTATCCCTTATCCAGCTTACGTGTTACATGGAGGTTGGAAGACGTTTAGCCTTCGTGTCACACATAAATTAGACGGGATCATGACTTATCCCTTAATCCCGGGGGATTGGGGGTGAGTCGTGTCATCACGAGCCAAGGTGCTGGCACTTCGTGGGACGAAGTCTTGGCTGCTTCGCTGGGTGACGACTTTAACACTTCACGAGCGAAGGCTTGAAGTGCTTTGCTTGGCAAAGGCTTGGATTTCTTTGAAGGGCAAAGGCTTGGGGTGCTTCAATTGGCAAAGGCTTAGGGGTGCTTCAAACGAAGAAGACTTGGAGTGATTCACGAGGAGAATGCTTGGATGCTTCGCGAGGTGAAGGCCTGGAGTGCTTCGTTGGGCGAAGGCCTGGAGTGCTTCGTTGGGCGAAGGCTTGGAGTGCTTCGCGGGGCAAAGGCTTTGATTGCTTAGCAGGGCGCGGGCTTAGAATGCTTCGCAGGGCAAAGGCTTAGAGTGCTTCGCATGACGAAGTCTTGGCTGCTTCACTGGGTGACGACTTTGACACTTCACGAGCAAAGGCGTGAAGTGCTCAGCTTGGCAGAGGCTTGGATTTCTTTGTAGGGCAAAGGCTTGGGGTGATTAAATTGGCGAAGCTTTATGGGTGCTTCGTATGGCGAAGGATTGGAGTGCTTCACAGGGCGAAAGCTTGGAGTGCTTCTCGTGGCAAATGCTTGGAGTGCTTCACGGGGGTGAAGGCTTGGAGTGCTTCACGGGGCGAAGGCTTAGAATGCTTCGCGGGGTGATGGCTTGGAGTGCTTCACAGGGCGAAGGCTTAAAGTACTTAAGGGGGCAAATGCTTAGTGTGCTTCGCATGACGAAGGCTTGAAGTGCTTCTCGAGGCGAAGGCTTGGAATGCTTCATGGGACGCAGGCTTAGAGTGCTTCACGAGGCGAAGGCTTGGAGTGCTTTGTGGGGGCGAAGGTTTGGAGTGCTTCGCGGAGCGAAGGCTTAGAATGCTTCGCGGGGTGAAGGCTTGAAGTGCTTCGTGGGGCGAAGGCTTAGAATGCTTCGTCGGACAAAGGCTTGGAATGCTTCGCGAGACGATGGCTTAGAGTACTTCGTAGGGCGAAGGCTTAGGGTGATTCTCGGGGTAAAGGCTTGGAGTGCTTCGCGGTACGAAGGCTTGGGGTGCTTTGCGTGACGAAGGCTTGGAGTGCTTCGCAGGGCAAATGCTTAGATTGCTTCGCGTGGCGAAGTAATGCTTCATGGGGCGAAGGTTTGAAGTGCGTCGTGGGGCTAAAGCTTGGAATACTTCGCGGGGAAAAAGCATGGAATCCTTCGCAGGGCAAAAGCTTGGAATGCTTCACAATTCTTCGTGAGGCGAAGGCTTGGAGTGATTCGAGGGGTGAAGACTTGGAGTGCTTCGCGGGGGTGAAGGCTTAGAATGCTTCGCATGGAGAAGACTTAGAATGTTTCACGGGGCGAAGGCTTAGAGTTTTCATTGGTACACAAAATTGTCTAAGTAAAATCTCAAGTTTGTTGATAATTTTGTTGAAGACAATATACAACAAAAACAAAATCGGATATGGATTGTGCTGATGTTGTTCACCTTCGCAAGGTCCGTAGCTATGATAGGTGTGCCATATCAGCTGTGATAATTTTGAATCAATGTTTCTCCTTTATCCGATTATAGATTTGGGAGACGGGTAAAGAGAACTGCATATTCGACTTCATACCGGTGAACGTGTTAAAAGACGGGTTCCCTTTGTGTTTGTTAGCCTTCCTAGCTCAGTCAATGTGGTTGACGTCGTCCTTGGGCTGCGTAAACATCTTTGGAGGAAGTCCACTTTCTTCACTGTGGTTCGTGGCATGCGTGGTGTTCCTTTCATCTTCCCAGTATGTATGTCGTTCTGCTAAGGAAAACATCTTGGTGAGAATCTGGACGTTCCTCATAACGATGTCTCCATAAAGTTGGTTTTCTTGTGGTAGGCCTTTCTTGAATGCCATGGCGGCCATGAGGTTGCTTGGAGGTGTGTCATGGGACATCGTCCAACACTTGAAATTGGTGATGCATGGTAAAATCTCGTGCCGAAGGCCATCTCCCAGACCGTCGTCGCTTTGGATTCCTTGGAGGCGATGATCCAACATATTTTTGACGTTTCCAACATGTAGTATGTCTCAATGAGGGGAAGAGTAGCGTCGAGTGTAACAACCCGTCCCGAGAACCGGGATTAGTAGACGAAGTAAGGTGTGATTAGTGAGGTTAAGCGGCGGTTAGGTGGTCCTGATAAGGTCATTAGCGTAGAATGACGATTTTGCCCCTGGTCCGGGCAAAAATGTTGACTTTTATTCGGGTGGTCAATTGGGTATTGACCAGTGACCAGGACGTAGTTGAGGACGTCACGAACCCGTAGACATGAGGTACGTTCGATTCCGACATCCGAGGAGGAAGTTGTGATGATCGGAAGGTGGAGGGTATTCTCGTAAGTTTGGTAAACTAGGGGGGAATAGTTGACTTTTTGAATACTCGGGTTTTGGTAGGTTGACCTAGCATGGTTAGATAGCTTTCGTCGTCCTGAGTTCGATGACAGGCGGCACGTATTCATCGGACTTACGAGGCGAGAGTTACGGGTCTAGGAAGTTTTGGCAAAACCGTAAAATGTGTTAAACAAGAGGGTATTTTGGTCTTTTTGGCATCTGGGGATTTGTGCAGAGAGGAGCAGATGAAGGGTGGTGATTGGGCCATGTGTGTGAGAGAGAATGGGAGGATGGTGACACATGGCAGGGGGCTAGAGGATTCTGGGAGAATCCTGTGTGTTCACAGCCCAAATAATTGGGGTGCACTCGTGCATACCCGTGTGTGTTGGTTCTTCGACTAACACAGAGAAACAGAGGGTGAGTGATTGAGGGCAATTGATCGATTCCGTGCAAGGGTAAGTGAAGAGTGAGGGGTGAGAGTGACAGGGAGGTAAGAGTAAGCTAGTGATCGTGTTTTGGAGGAGGAACAGTGCACGGCGGCACGGTGGTGGTGCGGTAAACTTTTGAGGAAACAGGGAGTCCGTGAGTTCGTGGTGGTGGATACGCCGTGAGGTGGCTCAAACTAAGGCAGGGGAAGCTGTAGGAGGTTGTAAGGAGTCCAACGAACACCGTGGCACGCGGCGGTGCGCACGGCGGAGCTGCAATCGAAGGGTAAGTTTTCTTGCTCTGTTTTCCCGTAAACTTCATTTGGAAAGTCGTGAGTCTGGGCTTAGAGTCGAGGGTATTGGAGGTCAGGGTGATGTTCAGGGAGGTGCTAGGAGTGGTGTAGAACGGTCGCCGTGACGGGGGTGTACACGGCGAAGCTCAGTCGACGGTGAGTACTCTGTACTCTGTTTGGCCGTGAAATTCAAACGGAAGTCGTCGAGTTTGGGGCTGAGTCGAATGTATAGGAGGGTAGGTTTATGATCAGTGAAGTCTAGGAACCGTCTGGTGTTGCTACCACGGCGGGGGGGGGGGGGGGGGGGGGGGGGGGGGTGGTCGGAATGGCTAAATCGTGAAACAGGGGAAAAAGGGCTGTCTGGTTCGAGCTTGAATCGACGATGAGGGGGCTGTGTCGAGGACAGAGGAGTAGGGGGATGGATTCCTAGTGTCTGGACGAAGCTGCAGGAGAGGAAAGGGGATGAAATGGTGGCCGGACGGCGGAGATTGAGTCTCGCCGGTCCAAGTTGCAGAGCCGGTTCAGCACAGTGCGTGGAGGTTGATGACGGTGCACTGTAGCTGGCGCGTGAGGGCCACGCGCAGCCACTTTGGGCGGCGCGTGGGGGCGCGTGCGGCGGTTCTGGGGAAAACGATCAACATGGTTTTTGGTCTAGGAGTTGTGGTGAGTTCAATAAAGTTGGTTTCGGGTTAATCGGAAGTCGTTTAAGTTTAGTTCCGCGAGGGTGAATGTTTAGGGTCCCGGGTTTTAGGTTTTCGATCCGGGGGATGTTGAGGAAATTTAGGTGAATGTTTGTAGACGTATTAGTGACGTAATTTGACGGTGATTGACAGGATCGGGATTTCCCGAGGAAGCCGAGGAACGTGCTGGACGTTCGGGACGCAAGTAGGGCTCAGTACTGTGAGTGGACCCCTTCTTTCAACTCGAGCATGCATAACTGTTTTCTATCATTGTTTTATGGCTTTTAATCACTATTCTATGTTTATCGAAAATGTTTTGGTTGATTTTACATGATTGCACGTTTTTCAAGGAAGTTTGATTTTCAGCATGTTTTACTATAAGTGGTTTTCATTGGTTATAAAGGGATTTTGGAGCATGATTTCGATGATCAAGGTTTTCGATATTAGAATCGGATTTCACTAATCGGAATTTGGTTTTAAGATTGGAAAGTGGATTCCGGATTTGGGTTCGGAATGACGGTTCTGGATGCCGGAAGGGCACCGGACCAGTGATTTCGGATTCGGGTTTGGATGTGGTTTTTGTACATGGTTTTCAAATGGTTTTGGGATTGGATTTGCTGGATCTGGATATTGGGTTTAAAGACCCGGATATATGTGACGGGGGACCGGCCGGATTGGGTTTAAAGACCCGGATTGAGTTTAAAGACTCGGGAGTTTAAAGACTCGGATATATTGATTTCCCCCGTAGGCCTTGAGTTTAAAGACTCGGGAGTTTAAAGACTCGGATATGATTAAGGCCTGGATTGAGTTTAAAGACTCGGATAGGTCCAGCAGGTTTGATCGGGAAATGATGATTTGAGCTTTATGGTTTATGACTCGGGTTTTGATACTCATGCTATGATTTCCATACCTGTTTTATAGTGTTTCTGTTTCTTATGATGTTTTATGAGAACTGCGTTAGATCTGTGTTATTAACTGTTGGTTATGCATGTGGTTTTCAAAACAGAGGGTTAAACTCGGTTTTTCTGATAAATGATTTTAGAACTTTTCTTTTATTATGGTCCACTCACACTTTTGTTTTAACTTGCCCTCCAGGTTGTGGAGCTAGCGCGGGGTCTTGACGTCGAGGCAGAGTCCGAGGCATAGAAGTGACGTGAGGGATCCCCGGAATAGTTCAAAGTCTTCCGCGTGCATGTAATTTATCGGTTTTTAGTTCCTTGTATTTTCGTACTATGCTCTGTAAAGGATAACTTCGGGATATTTTGTTTAATTACTCCTGCGTCTGACTGGGTTTGAGTGAGTTTTACTTGGGTGTTGTGTCGGGGAGTCAGACGGGAGCGGGATTTACCTCGGGTTTCGGGGTGAAACCGGGGTGGGTCCTGACATCGAGTCAGGTATTTTCGACTTCCTGGGATCTTCATTGTCGACGTGTGTGAGCATGCTAGTGAGTATGTCTCATCCTCCTCTCTATGGTGGCCAGAACGTCTTGAACCTTCATTGACTTGTCCACTTGAGCAGGCTTTTTCAATCTGGGAGGTCACGTCATGTCGTTGACTCTTACGTGGTACTCAACGTATGAGAGTGCTTTGAAGTACCTCTCGAGTCATTCGTGACCTGATGGCCTTCAATGGTGCTGGCTTCTTATTCTGTGAGTGCAAATTTTCTCCAGAATAACTTAGTGACGTGTCTCAAGAAATTGTCTAGCGACAGACGTGCTCTTGGCTGGTGCTGCTTAGGACGTTCCTCTGTCCTTCGTGAGGTTGGTTATGTCTCCTAGTAACATCAGATGTTCCAAGGCCTCTCAGAAGTCATCGTAGGAGCTCTAATTGGACTTGGTTCTAGTTGCTTAGTTGTCCAACTTCCCAGTGCTGCAGTGGCAAGGCGTCGCATTGCGATCTTCATGAGCTTGCGTGTGTTCTCTTGTGTGCCGGGTGGAGAGTTGAGACTTATGTCTCGAGCTTTAGTGGAAAGGTGTCACGCCGTGTCCTTCATCGACTTGAGTGTGTCCTCATGCATGATGTAGGTTGTTCATAAGCCTCCAAAGTTCTGACGTCAGCGTGGGGCAAATTTGGGGCTTGTTGTGACACCTTTCCAACTAGTTTCCAAGCCGCATGTGGGAAGGTTGCCATCGCGCCTAATGCAGGAAGTGGATTGATGTCTGGAGTACGCCGGTACCTAGTGTCTTTGAGATGGCATGGACATCGCTACCGCAGCCGGAGCCCTTTTTTGTACCATAGAAAATTCTGGTTGCAAAACAGGTGACATTTCCCCTTCAGAGTGTTTTAGTTGAACCTCTGGAATCCTGTTGAAAATATCACTCTTATCGTGGGTCGTCATGATGAAAGCGGTGAGCCTGTCAAATCGTTTCATTCCTCATATTCTTGTCATGGATAAAGAACGATAAAAAATGATAGAGTTTTTCTTGAAAAATCAGAGAGCAAGCGTTGAGTATTTCTCAATTTGGCTATCAATGGAAGCACTAGTTGTTGATGCAGAAATCGTCCGGACTTGTAGAATTCCTTCTTGATCTCTACACACAATAACAAGAAATAATCGGGATTAAGGTTGAAGTCAGGGGGGTTGGTGGTTCAACCAAGAACACTTTGATGCCTACGTGAGTTTGATCGAAAGAAATAAATCGGCAGAGTTTCTGTATGAGTTTTGAATTACCATTAGAGGTGAATGAGACCCCTTATTTATAGTAAAACCTTAAGAGTCACCGAAACGTCTGATTGGTTGAAGAAAATAGTATTTAATAGGCGATTCTACTGAGAGAAATCACTATTATTAACTATATAAATAATAATAAATAATTTGTAGAGAGATTATTTATTATTTGCATTAATCTGATTAATTAATATATCTAATTGATAAATATATTAAATTAATACGGAGATCGTGTGATGCAGTCGTCGATAGTCGTCTATACCAAGGGTAATATCGACATTATGAGAGTTCTGGGTCACGTGGCAGCTCCTCAATTTTTCGGTGATTTATGATTCCACACATAAGAATTATAAAAATTTGGGAACATAGGAAACAATATAATAGTATGAATGATCGAAGGTGCATAATGGCATGTTATTGCCTCATTAAAAAATCCTTCAGAAAAAAAAACCTCTTGAAAAAAAACTCAAGTAAGAAAAAAAAAAGTGCAGCTCATTTGAATCAAACGGATTCTAATTTAAATACTCATTTGAACACGCATCATTTAATTTGTTAAATTTCGTATGTATACAAGGAGCGGATCAGCTGCCTCCATTCGGTGCCCCTTCTTTGTTTCTCAAAGATATTAAGCTGTCACGTGCCTTATCAGTTAACTGGAGACCTAATTGCACTTATTTTTATTTGAAATTAAAAAAAAATTAAGAACAAAATAAAATCCAAAATCAGGAAAGGATGGAGCCATAGTCCAATCCTGTATCTCTCCAACTCTAGTTCTACCTCATCATCGAGCAAAATTCTAGGCTTAACGACTTTTGATTAGATGGCAAATCTAGCTCAACTGATTTTCCAAATTCTTCTCTTCTCGAAAGTATTTCACTTAGTTTGAATGTTTCGTAGTGAGCTGGTTTTGAAGACGATTAAGTTTTGATTGTATGGATTTGTGGGTTTGTTCCACGATTAATCTGTGTGGTGATTAGTACACTAACAGTCTACGCCATTCACCCAGTAGAAACCATTTACGGCTACCTCATTGATGCTCCGCCTATGGTGGAATTTTTATATTTGGATAATGAAATCATGGGGCTGGAAAGTTTTCATCAAGAATCAAGTTTTTGTCAAACCATAAGTAGGACTACACTCACAATCCCGCTCGATAACGAGTCGATGGAACTGGAGTCGGAGAGATGTAGAGCTAGACTGATGCTCGCAATCCTTACCCAGTTTTGAGTGTTAAGTGCCTTTAATTTAGACACTATATATTTTATAGTAATCTTATCATCAAAACTTAGAGAATTGAACCCTAAATCCTAAACTCAACTCCTCGCAGTTGCATCCTTCTCTTCGCTAACCCTAAATTCAAAACCCAACTCCTTATAGCTGCTTCCTTCTCTTCGCTCACTTAGGTTAAACTCCATTCTCTCCTCTCTAACTAAAGACCAAGGTAATCGCCGTCTAATGAGCCGTTGACAAATCTAGAAACCTTATCTAGATTGATTAACCTTAGGCGATTGGATCACTATATCCGGAGTTGGTCTCTATGCATTCTCGGAGACGAGTTCGGACTTAATCAGGATTGGACTCCACACGTATCGATGAGGTTTGACCATGTAGGACCCGTACTCTCCTATCGGTAGTGCACATGGGACGCTAGTTAGACTAGCAGCTGGTTGGACCAGCATAACGAGGTTTGACATTTGACTGGTTGGACTAGTGAGATCAGGTTTGGTTTATAATACTTGTGTTATGTACAAATGTTTTCAAAGTGGCTATGAGCCAGTGATTTCAGTAAAATGCGGGCCAGAGGGCCTTTATATATTTATGTGATTTCAGATTGGACTCATGATTTATATATTTATTGGGGTTTATTTGAGCACAATGTTTTTATCAAGTATGCATGCATGTTTTATAAAAATGAAGGGTGTAAATGTATATTTAGGAAAATGGTTTTTCCAAAGCTTTGTTTCGTCCACTCACACCTTTTATTGGTTTTGGCACTCTTCAGGTTGATCACGGACGCGGGCTATATACAGGCTGAGGCATCAAGTAGAGTCGCGTATTTTGAGTATCTGAGGTATGAAGTAGGTTCATCCCTTGTTTGACACGTGGTTAGCATGTTTATTTAGTTTTTCTCACGTGTTTGATTAGCTTTGTGTAGCTAGTCCAATCAAACTCATGTGGGAAATTGTAAGAAATAGTGTGAGGTTGATTGAACTAACTACATAATCCTAAGTAAAGACTTAAGATGCAAGACTAGTCATTGGAGGGAAATCAAATGGAATTTTGAATTCAAACAAGATGGTTACAAGTATGAAACGGCCCTTAGGCAACCAATCTATCAAGTAATAGGTTTGACAGTTTCAAGATTCAAAATATAAATGACACTTGGTCCCTTTTCTCCTATCAATCGATCATAAGTCCAAAACTTCTCCTATTGAAGTTGGTCATACTAGATAGAGAATAGATTATCGATCTTTTTTGTTTCACAGCACTGCGGTTCTCAATTGATCATCAAGTCGAACACCTTTCCTTGCTGATGGCTTCTCTCATAAGTAAGCCTATCTACTAATGCATCTTCCTTAATGTAATCTGTGAATATGATTGAATGTGATTTAAGGATTGATTGTTTGATCTTGGTCTGTTTGAGAATTTAGATAACTCTTACAATGAAATCTCTTCAACCCTTCAGATCGAACAAAACAAATCCATTAAAAAAATGCATCTTTCTCTCTTCGTTTCTCTTTCTCTCTGGGTTTCTTGGATTTTTCGTTAGACCAATGCCTCCATCAATCGATGGATGTATTTCTTCTCTACGAAGTGGAGAAATACAGTCGATACCACCACATCGAACTAACCGTCACCTAACAATAACCACCTGGGGTCTCCCTTGCGGCAACCTCGCTACTCCTTCAATCATCTTGGATCGATCCAAGGCCATGACCCGAACCTCCTTTCTTTTTTATCTGAGTAGCAACAACATTTAACAATATGCATCGCTGCCTAGCCAAGGTCCAGGGCGTTCTTGACATCGACCAACCGTTGATGGAGCTAGTCATGCGCTAAACAACGTTCTAGTTGAGAAGGAGTGAGGAGTAGAAGAAGTGACTGAGGCAATGGAAGTAAAGAGTGGTGCTGGAAATTGGAAAATCCACCCGAAACGGCAGTGTTGGAATCCCCGAAGTAGGACAACGCCATTCACCCAATAGACACCATTTACGACTACTTCATTGATGCTCCGCCTATGGTGGAATTTTTATATTTGGATAATGAAATCATGGGGCTGGAAAGTTTTCATCAAGAATCAAGTTTTTGTCAAACCATAAGTAGGACTACGCTCACAATCCCGCTCAATAATGAGTCGATGGAACTGGAGTCGGAGAGATGTAGAGCTAGATTGATGCTCGCAATCCTTACCCAGTTTTGAGTGTTAAGTGCCTTTAATTTAGACACTATATATTTTATAATAATCTTATCATCAAAACTTAGAGAATTGAACCCTAAATCCTAAACTCAACTCCTCCCAGTTGCTTCCTTCTCTTCGCTAACCCTAAATTCTAAACCCAACTCCTCATAGCTGCTTCCTTCTCTTCACTCACTTAGGTCAAACTCCATTCTCTCCTCTCTAGCTAAAGACCAAGGTAATCGCCATCTAATGAGCCGTTGACAAATCTAGAAACCTTATCTAGATTGGTGAGTCTTCCCTCTTGGCGATTATTCCCATTTTTCATTTGGGGGTTTCATCAGGTGTTGAGTTGCAAATTTTGGATCAATCAATGACTTCATTTGTCTCATCTCCAAAATTTTCCTCTTGGTTCAATCAGTCAATACCGATCTGCCTTTAAGTTTCTTTACAAGAACTTGTATACTTTGGGTTATTATTAGTTGAGAATAATTTGGCTTAATTTTGCACTATTAATCTGATTGTTTCTTTGTTATTATTGTTTTTTTTTTTCCTTTTACGATTGTGTCTTTCTTTAACGTTTTGCTCATTGCCTTGTAACAATCTTAAAAGTGGTAAATGGTATACTAGTTTGTTGTGGAAATTATGTCCTCTATAATGAATTTGTCATGGTAAGGTGTCAATGAATCATTGTAGGAAAATTCATTGATTGAAAGTCATATAGAAGGCATTACATTCTCAGTTTTTCGTTGGTTTTTGGGAGTGTTTGGTGGAATTTAATAATTTGCTTTCTTTGTCCTAAACGGTGATCTTTTGGAGTCATTGGGATTAAATTGGGCTTTCATGAAATAAAGCATTACGAGAATTGAAGCAGTTTATCCCTCATCTTTCTATATCAATAATTTGTACCTTAAAACATTATTTGAAGCAGTTTATCCCTCATCTTTCTATATCAATAATTTGTCCGTTAAACATTATTTTAGGTGTTTTTGGGTTTTTTTTTTGTGTGTTAATTTTGTTTAACTATGTGTTGACTGTTTGTTTATGGTTCTTTGTGTGTTTGCCTCTTATTTTCTATTCATGTATGAAATATCCTATAAATAGATTTCCAATGAACAAAAAGCAGCCTTAAAAACTTAGTCCAAGTGTCTGGAAGTTGATCATCCACTGCAGGTTTTTTGCGAAATGGGGTTGTATAGGTGTGAGCCAAATGCTTATACTTATGGTTACATTGCTAAGGGGTTGTGTGAGAAGGGTAGGGTAGGTAAGGATTTAGGGTTTTACAAGGAAATGAGAGGAAAAGAGTTGGTGCCCACTAGTAGTACCTCTATGATTATGGTATGTAGCCTCTCTGTGGAACTGAGATATGAAAATGCAATTGAGGTTATCCTTGATATGTTGAGCAATTATGTGTTAACTTATAAAACTTTATTGGAGGGGTTGTTTTGGGATGGGAAGGGTGATGAAGAGTTTGATCTACTAGAGCATTTTTGGAAAAGGGACAGTTGTTGAACATCGATTTGGTCTTGATGTTTTATTAGTGAAGTCATTGCTAAGTGTATGAATCATAGACCAGTTTTATTTTTGCTTATTTAGCATATTATTACCACATTTGATACTTGATACTTGACAAGCTGAGTTGATACTTGATACTCCAGGTTTTTTATAGTCAATTTGGAAGTAAGACCAGTTTAGGTAGGAAAATGATACGTTTTTTTTTTTTACAAACTCATAGCCTAATAGTGCTCTCATCTTCTAATAGTGTCCTCATATTCTAATAGTGTACTCATGGTCTGATATTGTGCTCATAGTATGGTATTGGCCTTATTTTTTGATTGATTGATTATGTAGGTCAAGTATGAATTACAATCTAGTCATACCACATGAGTATATTCTCTCGACAAAGGTACAATGCCATTGTCAGACTAGGAGATATATATAACTGATAAAAGATCAGGATGGTGACGATGGATTGCTTTAGTTTGAGGCCACTTGTTTTGTTTAAATCATGTGTATAGATGTCCTAAAGTGGAGTCCTACCATAGTGCATGGACGCTTGTTGCGCAAGATAACAGGCACTCGACTGTAACAATCGAACGGGGTGTCTTTTTTACTTGGTGGATGCGGGAAGCATTTCACAAGTAGGGATTTCTAATGCATAATGGGGCTTGAGGATGGAAAACCTTCATAACCAAGATCATTTGATGGTAATAGTCGAAGGAAGAAGAAGTACCATGAGAACGACAAGAATGTTAAAATTGCCATGGTTGAGGAGGCATTCAAGGCGTGTGAGGATTCAGGGGATAAATTCAAATTAGCCCTCGTAAACTTTGTTGAAATGGTGTTTCTTGGAATGGAAACCTCTACATTCATTGATATTTATCATGTATAGCTTGTGGATTATCTTGATGGGTGGAACAAATATCTTTGGGGTAGAGTTTCACTTGAAAACACTAGCAGCTCTCTAGCAAGGGCGCTACTTGATTATTATAATAAGAAAAAAATGTAGTCGAGTAGGAAGTTGATGACGAAGAGAATGGAGAGGATGAAAGACGAAGTGAAGGGAATTAGGGGAGGATGAAAAAGAAGGATAAAACTGACCATCGAAGATATAAGTTGTGTGGCCTTGCATATGCGTTTCAGGTATGAGTGCTACATTTGACGCATGTTTTAAATTTTCTACATTTGACGCATGTTTTAAATTTTTTTAGTTTGTGAAAAAGTATGTAAGTTGTCATTTTAATTGTGAATAACTTTTTTTTGGGTTTTTAGATGTGGGCATTCAAAATATTACCTGCTTTCAGCGAGCTGGAGTATGTTGAAGTGATAAGAAATGCATACGCTCCCCGATTACTGCACTAGAAGCAAGTGAAAGGTGCACTAGAAATGATAAGAAATGCATACGCACCCCGTGGCCTTGATTTCATGTTTCATGTGAATAAAAAAATAATTAAAATTTTTAATATATTAAAATAAAAAACAAAACAATTTAAAAAAAACAACCCATTTAATATTACAAACCACACGGATACATCAAAAACCGTCTTTGAGGGGAAAAACTGAAATCCCCCAACCTCTCCAATGTAACCTCTCAAATTGAGATCCCATAACTCTGAAATTTTGGATTCGGAATCCAACTTCGGGGATTCCAACACTGTCGTTTCGGGTGGATTTTCCAATTTCAGCACCACTCTTTACTTCCATTGCCTCAGTCACTTCTTCTACTCCTCGCTCCTTCTCTACTAGAACGTTGTTTAGCGCAATGACCAGCTCCATCAACGGTTGGTCGATGTCAAGCACGCCCTGGACTTTGGCTAGGTAGCGATGCATATTGTTAAATGCAGTTGCTACTCAGATGAAAAAGAAAGGAGGTTCGGGTCATGGCCTTGGATCGATCCAAGATGATTGAAGGAGTAGCGAGGTTGCCGCAAAGGAGACCCCAAGTGGTTATTGTTAGGTGACGGTTAGTTCGATGTGGTGGTATCGACTGTATTTTTCCACTTCGTAGAGAAGAAGTACAGCCATCGATTGATGGAGGCATCAGCAGAACGAAAAAATCCAAGAAACCCAGAGAGAAAGAGAAACAGAGAGAGAAAGATGCATTTTTTTAAAATGGATTTGTTTTGTTTGATCTGAAGGGCTGAAGAGATTTCATTGTAAGAGTTATCTAAATTCTCAAATAGACCAAGATCAAACAATCAATCCTTAAATCACATTCGATCATATTCACAGATTACATTAAGGAAGATGCATTAGGAGATAGGCTTCTTATGAGAGAAGCCATCAACAAGGAAAGGTGTTCGACTTGATGATCAATTGAGAACCGCAGTGCTGTGAAACAAAAAAGATCGATAATCTATTCTCTATCTAGTATGACCAACATCAATAGGAGAAGTTTTGGACTTATGATCGATTGATAGGAGAAAAGGGACCAAGTGTCATTTATATTTTGAATCTCGAAACTGTCAAACCTATTACTTGATAGATTGGTTGCCTAATGGAAGTTTCATACTTGTAACCATCTTGTTTGAATTCAAAATTCCATTTGATTTCCCTCCAATGACTAGTCTTGCATCTTAAGTCTTTACTTAGGATTATGTAGTTAGTTCAATCAACCTCACACTATTTCTTACAATTTCCCACATGAGTTTGATTGGACTAGCTACACAAAGCTAATCAAACACGTGAGAGAAACTAAATAAACAAGATAACCACGTGTCAAACAAGGGATGAACCTACTTCATACCTCAGATACTCAAAGTACGCGACTCCACTTGATGCCTCAGCCTGTATACAGCCCGCGTCCGCGATCAACCTGAAGAGTGCCAAAACCAATCAAAGGTGTGAGTGGACAAAACAAAGCTTTGGAAAAACCATTTTCCTAAATATACATTTACACCCTTCATTTTTATAAAACATACATGCATACTCGATAAAACCATTATGCTCAAATAAACCGCAATAAATATATAAATCATGGGTCCAATCTGAAATCACATAAATATATAAAGGCCCTCTGGCCCGCATTTTACTGAAATCACTGGCTCATAGCCACTTTGAAAACATTTGTACATAACACAAGTATTATAAACCAAATCTGATCTCACTAGTCCAACCAGTCAAATGTCAAACCTCGTTATGCTGGTCCAACCAACTGCTAGTCTAACTAGCATCCCATGTGCACTACCGATAGGAGAGTACGGGTCCTACATGGTCAAACCTCGTCGATACGTGTGGAGTCCAATCCCGATTACATCCGAACTCGTCTCCGAGAATGCATAGAGTCCAATTCTGGATATAGCGATCCAATCGCCTGAGGTTGATCAATCTAGAAAACTGTATCCAAATCGAAATATATTTTATCACACGGGCACCAACCCAAAATATGAGTAAAGCTTCATTTCTTTTATCAAAAATAATATAAATAAAAATCAACCTTTAGCAACCAAAGAGGGATCAATAGAAATTTGTAGCCAACCAAGGTTTCCATATGTCTTGCTTGAAGTAAGTATAAGCTAAAGCCATGTGTAGCGGGTGAAGCCGTGAGTGATGTGTGGCGCAGTAGTGGATGAGAGCAAGTGATGTACGGTGGGTTTGTTTTTGTATGAGTGAGTGAGTTGAGAGAGAAGAGTGTGTGGGAAGTTGAGAGAGAAGAGTGAAAATGAAGAGTGAGTTAACATGAAGAGATAAAGTAGTGGCGGGTGGGGGTGGGTAGGTTGTAAGCTCATTGTTGACAGTTTGTGAGAACAGTTTGTTTAAATAGGTATATTTTAGTTAGGGGTAGGGTTTGTATTGGGGCCTTGGGTGTAACGACCCGTCCCAAATTCCTAGATTAGATTAGCGACTAATCACGATTAGTTAGGCTAATCGGTGATTAGTTAGGCGAAATCGGACGAACGATGCAAAATGACCGTTTTGTCCCTGATGGTGGCAAAACGTTGACTTTTCATTCGGGAGGTCAAATGGACTATGACCAAAGACTGTGACGTAGTTCGTGATGTCACGAGTTCATAGATAGGTGGCACGTTCAATTCCGACGTCCGAGGAGGAAGTTATGACGTTCGAAAGTTTATGGGCATTTTGGTAATTTTGGTTAAATGAGGTCAAAAGTTGACTTTTTTACCGGGATGTCCGATGGCCGAGGGCCGAGGACTATTACGTAGATAAGGACGATACGAATCCATAGACAGGCGGCACGTCGAATTCGGACGTTCGACGGCGAAGTTACGGTTCACGGAAGTTCAAGTGCACTATTGCACGAATTACGAAACGAGTTAACTTTTGGACTCTAGTGGGCCCAGATATTTGTCCTGATGCCCAATGGATGAGTGACAAGTGTCACCCATCCAATGGACACCATCTTTCCCTTCATGCACCGTGCATTCCATTTTCCTCATTTTCAAACACACACCCAAACAACCCGATCTCACACCCTTTCTCTCCATCTTTGTGCAACCCAAAACCCATCCCACCTTAACCCATGATCAGCCATGAGGACCAGGGAGACTGGGGGAGCTGAGGTGGCCGGCCTGGAGGCCTGAACCGCCGCCCACGACGGCGAGAGGAGGAGGAACCCGAGAGGGTTCTCGGTACGGCTCCAAACTCCATTTAAATTATATATATATATATATATATATATTATGGGTCATTTTGGTTGCTTCCAATGAATTAAATGAGTTATTAGGATTGTGTTAGGAAGGTTTTGATTAGTTTTGGGTGGCTGTACAGCCATGGTACAGTTTTGGAAAGCTTGAACCGTATGGTTCAAGAATTGAACCATGAGTTTTGTGTAGTTTTAGGTTGTTTTGATTAGTAAAAATGATAGGGAATGAAGAGATGAATTATAGGATTAATTAGGGTTGAAATCGGACCAAAATAGGGCAGGAAAACCCCTGAAAAATTCTCGACGGTTCGGAACAGTACTGCTACAGTAACCGGTCCAAAAACAAAAAAAAAAACCGGTTTTCAGGGGTAGGTGATGATGAACAGTGTTTTCGACCTTCTAGGGGCTCGTGAGGGCACGTGGGACATAATTTGGGAAAGTGTTCAACACGGGAAATCTTCTATTCTATGTAACGAAGATTTTGGGATGGGTCTCGTGTCAATCGGACATCGTTTCGATAGTTTTCGGGGTGTCGGAAGGTTTAGGATCGGTTTAAAAATAGTTAAAAGTTCGGGAAAATTACGGGGCTTTGGTAGGAGGTTAATTAAGTAGTTAGTAACCTTCTATTAAAATTTGGACAGGTTTGGGAGTCCCGGTAATGGTTATCGGCTCGGGGAACCGAATGGCACGCAAATCGAGGCGGCAGCTCGGACGGTATGTGAGTGGACCTTGTTTTCTAAATTGGTGCATGCATAAATGTTTATTATATGTTTTAAATACTTGTTTGTGATGCCATGAGTGCATTTGGATGTGTGGTTAAAGTATATGCACGTATTTCGAGGTTTCGGCCCTATACGGTGCCTATACGGGGCTGTAGGTCTTTATTGGTCTAAATGAAATGGTTTTGGATTTCCAAAAGGATAATGAATGTGATTTGATAATGTTGATTTGGATATTTGTGAATTATATGGTTTCACATATTTCGAGGCGATTTACGTGCTTGCACGTAAATCGAGGTTTTTCGGTTTTACACTGATTTTCCATTCTTATGATTTTGGAAATAATTTAATGAAATAATTTTGGATTTGAAAAGGTAATTCTCGGACTTGAGGTCCATTTGATTTACGGAATTGGGCCGGAGGCCCAATTGGTTTACGATTCGGACCGGGGGTCCAGTTTCTATGTGGATTCGGGCCTAGCGCCCAGTTATGTGTTACAAATGGTTTTTTTATGGGTCATGACGGTTTATGGGAACCGGCATGAACCCATGAAAGGATTTTATGGATTATGACGGCTTATGGGGGCCGGGCATGAATCCTGGAAAAGTTTAAAGAATGATTTCAAAGGTTTTTCATATTCCATCCTTTATATATGATTGTCTCCTCCGGGGAGGGTCGTTGGCCTGGGTGGACCCCGGAGTAGTCACGGAGCACTGACTGAGTGGAGTCGCCCCCCATTTGGGTTCCTTACTCTCAGGATGGGCATGGTTCGTTACCTCCAGGGAGGGTCATTGATCTACGGACATTGACCTGGGTGGACCCTAGAGAGACTTGGGTTTGAGACCCCGGTTAGCACACGTGTAGCTTTATTTTACCGTGACAGGTTCTGGA
Source organism: Prinsepia uniflora (assembly GCA_032719365.1). Classification (NCBI taxonomy): domain Eukaryota; kingdom Viridiplantae; phylum Streptophyta; class Magnoliopsida; order Rosales; family Rosaceae; genus Prinsepia; species Prinsepia uniflora. The sequence goes on along the minus strand of CM064871.1, from coordinate 26,223,156 downwards.
TATGAATATAATGGATAAACATGATTTCAATTGGTTTTGGAAAATTGTGTTTATAATGATAAATGGATTTGGGCTGAGATCCCTCATATGTTCACTGTGTTATGGTTTTCTGTAAATGGTTTTGGGCAGGAGCCCGTATAACTTGTATTTACAGAATTTTGGGGCCGAGACCCTAATTGTGGATGTTTTAACATATGTGTTTGGATAAATGGTTCTACTATGCATGCATGTTTTTTAGTGGAGGGTATAAAGGTCTTTGATGAAATGTTTTTATAAATTCTTTATTTTTGTCCACTCACAGTCTTTCTGTTTTTAATACCCTTCAGGTTGGATACGGTGTGGACTGTAGCAGAGATCGAGATATCACATACCTCCTCCGGATCCTGGCGTACTCTGATAGCCCGGGAGGGCAAAGGTCGGAAGAATCCCTTGTCTGACACTCCGTGTCAGACGGGAGCAGGGTCATCCAGCGTTAATCCCGGGGGGATTAGGATGGGTCCTGTCAGCGTGGTATCAGAGCATAGGATTGCTCGTAGGATGCTTATCAGAGCGGGGTTGTCTCTATTCGAGCAACCGTGCAGCTCTTGGAGTATGTACACAGGTCGAGGATGTGATATCTCATTGGGCTACAGTTCGTGGTCAACCTGATGTTGGGATGCCGATACGATAGTTAGTAAGATTGAACCGTGGATGTCTTGGTTCGGTACTGGATGCCAGGGTTGCCATAGTTCTGTCAAGGTTGACAGTGTGGGACCCTATGGAAGGATTAACGTATTCGTACTTGAGAGTTTTGGTCGTGAGACGGTTAGTTGGGATCGTCTTTACGATGTCGTAGGATTGGTTCCGACGACTGGTTTGAAGTTGTGACTATCCGATGATCGGATTTGGTGGATTTAGATGGATTTACTGCAGTTGGCAGTTAGTAGCCGGATTCGGGGAATCCTAGTTGGATTGACGGTAGGATTGGATTGACGTCTTTACGATGTCGGACCGCGGGGTCGGTCAGATTGTTGATTTTACTGCTTTTCGCAGTTGGGTTCCCAGGAACTCTAGGTGTGATCGTGGAACCCTACCTTGGGTGTATGGTTCAGAAATGTGAGTTGACGAGTGGTGTGACTTTGACGACCATTCAGATTTGGGTTCGTTAGTCGGTCTAGTCATGTCAGCTTGTGTTGGGACTGCACTTCGCAGTCGGGGCTGTACTTACCGGTTAAACCTAGTTGGTTTTCGTGCTACTTAGTTGGGGTTTGTCGCAACTAAGGTCATGGGCGACCTGGTAGACGACATTGGTTTAGTTGAGTTGCGACTGGTTAGTGTTTGGTTGGGCAAGTTATCAGGGTTGGTACTTGTCGATGGAGTCCCTGAGTGGGATACAAAGTGGTTAATACGGGTGGTTGATTCCGTTGGATGTGAACCTCGATAGCGATGTATGGTAGTTAGGTCTGCACGAGTGTGGGGCAGGCGCTACTACCGAGAGTGGTTGTAGTTACGGTTGTTGGGAATCGAGGACGTTCAAGGGACGTTTCCTTATCTCGTATGAGATGTCTGGGTGACTGTACCCAGAGTTGTTAGGTACGAGGGAGGTAGAGTTTCTCCAATATGAGTAGAGATACGGGATCTTCGTTCAGTATGAGCGGAGATCCAGGGTTGTCAGTTTTGCACATGGTGTGCCGATGCTGATATTGATACTAGTGTTGATGATAGTGCGTTGGCGCTGGTACTAGCGCTGGTGCTGGTGCTGGTGATTGTGATGACGTTGAGTCATATCTGTCGTGATGGGCTTATGTTTGGTATCTGTGGTCCCAGAGTGGATCTCAGATAGAGTTAAATTGGTTAGGGGACACGTGGTTGATGTCCGGGTATGTTGTTTCCAATCTTGTTGGAACTTCGGAATCGCGAGAGGTTGCGATTGAGGTGACGAGAGGAATGTGGGTTTTCCGCATTGGTATTGAGTATATCGAAGTCGGGTGACTGACATCTTCTGCATGATGGCAGACGATGTTGAATTACGTGGCATGGTGAGTGCAACGAGTTTTGTTTGCATTCACGTAGGATGAGTATTGATGTCATTGTTTGGTATCATCCTTGGTTTTTCCTAGGTGGAATGACAAGGATCGATACGAGGTAATCAGTGAGAACCCACAGTCTCGGCGTGTCTCGTCGTTGACTGATCGGTTTAGATGTGGGACTGGGTTGAGGACTTTAGGTGTCGTGACGATTCTCGATCGTGCCGTTTATGGTTGGGTGACGTAGTGTTGAATCTGGATTGTGATCTTGAGGATCCAGATAGGTGGAGAGTTTATCGCTCTTACTTGGATGTTTGAGTGGAGCATGTTGGGACTGAACTTCTTTTCGAAGTGAATCCCGTGTGGTATATTACTCAGGTGAGTAGTTTTCCGACGTGGTCGGATATGGTCAGTCTGAGAGATGTGTCGATATTGGGATTGGCTTCCCTATGAAGTCAATCGATGGTAATGTGGTAATCGGTGGAGCAGGTATCCGATAGGTTCGGATATGGTGCGTCTCGGTAGACGAGAACGAGATTTCAGGTTTTGGAATCAGATTTCTGGATGACGATTCAGGATTTGATTTTGGAACTTGAAAGAGGATTTCTGTATTTGGGTTTTGGAATAGGATTCTGGGTGACGATTCAGGATTTGATTCTGGAGCTTGACTATGGATTTTCTTTTATGGATTTGGGTTCGGAATGGTTATTCCAAATGCTAGTTACGGAATAATGATTTCGGATTCGGATTAGGACATGGCTATGGATATGATTTCTGGGTTTGAATTCGGGATTTCTTACGAAATTTCGAATTCGGATTTGGAAATGGATAATAGGTCGGAGTTTTTGATTTGTATAGTGCTGGATTGGATAGATGGACTCTAGAATAGAAACGTGATTGGCTATGACCAAGGTGGTTGTAAGCTAATTGATGGGTAGATGTACGTACCTTGTGCGTTATTCGAGGTACGATACTGGGTGTACTTGTCGTGTCAAGTGACAGTATATAGGTTATACCGGTAGTATGTTGGTAAGCGTGTTGGTAGACGGATTGGTTCCGATACCATTGGATTAGTTGAGGTCGTGAACTAGACATTGGATACTGTGCAGTGGGTCATGGTATTTCTGATGGGTCTAGTTACACACAGATTGAGTGAAATACTTTTTGGGTGAGTGTTTACCCATGGTTGAGTGAGTTGGTGGTTAGCGTAACCACGAGTGAGTATAGTGACAGTTTTCGATTGACGACTGTCAAGTGGTGACAGTTTGTAGGAGGTGTTAGCGTGGATCGCGGTGTGAGGTCTGATGACTCCCAGTGGGAGCAGACGACATGATAGTTAGTGGTTGAGCAGGGAACCGTCTAGTTGGTTGTGTCAGCAAAACAGTAGATCTGACAAGTGGTGTCAGTTCGGAGCGTACGACTTCTATCATTCGACGTGGTCGAATGTAGTCGATACGACGTGAGTGTTAGTGGTACGTCTGGTTGCAGACGAGTATCGTTCTGGTTAGTGGGTGTACGAGTGTACACGAGTTTCAAGGTCGATTCTACTTTCCACGAGGTGGATGTGGAATAAAGATAGTTGGAGTTTCGAGAGCGAAACTAAATTAAGGAGGGAAGATCGGATGGATTTAGGTCGGTTGGAATTTTGAGGACGAAATTAATTAAGGAGGGAAGGTTGTAACGACCCGTCCCAAATTCCTAGATTAGATTAGCGACTAATCACGATTAGTGAGGCTAATCGGTGATTAGTTAGGCGAAATCGGACGAACGATGCAAAATGACGGTTTTGCCCCTGATGGTGGCAAAACGTTGACTTTTCATTTGGGAGGTCAAATGGACTATGACCAATGACTGTGACGTAGTTCGTGACGTCACGAGTTCATAGATAGGTGGCACGTTCAATTCCGACGTCCGAGGAGGAAGTTATGACGTTCAGAAGTTTAGGGGCATTTTGGTAATTTTGGTTAAATGGGGTCAAAAGTTGACTTTTTTACCGGGATGTCTGATGGCCGAGGGCCGAGGACTATTACGTAGATAAGGACGATACGAATCCATAGACAGGCGGCACGTCGAATTCGGACGTTCGACGGCGAAGTTACGGTTCACGGAAGTTCAAGTGCACTATTGCACGAATTACGAAACGAGTTAACTTTTGGACTCTAGTGGGTCCAGATATTTGTCCTGATGCCCAATGGATGAGTGACAAGTGTCACCCATCCAATGGACACCATCTTTCCCTTCATTCACCGTGCATTCCATTTTCCTCATTTTCAAGCACACACCCAAACAACCCGATCTCACACCCTTTCTCTCCATCTTTGTGCAACCCAAAACCCGTCCCACCTTAACCCATGATCAGCCATGAGGACCAGGGAGACTGGGGGAGCTGAGGTGGCCGGCCTGGAGGCCTGAACCGCCGCCCACGACGGCGAGAGGAGGAGGAACCCGAGAGGGTTCTCGGTACGGCTCCAAACTCCATTTAAATTATATATATATATATATTATGGGTCATTTTGGTTGCTTCCAATGAATTAAATGAGTTATTAGGATTGTGTTAGGAAGGTTTGGATTAGTTTTGGGTGGCTGTACAGCCATGGTACAGTTTTGGAAAGCTTGAACCGTATGGTTCAAGAATTGAACCATGAGTTTTGTGTAGTTTTAGGTTGTTTTGATTAGTAAAAATGATAGGGAATGAAGAGATGAATTATAGGATTAATTAGGGTTGAAATCGGACCAAAATAGGGCAGGAAAACCCCTGAAAAATTCTCGCCGGTTCGGAACATTACTGCTACAGTAACCGGTCCAAAAACAAAAAAAAAAAACCGGTTTTCAGGGGTAGGTGATGATGAGCAGTATTTTCGACCTTCTAGGGGCTCGTGAGGGTACGTGGGACATAATTTGGGAAAGTGTTCAACACGGGAAATCTTCTATTCGATGTAACGAAGATTTTGGGATGGGTCTCGTGTCAATCGGACATCGTTTCGATAGTTTTCGGGGTGTCGGAAGGTTTAGGGTCGGTTTAAAAATAGTTAAAAGTTCGGGAAAATTACGGGGCTTTGGTAGGAGGTTAATTAAGTAGTTAGTAACCTTCTATTAAAATTTGGACAGGTTTGGGAGTCCCGGTAATGGTTATCGGCTCGGGGAATCGAATGGCACGCAAATCGAGGCGGCAGCTCGGACGGTCTGTGAGTGGACCTTGTTTTCTAAATTGGTGCATGCATAAATGTTTATTATATGTTTTAAATACTTGTTTGTGATGCCATGAGTGCATTTGGATGTGTGGTTAAAGTATATGCACGTATTTCGAGGTTTCGGCCCTATACGTTGCCTATACGGGGCTGTAGGTCTTTATTGGTCTAAATGAAATGGTTTTGGATTTCCAAAAGGGTAATGAATGTGATTTGATAATGTTGATTTGGATATTTGTGAATTATATGATTTCACGTATTTCGAGGCGATTTACGTGTTTGCACGTAAATCGAGGCTTTTCGGTTTTACACTGATTTTCCATTCTTATGATTTTGGAAATAATTTAATGAAATAATTTTGGATTTGAAAAGGTAATTCTCGGATTTGAGGTCCATTTGATTTACGGAATTGGGCCGGAGGCCCAATTGGTTTACGATTCGGACCGGGGGTCCAGTTTCTATGTGGATTCGGGCCTAGCGCCCAGTTATGTGTTACAAATGGTTTTTTTACGGGTCATGACGATTTATGGGAACCGGCATGAACCCATGAAAGGATTTTATGGATTATGACGGCTTATAGGGGCCGGGCATGAATCCTGGAAAAGTTTAAAGAATGATTTCAAAGGTTTTTCATATTCCATCCTTTATATATGATTGTCTCCTCCGGGGAGGGTCGTTGGTCTGGGTGGACCCCAGAGTAGTCACGGAGCACTGACTAAGTGGAGTCGCACCCCAGTTGGGTTCCTTACTCTCAGGATGGGCATGGTTCGTTACCTCCAGGGAGGGTCATTGATCTACGGACATTGACCTGGGTGGACCCTGGAGAGACTTGGGTTTGAGACCCCGGTTAGCACACGTGTAGCTTTATTGTACCGTGACAGGTTCTGGATATGAATATAATGGATAAACATGATTTCAATTGGTTTTGGAAAATTGTGTTTATAATGATAAATGGATTTGGGCTGAGATCCCTCATATGTTCACTGTGTTATGGTTTTCTGTAAATGGTTTTGGGCAGGAGCCCGTATAACTTGTATTTACAGAATTTTGGGGCTGAGACCCTAATTGTGGATGTTTTAACATATGTGTTTGGATAAATGGTTTTACTATGCATGCATGTTTTTTAGTGGAGGGTATAAATGTCTTTGATGAAATGTTTTTATAAATTCTTTATTTTTGTCCACTCACAGTCTTTCTGTTTTTAATACCCTTCAGGTTGTATACGGTGTGGACTGTAGCAGAGATCGAGATATCACATACCTCCTCCAGATCCTGGCGTACTCTGATAGCCCGGGAGGGCAAAGGTCGGAAGTATCCCTTGTCTGACACTCCGTGTCAGATGGGAGAAGGGTCATCCCGCGTTAATCCCGGGGGGATTGGGATGGGTCCTGTCATTGGGCTTCCTAAAGTAAACTATGTTGGGCTTGGTTGGGGTTTGGGTTGAAATAATATTATTTGAGTTATTAATAAAAATGCACTGGGTACTAAATTCCTAATTAATAATAGGTTTATATATTCAGACTAATGGGCAGAGTTTGTATGGATGGGTCGGACTGGGCTTACTAGGCCCGAGCCTATGAGGTTTGAGCACTCTAAACCCAAGTCCAGCTCGCTAAATTTTGGGCCGAACCGGCCCACGACTCATAACAGCTCATGCTAGATTTTTATCCATCGGGCCAAGTAGGCCCCCATACGCACATGGCTTCTGAGCCAAACGCTAAGGGCTACCTAAGAAGTATGCTAGGTGTACGTAAAGCTAGTAGACAGATTAGGAGGGAATATTGGTGCTAAACTATACACTGTGGCACCTAAGCTGGAAGCTTACTTAGAAGCTAAGGCGAAAACTAAGGTGGACTAAGTGTAAGTGTATGCCGTAAACAGGATACCAAAAAGACAGAATATGTGTGAAGTGTGTGAGCTAGCGGTGCATGATGGGTAAGCAAGGCTGGCCACAAGGAGGGGCCAAACGGGCACAAACCCTAAGCCCAAAATAATGTAGGGCACAAATTAAACCCAAAATTATTAATAAATAAATTATTAAATAATATATAATTCGGAGAAATAAACAACATATGAGTATTCAAATTTAATGTTCGTTTAAGTTCTTTAAATAGTGGAACTCTTGTATTGAATATAAAAATTGTAGGTCTACTGGTCTTAAAGGTCGATATTTTCATCCATATACAAATTTTAAAAAAAAATTGGATTTGTTTTTTTTTTAACTGAATGTAATATTTTGAACATGGGGTCTTCTTTTTTCTTATTAAGGATTTTGTCCCAATGTATTTGCCCTAATAAGGTTTTGATAAGACCTCATTGTATAAAAAGTGAAATATTCATTTTATAAAAATTTACGTTTTTAATGATTAAGTGTGCGAATTAAGGGCATGTTTTTTATTTTTACCGTAGTCCTTCAAATTAATGTTTGAATATTTGAACCGACGTTGTGGGCAAGGATTTCAATGTAACCGTGAGTGTAAGGATGACATTATAGAGTGATCACACTGACCATCTGAGAGAGTGAGTGAGGTGTGTGTATGTATTTCCGAATCTCATTCATTCAATGATCAATTCATTAGTAAGAAAACTCAGTCATAGCTAGAGAAAATTTCCAACTAAGCATTTACACACATATATTATGAATTCTGCATCACATTGCTTGTCAGTACCCACCTCGGTTCCACCTCGAAAGTCGAGGTAAATCCTGCTCCCGTCTGACACCCCGACACAAAAACCAAAGTAACCTCACGAAAAACCACCAAACTACATGCCAGACGCAGGAGAAAAGTTTAAACATCCCGAAGTCAAAGTTTTACAGAGTTTAGTACCCAAAAACAAAGGAAAGAAAACCGATAAACAAGGTACACGCACAACGGAAAATGTAAAGCACTCCGGGGTCACTCTCGAGTATTCTTTGCCTCCGACGCTGCCTCAACGTCAACCCCCGCGCTAGCTCCACGACCTGGAGGGCAATTTAAAACAGAAGGTGTGAGTGGACCATAAATAACAATAAAGTTTCCAAAAAACCATTTCATAAGAAAACCTGGGTTTTAGCCCTCCGTTTTGAAATCACACATGCAGAACCCATTTACTGAAATCAGTTATAAATCACATAAAGATTGTCATAAAAACATTTGCAGAACCATCATAAAAACAATTATAGAAATCATGTCATAAGCATCATAAAAACCACGTCATAAAACATAAGTTTCAACCAATCATTATCCGATCAAACCTGCTGGACCTATCCGAGTCTTTAAACTCCCGTAAACTCAATCTAGGCCTCAATAATATCCGAGTCTTTAAACTCCCGTAAACTCAATCTAGGCCTCAATAATATCCGAGTCTTTAAACTCCCGAGTCTTTAAACTCAATCCGGGTTTTTAAACACAATCCGGGCCCGTCCCCCATTAATCACAATCCGGGTCTTTAAATCCAATCCAAAACCATTTGAAAAACCATTTCTAAATCCACATCCAAACTCAAATCCGAAATCACCGGTCTGAAGCCCTTCCAGCGTCCAGAACCGTCATTCCGAACCCAAATCCAGAAATCCACTTTTCAACTTTAAAATCAAATTCCGTTACCGAAATCCGATTCTAAAACCGAAAGCCTTGATCCTCGAAATCATATTCCAAAATCCCTTTATAATCATTGAAAACCATTTATCGTTTGAAGTCCCAAAATCATAGCCTCATAATCAGAAATCAAACCTTTCTCGTAAAAAGTGCAATTGTGTAAAACCAACATAGCATATTCAACAATCATGAAATCACATGTAAAACCATAAAACAAGTAATTAAAAGCAGTTATGCATGCTCGAGTTTAGAGAAGGGGCCATTCACAGTCACTGGCACGTCACTTGCGCCCCGTACGACCCGTACATTCCTCGGCTTCCTCGGGAAGTCCCAATCCTGTCACAAGTCACCAAAGTACGTCACTAACACATCTACCAAGACTCTCCTAATTTTCCTCAAAAATCCCCGGGTCCTATACGTAACGAACCAGAACCCTAAACCTTCAATCTCGCGGAACTAACCTCAAACGACGTCTGAATAACCCGAAACCTAGTTCCATGGATTTGTTACGACATTTAGAACAAAAACTCAGTTGGACTCTTCACCGGAAACCACCGCACGCACCCCCACGTGCTGCCCAAAGTGGCTGCGCGTGGCCCTCACGTGCCTGCACACAATCACTGTTCATCATCGTCTACATTGGGCGAACCGGTCTGAACCGGCGCACCCGGTTCTCCACCGTTACTGCACCATTTCGACTCCTTTCTTCACCATCCTCGCCGTCCAGTCCTAAGAAACCTATTCCCCTTACTATCACACCTCGACACAGCCTCCTACCCGTCGTCTCAAGCTCGAAATCAAACCTCCCCAAAACTCTGTTTCATGATCCGACCACCCAAATCTTCTCCCGTCACGGCAACCACCTTAGACGGTTCCTAGGACTTCACTGAAGCTCACCCAACTCACCAAATCCCTCGACTCAGTCCCTAAGTCCACGACTTCCCGTTTGAAAATCACGGCAAAACAGAGCATACGAACGGGGATTAGAAATTACCTGCAGCCGTCCACCACCGTGCTCGCCGCCGCGTTCCCTGGAGTCCACAGAGCCGTCTCAGCTTCTTCTCGAGTCCAATTGGAGCAACACACGTCCACACCACCACCAACTCCCTCAGTTCTCTCTGTTTTCTCTCGAACTCACCCTTCCTTCTCACTCACTCACGATCACACAACCCACTCCAGTTCACTCCTCAACTCTCCCTTAACCTCTGTTCACTCTCACCTTCCCGGCCATCGATCGATTTCCTCTCAGCCTCACTCTGTCTCTGTTTTTCTCGAATGCACGGTTACACCCCTAATTATTTGGACCCGTGAACCCGTCTAGAAGCCACTAGGTCCCTACCACATGTCATAATCCTCTCAACCCTCTCACAAATGTCCCAATCTCAGCTGTCCACTTGTCCCAATTCTGTTGCACAATTCCCAACGTGCAAAAGACCAAAATACCCCTCTTTGAATCAAAAATTACGATAATGCCACTATCTTTCTAGACCCATATCTTACCCATCCTAGGTTTGATGAACACGTGCCGCCTGTCGTTGAACTCAGGACGATGAGATCTACCTAACGGTCCTAGGTCAACGTTTCAAAACCTCGTCACACGAAAAGTCAACGGTTTCCCCTATTTTAGCCAAATTACGGTAATTCCCTCAACCTTCCAAACATCATAACTTCCTCCTCGGATGTCGGAATCGGGCGTGCCACCTGTCTACCGATTCGTGACGTCCCGAACTACGTCACGGTCACCGGTCAATACCCAATTGACTCACCGAACTAAAAGTCAACTATTTGCCCAACCTAGGGGCAAAATCATCATGCTACGCTCACAGACCTATCGTAACCAACTAACCGCTGATTAAGCTCACTAATCCCATCTTAATCACTATCTTAACCCTAATTTCCGGGACGGGTCCTTACATTACAGATTACACGAATTCATTCCAGAAATCATCCATTTTCAATCCTCAACTATGCAAAGAATTCTAATCCTATCCTAGGCTCATAATTCATTAATATTTTGGTAAGTCACATTTATACATTTATCTATGAAGCACAAGACTAGCTAGGTAGATAAATTTTCATAGTAAAAAAAAAACCGCTCTCTCCCTTTCTCTACATTTTCTCCAAAAAAAATAGAAAGTAAAAACCCTAGCAAATTAAAACATATATAGATACCATGCTGTAGGGGTTGACATGATTGGCAATTGGCAAGGATCTTGCCTTGGTTGGAACCCCCATCCAAGGTTCGAGCCCTAACAATGTCAATAAATTCCTTGTAGGGAGGTTGCTGAGTGCTGGGTGCCAGCGGGATCCATGTGAACGTTGGTGATTGTGTCAGCTCCCGGGAGTCTGGGTTCAAAGTGACCCGACTGTCAGTGCTTATGGGTCCTGCAAGGTGGAAAACCTTGGGCTACGTAAGATGTATCTACTCCCACTAATGGGGTGCAGGACCCAAATGTTAGTTTTGGGTCCTGCGGGCCTCGGACATTTCATAATATTCCTGGATTGGGTGGGCTGCCTCCCCCCTCTCCAAATACCGTTTTTCAAAAAAAAAAAAACTTACCATGCTAGTTTTCTACACACATCTACAAGTATAGCATGTTGATTTAAACTTAGTAATATTGAAGTGAATTAGGGGTGGATTCTGCCTAATTATCTCTGCTTCCTCTCCGGTGCCAGCACGAAATATGACTTCTTCTGATTGCCCAAAAATTGTTCCATCTCTTGCCCGAATGTCAACAGCTTAACTTCCCTCTCCATCAGCTTCATTATGTTGCCATCATGCCCTGCCCACGTATACAACATTACAAAGCAACAAGGTGGCTGAAATCTAATCATCAACTCTAGTAGTAGTAAGCAACACATATGTTAATCACCTACAAGGAAGTTCCTCATGTTGTCTTCGCCACCGGCATTGATTCCAAACCCGACAGTTCTCAGATTCTGGCCTTTTCTGGTGTCCATTTTTTGGGCAACAATGGCTATAGGATGACATGTTGGGGCAACAAAAACATCGCCAACTGATAGCTTACCACTGGCCTTGTAATTGATGTACACTCCATTCCCTTGATCCTCTTCTTCATGCGACTCCAGCTCTTGTTCACTCTCTAAAATTGTGAACTGTGGACAGGCCATTTCAAACCATCTACCACCATCATCAAATATGTTATCTTTGAGTTGTAGTGTGGCACCATCATAACTTCCTGTAATAGTTTAATACCACATATATAAACTAATTCATCAAGTGTACACCAAAACTAATTAATTAACGAGAGAAATACTTAAAGGAACAGCTAATTAATGATTAACTTATTACAAAATAATTGATCTATACGTATTAATAATGAATTGCTTGCCTACAATGACTAACATTCACGATTTCTTTTCTAGCAAAAATAACAATCCCTTACGAAAAAAGGGGGAATTGTGAGATGGCATCAAGAATGAAAGAACTATGTGAGGAAGATGAAGAGACAGTAATGGAGTTCAAGAAGTAGAGAGATGATTGTACTGATATATTGAATTGAAAGGAGAAATGAATACAATTGATGCAATACATTTGTACAGTGAAGAAGGAAGCTTATATACTGTAGTTACAGTCTAATAGTTTTAACAGAATTCTAACTAACTTCTAACTAACTTCTTAACCACCTCTTTCTATATCTTATACACTCAACATCCCCCCTCAATTTGAAGGCTCTAGAGTCAAATTGAAAGAGTGTAGTTTGAAGACATTTTTGGGCAATGCTTTGGTGAATATGTCTGCGACCTGATCAGCAAAAGAAACATGTTGAACATCTAGTTCATGTCTAATAACCTTCTCACAAACAAAATAATAGTCCACTTCAATATGCTTTGCCCGAGAATGAAAAGTAGGATTGGCAGATAGACTGGCTGCAGAAGTACTATCACATTAAATAAGTGGGGTTTTAAGTAACAGAATATGAAGAACCTGAAGTAATTGACAGATCCAAGAAATCTCAGCAGAAGTAATGGCAAGAGCCCTATATTTAGCCTCTATACTTGATCGACACACTGTGTTCTACTTCTTGGAGGACCAAGAAATGGGATTGGAACCAAGGTATACCAACAAACCAGTGGTAGAAACGGCAATCATTTGGGTCTCCTACCCAATCAGCATTAGTGAAAGCTTCAAGGACCAAGGAACCAGGCTGGTAGAGAAGGCCATGAGTCAGTGTACTTTTGAGGTACCTTAAGATCCTCTTAACAGCCATAAAATGGGAATCACAGGGAGACTGCATGAACTGACAGACTTGATTCACAGAAAAAGCTATATATGTTCTAGTGAAGGTGAGGTATTGGAGAGCACCAACAATGCTTCGATAGTTCGAGGGATTGGAGTATAGGGGACCATCATCTTTCCTTCATCGACAACCTTGAACCGATGAAGTGTCTACAAAGCTGCTAAGGACCAGGTCTATTTTGGTAAGTAGATCAGTGATGTATTGAGACTGAGACATGAACAAACCTGACTTAGTATGTGTGATCTGGATGCCTAAGAAGTAGCTTAAATCACCAAGATCCTTCATGTCGAATTCAGAGGTGAGACCATCAATCACAACCTGTATGGCTGCAGAAGTAGGATTGGCATATAGACTGGCTGCAGAAGTGCTATCACATTGAATAAGTGGGGTTTTAAGTAATGGAACATGAAGAACCTGAAGCAATTAACAGATCCAGGAAATCTCAGCAGAAGTAATGGCAAGAGCCCTATATTCAGCCTCTGTACTTGATCCAGACACTGTGTTCTGCTTCTTGGAGGACCAAGAAATGGGATTGGAACCAAGGTATACCACCAAACCAATGGTAGAAATGGCGATCATTTGGGTCTCCTGCCCAATCAGCAGCAGTGAAAGCTTCAAGGACCAAGGAACCAGGCTGGTAGAGAAGGCCATGAGTCAGTGTACTTTTGAGGTACCTTAAGATCCTCTTAACAACCATAAAATGGGAATCACATGGAGACTGCATGAACTGACAGACTTGATTCACATAAAAAGATATATCGGTTCTAGTGAAGTTGAGGTATTGGACATCACCAACAATGCTTCGATAGTTCGAGGGATTGGAGTACAGGGGACCATCATCTTTCCTTAGTTGACAACCTTAAACCGATGGAGTGTCTACAAAGCTGCTAAGGACTAGGTCTGTCTTGGTAAGCACCTCAGTGATGTATTGAGACTGATAAGGACCAGGTCTGTCTTGGTAATCACCTTAGTGATGTATTGAGACTGCGACAAGAACAGACCTGACTTAGTATGTGTGATCTGGATGCTTAAGAAGTACCTTAAGTCACCAAGATCCTTCATGTCGAATTCAGAGTTGAGAGCATCAATCACAACTTGTATTTTAAAATCAGATTTTCCAGTGGTGATGATATCATCAACATAGAGAAGAAGTATGACAAGGCATTTAGGAGACTACCTAACAAAGAGAGAAGCATTAAACATGTGGAGGCAAAACCTAAACAAGGAAGATAACCTGTGAACTTCTCATTACAAGCTCTATGGGCTTGCTTTAAACCATATAATGACTTCTTAAGAGAGCACACAAAATCAGGTGGAACAGCAGCCTCAAAACCAGGTGGTTGTTTCATGAAGACCTCTTCTTTCAGCTCACCATGTAAAAAAACATTTTTAACATCTAGTTGCTTCAGCCACCAATGAAACTGTGCTTCCAAAACTAACACAAGTCTGACAGTGGTAGGCTTCACTACAGGGCTAAAGGTTTCGCCATAGTCCAATCCTTCCTCCTAGCGGAAACCCTAAGCAACAAATCGTGCTTTGTTCCTAGCAATAGGCCCATCGGCTTTCCTTTTGATCCTATAAACCCACTTACACCCAATGAGATTGCGGTTGGGGGGAAGAGTAACAACATCCCAAGTATGCTGAGCAAGGATAGCCTCAATCTCCTCTTCCATAGCCTGCTGCCAAACTAGAATAGAAGAAGTTGCCTTGTATAAAGTAGGTTCAATCATAGAGAGGTCAACATCTGACTTAGAGTGGACAGAGTGAAAGGCCTCCTTCTTGGAAATCTCACTTTTGGATCTGGTTTGCATAGGGTGCATATTCACCCCACAGATAAGAAGAACGACCTCAAGCAGTTGAGGCTGAGAGGTAGCCATTATAGAACCTTTTGCGGAGGAGGAACTAGCAGAATCTGGACCCAGAGAAGATGCAGCATTTGTGGTCTAAATAGGTGAAGAGGAGGACTAAGTGGGAGGCAGTGGAATAGAAGTCACAGGGGCTTGACCAGTATGAGCAATGGGAGGTTGAAGAAAGGAAACCAATGGAGGAGATGAACAAGGAGTAGGAATGGTGACAAGTGAAGAGCAAGGTGGAAGATTAGTGTTTAAGATTGGAGTTTGATAAGGAAAATCAGATTCATTAAAAAGAACATGCTTGGAAACCACAATTCGAGCAGAAACAGGACTGTAACATGTATAACCTTTTTTATGAGTGGCATAGCCAAGAAACACACACTTGACTGTGTTAGGTTGAAGCTTATATTGACTATAGGGTTTAAGCAATGGAAAGCAAGCACAACCAAAGACCCTAAGATTAGAAAGATCAGGTAAGGTATCAAATAGCTTTTCAAAAGGAAAGTACATATGAAAGGTATGACAAGGCATACGGTTTATGAGGTAGACAAAACGGGAACATGCGTAGGACAAGAATTTTGAGGGTAGCAATGCACATTGTAACATAGTAACTGCTGTTTCAACAATATGCCTGTGTTTTCTTTCTGCAAGGCTATTTTTCTCAGGTGTATAGGGACAAGAAGTCTGATGTGTTATGCCTTTAGACATGAGAGAAAGCTTGAGATTTGAGTTAAGATATTCTCCACCATTATCAGATTGAAGAACTTTAATTGAAACAGAAAATGTGTTTAGGATAAAAGCATAGAAGTACAGAAAGATATAACACATATCAGACTTGTTTTTCATTGGAAACAACCATGTATATTTGGTACATTCATCAACAACGTTAACATAGTACCTAAAACCTTCCAAAGATTTAACAAGGGTTTGACCCCAAACATCAGAATGAATAACCCCAAAAAACAATACTGATTTAGAAGCAGGAAATACAAAGGGAAGCTTAATGAATTTTCCTTGTAGGCATGATTCACAGATGTCAAGATCAAATTTAGTAGGGCAAGGGATATGAAAATTATGTAAGGAAACAGAAACAATCTCATTAGATGGATGACCTAATCTTTTATGCCAAACCTGGCTGTTGACATTCTTGCACAGCAAGGCTGAGGTAGATGGAAGACAGACACTGAATTGAGAAGAGAAAAGAAGTTGAACAGGAATTTGATACAACCCCTCATTGCTCAGACCTTTGTACAACACATTCCCTGTGATTCTGTCCTGTATAACAAAGCAAAGTTCATCAAAGAAAAATCTACAGTTGTTATCCTTACAAAAACAATGCACAGAAAGCAGGTTTTGAGAAATCTTGGGAACATGAAGCACTTGCTTCAGTTTGAAACAGTGTGAAGAAGGATTGTTTGTGATAAGTGTAGAATTTCCAGTGTGAGCTACTTGCAGACCTGTACCACCAGCTATTACGATTGTATCAGACACAGATGAGGTGTAGATGTACTCAAGTTTGACAAGTCTATGGTCATATGAGCAGATGCACCACTATCAGCAATTCAATATTCAGGGTTCTGATGTTGTTGAGTAGGAACAACTTGAGGTGAGTTCTGGAATTGCCGAAGTGGCATGAATTGTGGAAAGTTCTAGTTCTGGGAAACATGCAGGAATTGAGAAGTAGCTGATAATACATTGTACTGAGAAGCATCTGGATGTTGTGGAACTGGCATGTACTGAGGACCAATTGTCATAGCAGCTAAAGCAAGTGGAGGTGGAGCACCCTAATAAGTGTAGTTCTATCTTTGATAGCAGTTAACAGCTGAATGACCAAATTTCTAGAAAATTTGGCAAGCTTCAGGATCTTGGGATGCTTGTGTTTGCTCCTAATGTTTGTGATAGCAATCTGCAACACAGTGTCCCTTCTTTCCACAAATTTGACATTTAGGTAGGACACCTGGATAACCAGAATTGTGCTGATAGTTCTGAAAGTTGCTATAGCCCCTATTTTGATTCCTTCCTCCATAATTTCCTCTTCCTTTTCTACCCCTTCCACCACTATTATTAGTTTTGTAATATAGATGTGCATTTTCATAACCACCCCCATAGCCAAAGTGCTGAAAGTTCTCACTAAACTGTTGGGGAGGACAACCTGATTGTTGACTCGAGCCCAAGTAAGGGAATTGGTGACAGGGACCTTGTACTCCAGGTGAATTTGGAACAGAAAACTAACTAAGATTGCCATTCTAGCCATTAGCAACAGGTCTTTGACTAGAAGAACTAGAAGATCCCTGATGAAAAGAGGAATTTTGAAAACTAGGTAAGGCAGAATCAGAAGTCTTGTTGGCAACCATGGTTGACAGGAAGGGAACCTGCTCATCTGAATGATCCAAGACACTTTCCTCAGCAAAAAGATGAGTTCTAAATTCTTTTTAGTGGGATTGTATTTTCTCTTCCCCTAATCACACACCTAAACATGTTATACTCACTTGGCAATCCCCTCAAGGCTAATATGACAATATCATCATCACCAAAGTTCACACCACAAGACTCCAGCATATCCCTAGCATTCTTTATTCTTTGCATATACTGTGTCATGTTTTCAGGCCCTTTCTTTATATTTTGAAGCTCAGTTTTCCACATTTCTTGAGCCGAACGACATCCAATCACACAGTACGTGGCAGTGGTTGAAAGGGTTGCTAGGATTAGCTGCATTAGAGCTTGATTGTGCATATTCCAAATCTGAATGACCTCCATTTGAGAAACATTGTCACTTTCTGACTCAGAGTTGATCATCGTAGGACATGGATTTGTTCCATTGACGAATCCAATTATTCCATGAACATTCAACAACAACTCCATTTGAAAGTTCCATGTAAGGAAATTGTGATCGTCCACTTTAACAATAACAGGATTTCCTACTGTGGAAATGAGACTGGTTATTGGGGATTGTAGAATCTGAAGTTGAGAGGAAGTAACCATTGTCACAAGACTATGATCACACGATTTCAAGAGAGGAAAGAACAAAATTAAGATAAAGAAACAGAAGAATTTCCAAGAAAGAAGGAAAATCGTTTTCACAAACAGTTGGTGTGCATAGTTTTCTTTACTGGCCTATAGGTTTCACTGGAGAAAGATAGGTGATCTTTGCAGTTTTTCTTTACTGATTCACATATTCCACCGATGAGCATCAACAGGTAGTATTTTTCAATTTTCTTGTTATGTTGATTCTACCATGAAAACTAGAACAAAAGAAATCGTGCAGGACAAGCAGCGGAAAGAAGAAAAGAAAATCAGACTATTTTTCACGGCTCTGATACCACATGAGATGGCCTTAAGAATGAAAGAACTATGTGAGGAAGATGAAGAGACAGTAATGGAGTTCAAGAAGTAGAGAGATGATTGTACTGATATATTGAATTGAAAAGAGAAATGAATACAATTGATGCAATTGATGCAATACATTTGTACAGTGAAGAAGGAAGCTTATATACTGTAGTTATAGTCTAACAGTTTTAACAGAATTCTAACTAACTTCTAACTAACATCTTAACACTACAACAATTTTAGCTTTAGACAACACTACATAGGCAACAAAATTTATAAAATCGTTGTAGATGCTAGTTTAGACATCAGTTAAATAAGTACTGTTGCCTAATATATAATATAGCATCAGTGATTATAATTGTTGTTGCCTTTGGCTACCTTTTAGTAACAATACTAGCATACCATTGCCTTTAAATGCCCTTTAGTAACGGTACATATTGTACTGTTGCAGATGTTACTTCTTCTTTTTTAAGCCTACCGTTGCCTATAGGACTATCAGGTCCCATGTTCGAATCTAGGGAATAGCACAAACAAAATTAAATGCCAAACCTAGCTATGCACACATGGGGGGCCTCCATTAGTCAAATTAAGAACTTGGGCGTGCACGAAACTAAAATTTTGGGGGCGAATGAAAACACAAGCCCTAAAGGTTCAAACACAAGCCCTCGAGGTTCAAACTCACCACAAGCCCTCGAACTATGCATACTGGTCGATTTTGTAGGGTCAGACGACTCCAACAAGCCAGAAGTTTAGGGGTTTCGTCGTGAGAATAAGTTAGAAATCAAATTGGTGTTGAAGTCGTGAGGTTAAGCTCGAGCATCGCGATTTGAGGAAAGTTCTTTAATTTTTGGATTCATATATCACTTCATGGGATTGAAAATAAGATGTGGGATGAAGTAGAACTGAAAAAGGTTGATAATTGATGAAGATATCATTGGGACGGGTCACCAAGTTGGGCGACCTAAGAATAGTGTAAACGTGCGACATGGAAGGTCTCTAGTACCTAGCGCGTGAGCTCACGCGCAGCCGCTTCATGCGGCACGTGCGGGCGTGTGCCAGGGAATTTGATGATGCTTCCAACATGTCTTTTGATGTTTTCGATGTTACAAACATTTTGACGCATGTTTCGAGTCGATCGGATACCATTTCGGGCTAATTTTGGATGTCTGAAGGTTTAGGGTTCGTTTTAAATTCCTTTAAAAATCCTGAAAAATGAGGGGAATAAAATAGAAGATATATGGGATGGTTAATGACCTATAGATGTGATTTATTACAGGTTTTGAGATTTCCAAAAATCATGGAATTGCATGCAAAGTGGGATTCGATTATATGAATGGTGTGTGAGTCGACTTTCTTTCCCTAAACTATTACACATGCAAACTTAAATGATTTAAACGTCTATGTGATTTTGATGACAGTGGAGTGATTGGGATTTATATGAATTTCGGTCATTTTACTTATATTTAATTAATATTTTATTGCATGTTTTACGAGGTTTTAGTAAACTATGTTTCCGATATTGTTTCGAATGTGGTTTTGAATGGAATGTGAATTAAGATGTGAGATTTCGTGATATTGGATTGGTGATTTTTTATATGATTTTTTGGATGGGTTTTCAAATATATTTCAAATGGCACGTTTTACAAGAATGATGTTGATTATGTTTTGGGCTTAGGTTTGAGGTTCTGGTTGTGGATTTGACATGTGTCATTGAGATATGATGTGAGTTTGTGTTTCTTTGCCTTCGTGATGTGTGAAATGTTGCTGTGATTTTGTTGATTTGATGTGAGTCTCAGACACCGAGCCGGGGGCTCCGAATCCTGAGATTGGTACTGTGTGAGATTGAGATTGTGCTTGTGCTTCGATGATGGTTTGGATGTGGTATGATTGTGTATGAGTACTGTGATGATGTTGAGTTGACTGTATGTGAATTCTATGGTGATTTTTGATATGGATTGATTGTGTGGATTGATGTGATGATTTGCGATGTGTGATGTATGTTGTGATTATGCATATTGGTTGGTTAGTCTCGGACGTCGAGCATGGCTCTTTTCCTGAGATTGACACGACTCGGATGTCGAGTTGGGCTCCATCCTTGAGTCAGGTCACCACTTGGACGTCAAGCTGGACTCCTTTCCCGAGAGGTGTACCTACCAGTAGTGTATTGGTTTGGTGTTTGATATTGGGATGATGGTAGGTCGATTGTATGTGATCGATGTCTTGACCTTGTGTTTATGGTTGTGATTTTGGGTAATGGTTATGTCGATTTACCGAGGTCTTAGACAGTTACTTTTGATTTGGGAATTCTTTTCACGTATTTCGAGATAATAAACTGTATTTCATTTTAATCAAAGTGAAAGGGTTTACGTATGCATGCATGGTTTTGGAAAACGGAAGGTAAATGCTAGATTGTTTCAAATTATGTGTTTTTAAAGTATTCATTTTTGTCTACTCACACGTTTTCTTGGTTTTGTGACCCTCCAGAGGCGTTGCACGGGAATCGAGGCTCGGGAGGTAGAGACATGAACTAGCGAAACTTAAGTATCCCTTGTCTGACAAGGTTTCATGTGTATATTTTGATTCTTGTCAGACGGGAGTCTAGGGTATTTCGAGTGGGGTCCTGTCATTTTTTAACCAACAAATTTGTGATATGGCTATTAAACAAATAGGTAGTAAAATCTTGAGTATATATATATATATATATATATATATATTATATTTAATTTTTCTTTTCACTTTCCAAGTAATTCAACAAGCGCAATTGAGCTCCGCTCGTGAAGCTCGATAAAAATTCGGCCGAACAAAATACTTGAACTTTTATATATATGACTAAACCCGTCTGGTCCGATCCAATACTTTTTAAAATTTAACACAAACCCGACCCGATTTAGACCAAACCAAAATAAATTGGGATAGGCTTGCCCGATGCAGGCCTTAACCATATATCTATTAAGAGATGTTTCTTTCTGTTGACTTTCTGGCGGTACACACCTGCAGACTTCATGGTTTTTTTTTTCTTTTTCTTTCAGCTCTTTCTCCTCCATTTTTCTCTCAGGGGATAATCTATTTAATGTTCCTCCAAAAAATTAAAAGCTTCAACGCATACACAAATCCATCTTTTCCAGTCGTTAAAACACATGTTGAATATCTCTTTTTCCTTCTTGTTCAGCTAGCCACTCCTTACTTGTTCGTAATTATTTTATTGGCCATACAATTTTTTTTTCTCAAAAGAGTCATATTTGGCATTTCCCCACCGCTCGTGATATTTTCTTGTACACCATTTTGATTTATATAATAGTCTATATACATATATCTTAGTAGTTAGAATCCTTCATTTTTAATTCATCATTTTAAGATAAATACAAAATTTATATAAAAATAATTAAACTAGAGATTAATTAGCTATTCAAATGTGAAAATTAAATGAATGAGACAACGATCTCCAATGATGTCGATCGATTTTTTGTAAAGATGATCATGGAATGATTATTAGGAGTTGATATGGTGCCGATCGTTATATACGTGCAATGATTATCTAAGAAATATAAATATTATATAAGAATATAACCCAAACTCCCACCTAGGAAAATAGAGTCAGTGCTCTAAACGTCTGGGCACCATCATACTCAAATGATCAAATCTAACTGATCCTGCACAGAAAATTTCGAATATCGAAATTCACATATATATCATATATTAGTTTCTAGATCCAAATTCTTTATCAAAATTCTAGGCCCAAAGTCCAAAGCCCAAAACACACCTTCCATAAATCTCGTAACCCTGCACCATTAATACTTTTGTAAACTTTATCAAAATCTTACATGAAAGCTAAAACAGGCCAAGATTATCAAAATCACACATTGATTTCATAACCCAAATCCAAATCCCAAAATTCAAATTTAAATAAAAAAAGTTAATCATTTCGATTTGAACCAAGTTGTTGTCATTCAAATCATAAAATAACCTGAGGCTTGTATTCCAAATCAAACCCAACGTCCAATATGGAAAACATACTTCCAAATAATTCCATAAAATTTTCAGACGTATTGCATATATGAATTTAGTGCCACATTCAATTTTAACATTCACATACTGCAATTTCCATTTAAAGTACATACAAATTATTCAAAATCCTAATTTAATTTATTATTACCTTATATAAATCATACAACATCTTTATATCAATCAAACCCATATTCCATACCAAATTTATTTATAAATCGTGCACCTCCAATAGTTCATGTAGTTATCAAAGTATCAATTAAAAAAACAATCAAATCAATATAATCCAACATATTCAAAAATCTACGCTCTAATACCAAGTTGATAGGACATGTCCCAAATTCTCATTAGAACCAGACCGGTCCCGCTCTCGTCTAACAACTCTTTTTCAGACAAAGGATCTTACTACCTTTACTCATGTCCCAATTTCAGTCGATTAACCAAACCTAACTTATCCTTACGAGGTTTCTGCCCACGTTCAACCCACTTCCCGACAAGGAGAAGAATGCAACAACTAAATTATGTTCCTTTCTTGTTAACACAAATATTCCATCTTGGTTCCATAACTTCCACAAGTTTCCTAATTATAATCAATCACCGATTAATTTATTCTAGGATTATCCAAGGAAAATCCCTATAATTAACTCGTATGAAATTTATAATTGCTCTAACTAGATATATATAATACCATCAAATTATATCATTAATACTTATTCAACACATAATTGAAATTCCCAATTCTTTTCCATAAACAAGATTTTAAGTATGTAAGGCACCACTTAACTAGGCTCACCCAAACTTGTCATTACCAATATAACAAACAAGTCTAATCATCACCAATAACCATCAATTTCTCATAATTAAGGAACAATTAAAGAAAAATTTAGAAATAATCAAATTATAAAGAAAATACATTAGATATTAAAAAATATGCCCAAATAGGTTCAAATTAATCTAGGATTTATACCAATAGATTCATAAAATGAAAAGAAGTAACTTTCATGTTGGCTGGATGGCCAGTAGACGTCGCACGTACCGCCATGCACTGCCGCCAGGCCACTGCGCGTGATGGCCACGCGCTAGTACATGTCGTCTTCTTCCTCAGTCCCATACCTGAATTTCTGGTATTCGGGTTATTTGACATGCGATTGAAACCCGGTCATATCTCGGCCATTTTACGTCCAATTTTTACATTACAAAGATCAAAATCCACCTAGACTAACTAAGGAATGGATCTATGCAATCAAAAGAGAGAAATACTTACAAGAACACACCATTCGATCATTGTTATCTCTCGAACATGGTTTCCAGGAGCAGCCCCACTGCTTCTACATGACCATCAGAAACATACTAGTGCGCACGTAAGGTCGTCTCTTGGTCCTGAACTGGAAACCCGATAAGGGGACTTCACGGGTTCCACCACCACCCTCACTATTTTCTCCTTATTTCTTGCCCTAATTCTCTCCAAACTTTCCCTTTTCCCCGTCTTCCTCTCATTCCTTTACTTTCTCTCTTTGTTTTCCTTGATTATCTCACGGTTTTCTTCATTTCCTCTATTTTCTAACTTTCGGCAATTCCTTACCGAATTTCCTTAACCTAGCCAAGCACATATATTTATACATGGAGGGGGCAATTGGTGGGTAGCTGTTGACAAGGAGAAGAAAAGATTCTAGACAACCCTAGAATCCCTCATGTGAAATTACTAATTTGCCTTTCCTAGAAAATTTATCAAAATGCCCCTAGGTTATTTTTGGCCTATTACCAACTCACACAATCCCCAATTTCAACGTTCTACCTGTCGACGGACTTGGAACACTAAGATCTACGAGTCGGTATTCCTGAAATACTTAAAAGTCGCTAGAGTCAAAAAGTCAACTTTTTGCCTTACAAAGGGTAATATCGTCATTTTACCGTAATCTCTACAAATTTTCATTATCTTGAAGATCCAGTGTAACAAACCGTCCCAAATTAACGGGATTAATTAAGAATTAATGACGGATTAGCAAGACTAATCGGGGATTAGACGAGTATTAGCGGACGTTCAATGAAAAATGATGATTTTGCCCCCAGAATGGGCAAAACGTTGAATTTTTGTTTGGATGGCCAAATGGACATTGGCCGATGACTGTGATGTAGCTCGGGATGTCACGAGTTCATTGACATGTGGCACGTTTGATTCTGACATTCGTGGAAGAAGTTGTGACGATCGGAAGATCGGGGGCATTTTCGTAAGTTGTGGCGGGTCTGCAGTTTGGTGCCGATCGGCGGACCATAGGTCGTGAGGGTGCCGATCAGGCGATTGGTCGGCGGCCTTCCTGTCCTGGCGGGCCCTGTGCTAGGGTGGTCGGTCGATATGGTATCAATATAAGTCCCCCAAGTCTTTGACTGAGGTGGAGTTCCTCGGTCGAGGACTTGAGATGACGGCAGGTACCTGTCGACCAACCAGGGCGCTGCGCCCTGTATCCCTAGTAGCCCCCCAAGTCATGGAGCGAGGAAGTGGACCGTATGTCCGATGTGAAAGGAGACCCCGTTGCCGAGTTCCGCAAGCTGCATACCGTAAAGACCGAAAGATCGTGGAGAGACGGCCGTGGGGAATGGCGGGGAGACGTCGGTCGTAGTGTGCTTGCCGACGAAGAGAGGAAGCATGCCGTCGGGGGAGATGCCGAGAGGCTTCGGTCGGCATGTGGTACGGATGCATACTGGTAGAAATGTACATACGTATGTACATAGGTGAGAATGTATGATACCGATGGGTATACAGTACAAGGTATTCGTAGCCGAAAGGTGGCCGTATCGGCCTGGCGACCGTCAAATCGAAAGCGCGCATCTCGAGGCGGGCCAGGGGCCTATAAAAGGGGGCGAAAGCTTTTTGACTTTTTCACTTTTTACTCAGAGCATCTGTGGAGTAATTTCAAGTGCCGACTGAATTGGAGACTGCCGAGCAGAAAGAAGACACACGTGAAACCAATTCGACCGAGCAAAATTTTGAAAGGTATAATTTCTGCCGTTCGGCATCTCTGCTCAGCATGTATTCCGTAGCGTAGGTGCTTAGTTGTAGCTTCTTTTCTTTTGGTAGATGATCGTGTGGGGGATACCAAAGCGACAGATGATGTTCTGGTAGACAAAGCTCTCAACCTGGGTGGCCGTGATTGTTTTGAGAGGCTTTGCTTCGGCCACTTAGTGAAATAGTCCACTGCAACGACTGCGTGTTCGACGCCGCCCTTTCCTTGTGGCATGGGGCCGATGAGGTCCAGACCCCATTGAGAGAAGGGCCAGGGGCTGAGCATGGGAGTGAGGCCATAGAGTCGGTGCGCATTGTGGGCCAATAGTATCCTTGCTGAAAAGCCTTATGCGCGAGGGACCTGGGCCCAGAGTGATTGCCGCAGATGCCCTGGTGAATTTCTCGGAGCACCGCAATGCCCCGGTCCGTAGGGAGGCACTTGAGGAGGGGGGTATCGAATCCCCTTCGGTATAAGTGGCCATGTGCCATGGTGTATCGTACGGACTGGCGTTGGATGCGTCGGGCCTCGTTGCGGTCGGGTGGGAGTTCGGCCATGGTGAGGTACCGTACAATGGGGTCCATCTAAGAGGCTTCCTGTGTTGTGACCAGGACTGGTTGCTCGTTTGTGCTCGGGGATGCCAAAAATTCAACGGGAACCCGGCGGCCCATCTTGTCATCAATGGAGGAGGCCAGGCGGGCCAGGGCATCGGCGTGGCTGTTTTCAGACCGTGGTATCTGAATGACCTCGTAGCCGCGGAAGTGGCGAAGTAGGGACCGCGCTTTCGCCAAGTATCAGGTCATGGAGGCGTGTTTGGCATCATAGAGGCTATTGATCTGGCGGACGATGAGCTGGGAGTCGCTGTAAACCCGCAGCTGCTGTGCTTGGAGGTCGGTGGCCAACCGGAGGCCAGCAAGGAGGGCTTCGTACTCGGCTTCATTGTTGGAAGCCTGGAAACCAAAGCGCAGCGCGTACTCCAGCCGCTCTTGGGTAGGTGTGCTGAGTACGAGGCCAGCGCCAGAGCCAGTATGGCAGGAAGACCCGTCCACGTAAAGAGTCCAAATAGGCTGGGTGGGGTCCATGGTGGACGGAGTTGACGTCTTGCAGATAAGAGTGGGGGGTGCAGCCGTGTTGGGGTCAAGAGTATTGGGCATGTGTTGTGTTGTGTTGTAAGTGAATTCAGAGAGAAAGTCAGCGATGACCTGCCCTTTAACCGCTGGTCTGGGGCCGAATGTGATATCGAACTCACTAAGTTCCACTGCCCATTTGATGAGGCGCCCCGAAGTTTCTGGCTTCTGGAGTACCTGGCGAAGGGGCTTGTTAGTGAGGACAAACATGGGGTGTGCCTGGAAGTATGGGCGGAGGCGTCAGGCAGTCACGATGAGGGCGAAGGCTAACTTCTCCAGGTCGTTGTATCGGGTCTCCGCGTCCTGCAATGCTTTGCTGACATAGTACACGGGGAACTCCGCGCCGTCCTGGCTGGTGACGAGGACAGAGCTGACAGCGGATGTGGAGACAGAAAGGTAGACGGTGAGCCGTTCCCCGGTGGTAGGTCGGGTAAAGAGGGGTGCGGTGCTCATGTAAGTTTTGAGAGCTTCAAAGGCGGCGTCGCATGTTGCATCCCAGTTGATGTGCCTACCCTGGGTCTTCATGATCTTGAAGAATGGTAAACACTTGTCCGTCGCCCGGGAGATGAACCGGGTGAGGGCGGCGATCCGGCCAGTAAGGGTTTGAACTTCCTTGAGTGTGCGCGGGGGCTTCATGTCCATGATGGCCTTAATTTTCTCGGGGTTAGCCTCTATTCCTCGTTGGCTGATCATGTAGCCGAGGAATTTTCCGGAACGGACACCGAAAACGCATTTGGCGGGGTTGAGCCGCATTTTGTACTGCTTCAGGACCTGGAACATCTTGTGGAGATTAGGCACGTGTTCGTTGGCTGTCCGGCTTTTGACAAGCATATCAGCCATGTACACTTCCATGGTCTTTCCAATCTGATCCGCGAACATGAAGTTGATGAGTCGTTGGTAGGTGGCACCGGCGTTCTTGAGCCCGAAGGGCATAACATTGTAGCAGTAGACTCCCAAATTAGTGCGGAAACTGGTGTGGATTTGGTCATCGGGGTGCATCCTGATTTGGTTGTAGCCAGAGTACGCATCCATGAAGCTGAGGAGTTCGTGGCCAGCTGTGGCGTCGAGCAAGAGATCGATCTTAGGAAGTGGGAAGCTATCCTTCGGGTAGGCTTTGTTGAGATCCGTGAAGTCGATGCACATCCGCCAGGATCCGGAAGGTTTCTTGACGAGTCCGACGTTTGCGACCCACGTGGCGTAAATGGCCTTGCGTACGAAGTGGATGGTACTGAGCCGAATGATCTCTTCTTGCATGGCTAGCTGTCGCTCTGCGTCGTAAGTCCGCTGCTTCTGGGTGACTGGTTTGAAGGAGGGGTTGATGTTAAGCCTGTGGCAGATGACATTCGTGGATATGCCAGGCATGTCGGCGTGGGACCAAGCAAAGACCTCGTTGTTGTCCCAGAGGAATTGGATGAGTTGTGTCCTGATTTCGGGGGCGAGTGTGCTCCCAATTTCCACTTGCCGCTCGGGGTTACGCGGGCAAAGGGTGATCAGCTCCGTATCCTCCACGGGTTGCGGCTGCGAGACGGCGGAGAGGTCGCGCGGGTCCTCGGGGGGACCCGCCTATATTTGCTCAAGGATCTCGGTGTCGACGGGGTCGACCTCGTAAGCAGCCTCGGCGACGGTCATGGTTTCTCGCTTGTCGCATGGGATGAGCTTTGTCAAGGCGGTCTGATAGCAGGAGCGGGCGGATTTTTGATTACCGCGGACTTGACCAGTGCCCATGATGGTCGGAAACTTCATGAGAAGGGCCTGAGTGGAGATGACGGCGCTGAGCTGGTTGAGGAGTCCCCTCCCCAAAATGACGGTATAAGTGGAGGGACAATCGACCACCAGGAAGGTGGTGATGGATGTTGCGATCTTAGGCGCGCTCCCCAGGGAGATAGGCAGGGAGATGGTGCCACGGGGCATGACAGAATCTCCTGAGAAGCTGAGTAGCGGAGAACCAGCGTGGGTGAGGCTTGCGGAGTTGACGCCCAACTGGTTGAAAGTGTCCATGAAGAGGACGTTCACAGAGCTGCCAGTATCTACCAGGATCCGCCCAACATCGAAATTGCCTATCTGAGCGCGAATGATCAATGGATCGTCCTGGGGGAAAATAACCCCCCGTTCTTCTTCCTCAGAGAAGGTGATGGGTGTCCATCCTGCCCGGGCGACCTTGGCAGCGCGTCCATCCTCGATGTTGAATATTTGGTGGTTGGATGTCGTGGCGCGCAAGAAGTTATTCTTAGCCCGATTGGAGGTGCAGGAGGAAGAGATGGTAAGGCCCCCGCTGATCGTGTTGATCTGTGGCAGTACCTGCCCTGGGCGTGCGTGTTGGAGGAACTGGTTGATCTTCCCCTTCCTTACGAGTGCTTCCACGATGTCGCAGAAGGCCACACACTCGTCGATGGTATGGCCGTTGAACTTGTGGTACTGGCAATACAGGTTGGATTGGACGCCCGGTCGGGGGCCAGGCGGTCGCGCCCGTGGCTTGGGGATTGTGCCCTTGATGTTCATCAAGACATTCTCGAGGGAGGTGTTCAAGATGGAATAGGTTTCGTACTTTGAGGTGGGCGCCGTATGGGGTTTGCCTGATTGGTGGTGGCCTGATCCCTGCCCCTTGTTGTGGTACTTATCCCTCCCGCGATGATCATTGTTGTACGTCCCATTCCGCTTACCGGAGTGTGAGTCAGATCGGTGATCCGTACGCGCGTTATTGGTTGGCGGAGGTGACTGTGCCTACCGGTTGCTGGGAGGCGGAGGTCGCGCGCCATTCACGTCAAGTCGGGATGCGACCTGGGGAGAGTTGAAGTGCTCCGCCTTGGCGTGTATTGCCGCTTGACGCATGAGCTCATTGTAATCGTCCCAACCCTGGGTGAAGGCATGGTACTTGAAGGTGGACTCCCGCAGCCCATTGCGGAAAGCTCGGTAGGCGGCCTTGTCATCCGTCTAGTGGCATTTGGAGTACTCCAAGCTGAAACGAGCGGCGTATTGGCGTAGGGGCTCGCCATCTCCCTGTCGGAGGGTTCCCAAGTCCTCGGTTGTGAGCAGTCGATCCGTCTGGTTCATGAACTGGTTCAGGAAGACCGTGTGTAGGCGGTCGAACGAGTCGATAGACTGTGGTTCCAGGCGATAGAAACAATTGAGCGTGGCCCCAGTGAGGGTGGAGCTGAAAATAAAGCACTGCGCTTCGTCAGAGAGATTCCTGTAGGGGAGCGCTGAGTTGTAATTGTTGATATGGGTGTCTGGGTCGCCTTTTCCGTCATATAGGGCAATCTTCAAGGGTATGACCTCCGTCTCATGGCGGTACCGCATGATGCGGTCCGTGAAGGTACCAATGTTGGTCCGAGGTTGGGGTAGTGTCCCAGCTTTGGGTCTGGCGGCCTCCAATTCCCGCACGCGCTGGATGAGTTCCCGGACCACCTCGTTTGATTGGTCGGGTCGATCCGCCCCAATCGGGCGGTCGCCGATTGGATGATTTGCGCTGCCGCCTCTGGGCTTCCCGGGTTGCGCCGGTCGCCGCCCGGAGGAGGCCATGGTTAAGCGGGCATTGTCTTCCGGCTGGTGCCTGCCGACCGACGAGGAGGGACTGCTTGGAGGCTGGACGGAGAGCCGTGGAGGCTGTGCAGGTTGGCGTGCCGATCCGAACCTTGACCGGGCACCCTGGGATAGTACGGGCAGAGGTGTTTGTGCCTGGATGCGGGGGTCGTGGGTGGGGTAAGTCAGACGGTTGGCCGGGGTCTGCGTCTGTCTCCTGTCGAGCAGCTCGCGGGCGTCACGGTAGATATGTGTTCCCGAGGGGCCAGGCAGGTCGATCTGGTGGAAGAGCAGGCGACCGGACGCTTCCGGTCGGCAGGTGTCACCGGTCTCGACCCGGCAGGCATCGAAGTCCTGCCGACGCGACGCAGCGGCCAAGGCCCGTTTGGTTACCTCCCGCTACTCCTCCAGTTCCTCGCGTGTGGACTGCAAGATGGCCAGGGTGCTTCCATGCTGTTCCCCCCACACGTGGTTCCTGCTCTCGATGGCAGCGTTGCTTTTCCTGAGTTCGGCAACCTTCGACTGGAGGATCCTCAGCATCTCGAGCATGTCATCGGAAGGTAGGCTGGCTCGGGTTCGGCCGCGATCTCCCTGAGGGGTGTTGTTGAGCTCACCGTCATCCTGATCGGCAGACATTGTTCGTCGGCAGGGGGTTGAGCAAGGGTATGTGAGTTAGTGGGTGTTTACTGAGTTCCCACAGACGACGCCAATTGTTTGATCCTGAAATGACCAACTCGATGAGACCCGCTAGGGGTTCTAGGACCAGCCGCGTGGTGTCTCGGGCCCGCTGGGGGCGTTGTAGTTCGGCAGGGATCCTGCAAACACTAGACACTGGTGTGGTGCCGGCCAAAAGGGCTCCGATGCCTAAGTTAGTATCTGAGTGCCGAGGGGCAAGTAAATACAGTGCTCTTGATCGGTTCTGAATCGTTTACCTTTGTGAAGGGTTTCGGGGTATTTATAGTAGCCATAACTGCGGTAGGTGGGCTACTGTTACGGGAGCAGGTGGTGCTTTGTGGCTGAGAGCCGTCTGACAAGCCCTGGACATCCGGAGGAGGCGCCAGCTGGAGTCCCAACCTGCCTCCGTCAGGGAGTTGGTATGGCAGAGTTGGTTAGGTGACTGTCGTAGCCAGCTGTTGTCTGTTCATTGTCAGATGCCGAATGGTGGGTCTGCAGTTTGGTGCCGATCGGCAGACCGTAGGCCGTGAGGGTGCCGATCAGGCGATCGGTCGGCGACCTTCCTGTCCTGGCGGGCCCTGTGCTAGGGTGGTCAGTCGATATGGTATCAACAGGGGCCAATGGTTGACTTTGAACCCAAGAGGTCAGATGGCCGAGGGCGGAGGACCGTTACGTAGGTAAGGATGATACGAATTCGTAGACAGGCGGCACGTCGAATTCAGACGTTCGACGATGAACTTACGGTTCACAGAAGTTCGAACGTACTATTGCACGTTTTACGAGACGAGGACTGTTTGGCATTTAGTAGGGCCGAGATCTTTCTCAGGCCCAATGGATGAATGACAAGTGTCATTCATCCATTCCCCATCATTTTTCCTTCATGCATATCCCTTCCTCTTGCATCTATCATTTTTCCATTTTCTCCCAACCAAACCCGATCACCATTTTCAATCCAATCCAAACCCTTCAACCTATAACCATTTGAGAAGACAGAGAGTGAACTGAGGAGCTGAGGATGTGGTGGCCGGCCAAGGGAACGCAGTCGTGGACGGCGGAGGACAACTCGTGCACAGGTATCGGTTTTAACCGATTTTTATCCATTTTCAATTTCTGTTCTTATGAGCCGTTTTTATTGATTCTAATGAATTGAATAGGTTGTTAGGAAGTTTTTAAGAAGGTTTTGAGAAAGGTTAGACGTTGAGGAACACTAGGGGAGGTTTTGGAAAACTTGAACCGTGAAGAAAAGGTTGGACCAGTCGGGTTTACTAGGTTTTAGGGGTCTTGGTTCATAGGTTTAGATTCCTAGGATCAAAACATGAAGAATAGGATCGATTAGGGAAGAAAACGGTGAAAATTGAACAGTGTAGGGGCGTAGATCGGTCACGCCGGTCCAAGTTGCAGAGAAAACCGGGTCGACCGGTTCGGACCGGCCTGACCAAGGTTGAAGACGCATTGTAGCCCAGCGCGTGAGGCCCACACGCAGGACACTCCCAGGGCGCGTGAGGGCGTGTGACAGGGAATCTGGGGAAGGTTCCAACATGTGAAATCATCTATTCGATGTAACGAACATTTTGGGACTGGTTTCGAGTCGATCGGACATCGTCTCGATATAGTTCGGGCTGTCCGAAGGTTTCGATGCGAGTTTAAACATAGTTAAAAATTCCGAAAAATTAGGGGGCTTTAGTGAGGGGTTAATTAAGTAGTTAGTAACCCTCTAAAGTGATTTGGACAGGTTTGGAAGTCCCAGAGACGACGATTGACCCGAGAAGGAATACAACACACGTATCGAGGTAGCAGCGCGGAAGGTCTGTGAGTGAAATTTCTTTCTGAAATCGATGCATGCATAAATGTTTTATATATGTTTTAATATGTGTTTTGGGATGCCTTGAGTGCATTTTGGTGTGTGTTTACGTATGGGCACGTACTTCGAGGTTTTTTGGTTTTATACGTGCTTATACGCGCTTTCGATTTTCATGAAATGGTTTTGAAAAGGTAAAACTGGTCATGAGACCCATTTGGATTTGGTTTTGACTCGGGCATGAGACCCTATTGATGACCTACGGGTCTGATTCGTGGTCGCGACAGGTGCTGTATACACGGCGACGGACGACGTGATGCTCGCCTCCGGATTGGGATGCGTTCCTTCCGGAAAGGTCACGATGCACGTCCCGTTGTTTAGAAGCCACTGGAGGCTAGACTCCGAAGTGCTGACAGTTTAGAGGATCGATCAGCGACGTGTGCACCATGGTCTCGAGATGGTCGCGGCAGTGATGTGTTCACGGCGACATACCAGGATTGAGAGCGGTCCTAGATTGATGGCTGCACGCATCGCTATGATCAGGATCGTGACTGACCCTGAGATATCGGGCTCGATGCCCCGTTGATTTACGAGTTTGGACTCGATGCCCAGTTCATTGTGAAATCGGGCTAGAAGCCCTATTGAGTCTTATGTTCGGGCGGAAGGCCCAATTGATTTGTGTTTTGGGCATGAGTCCCGTTTTTATGGTTTTGCTATACAAGTATGTATATACCCTCCTTAAGAGTTGATTTATTGGTCTCCTCCAGTCGTCGACCTAGAGAGTCACGATCCACAGACTAGAGTAGGTATCCCCATAGGGATCCCGTTCCAGGAGTGAGCATTAAGATGTGGTCCCGGACTAGATTCCGGAGAGATGATCAGATTAGGTCCGAAGATGAGCCTCCCGGATGGAGAATTCCTGGGAGAAGACTCGGAGTGAGACCCCGAGTAGTATGCATACTTATATATATAGAGACATCGTGACTATATCGAGGATGTGTTCCCTAGGGGCTGTGTGCCCCGAGTTGGCATCTTCTCCGGAAGTGCCTAGGATGGGTTATATATGTATATATGTATATGTGGATGAGTTTTCACTGAGATGGTGTTGGGTTAAGCCCCACGCGTATTGGTTTTGGGCTGAGACCCTTATGAGATGGTTTTGGGACGAATTCCCACGTGTTTTGGTTTGGGCGGAGGTCCCATGTATTGATTGATGGATTTCGGGCCAAGGCCTAAATGGTTTGATGGTTCATGACGGTTTATGGGAACCGGGCATGAACCCTAGAAATGGTTTTTGAATGCACGCATATGTTTTTAATGAAGGGCATAAAGGTCTTTGTGAAATGTTTTTATAAAATAATTGTTTTGTCCACTCACAGCTTTTGTGTTTTAAATGCTCTTCAGGTTGATCGAGGATGCAGCTGTAGCAGAGACGAGACATCGCATTCCTCCTTCGGATCCTGACGCACTCTGATAGCCCCGGTAGGGAAAAGTATGGAAATATCCCTGATCTGACACTTCGTGTCAGACGAGAGCAGGTACGTCCCACGCTAATCCCGAGGGGTTTGGGGCGGGTCCTGTCATCCAAGGTGTTACAGTCATGGGTGGGAAGTTTGGGATTTTTTGTGGGTTAGGTTTTGGGGTGAGTGAGAGAGGGAGTTCGAGTGAGAGAGGGAGTTCGAGTGAGAGAGGAAGATTATTGAGTGAGAAAGGGAGTTTGAGTGAGAAAGTGAGATTGGGGGGCTTTTGCAAAGAGCAGCGGTAAGGATATGTTTTTGGGAAAATGAAGAGGAAGAAGGAAATGGAAGGAGCGCGGCTGTTTCTAAGTGTGTGGAGACTTTACCCGAAAAATCCGTTCGCGGGACCTACTTTAATGATTCGCTGGGAAAACCTGGGCTGCAATTTCAGTGTTTTGCGAACTTTTTTAATTTTCGCAAAATTTATGTTTGAATGATATGTGAACGAGTGAATTTGAAAAGTTCGACCGTTGAATTTGTGATACCACTTTCCTAGATCTTACTTGTCGAAAATTGCGACGTTTTGAGGACTTAAAGTTATTAGATCAACAAAAAATGATTTGTTATCGTCGTATCTTTTCGCACCGTTAACTAATCTCGGGACTTCCAAATTCCCTAATATTTTTGCAGAGATGATTTATGAGTGTTACTCATAAATGTGGATGATTGGATCAATTGAACCATGAATGAAAATTATAGAAAATCGTAAAACCATCAAACTCATTAACATTTAGAAACTTTTAAAGGAAACTTCAATAGTAATTTTGGTTTTTTGGTTCGACTGATATGCTAACGTGTGAATTCTAAAAATTCGACCGTTTAGATTATGATATGACATGCCTAGACCTCACTTGTCGAAAATCATGATGTTTTGAGGACTTAAAGTCGTTGGATCAAAAAATAACGATTTGTTACCTTCGGTTCCTTTCGCATCGTTACCTAATCTCGGGACTTCCAAATTCCTTAATTCTTTGTGGAGATAATCTATGAGTGTTGCTCATAAATTTGGACGGTTAAATCAAACGAACCATGAAAGAAAATTATAGAAAATCGTATCGTAAAACCATCAAACTCATTAACACTTCGAAATTTTTGAAGGAAACTTAAATAGTAATTTTGGTTTTTTGGTTCGATTGATATGTGAACGAGTGAATTTGAAAAATTCGACTATTCAGTTTGTGATACGAATTTCCTAGACCTCGCATGTCAAAATTCCCGAAATTTGGAGGACTTAAAGTCGTTGGATCAACAAATAACGATTTTTGCCGTCGGTTTGTTTCGGAATGTTACCTACTCTCAGGATTTTCAAATTTCCTAATTTTTGTGTGGAGATGATCTATGAGTGTTGCTCATAAATTTCGAAATTTGGATCAATCAAACCATGAAAGAAAATTATAAAAAATCGTACAATCATTAAACTCATTAACACTCGGAAACTTTTGAAGGAAAATTCAAAAGTAATTTTGATTTTTTGGTTCGATTGATATGCAAGGTTGATTGATATGTGAACGAGTGCATTTGAGAAATTTTACTGTGGTTAAATGTGTGCTACGACATGCCTAGACTCGACTTGTCGAAAAATCGCCACATTTTGAGGACTTAAAGCATTTGGATCAACAAATAACGATTTGTTACCGTCAGTTCATTTTGCACCGTTTCCTAATCTCGGGA
Source organism: Prinsepia uniflora (assembly GCA_032719365.1). Classification (NCBI taxonomy): domain Eukaryota; kingdom Viridiplantae; phylum Streptophyta; class Magnoliopsida; order Rosales; family Rosaceae; genus Prinsepia; species Prinsepia uniflora. The sequence continues at coordinate 26,187,634 of CM064871.1, read as the reverse complement.
CTTCCAAATTCCCTATTGTTTTTCGCGGAGTTGATCTATGGTGTTACTCATATCTATATTAATTTATTTAACCATTATATATGTCAAGACCCGCCCCAAATCCCCCAGGATTAACGTAGGGCGTGCCTGATCCCGTCTGACACGAAGTGTCAGACCAGGGAAAATTCCAACTTTAGCCCATTCGGGGCTTCAGAGAGCGCCAGGATCTGGAAGAGGAGAGTGATGTCTCGGTCTCTGCTACAGCCCGTATCCACGATCAACTTGAAGAGCATTCAAAAAATCAAAAGTCGTGAGTGGACAAAACAAATAATTTATAAAAAAAATTCACAAAAAGACGTTTATGCCCTTCACTGAAAAGGATGCATGCATTTGAAAACCATTTATCAAAACATTCACAAAACCATTAGGGCCTTGGCCCAAAAATCGTAAATCAAGTACATGGGAACTCAGCCCAAACTAATTTTTGCAAGGACTCAGTCCAAATCAATACACATGGGTCTCAGCCCAAAACCATATCCAAAACATAGCACACGGAGTCTCCGCCCCAAACCAGTTTCCTTAAAACATCATACATATATATATATATAACCCGTCCTCGGCATCTCATATGCCAACTCGGGCAAACAGCCCCTAAGGAACCAACTCGGGGTCTCACTCTAAGTCTACCCCTAGGAATTCCATATCTGGGAGGCTCAGTCCAACATCCAAGATCTATGACGTCTGGATGACTATCTCCGGACCCAGTCCGAGACCATAACATAACTTCCACTCTTGGAATGTACTCCCTATGGGGATTACTCATTCTAGGTAGTGGATTGTGACTCTCCAAGTCGACCAACTCATGTCGGAGGGTATATACAGTTTCAAAAAACTTTCATTCAAATCTCAATTCAACTGGGTCTCATACTCGAATCTCAACGAAATTCCTCGAATCCGATTCAAATCCATTTTCACAGGCCTCGGCCTAAATCCACAGTTCAATAGGGTCGCAAACCCGAATTCTCATTTCGTAAACTAAACTGGGACTTAAGCCCGATTTCACATTCAACTGGGCCTTTAGTCCGATATCACAACTAATTGGGCTTCAAGATCGAAACCATAACTCAACGGGGCTTTAAGCCCGATTTCACACTCAACTGGGCCTCAAGCCCGATACTAGTATCAACTGGGACTCAAGCCCGATTTCATAATTCAATTGGGCCTCAAGCCCGAGTCGTAAACCAACGGGGCCCTCCAACCCGATTTCTCATCAAATCAAATGGACTCCAAGTCCGAAGGTTCTTTTAAATAAAATGGGCCTCATGCACGATTCCATGTTTCTAAATCCAAAACCAATTCATCAAACCATCATTGAAAACCGGTACGCATAGGCAAGACATAAAGCCAAAAACCTCGAAAAGCGTGCAAATATGTCAATCCTAAGCTACCACAAATAAATGCACTCATGGCATCACAAAACATGTTCTAAAACACTTATAAAACATTTATACATACATTGAATTCATAAAACAAGTCCACTTACAGACTGTCTGAAGCCTCGTGTCGATATGCGTGCCTTATTCCCTTCCCGGGCCAATCACCATCACCGGGACTCCCGAACCTGTCCAAATCGTAATAGAGGGTTACTAACTACTTAATTAACCCCTCATTAAAGCCCTGTAATTTTCCGGAATTTTTAACTATTTTTAAAGTCAATCCTAAACCTTCGGACATCCCGAACTATATCGAAACCATGTCTGATCGACTCGAAACCTGTCCCAAGATGTTCGTTACGTCAAATAGATGATTTCACATGTTGGAACCACCCCCAAAAGATGTCCCACATGCCCCCATGCGCCGCCCAAAGCCTCTGCGCATGGGAGCCACGTGCCATGAACAGTAACATCTTCAACCTCCAGCCGAACTGGTTTGGCTGGTCCAACTGAACCGACGTGACCGGTCCAACGCCATAATTCCTCCAATTTTCGTCCCTTTCCTTCCAATTCAATCCTAATATTCATATTTCAAAGTTTCCTATTTATCTATGTCCCCAAACCCAGGAAAATCGACCTAAAACCTATCCGTCCAAAACTCCCTTCACGGTTCCAATTTTCTGATCATCCCCCCCTCGATGTTCAACCGTCAACCACCGTTCAAACTACCCTCTAAAGCTTCCTACAAACTCAATAACCATCCCCGAATCAATAAAAACCATCCCTAAAGTCCCAATCGAAATATTGAATTCAAAAACTTGATTGGGCTACGGTTTACCTTTCCTCCGCCGTGGACGGCGATCCTGCTACCCCCTTGTCGTCTCCTAGCTCGTCGGCACCTCTCTGCCTCTCACACAACATCCCAAGTCCACTCAAGCATCTCAGGGGAAGGGAGAAATGGGGTTGGGCTTTGTGGGTTCTCGGGTTAGGGGGAATGAAACAGAAGGGATGAACGATGCATGTATGTGGGATGTTAGGCAGTGGATAAGTGACGGTCCATTAATCCTAGGCTAATCCCTGATTAGCCTCGCTAATCCGTCATTAAGTCTTAATTAATCCCGATAATTAGGGACGGGTCGTTACAATATATATTAACATTAACTGTGTTTGACACAAGCCAAAAATAAATAAAATAACAAAATTTGTTCACCTTGCTTGGCGAGTAGGGCAATTCGCCAGGCTTGAAAATATGTTCACCTGGCTCGGCGAATTAGGTAATTCACCGGGCAAGATTAACATTAATATATTTATATTAAATTATATATTAATATAACTTATTATTTATATTACTATATATATAAATAAATATTTATTAATAGATCTTATAATAATATTAATATATTTATATTAAATTATATATTAACATATATAATAATATATTAATACATATTATTATAATAATTAATAAGATTATTTTATATATATTAATATATTATTATATATGTTAATATATATGATTAACAATAAATTTTAAAGCCAACTTGGAGATGTATCAAATCCAATTATTCTTACGTTTCCAAGTGGTTCAGAATGCAAAGTTGAACTTAGAAAATGGAAGGGTGAGGTTTGGTTTGAAAAAGGTTGGAAAACCTTATTTGAGTTTTACTCTTTAGAAAATTGTCATTCCTTATCTTTTGGCTATGAAGGGAGTTCCAAATTATGGGTTCACATATTTGACAACAATTTCATAGAGATTGACTATCCATTAGCAAAGTCCCAGATGAAACAATTCTATGTGGATAATGATTCGAGTGACGAGTGAATAGACATGTCAAAAGATGATTCAAGTGATGATTATGTCCTTCCAAGAAAAAGGCCTCATAGTAGATGCAAAATAAGCTCAACTTTGTAGTCACAATATGATTCAAGTGACACTTACCAATATTACAAAAGGATATAAATTGAAGGTTTTTCTGGACAACTGTTAATCAATGTCGGTATCACTATCCTTCTTCCAATCTCCCATGTGATTCGAGTTATGCGTACTAGCTGTTTCATCACTGTAACTTTCAATTGGTTCTAAGGTACTTAGATCAACAAAAATGCCATTGATCGCAACTGGCAGGGTGAGATCGTCAGTGCGTACTCATTCCACGTTTATGGTGAGTGCTGAGGAATCCTCCTGGTAAACAACTTCGTCATTTTCGATTTCTCCACCATCTTCACGATGTTGATCATCAAAGGTAAAACCCCGTGTCAACATTTACTCCATCTCTCGGCACGAAGACCCCACTATTTTGACTAGCAACTTGTCATCTCGCAATGTGCACAAGAACTTAACTCCATTAATGTGACAACCAATGTATGTTTCTCTTCGAAATGGGCTAATTGCAAGCTGCATGAATTCTTTGCAGAACTTTGGCGAGTTGTCAGTCCTCAACTGTGCCATCTGGTAGGAAAACACCAAATGTTAGTCTAATTCATTTAAAAATAATTTAAAATCAATATTTGACTTACATATGTGGAAAAACAATGCGGAAACAATTGTTTGTCCATTTACTTCCAATTAGAAGGATATTGGACTTTCGTCAATGCCTTGTGCTGGTTGTGGAAAGGCCAGACTTCATCAAAGTCATTCAATAAGAACCAATGAGCCGTTGCCATGTCGTTTTCAGTAAAGGGCACTGTGACTGGGCCATCGCCGAACGATCGAGAAATTTCACACCCTACAACCACTTAAAGATTTTTTTTTTCTTCTTTGGCGTAAATGTATAACCTGAATGTGCAATGATGTATTTTCCAATCACAATCTTTTGCTACAAATGTCGTCGAATGCTCATGTCTTGAATACCCAGAGTAGTTTTTTTGGTGTCTTTCGACTTGCCTTCAATAGGTAAAATTGTTCCTACAAGACTCTCAGTAACATTCTTCTAAATGTACATAGGATCCTTGGCGTTCCTGATTTTCAATTACAACCGACACGGTTGTAAGACCCGTGTCCTAGAGGGAGCGATGAACTATCCCATATTCTTGCGATGGGAATGGTGATGTGTCTTATATGTATAGGCACACACCTATCTAGCACTAGGCCTTTTGGGAGTTCACTGGCTTTGATCGGTTGAAACTCCAGAGTTAAACGAGTTGAGGCTGGTACAATCCCATGATGGGTGACCCACTAGGAAGTTGCACGTGAGTTCCCGAGACCAAAACCGTGAAGGCGAGGCCCAAAACGGACAATATGGTGCTAGATGGGATAGCTCTTGACATAATGGTATCAGAGCCAGACCCTGACTAGGAAGTGTGCCAGCGACGACACTAGGGCCTAATGACATGACCCAAGTGCGGCACGAAGGTTGAACACCCGTCTAACCTCCGCGGAACACGTAAGCCCGACAAGGGTTACCCAGGTCAACGTACCAAAATAAACTTCATACTTCCCACAATGCACAGAAATCACTGTGGATCGTGTGTATGATGTCTCCATCTCACTAACAACAGCTAGCACCACATCAACTTGGAGGGTATAGAAAACAGAAAAGACTGTGAGTGGACAAAATAAATAAAAGTACTAAAACATTTTATAAGGACATACATTTATACCCTCCACATAAATTCAATGCATGCATTCGAAAATCGTTTCATAACCTATTTCATTTCCAATATAAGAAAACCGTGTTTGAAAACCAAAATCATTTCATTTTCTCAAACCTCGGGCCTTAGCCTGGAACCATAAATACGGGAACTCAACCCAAAATCTGTAAATCCATAAAAACCTGGCCACAATCAAGACATATGAAAACCATTATGGTTTCATATAATTCTAAAAACCATTTAAAGCACATTTCCATCTATTGAACCTGTTGGATTTATCCAAGTCTTTAAACTCAATATATCTGAGCCTTTAAACTCAATCAGCCTCAATATCAATCCGAGTCTTTAAACTCCCGAGTCTTTAAACTCAACAGGCCTCCGGGGGAAATCACAATATCCGAAACTTTAAACTCACCGGGTCTTTAAACCCAAATCACATATCCGGACCCACCCCCCGTCACACACATCCGGGTCTTTAAACCCAATAACAGATCCAGCAAATCCAATCCAAAACACTTTTAAAATCATTTCCCATTCCAATTCCAAATCCATAAATCCATGTTCAAATCCGAATCCGAAATCACAATTCTGAATCCCAATCCGAAATCACAATTCTGAATCCCAATCCGAATTCGAAATCATCATTCCGAATCCAAATCAAGAATTCACGGTTATCGAAATATAAAACATTGAAAATCAAATCATAATGCAAATCCCGAGATCATATCATCGAAACCGTTATCAAATCATAGCACAAAAGCATAATCTCGTAATACGTATAAATACGTAAATATCTCGAAATACGTGCAAATCATAAATCATAGATATCACGATCATAATCATATAAATCACATATGGAAAACATATAAAACATTTATGCATGCATCATTATTTGGAAAATAAAGTCCACTCACAGACCATTCCCGTTGTCGTCTCGATACTCGTGTAATTACGCTTTCCAAGCTAATCCACTATCATCGGACTTCCTGAACCTGTCCATATCACAGTATAGGGTCACTAACCACTCCAATATGCTTCCACTAAATTCCCATATTTTTCCTGAATTTTTAACTATTTTCAAACTCGATCCTAAACCTTCGGACATCCCAAATCATATCGAAACAATGTCCGATCGACTCGAAACCAGTCCTAAACTATTTTTTACCTCGAATAGAGTAAAACACATGTTGACCATACCTTCTAAATCAACTCCACGCGCCTTCACGCGCTGCCACAAGTGGCTACGCGTGAAAGCCACGCGCCTAGCACTGTTCACCTTCCTCGCCCGTTTTGGTCTGTTAAACGGGTCCTGCAACCCTCGACATAACCTGATTCAATCCCTGCCAATTTCAACCCAATTTCTTAAATTGATTCAACTAATAGCATCGTGTTATTCTTAATTAAATGTTTGTAAGTTCAATTTCACAATCCCTTACCTCGAAGGCATTCGACCAAACCTCAAAATTTTGAGGTATGTTCATCATCTGATCCTTCCCATTCTCATGGTTTCCTACAAATTGATTCATTCAGAAGCTTTGCAGGATCTATTCAAATGTGTTTGCAATCTCAATTTCAGCCTTAGTTCTCTCCAACCATTCGGACTCAATCTCGAAAAGTCGAGATGCTTGAGGGTTCCATTCTTGGCCAAAACATCATCGATTTCCTTCGTTTTGGATTGGGTTCGACTGGCCTTGAGCTCCAAAAGCTTAAACGAAGGTCGATTTTGAAGATTAATCCCAATTTCAAGTTTGATCAATTCGAATTTATAAGTTTCGGGTTTGGATTTTTCTTCCACGGTTTCCATCGCCTTCTTCCTCATTTGATTCTCTATTTCTCAAGTCTCCCTCTCTCACAAGGGAATCACTTACTGGTTTGTTGGTGAATTCACTACTCCCTTGTTGCACGATCCATTGAGCCCTCTGTTTTCCTTGCTAAAACACACATACATCACATTTTCTCCACCCCCCCCCCCCCCCCCAAACACACGAACACTAATAGCACAATTAGAGTGGCAGATGTCACTAAACATGCTAGGTGAGTCACTCCTGTAATTGAATCATCCATTGGCAGCCTCAAATTACCATTTTGCCCCTCCTTGACAAAATTACCAAAATACCCCTAGTGTTCCTAGGTTCATAACTTTCACTTCTGAACTCCAATTTGAGCATGCCGCCTGTCTACGGATTTAGCATCCTGAGACCTACCCAACGGTCTCTTCAGAAAGTCTAAAAAGTGTCTCGAATGAAAAGTCAACTTTTGTCCCCCACCAAGGGAAAAACAGTCATTTTTGCATCATCCATCCAAAATTACTTGACTAATCACTAATTAATCACACTAATTCGTCATTAATCACTAATCTAATCCCGAAATTCCAGGACGGGTCGTTACCCAACGGTCCCCCTTAAAGAATTTCGTCCTCGAAATTCCGAATCTCGTACGTCCTCCACTACCGGGGGAATCCAACTTATCTCACACATGGAACACCTACTCGGGGTACATCACCTGCCAATCTTCTTCCATGTTACTGACACTATTACCACAACTGGCAGTACATCACTGCCATGCGGGCCAACTCGTACCAACTTTCGGTCCATCTGGAAATCATTTCATTTTTTACTGAGGTTTAACGAATCTCCCCTTCATATCTAACTCATTTCTGAGGTACCTCTAACATCACACCAGCCGACACTTACAGCTCAACTGACACTAAGTGTGCCACGAAACCACTGCTATTAGTCACATCAACTTCGACTCATTCTCGAGTCATTCCAAATGTACCTCGTATCAACTCCCTCGGTAACATAAGATCTTGTCGTCATCCGGCACGAAGCTCACCTCTAGCCTTGGTAATTTTATCAATCAACATCTGTTCAATAATCCATACTAACTCTGTCAGCAATTCACTGGAGTCACAACACAAGCGCTCACCCCAAACAATTTGTCAAGTCATCTCATGGTGGTTCCATTACCTGACAATCACCAACAGAGTCAACCCGTGGGAACACCATCCACGTCCCACTCCACCTGTCTGTAACTGAACTCTATCGAATACATGTCTTGACAGGACCCGTCCCAACTGGAACTCGATAACTGTGCCTGGTCCTGCTCCCGTCTGACAAGTCAACTGAAGTCCCGAAAGTACCCTTCAGCACCTGTCAGACCAGGGAAACTGCACTGATTTCTGCTCATGCCTCTGCCTCTCGATTTGCACCAAACGTCGTGCCACGACCTGGAGGGTCATCAAAAACAAAGGTGTGAGTGGACAAAAATAATATCATGTAAAACACATTTGAAACACATCTGTTACCCTCCAGTTTACCAAACCATGCATGCATAGGGAAAAACACATGAATCATTAAATACATTTTATAAAATCAGTTCACCATATAATAAAGCATATAACTCGGGAATTACACATCCGAGGATCCTCTGGGAATTACACATCCAGAGTCGTCATCCAATGTTGGGAATTACACATCCAGCCTCACCGGGAATTACACAACCGGAGTCCCTCCAGGAATTACGCATCTGGGGGCATCAAACATCAATACACAATCAAAAGCATTATTTCAAATCAAGTATCAAAACCATGTCAAAACCATTATCACGGGGCCACATGCCCAAATCTCATTTCTTGTCAATCCATAAAAGCATTAAATAATTCAATGCACGTAAATCCGTAAAATCATATCCAAAACATCACAAATTCATTAAATCAAATTTCCAACTCATAATCCAAGCCAAAACCAATCACAAATCCCGGGTCTGCGCCCAAAATAGTCATTTCACATTTTCTCGAATAACGTGCCCGAAGTACCGATTAAAATAATCATTAAATCTCAAAATAATCATATCAAATTATTGAAATTCAAATCATGCCATAAATCATATAAAACATTTAACTATGCATGCATATCAATTTATAAAACAAACGTCCACTAACACACCGTCCAATTGCTCGTTTCCCGCGCTGCACGCGTTTCCGTAATTTCCGACACTTGCTAGGAATCTCGAATCCTGTTCACAATCATTATTCAAGGTTACTAACAAGTCAATTTACATCATCTAATTTTCCCATAATTTTTCGGGAATTTAATATTAATTAACTACGTAACTTAAACCTTCGGACCCTCGAAACATTATCGAAACGGTATCCGATTGACTCGAAACCAAAGTCAAAATGTTCGTTACACTGTATAGAGTAAAACACCTGTTGGACACTTTCCCAGAACGTCCACCACGTGCCCTCACGCGCCGCCGCAAGCGGCTGCGCGTGAGTTCACGCGCCTTGCTACAGTAATATGAACAGTGTGTAACCCGTCTTCTCTGGTATTCGGGTCTGCGACCCGCGTCGCAACCCGATTCATTTTCCCTCAAATTGAACCCAATTCCTCCCTTTCTTTCACTTATTTTCATTCCTTCCCTGTCTATAAACCGATCTGTGACCTCAATTTCACTAAACCATGTCTTAAAACCCACGACTCAACACGGATACCCGATGGGTCCTAACTCGGGTTCTAACCAAAAACAACTTGTAACATTCAATTAAATACACCAGAAGCATCTAACAGTCATTCTAAATTTGAAATCGAAGTCAATTTCAAGAATCATCACCTTTAAGTAATCAAACCCAAGCTCTCACTTTCAAAGGAGTCGCAGAGTCTATTCTTGCTGATTTCCCCTTCAATTTTCTTCCTTTCTGATGTGGTTCGACTCGAACTCGTACCAGAAAACTAATTCTAATCTTAATTCGGCCTGGGTTAAGCTAAAACTTGGAATTAAATCTCAATTTCATCAAGTATGGTTTCGGGTTTTTTTTCCTCTCGGGTTCACAGTATTCCTCCCCGTTTTCTCTCCTGTTTTCCTTCTGTTTTTCACTCAAATTTTCCCTCTGAATCTCCCTATATCTCTGGTTGTCATCCTTGATCAATCTGAGTTAAGAATTGTTTAGAATTTAAACAAAGATTTGGAGGTTGTTTTTGTTCGTATAAGGCATTCAATTAATGCCACTAATTGACATAAGCAAGTGACAAATGTCACTTAGTAAATAATCCCAATCCAAATAGGCTGAATCAGCCAAATTAAACCATTTAAAATCAACTATTGCGGGCTTGACGACCCAATTTACCATTTTACCCTTCATGTCGGAAGTTACCATTTTACCCTTGAACTTTCTAGACCCACAACTTTTTCGTCCGGGCTCCAATTGACGCATGTCGCCTGTCTACGGAGTCAGCGTCTCGAGACCTATCCAACGGTACTCCCGGAAATTCCAAATAAGGTCCCGATCAAAAAGTAAAAGTCAACTGTCGGCCCTTTTTACCAATTTACCAAACTGCCCTTAAACTTCCGAACATCATAACTTTCTCCTCGAATGTCGGAATTGGGCGTGCCACCTGTCTATGAACTCGTGACGTCTCGAACTACGTCACGGTCATCGGTCAAAGTCCGTTTGACAGCTCGAATAAAAAGTCAACCGTTCGCCCAATTCCAGGGGCAAAATCGTCATTTTCCTCAAATTTTTCAAATTTTCGTTTTTCGAATTTCCGGGTCATTACATGTCTCACCGTGATCACACCTCTCAACGTCAAGGTCCCACCAACCAATCACATCCAACGATAACCACGGTGCATACCACAAAAACTTCACAATGTACATAGCAATCACATCCATCGTACAATATATCCTCAATCACATCGGCATTACCCGATCACTCAACCAATCATGTCTTCACGATATATCGTAATTCCATCCAAAAACATCATAAAGCATCCTTCCGTTTGAACATAATAGTGTCTACACTGACTATGAGTCAATCACGCTTCAATCCTAGGGTCCAGCATCAGGCTGATCATTATTCCAGGCCCAAACAAATATTCCAAGGCGTACCGACTCAAGTCCTTGTCGAGTCTCCTGGGTCTCCGGACCAACATCCAATACAACTACTCCAATCACATCACATGCCAGACCCAGCAATAGATCCAAGACCATATATCCTGGCGTATGTAAGACAAGCCACATTCGTCCTGCACATCCAACATTTTCAACACATCCAAGCTATTCAACCATATCCAACCCATGTCTATAATACGATTCTCCTGAGTACAACGACCTTACAACGACCTTTTCCTTATTTAGGAGCAGTTCAATCCCGATCTACTCGCTCCTAAGTGGATCCCGAAAATGCTCTGACCACCACATCTATTCAAATCGCTCAAGAAGACTACACGTCTAGACTGTGGGTTCTCTTCAATTACCTCATATCTCTCAGTTATGGTTACTCCTTTTCATCTTCCTTATCATCTTCCTTCCTTCCGTACCCTCCAACGAAACTCAAGATAATCCAAGTAAACACAATCCTGCCATACACACCAAACGTTATTGATGCCACGTCATCACGTACTCTCTACTCTGTAATGCATTCACATGTGTCCATGATCAAGGGGAGTCACAACTCCTCAAATCCCATCATACACCACCAGGAGTCTCCCATAACGACTTCAGAGTATCCAGAAATACAACTTCTCATTGTCTCAATCTCGTTACCTCCTGATTCCGCGATTCCAACCATATTGGAAGTGTATCCATCTTTACAACCATGGAACTCAATTCTTAGCACGTATACCATCATGGGACGAACTCATAACCACGTGTCCATGCATAATCTAACTCACCAACCAACTCGTTTTATGTTGGGACATCAATCCGATTCTCACTTCCAACCCTTCTGAGGTTCAACTTCCGAGCACCATATGAAACTACCGAATACCAACTCTCGAGATCCTCAGTCATCAATCACTAATCACAGTCCTCGGACTCCGTCGTCACTACCCTCGGAGTCGTCAAAGACCAATCTCAAGGAAACTCCAAGTACTGGCCTCAGCACCACTCATGACTATCCTCGGCATATGCCGACACATTCCAATACATCTTATACATCCAACATCTTTTGACTCATTCATCACTTACCTACCCATCAGGATGAGTCCACGAAAACTAATCTCACTAATGGTCGAACCCGACCAGACCGACCTAGCCTGCTCCAAACCGAAGCCTAGGTCTACCGTGCTTCCGCTGCGCTACTCTGATCAACCTAACACCAACTTGACCAATCAAACCGAAACTTAACCTGCCAATGGTCATCAGCTATCCCAACTCGGTTAGTGGTAATGGTATGGACCACACGACTGGTCGCAACCTCAACTCACGATGTGTCCATCCTACCATGCACAAGCATTTTAGCTTGTGGCACATCATCTCCGATGTAGTGCTCATAGCACCCTAAGCCCAATTCTCTGTTCATACCAAGCCATATCACATCTCTACACTCAGATCTGGGGGAAACTCACCTCTCTCATATTCCACAACTTTGAGCAACCGATGCTTAACCAAGCATCATAGTCACACTGACCCGCTCAAGGTCACCTACAACCTCAGCTGCATCCAGCAGCACAATCTCACATCTGGCCCAAAAGTCGGCCCAAGCCACAATAGCTTACTAACTCACATTTTCCAGACTAATCACCTGACTCAAGATTTTTCGAGTCAACGAGGGTCATCAAACCCGACTAACTCAGCTAGGCACATCCACTAGCACACATCAGACCTCACTACTCGAGTCGTCACATCCGACCAAGAACATCCACTTCATCGCTAGGGGAAAATTCCTCAACTCATACTGTATCGGGTGCATGTATCCCCGTGATTCGAGAAATCCAGCTACTCGTAGCCGCACAAGTCCAATCCCAACCAATCTGACCAAGTGGTCACCAGTCCATACTATCGTTAGCCAACCGCCACCCAGCCCAATAGGCTAACTAGCCAACCATCGATCGTATCTCTCACATCTAACTCACTGGTTACCATTTGACCATAGAGTCCAACCAACTCTCGACCGTATCCAGCGCCAAACACGCTATCTGCTCCTGCATAGGGACAACATACATCACACCATACACCGCGTAGCAGGCGACTAGCACCTAGTCGCTAGTGATCTCACCACTAACTCAGCCACTAACTAACGTACTATTGCTCTAGTGTCCAGGAGGATGACAGGCTATTCCGCGTCGAGACATCACATCCACAGAAACATCACAACACTCTAATCGACAAACCAATTTCTCTGGAAGCCACAACCTCGCACAAAACGCACAAGCCTCGCTCTGATACCAAATTGACATGACCCACCCCCAATCCCCCGAGATTAAGGGATAAGTCATGCTCCCACCTAACCCACGTACGACACGAAGGCTAAACACCCGTCTAACCTCCGTGGAACACGTAAGCCAGATAAGGGATACCCAAGTCAACATACCAAAATCAATTTCATACTTCCTAGAGTGCGCAGAAACCACTGTGGATCGCATGTATGATGTCTCCGTCTCACTAACAACTGCCCGCACCGTATCAACCTTGAGGGTTTCGAAAACAGAAAAGACTGTGAATGGACAAAATAAATAAAAGTACTAAAACATTTTATAAGGAAAGACATTTATACCCTCCACATAAAATCAATGCATGCATTCGAAAATCATTTCATAACCCATTTAATTTCCAATATAAGAAAACCGTGTATGAAAACCAAAATCATTTACTTTTCTCAAACCTTGGGCCTTAGCCCGGAACCATAAATACGGGAACTCAGCCCAAAATCTGTAAATCCATATAAACCGGGTCACAGCTCAAGACATCTGAAAACCATTTGAAAACCATTATGGTTTCATATAATTCCGAAAACCATTTAAAGCACATTTTCATCTATTGAACCTACTAGATCTATCTGAGTCTTTAAAATCAATATATCCGAGTCTTTAAACTTCCGAGTCTTTAAACTCAATAGGTCTCCGGGGGAAATCACAATATCCGTGTCTTTAAACTCACTGGGTATTTAAAACCAAATCACATATCCGGACCCGCCCCCTTCACACACATCCTGGTCTTTAAACCCAAAACTAGATCCAGCAAATTCAATCCAAAACCATTTTAAAATCATTTCCCATTCCAATTCCAAATCCATAAATCCATGTTCAAATCTGAATCCGAAATCACCATTCTGAATCCCAATCCGAATCTGAAATCATCATTCCGTATCCAAATCCAGAAGTCACGGTTACCGAAATATAAACCATTGAAATCAAATCATAATGAAAATCCCGAGATCATATCATCGAAACCGTTATCAAATCATAGCACAAAAGTATAATCTCGTAATACGTATAAATATGTAAATATCTCGAAATACGTGCAAATCATAAATCATAGATATCACCATCATAATCATATAAATCACATATGCAAAACATATAAAACATTTATGCATGCATCATAATTTGGAAAACAAAGCCCACTCACAGACCATTCCCGCTACCCGCCTCGATACGTGCGCAATTACGCTTTCCTGGCTAATCCACTATCACCGGACTTCCTGAACCTATCAATATCACATTATACGGTCACTAACCACTCCAATATGCTACCACTAAATTCCCATATTTTTCCTGAATTTTTAACTATTTTAAAACTCGATCCTAAACCTTTGGACATCCAAAATCATATCGAAAAAATGTCCGATCGACTCGAAACTAGTCCTAAAATGTTCGTTACCTCGAATAGAGTAAAACACATGTTGACTATACCTTCCAAATCAGCTCCACGCGCCACCACAAGTGGCTGCGCGTGAAAACCACCTGCTTGGCACTATTCACCTTCCTCGCATGTTTGTCTATTAAACGGGTCCTGCAACCCTTGACATAACCCGATTCAATCTCTGTCAATTTCAATCTAATTTTTTCAATTGATTCAACAAATAGCATCATGTTATCCATAATTAAATGTCTGTAAGTTCAATTTCACAATCCCTTACCTCGAAGGCATTTAGCTAAACCTCGAAATTTCGAGGTATGTTCATCATCGGATCCTTCCCATTCTCATGGATTCCTTCAAATTGATTCATTCAAAAGCTTCGCAGGATCTATTCAAATGTGTTTGCAATCTCAATTTCAGTCTTAGTTCTCTCGAACCATTCGAACTCAATCTCGAAAAGTCGAGATGCTTAAGGGTACCATTCTTGGTCAAAACATCATCGGTTTCCTTCATTTAGGATTGGGTTCGACCGGCCTTGAGCTCAAGAAGCTTAATCCAAGGTCAATTTTGAAGTTTAATCCCAATTTCAAATTTGATCAATTCGAATTTATAAGTTTCGGGTTTGGGTTTTTCTTCCACGGTTTCCGTCTTCTTCTTCTTCGTTTGATTCTCTGTTTCTCAAGTCTCTCTCTCTCTCTCTATCTCTCTCGGGATTCACTTACTGGGTTTTTGGTGAATTCACTACTCCTTTATTGCATGATCCATTGAGTCCTCTGTTTTCTTTGCTAAAATACATATACATCACATTTTCTCCACCACCACCCCCCACCCCCCCCCCCCCCCAAACACATGGACACTAATAGCACAATTAGAGTGACAGATGTCACTAAACAGGCTAGGTGAGTCATTCCTATAATTGAATCATCCATTGGCCGCCTCAAATTACCATTTTGCCCCTCCTTGACAAAATTACCAAAATACCCCTAGTGTTCCTAGGTTCGTAACTTTCACCTCCGAACTCCAATTTACTCATGCCTCAACGGATTCAGCATCCTGCGACCTACCCAACGGTCTCTTCGGAAAGTCTAAAAAGTGTCCCGAATGAAAAGTCAACTTTTGCCCCCCCCCCCCCGGGCAAAACAGTCATTTTTGCAACATCCGTCCGAAATTACTTAGCTAATCACTGATTAATCTCACTAATTCATCATTAATCACTAATCTAATCCCGAAATTCCGGGACGAGTCGTTACACCTAAAGGGGGGGGAGGGGGTGGTGGATTGTAAGACCCGTGTCTTGGAGGGAACCGTGAACGATCTCAAATTCCTGCAGGGGGAATGGTGATGTGCCTTATATGTGTACGCACACACCTATCTAGCACTAGGCCTTTTGGGAGCTCACTGGCTTTGAGTTTGGTTGGAAGTCCAAAGTTAAGCGAGTTGAGGATGGTGCAATCCCATGATGGGTGGCCCACTAGAAAGTTGCACATGAGATCCTGAGAACAAATTGTGAGGGCGAGGCCCATAGTGGACAATATTGTGTTAGATGGGATAGGTCCTATCACGGTAACCAAAAGAATATACTCTTTTTCGTCCAATTTTCCTGTTCAACAGGTTTTGGGCCTTTTGCGATGAACGTAGGAATGCGGTTTAAGATGTCCAATATCTTATCACCAGACCTCTCCCTTGGTCGTGCCCGTAGCTCTTTTTTATCATCAAATGAGTCAAATTGCATACACCATCAATGATCACAGGGTAAAAATCTTCACGCGCCCACATAACATCCATTTGATGTATTCCAAAAGAATGTTCTGTCTGGTCCACAAGTCGGACAAGTAAGAAATCAAATATCCCTTGGTGCTCCGTCCTGCCAGTATATTGTAAGCAGGAAAATCATTAATTGTCCACATTACGGCAGCTCGTAGAGTGAACATCCCTCCACTACACTTGTCGTAGGTTCAAACACTATTTTCTCACACTTCAACAAGCTTATTAATCAATGGCCACAAATAAGTGACGATGGAATTACTTGGCAATTTGGACCCCATCATCAAAGTACTATGGAATGTGAATTCTTTCTTCATGCATCTCCAAGGAGGCAAGTTATATGGAACTACAACTACGAGCCAAGTGCTATAGGGTTTTGCAAAAATTCAAAAAGGATTAAAATCATCAGTGGCAAGTCCTAATCTAAGATTTCTTGGCTCCAAGGTAAAATCAGGATACATCTTATCAAATTCCTTCTAAGCATCTCCATCGGTAGGATGCCTTAGTGAATCGTCATCAATGTGTTCGTCCTTGTGCCACCCCAT
This sequence comes from Prinsepia uniflora, assembly GCA_032719365.1. NCBI lineage: Eukaryota > Viridiplantae > Streptophyta > Magnoliopsida > Rosales > Rosaceae > Prinsepia > Prinsepia uniflora. Next base: position 26,170,740 of record CM064871.1, on the reverse strand, counting down.
ATCACTTGTTGTGTTGGACGACATGAAAATATTTGTACCTTTGGTTTCAGTGGAAAAGAGCGCAACACCTTATTCAGAATCTTATTTTTTCAAAACCTAGGATCATTGCACGCAGGACATTTTTCGAGTTACTCGAATTTACAGTAAAACAATACTGATCTTTTACGTGACTGTCCTCTTCAAGGAGCATTCAGATGATAATGTCCATCATGTAATCAAAATACTTTTTTGTTTGATTATGCTCAACTTTCATGTGCATCATTTCACAATTTCCCTAGAACCGAAAAGGATTTACAACTAGGGTATAATTTGCATTGAGCTTTTCTTAACATCCACTGGCAATGGAGATCTGACTCTTCTGGTTGAGACATAGGGGCATCATCGTCAATATCACCAGATGCAGGAGGAAAAATATCGGTTAATATCTCAACAAATTGATTATTATCACACCGATTATCTGAATCACTATCATGTCAATGCAGTAAAATTACATTCACTGTGATAGATCTAATTAGTGTAGTTATGTGTGATTCAATTTCATGCCAGATGCAAATGGACATCACTCAACGACATCCAAAAAAAATTAAGATGTGCCTTCGATCACTACACTGACTACGTGCAAAGGCAATGAAACCATCGATCCTATCCAAATATTGGTCAGATGATCTATCCAATATTTGCATCCAGCCTTTATCCATTGTGCATGCTTCCACAAAATAGAATAAATGTAAGTAAACAATTAAATATTGTCCCATATTTAGAATAAATTAATATCAAAACCCGCTTATAACCTGTTTATCTCCTTATGCCTCCGGTGACTTAGCCCTATCCCATTCGAGAGTGAAGATTCTGTGTTGTATAGTTTGTGACCTATGAGGTGAAGTTTCGACCGAGGGAAACTTCAGTAGCATCACCCTACAGTTCTTCAAATGCATGACTTAGATATTTTACGTGAATATCTAGTATGCATTTGGAGAAAATTGAGGGGGATATAAATCGAATTTTCCATTATCAAAACCTAACCACATAGACAACAAACTACATAGCACATAGTTGTGCACTCCAAACTATCCCAATAAATGGACAATTCAAGAGTCAGTCAATCAATCTGATTCATTAACTCTCAAATAGGTCTAAGGTTTCCATCAAATTTAGTTATGCAAATTTAATCAACTTGATTAACTTCGCATTAACGGATAAATAACAATTTTTTCCCTTGCAAAATTATATCCAAATTTCTAAACATTTTCTACTAATTTTTCAAAATAAATCACAATTTTCTCCCATAATCGCATCCAAATTTCTTAGCAAAATTAAAATGAGAGGCAAACACCCATACTTTTTGTAAGTAATCCTTCAAATCAACCACAAATTACCTAAAACAAATAAAAAATTAGCTTATAATAACAAATAAAAATTGAAAAACTAAAATAAGAAGAAATTAAAATTATTAAACCTTAGATTAAGTAATGATGACATAATGACGAAGTGATGATTGAGGGATGATAAAATAATGATGAAAGTATGTATGGGAAGGTGAGAGTGAAAGTAATGAGAAAGTTATGAGGAAGAAGAGGAAGAAATGTAGCGAGTCAACAAAAAAGGTTTTCCCGGCGAACGTAATTCGCCGTTAAGTGAACTTTGCCCGCGCTAGGTTTTCCCGACAAGTCTTCCCACATTCACTGGGCAAAGGTTAACTTACAGACGAATTTCACTTCGCTGGGAAGGACGGGCAAGGGAGGTTTTCTTGTAGTGTTAAACGAATATCTTGTATGCATTCGAAGAGCATTGAGAGGATATAAACTGAATTTCCCAAAATTGAAACCAAACCTCATAGTTATGAAACTACACAACACATAGTTGTACACCCCCCAAACTGTCTGAATAAATGGACAATTCAAGAGTCAGTCAATCAATCCAATTCACTAACTCTCAAACGGGCCTAAGGTTTTCCATTGAATTCATTATACAAAGTTAATCAACCCAATTAATTTCGCATTAATGGATAAATCATAATTTCCTAGCATAATTCTATCCAAAATTCTAAACAATTTTCTACATATTTTCCACAAATTCTTAACAGTTTCTACTTTTTTCCACAATAAATCACAATTTTCTAGCATAATTATATCCAAAATTCTTTAAAATGTTAAAATGAGAGGCGAACACATATACCTTTTTATAAGTTTTCCTTCAAATCAACCACAAATTTCGTAAAACAAAAAAAAAATTGATTAGGTTCTAATAAAAAATCAAAATCTCAAAAAAAATTAAAATCATCAAACCTTTAAAATTGATATGGGTGCTTCAAAGACAAAGAATTTAGATTGATAGTGATTATGAAATGATGTTATGGCTGGTGAGTGTGAGTAAGAGAGAATAATAAGAGGTGTGAAGTTGAGTTAAAAGGAAGAAGAAGAAGAAAACCACTGCAAGTTGGCATTTAATGTGTGCGAACTTTTGCCCAGCGAAAGGTTCCCTGGGCATACTTTAATGATATGTCGGGCAAAATTCAATCACCAAAATTTTTGTTCGTTCCAAATTATTTGCTCACGCATAAATTTAAGTCAACACGACATGTTTCCCAACAAAGCTAAATTCGTTGTGAAAGCAAGTTTTCTTGACGGATGGTGATGGCTCGCTGGGTAAAGATGTCCATTTTTGCGCACTAACGCTGACGACTTCCTACACGGAGTTTACCCAGTGAGGCTTATTTGTTTCGCCAAGTAAAGTGATTTTCAATAGCGAAATAGTATCCATCGGGCAAAGCTTGGACAAGCAAGTCATTTTTCTTGTAGTGAGGGAAAAAAGTTAAAAGTTTGCAAGATAAAATAAACAGAATTTTAACTTTGCCCGACGGGACCGACGATAATCTTACGTTCGTCCAGGAAATCAAATGCATAGTTGTGCATTGAAGACCTTGCTCAGCCAGGTGATTCGTTAGTGGCTTGCTCGGCGAACGTCTTACTTCGTCGAGTAAAGAGCTAGGCCGATGAAGCTTGCATGACAGAATGTAACACCCCGAATTTCAAGAAATGGATTTGGTTATGAAATTAATGTGTTATATGTATATATATGTGATTTCTCGATACTTGTATCTTGTCATATGAATTGTTATGTGTGAATGATATGAAAATTGATAATTGGCATCAAGAATAAGTTGATCGTGTGTGAATGTTATGATGGTTTATGCATGATAGTTAAGAGGACTACTCATGTTGTTGCTTAATGGATATTTACGCATATTTCAAAAACATGAACTATGTTGTTCTAAATGGCTTTATAAACTAGAAGATCGATTTTTTTAAAGCGGTGCATGTAACACCCCGGAAATTCGAGGATTTTAATATTGTAATTTAATATATGAATTGACGTTTTTACCCTTGTTAATGGTATGGCCAAATTATTAACTTGTTGATTGGTGGGTTAAATGGACTTTGACCAGTGCCAGTGACGTAGTTCGGGACATCATGAGTTCATAGACAGGGGGCACGTCCAATTCGGACGATCAGGGAAAAAGTTATGACTATCGGAAGTTCATAGGCATTACCGTAATTTGGACTTTAGGGGCAAAAATGTTGACTTTTCGTTTGGCAACTAATTTTCACATGACTCAAGGACCGTTAGGTAGGTCTCGATGTCCTGAGTCCGTAGACAGGCGGCACGCCAAAATCGGACTTCGTACAAGGAAGTTATGGTCAGAAACGTGAAATCGGGAGGTTCGCGTCTCGGTTATCGTGTCGAATATTTTATTCTGATATTCTGATTGGAGGACACCTGGATGAGTGACAAGTGTCACTCACCCATTGGCTAGATTAGATCAGATCCACTATGGGTTTAAATACCATTAAAACCAACTTTTAATTCCAGCCATTGATCTGAAACATCCAGATTTCATCCCAACCATTGATCTCATCCCTGAGATCAAATCTGGACCATCCATTTTGTGTGAACAGATTCCCTCCATTTCTATATATTTTCCTACCCGACACCACATTCTGCCCATTTCAACCATCACACCTGCATAGCACCTGGTTCCTGCGTTGTGAGTGGCTGGATTGGACTGGTGAGGCGGCAGACAGCAGTGATCACGGCGGCGGACGGCGGCGAGACAGGCAGTCCTCAAAACCCGAAACAGTTTGAAAAACTCAGAATTTGAAACTTGACTTCCAACGTGTGTCTTTGATTTCTATTAACCCTAATCGATTCTAGGGACTAATAGGAACCTCAAGAGCTTGTTTTCGTGAGCTGAGAAGGCTTGAACGGAGGCTAAATGGCGACGGGAAAAACCGGGTTCTGTTAATCGAGGTAAGTCTCTGATCCAGTGCTTGTTTGATGATTTTAATTAGCTAGAACCCTTTCTGGAATTGAGACGAGTAATTAGGAACAAACCTGAACAAAAAATGGTTGAGAATTGAGGGATTGGTGACCGGGTCATGATCGCGGGTCTGATCGACCCAGTTGCAGAGAAACGGGTCGACCCGTCTGAGGACAGGGGTGATGACGTGGCACCCTGTCAGACCTGTCAGTGACGTGGACCACTCTTGTGTCGACACGTGTCACATGTCAGTGCACAGTCAGCACTGACATGTCAATGACATGGCCCAATCAGGGACTGCCACGTGTCACTAACATGTCAGTGACGTGGACTAGTGTCGTGCTGACACGTGGCACATGTCAGATCTGACACGTGGCCTGACAGATCAGTGAGGTGGACCAATCGAGTGTTGACACGTGGCACATGTCAGAGTCTGACATGTCAGACCTGACAACTGTCAGATGATGTCAGCATGACGTCATGCTGACGTCAGCAGTGACGTCATGCTGACATCAGCAGGTGACGTCAGCAGGGACTGTTCCTACATTGACCGGCGCGTGGGGGCGCGTGCGAACAGTGTTTTTGGTGGGACCACCACCATTCTTTAGGTTTCGACGATCCGGATCCAATGGCGGTGGTTTCGGGTCGATCGGAGATCATTAAGTTGGTCAAAATGAGGTTTATTGCCTCGGGAAGCACATTCGGGCTGCTTTTCCAGGCCGATTTCGGTCTAGGGTTTCATGGTTAAATGTTAGGGGTTTGTATTGACCTTTACGTATACTTTGGACATGACAAGGATTGTACAATTGTACCAGAACGAGGGTATACGTTCGGTTTTCAGCAGGATTGTACTGTGAGTGGGCCATTTTCCTTAAACCCTTGCGTGCATAAATGTCTTCTGGTTTACTTATATATATTCACATGCTAAAAACAAATAACGGTTTTGATGATATGGAAATTATGGTTATGGCACGTTTCACGGTATTTGGGCATGAGACCCGTCTGATGAAACTTAAAGATTGGTTTGGATTTTATCTATGTATATATATATGCTTTGCATGTGGATATCAATAAAATGTATTTGGTACTGCACTGTATAGATCCATTCATGTGATACTATCTCCTCCGGATGAGGTACCCCGGAGTGGTCACGGACGTCTAGAACGTCCAGCGTCTATGACGCTAAGCATCGGGGATGCTGTACCCGAAGGGGGTTCAGGGATTGAAGTCGGAATTGAGACCCGAGTGGCACGCGTAGCCTTGAGATTGTGACCTTATTGGACGTCAGGGACGTCAGACATCGGGGATGTCAAGATCAGAGTGTATAGCGCAGTGGCTAAAATTATGTTTATGGTTTTATTATATGCCTTATGATACATATTATATGAATTATGGTTTTTAAATTCTGATGCATGCATGTTTGGGAAAACGGAGGGGTAAATTATATGTTTTACTTACTAAACGATTTTATAAACTTGAGTTTCGGTCCACTCACCCTTGATGTTTTGGTAACCCCTCCAGGTCGTGCTAATGAGGTAGAGGAGGAACCTGAGGCTGAGGCATAGATCTACTTCTGCGTCCCTAAATCCCTGTTGGGTGATTTTACCCGCAGGTTTATGTTAGAGTCGTGCTCGCAACTTGTGATTTGGATTTCATCCCTTGTCTGACATCTGTTTATTTCGAACTTGATGTAAAACTTTAATTTAGTTTTTATGCATTTGAACGTTTAAGGTTAAAATTGGAACATTATTTTGGGTGTCAGACGGGAGTAGGGCACGTCCCCATGTGGTCTCAGAGAGGATCGGGGCGGGTCCTGTCAGTGCAGTTGTCTAATTTGTGGGTAAAAAATAAGATTTGTTATATGTTCGGACTAAAATTTGGTTTGAAAAACGTGGTATCAAAGCTAGATTTTGAAATGTTGCCTTTTAGACCGAGCCCCGTACATGATATGTTTTAAGTCTTTTCTTACCTGATTTTTAAATAATTTTCGGGGATTTTATGGAATTATTTGGCATTCTCATTTCATGAAAATGCTTTCATAAATAGTGTCTGGGCTAAAAGTTCAATATGGAGTTTTGGGCCTAACTTGGAATATAAGTGAAGATTCTTTTATGATTATTGATGACTTTTGGGAATCTAAATTAAATTTAAATAGTCGTTATACGAAATTTTATGAAAATGGTTATGTGTTTAGATCCGGATTTTAAAACAATGATTTGGTTTTAAAGGAATGAATTTATGATGAAATGATTTGAATTTGGTTTCCAAAAAGATTGTAAATGAATCTAGAGTAGATGTTTATGAGATTTTTTTATGGGTTGTTTGTGGAGGTGACAAGTGTCCCTCTATCCCTTAGGGAGATGTGCACCACCTAATCTCCTTTGTGTGTGTACTTGATATTGTTTGAAGTGTGGGTGTGTTTTTTGTTTTTCTCGGTCGAGAAGAAGAAAAAGGAAAAGAAAGAAACGGAAGAGGGAGAGAAGTAGGAGAGAAAGAGAAAGAGGGAAACCAGATGAGAGAGGGAAGACGAGAGAAAACAAAACAGAAGAGAAGAAAGGGAGGAGAGGGTTCAGACCCAAGAAAGGGAGGAAGAACCCGAAGAAGAAAAATCTGGGTTTGAATTGTTTGAACGAGGTTTCAATGGAATATATATATATATATAGGCTATATATATATCAGCTACGTTGTATATTTCCAGATTTTATGGAATATATTATTCATCTTAACAATTGTAATTTTTTCATTATCAATGAAAGTTTACTTTTAGACAGTTTTTAGGTAATACTGTTATCTTATGGATTATTGGAGTATAATTTTGATATTTGTTATATACTACTGTTAAAACAGGGAAATATTAGAAAGTGGGGTTAAATATATTGTTGTTATATATCGTTGCATAAAGCACGTTTAGGCATCGATATTCCTATATACGATTGCGTAAAGCAACTCTAGGCATCAATAATATAGAAACCATTACGAAAATTCACTTTAGGCAACGACATTTTTAAAACTCATTAGTATTACATAAAAACCGTTGTAAAAAATTAGTTATAGGCAACGGTTGTTTAAAACTTTGTTGCGAAAAACCACTTTGGGAAACAATATTTATAAAATGTTGTTGCGAAAAACCACTTTAGGCATCGGTTTTCATGCATATTGTTGCGTAAAGAAGCTTTAGGTATCAGTATATTATAGATATTGTTTCAAATAACTGCATATTGTTGCATAAAGAAGCTTTAGGTCTCAGTATATTATAAATAAAATTGCAAATAACTACTTTAGCTAGGTAACAATATTTTTAAAAACCTGTCAGTATTAACTGAAAATCATTGCGAACAACAGCAATCGACAACGGTTGTTTTAAAAAACTATTGCGGAAAAGCACTTTAAGCAACAATATTTATAAAAATACCATTTCGAAAAACCATTTTAGGCATCAGAGAAAATTCATTGCTTAAAGACCCCTAATAGGTGACTCAGTTGCCGAAAGACCCCCAATAGGTGACTATGTTGCCTAAACACCCCTCAATAGGGATCACCGAGTAATACGACGATAAAAATAGAGAATAGGCAACGAATTTTCTTCGTTGCCTAAAACCTTTTTTCTACAGTGTAAAGAGCTTTCCCGACAAGACTTGCAATCCAAGTTAATCACCTTACCTTTGCCCGACGGGCTTCGGATTTTGCTCGGCAAAGCAGCTTCACCGGACATACGTGTCGTGCATTTCTTGAAGTAGAAGTTGTTTATTAATTCATATATACATCAGTATAAATCTAAGTAGAGCTCTTTATTGTTGATGTTTAAGCTGCACTGCAGTTTAACATTAACATTCTACGACTAGTTTTTTTAAATACCTACGTCTAGTTGATAAGTGAGTGAGAAAGTGTGTGTGATGAGATGTAAAGTGTGATGAATGATGAGCTGTAGAGGCAGTAACAGAATTGAGAGAATGTGAGAGCATGTGTGTGAGTTGCTTTACACATAAGATTATTCTCTGTCTTTAACAGGTGGCTGCCAGGGATTAACAGATAGATTGTCAATCCTGGCCATGTGTGATGTGTGAGTGAGGGTATATCAATGTACACACTCCACAAAATGATTTAATGAAAAAAGAGTGAAGTGAATTCAGAGAAAGGTTTCTGAATTCTCTAACAAACAGAGAAGGCATTTTCACAAACACCTGGTGTGCAGGTCACTGTTCTATTGATTTTGTGGTGCTGTGAGCCTAAATCACTATCCATTTTTCTTCTTCTGTGTGTGTGTGTTCAAAGCAAATCAAGAAATCAAGAAATCACGGGCTAATCCTGATTCACAAGTAACACCAGCCAGGAGGTAAGAGTTAAAGAATGCTTACCTGATGCAAGCTGCTGCAAAGCAACCAATCGCAGGTCATCTTCCCATCAATGTTCAATATGGTATCAGAGCAGGCATAGATCTGCATCTAGGATGTTGGCTGTGAAAAGAAAGCAAGTGAGGTGAGTGCTTAAAAGAAAGAAAGTAAGAAATGGCTGAAACACACAGTGGAGGAGGAGAGTTAAGAACTCTTATCTTCACATGATCTAATTACGATGCCTGAAGCATTAAGATGAAAATTGTGCTCAAAGGTTATGATCTATGGAAGTATATAGAAGAAGGAATTCCAGGAGCTGTGACACCTGGAGAAGGAGAAGAAGGTCCTACACTTCCACTAAATCGGGTGGATGTTGTGAATGATGCTAAGACTCTAAGCATGCTACAAAATGCAGTTGCAGATGACATATTTCCAAGGATTCAGAATGAAGAGACTGCTCAGGCAGCCTGGAATGTGTTGCAACAAGAATATAGAGGAGATGCTAAGGTAAGATCTGTCAAACTTCAGTCCCTAAGACGTGATTTCGAATATGCAAGGATGAGGGATGATGAAAACTTATCTGTTTATATCTCAAAACTGTATGGGATTGTAAATCAGATGAGAACTTATGGTGAAAACATAACAGAAAAGAGATTAGCACAGAAAATCTTAATAAGTTTGACAAAGCCTTATGATCCTATTGTATCAATTATAGAAGAAACCAGGGATTTGGACACAATCAATGTAGAGAGTGTCATTACTTCTATTAAGGACTTTGATCAAAGAATTGAGATGCATAGTGAAGGAAATGTAGACAAACAATTTGCTAGCTGGTCTATAAATCCTAAGTTACAACATGGAGGTTCACATGAGAAGTTTAAGAAGAATTTTAAAAGTAGGAGCTGGAACCAGAAGCCTAACACAGGAGTGAAATCAGGACATCACCAACTCAGTACCTAAGTGCAGACACTGTGATAAGAAGCACTCAGGGACATGTTGGTTCAAGACTAAACCTAAGTGCTACAATTACAACAAACTTGGACATGTTGCCAAGGAGTGCATGAGTACCAAGTCAGTGAACATGGCAAAAGAAGTAATTGAAGCCCCTGTACCTGGAAATCTGTTCTATGCATGTAATTCAGCTTCAGTGAAGACTGAAAATGTTTGGTATGTTGACAGTGCATGTAGCAATCATATGACTGCTCAAGAATCTCTGTTAATTGAGGTTGACAGAAGCATTAAAGCCAAAGTTAAAATGGGAAATGGAGAGTTGGTGCAGGCAGAAGGAAAGGGAACTCTGGTGATTCAGACCAAACAAGGAGAAAGACACATAAAGGATGTTATGTTGCTGCCAGGTTTGGAGGAAAACCTGCTTAGTGTTAGGCAGATGATTGAACATGGATATTTTCTTGTGGTTGGAGATCAGTATGTGGATATATTTGAAGACAAGGAGCTGGTTCACAGGGTTGCTAAGATCCCTATGACCAGAAACAGGTGTTTTCCTATGACCTTTGACTGTGTAAAACCAGTGGCCATGAGGGCAACAATTTCAGAAGATTCTGAACTATGGCATAGAAGATATGGCCATCTAAACTACACAAGTCTCAAGAAGCTACAACAGAAAGATATGGTGATTGGGATGCCTAAGCTACAAGATGGGAAACAGGTCTGTGCAAGCTGTGTTGCAGGAAAACAGCATGTTGAACAGTTTGATTCAGAACCTGCGCTAAGGGCAACTCAGCCTTTAGAACTCATCCACTCTGATGTCTGTGGTCCTATGCAAGTTGAGACTATTGGAGGTAACAAGTATTTCCTGACTTTTATTGATGATTATACAAGAATGTGCTGGTTGTACTTCTTGTCACATAAGTTAGGAGTCCTTAATGTCTTCAAGAAATTTAAAGCTATGGTAGAATTACAAAGTGGTTTCAAGATCAAGAGACTAAGAAGTGACAGGGGTGTAGAGTATCTCTCAAAAGAGTTTGAGAGTTTCTGTGAAGAAACTGGGATTGTGAGGCAACTAACTGTTGCCTATTCACCTCAGCAAAATGGGGTTGCTGAAAGAAAAAACAGGACTGTTATGGAAATGGCAAGGGCAATGATGTGTGGAAAAAATGTTCCTCACAGGTTTTGGGGGGAAGCAGCAAGCACTGCTGTTTATTTACTAAACAGAAGTCCTACCAGATCACTCAATGGGAAAACCCCATTTGAGCAATTCATTGGGAGGAGGCCAAGAGTGAAGCATTTCAGAATTTTTGGCTCTATCTGCTACTCTCACATTGCTGATCAACTAAGGCAGAAACTAGATGAGAAAAGTGTGAAATGCATATTCATGGGATATGGAAGTTGTGAAAAAGGATATAGATTGTTCAATCTGCAAACCAACAAGATTGTGGTTGCTAGAAGTGTAATCTTTGATGAAGAAAGAGTTTATGATTGGGATACTTCTAAAACTGATGGTGGACGATTTCTCACCATTAGCAGTGGTTCTGATGAGGCTCAAGAACCAGATGAAGGTTTAGGACATGATTCACAAGATCCTGTGAGTCATACTGAGTCTGAAGGGGAAAATCAGAATGAGGGAGAAGAAGAAGATTCTTCCATTGGCACACCTGTGAATCTCAGGAGTCTACAGGACATATATGCAAGGTGTCACATATGTATTGTTGAACCTGAATCCTATGAAGAAGCAGCAAAGGATCTAGCATGGAAGAAGGCTATGGAGGCTGAGATATATATGATTCAGAAGAATGGAACTTGGTGCTTAGTAGATAGACCAATGGACAAACCTGTCATTGGTGTTAGATGGATCTACAAGACTAAGCTAAAGCTGGATGGTTCTGTGGAAAAACATAAGGCAAGATTGGTAGCAAAGGTTTATGCACAGAAACCTGGGGTAGATTTCAATGAAACTTTTGCACCTGTTGCAAGGTTGGACACAATCAGATCCCTAATTTCCCTTGCTGCTCACAAGAACTGGAAACTCTATCAATTGGATGTTAAATCAACATTCTTAAATGGAGTATTGGAGGAAGAGGTTTACATTGATCAACCTGAGGAGTTTGAAGTTCAAATTGATAAAGGGAAGGTCTACAAGTTGAAGAAAGCACTATATGGACTCAAGCAAGCCCCTAGAGCTTGGTATGGTGAAATTGACTCCTATTTCCTAAGTTGTGATTTTAAAAGAAGCACAAGTGAAGCCACTTTATACATCAAGTTTGCTAAGGATGGAAGGGTACTTATTGTCTCAATCTATGTGGATGATATAATCTACACAGGAAGCTCACTTGAGTTGATTCAAGAGTTCAAAAATGAGATGATGAACAAGTATGAAATGACTGATTTGGGGTTGTTGCATCATTTCCTAGGCATGGGGGTAATTCAGTCTAAATACAGCATATTCATACATCAAAGGAAGTATGCTAGTACACTCCTAGAGAAGTTTGGGCTCAGTGATTGCAAATCAATAAGTACACCACTGGTACCATCAGAAAAACTGAGAAAGGAAGATGGGAGTGAAGCTGCATATGAGCATTTGTACAGGAAAATTGTGGGGAGTCTTCTGTACTTGACAGCTACTAGGCCTGACATCATGTATGCTGCAAGTCTACTCTCCAGATTCATGCATGGTCCTACACACAAGCATCTGGGAACTGCTAAGAGAGTGTTGAGGTATATTCAAGGAACCCTATCTTATGGGATTGATTATGAGAAGGGAAAAACATCTACACTAATAGGTTTTTGTGATAGTGACTGGGGTGGGTCTGAGGATGATATGAAGAGTACCTCAGGCTATGCTTTTACTCTAGGCAGTGGGGTGTTTTCCTGGGCATCTGTGAAACAGAGCACAATTGCTTTGTCCACTGCAGAAGCTGAGTATGTGAGTGCAGTAGAAGCAACTTCACAAGCTATTTGGCTACGGTTTGTACTTAAAGACTTTGGAGAGGAACAAGGAGAACCAACTCCATTGTTATGTGACAACATGTCTGCCATAGCAATGGCCAAGAATCCTGTTTTCCATCTGAAAACCAGGCACATCAACAGGAAGTTCCATTTCATCCGTGATGCTTTGCAAGACAAGAAAATCAGCTTGATCTTCTGCAAATCAGAAGACCAACTTGCTGATATCTTCACTAAAGCACTACCAAAGGAAAGACTTAACTATCTAAGAGAGAAGCTAGGAGTTAAACCTGCTGCTAGCTTAAGAGGGAGTGTTGATGTTTAAGCTGCACTGCAGTTTAACATTAACATTCTACGGCTAGTTTTTTTAAATACCTACGGCTAGTTGATAAGTGAGTGAGTAAGTGTGTGTGATGAGATGTAAAGTGTGATGGATGATGAGCTGTAGAGGTAGTAATAGAATTGAGAGAATGTGAGAGCATGTGTGTGAGTTGCTTTACACATAAGATTATTCTCTGTCTTTAACAGGTGGATGCCAGGGATTGACAGATAGATTGTCAATCCTGGCCATGTGTGATGTGTGAGTGAGGGTATATTAATGTACACACTCCACAAAATGATTTAATGAAAAAAGAGTGAAGTGAATTCAGAGAAAGGTTTCTGAATTCTCTAAGAAACAGAGAAGGCATTTTCACAAACACCTGGTGTGCATGTCACTGTTCTATTGATTTTGTGGTGCTGTGAGCCTAAATCACTATCCATTTTTCTTCTTCTGTGTGTGTGTGTGTGTTCAAAGCAAATAAAGAAATCAAGCAATCACGGGCTAATCCCGATTCACAAGTAACACCAGCTAGGAGGTAAGAGTTAAAGAATGCTTACCTGATGCAAGCTGCTGCAAAGCAACCAATCGCAGGTCATCTTCCCATCAATGTTCAATATTTATTTCTCACAAGTTTATTAAGTTATTATGGATCACTTATCAACATGAGCTATATATAACTACGTCCTCCGAAACCCTAGCTATACCTCCCTCACCCACCGCTTACTTACAGCTGCATATATGCAACGTTTATTTTTACATTTTTATTATTGTCGATCACTCGACCACCATTCTAATTCCTTTTTCGTACTGCTCCAACACATCCTTCGAATCACTCGACCAGTCTAATTCCTTTTTCGTACTGCTCCAACACATCCTTCGACACTCCCGCTGAGGTTGATATTGTTGTCTTTGTCCCTGCCCCTGCCCCTGCCCCTGCCCCATCTGACACTCTTGCAGCTCGCATCGTAACACTTGCCTCACCCGATCATAACACTCTTCCTCACACTGGCGCCCCCCTGCTGCCTATGCCCTCGGCCGCCGCCTCCCGTTTGGCAATGGGACTCACAGTGCTGCTCATACTGAAGCTCCCTCAGTTGCTCCACACAGTCATCCTGACAACGCCTCTCGCCTTGGCACTGCTCCCTACACAGATGCTCCTGGTGCTGTCGTCCTCGTTGGCGGTGGGCGTTATCATACCCTCCCTCCTGCTGAACCCACATGTCCTTGTTGTCGCCTCTGCTGCTCCATGCAGATTATTCGGCATTCTTCTTGATGCTGCTGAGGAAACTCCCTCCAGCAAAACTCATCACATGATGACTGTCGTCCGTGGCCACCGCCACCATTGTAGGTGGATACAGAGGTTGCAAGGAAAAGAGAGGAGAGAAACAAAAACAGCAAAGGAAGCGCCTTAGCCATATTGCTTGTTATTGCTATTTTCTAGATGTGTTATTATTTAAAGTGTGAGATCCATGATCAAAGTAGGTGAGGTATTTGTAGAAAGTTGAGGGTCTTCGAAGGTACGCATGCATGTGAACATTTGGCTATGAAATTACATGCAAGCTGACTCGTGTTAAGGTGACAAAGTTTACGTGCCCCTTTGTAACCTTTATTCACTTTGATAACTGTACAACCCAAAAAACAACGGGCGAAAGCTGTTGGATTTTTCAAAATATCATAGAATAAAAGTTTTTTTTTATAAACAAATTTAAAAAATTGAAATTATTCAGTTATTTATATGTATAAATCCATTTGAAGACACATGTGATCTTCCAAAAGAATAAGTACAACGAGGATGATTAAAATGCCAATTTGAATATTATAATTAACAATTTAAGCAAATTAAGAACCGTTGATTCTCTAAATAATCAAATTAGGATCATATATATAACCATATAAAAATCAATAAAGTTGGAAGTTACCACTACAAGAAAAGGGGCTCAACGAGGAAAATTTTGTCATTAAAATGGGGTTTGCCCGACGAATAAATGGTGCACGTTGGGTAAATGTATGTCGCGAAGAAAAATAGTTCACGCGCTAAAGGTATGCATATTACCCAAAAAAAATGGTGCTCGTCAGGTAACAACCCGACGAATATGTTAGATATTACTTGACGGAGTGTTTCGTCAGGTATCCTCTTTGGTGGGAAGCAAATTTTTTTGACGACAAGATGTTAAGGTTACTTGACGAATCATTAAATGTTGCCCAACGAACCTCTTTGTCGAGCAATCTTCTAATAGCATTTAACATAGTCAATTCACTCTTCTTCCTCCCCACCTACATTATTTTCTCACAGCTCTCTCTCTCCCCCTCAAATCCTATCCTCACTAAATTAATTCTCCACCAATTAATGCGCCATATATGAGAATAGTGTAACGGCCCGGACCTTCAACGAGGGTAAAATCGAGAAATTTGGGCAAAATTGACAATTATGCCCCTAAAGTCAAAGTTGACTTTTCTTGGTCAAAGTTAAAAAAGTTGACTTTTAGACTAAGGCGATTTTTGGAGATTCCGAGAATGCCGTTAGAAAGGTCTCGATCTCTCAAGAACGTTGGCAAGCGGCATGCTGGAAACAGACATCAAACGGTTACGTTTCGGGACTAAATCGTGTAGGGGCATTTTGGTAATTTTTAAGATGAAGGACATTTTTTGTAGTTTTTCCTCTTGGGATATTTATGTAGTCAAATAGGAGTGTGACAAGTGTCACATTATCTTCTAAATGGGTGAGCCACCGGCTTAGGTGGTGTGTATTAGTGTTTATATGTGTGGTGTGTTCTCGGCCAAAAAAAAAACAAGAGAAACAGAGAGAAGGGAAGATGGAGAGGAAATCAGGAAGGAAAAAGAAAGAACCAAGGAAGGAGAAGAGGAGAGGAAGCAGATGAAAGAGGTTGGTGGATTCAGACCGGAGAGTCATGGTGGAACCCATGAGCATATAATCGGGTTTGGAGTTGTCCAACCGATTTGATGATCTAAACCTTGAAACTAAGGCCCCATATGATATTCCTGAGTTTTTATGACCTTGTTAAAGCTTGGGTTCAAAGCTGGAGACATCGGAAATAGCTCAGAAACCGAAATCGTAGCTTGGCCGAACATGAACCTTAACACAGAGTTTTTGAGGTAACGTTTTCGTGTTTTCGATTGCATAGATCCATTGTTGGGTTAGAGTATAGTATTTTGGACGAAATAGGGAAGAAAAAGGGTGAGTTTTGAGGGAGTACAGGCCGGGTAGTCGGGCGACTTGAGTTGCAGAAAATCTGGTTGCTGGAGGTAGGGGATGATGAACAGTACCCCCTGCACGTGGGATCCACGCACAGGGCTTTTCTGGGCATATAAGGGTGCGTGGGACATGATCTCGAGTTTTGTGCAACATGAAAGTTTGAATATTCGATGTAACGAATATTTTGGGACATGTTTCAAGTTGATTGGACACCATTTTGAGGTAGGTTTGGGTGTTCGAATGTTTAGGGACTACTTTAAATACGTTTAAAAATCCCGAAAAATTAATTGAGATGGTTTGTAGCCTAAATATGCGGTTTATGGCTGGAAGTGAAAATCCCGGAAATTACAAGAATGCGTGCAAAGTGGAATTCAGCGATTCGAAGGTGTGTGAGTGGAATTTTTTTCCCTAAACTCTTATGCATGCATATTTACATGATTTAAATGTGTTTTTATGTGATTTGGTGGTCTTGGAATGATTGGGAATTGACAGGACCCATCCCGATTATACCTCGATAATCGTGAAAGATCCTGCTCCCGTCTGACCATAATTTTAAAATACCAAAAGTAGTCCATATATATACATAAATACACAACACAACAAACAACGCACATAGTCAGACAAGGGATAGGTACGTCTTTTAGGACCGTTGACTACATCAGTTGTCAACCGGTTTACTAAGCATAGGCAATATTTACAAATAAAGATCAAAATCCTACGCGGTCAGATACTTGAGTACGCAATGGTCGGTTTATTCCTCTGCCTCGATACGAGCCTCAGTACCTGTGCATCGGCCTGGAGGGTACAAAAAATATTAAAGGTGTGAGTGGACAAAAATAATGTTTTAGAAATACATTTATCAAAAATAGTCTTACCCTCCAGTTTTGAAAACATGCATGCATATCATATAAAACATGAGTCATAAAAATCAAAGGTAAAATAAAACAGCCAATACAATTCAAAATCAATCATGATACCACCATCCTCAACATCCAATCTCAATATCCAATAACCCGTCAAGATATCAATGCAACGCGTGCAACTCGGGTGTCTCACGTCCGAGTACCTCCCCAGAATCAACGACGTCTAGGGTGATATCATCTCCAGGATCAACCTTAATTTTGTCCATTCTTTCACTCATTAGCATCAATTCTATATAGATTTAGGCTCTGGGACTTCAATTGAATCAAACAAGCCCTAAAACTCCTCGACTCAAGATGAACACCCGACTGGTCCTAACTCGGGTTCTACCCTAAATCTGTCTGTTTCCTTCAATTAATTACACTAGAAGCATCCTAGGTCCATTTTAAATACAATCGTGACATCAATTTCGAAGTTCCTTACCTCCAAGCAATCGAACTCAAGCTCCAATTTTCAAAACAGTTGCAGGGCCTGTTCGTCACCAATTCACCACCAATTGACTTCCCAATTGATTGGGTTCGAGTCGTCTAGTTCCTAGAAGATGAAATATTACCTCAATTGCGATCGAAATCATCTTAGAAATCAAAATCGATAATTAATGTTTTTGGTGGTTTTTCGGGTATTTCCAGTACAAGTCGATAAAGGGTTTCTTTGTTTCCTTTCGGTTTTTCTCTCCAAATTGTCACTAATTTCTCACTCAATGCCTCTTGTTTCTACTGAAAAACGATCAAGATGAAGGCAGGATGTATGTGTTCTCTGTTTTGTTCTTAGTCCACTTGTAACGCCCCGAAAATTCGAAAACGAAACATTGGGAAAATTTGCGAAAAAGGACGATTTTGCCCCTAGGGAGAAGGGCCGAAAGTTGACTTTTTGATCGGGACATTATTTGGACTTTTCGGAAATACCGTTGGATAGGTCTCGGGACGCTGAATCCGTAGACAGGCAGCATGCGTCAATCGGAGTCCGAACGAGAAAGTTATGGGTCTAGAACTATGAGGGCATTTTGGTAAATTTTCTAAGTAGGGGTAAAATGGTAATTTCCAGGCAGGGACTTAATTAAACGGTGCAAGATATGGTTTAAATTGGCTGATTCAGCCTATGATAGTTGAAAGTGTGACACATGTCACTTGAATGGAAGCACTTGGTGGTACTTAGTTGCTTTAGTTAGAATTAAATAAGTAAATTAAACGGTTGTTAATTATTAATTCGATGTGAGTACGGTGGTCATATACAAAACAGAGAACAATACTAAACCTCCAAAAACCCTTGATTGATCCATCATCCCAGAGAGTAGAGAGATTGAATAGAGAACAAAAAGGGAGGAATTAAGTGAACAAGTGAGTGAAAATTGAGAGGAATTGGACCGGGAACCATCTGAGAACAAAACCCGAAAACCCACTTAAGAACACCAATGTTGATTTTGATTTTGTAAACTGTTTCGAGGGAAATTGATTAGATATTCAGCTTTCTGGGAGCTATAAGACTCGAACCAAATCAATTGGGAAGTCAATTGATTGTGAATTGATGAAGAACAGAACCTGCGACCTCTTGGAAAGGTGGAGCTTGAGTTCGATCACTTAAAGTTAATAATTCTTGAAATTGATTTCAGTTTCGTGCTTAGAATGAGTATAAGATACTTCCTGTTCAATCAATTGAACGAAACCGTGTGAAATTGGGTAGGACTCGATTTAGGACCCGTCGGGTTTCGATGTTGAGTCGTGGGATTTAAGGCATGGTTTCATCAAATTGAGGTCACAGATCCAAAATAGACGTAGAATAGATGAAAATGAGTGAAAGAAACAGTGAAATTGGGGTCTAATTGGCTTAGAATGAAACGGGTTGCATCGCGGGTCGTAGGCTCCGTTTACCAGGTGAACGGGTGACAGGGACGACTGTTCATGGTACTGTTCACGGCGCATGGACTCACGCGCAGCCGCTTGCGGCCGCGCATGGACTCATGCGCAACCGCTTGCGGCGGCGCGTGAGGGCGCATGGT
Organism: Prinsepia uniflora; assembly: GCA_032719365.1. Taxonomy (NCBI): domain Eukaryota; kingdom Viridiplantae; phylum Streptophyta; class Magnoliopsida; order Rosales; family Rosaceae; genus Prinsepia; species Prinsepia uniflora. The sequence goes on along the minus strand of CM064871.1, from coordinate 26,151,738 downwards.
GGGGTTTTTGGGAAAGTTTCCAACAGGTGTTTTACTCTATACAGTGTAACAATCATTTTGACGTTGGTTTCGAGTCAATCGGACACCGTCTCGATTATGTTTCGAGGGTCCGACGGTTTATGTTATATATTAAAATAATATTTAAATCCCGAAAAATTTTGGGGAATTGATATGATGTAAATTGAGTTGTTAGTAACCCTGCATAATGATTTTGGACAGGACTCGAGGTTCCTGGCAAGTGTCGAAAATTACGGAAACGCGCGCAGCTCGGGAAGCGAGCGGTTTGGACGGTGTGTGAGTGGACGTTTGTTTTATAAACCATGATGCATGCATAGTTAAATGTTTTACATGATTGATTGCATGAATTGACTTGCATTGATGTCCTGGTGATGTGGCATGATTATGTGTGATTTAATGATTATTTTAATCGGTCTTTCAGGCACGTTTTTCGAGGAAATGTGCAAATGGTATTTTGGGCTAGGCCTGGAGTCAAAAAGGTTTTGAAAAGGATATTTTGACTTAAATGGTTAGTCAATGATGATTTCTGGATTATTTTAATGTCTTCCATATGATTTTACGGATTTACGTATAAGTGGTATTTGAACTTAAACACCCTGTCGGGAATGCTTATGACTTGATTTGAGGTCATGGATATGATTGATATGTGTTATGATATGGATTATGTTTGTGATTTTGGATCCTGGATACTGGATCATGGGCTGGATGGTGCGAGTGCAGTTCCTAGACGGGACTCGGATGTTGCGTGAGTGCAGTTCCCGAGTATGTGGTACGTCTAGATGGTGCGTGTGCAGTTCCCAGACATGATGGATATGACTCGGATGGTGCCTGAGTGCAGTTCCCGAGATTGGCCTACGCGTAGTGCGGATGTGATTGTGTGATTGATTGTGCACTTATGAATAGTACGGATTGATGGATTGATTGATTGATTGATTGTATTGTTTGATGTTGATTGTGATTACGTACCGGTATTGAGTGCGGGATTATGGTCTGTGTGGCCAGGTGCTTATGTTTTTCATATGTTTTTGGCTTGAGAGCCGGAATTTGATTTGTTTTGTCATTTGGCTGGAAAGCCGGTGATTGTGATTCATATGTTTTCCCTATGCATGCATGGTTTGATAAACTGGAGGGTAACTGATGTATTTTGAAATGCGTTTTCAATGATATTATTTTTGTCCACTCACACCTTTTCTGTTTTGATGACCCTCCAGGTCGTGGCACGACGTTCGGGGCTGATCGAGAGGCGGAGGCATGAGTGGAAATCATCGCAGTTATCCCTTGTCTGATAGGTGCTGAAGGATAGTTGTGGGACTTCAGTTGACTTGTCAGACGGAAGCAGGACCAGGAACGGTTATCGAGGTCCAGTTGGGACGGGTCCTGTCACGACTACTGCTAATTATCAGCCTTAATTCATATGCTAAAGCTTAATTAATTAATGTCATCACAGCAACCAAGTGCCACTCATGAGTTTCTTAATAAGGCAGGTGGCATTAGCTGGGTTAAAGGGAAGTGAATCAGCAATTAAATTGAATAGTCAGCACTTGCACCGTTAATTACTTTATGCACAATTACCATTTTACCCCTTAAGCACAATTACCATTTTGCCCCTCCATTTCACAACCCCATAACTTCTTCATCTGAGCTTCGTTTTCGACGTGCCGCTTGTCCACGGATTCAGCGTTCCGAGACCTATACAACGGCACTAGAAAAATGTTCAAAAAGTATTCCAAATAAAAAGTCAACTTTTAGCCATGTCTCTCTAGGGGTAAAAACGTCATTTTTCACATTATTTTAATACTTTACAATTTTTTTGGATTTTCGGGGCGTTACACGAATGTTATCGGAATTTCGATGATTTTCTGAATATTTTAGTATTATTTTAATACGCATTTTTCGAGGATTTCTGTAAATCCCGTTTTGGGTCTAATTTGAATGTGGTTTGAATGGAATGTTGATTATGACGTAAAATAACATGTTTTGAGAAGAATTATGATTTTTATATAATTTCTCAATGATTTTATGAAATTGGCCTTACTGGCACGTTTTACGAGAAAGATTTTATTTTGGTTATAGGCTTAGGCCTGAGATTCTAGTTGTAGATTTGAGTTGTAAAAGGTGTTGTGATGTGTGTAAATCCTTGGTATTGATGTTCCTCAAAATGCGTGTTGTTTAATGATGTGACTTGTAGTGGTGTGATGATCGTGTTGATTGTTTGAATGTGTGCCTCAAACGTCTAGCTCGGGGCTCCGATTCCTGATACTGTGTTTTGATGACTCAGATGTTAAGCTTGGGGCTCGGTTCATGAGAAAGTGTCTATGTGATGGCCTATCGGTAGTGCACTTGTGATGGCCTACCGGTAGTGCACTTGTGATGGCCTACCGGTAGTGCACTTGTGATGTGTTGATTGATACTGTGTTTGGGTATTGATGATGAGATGACTGTGTGGTGATTTATGGTGTGCCTACCAGTGGGCAGTGCGTTGGTTCTTGAGGTTATGGTTTGCCATTTTCTTGGTTGTGATGTGATTGTATGTGGTGTTGGCACAATTCCTGTGTGATTGGTGTGTTGACTCGTATGTGGTTGTGAGTATGTGGTTTGACTTTGTGATTTATGGTTTTCGCGTGTTTCGAGAAATGTAAAACAGTGTTTCGTTTTAATCGAAATAAATGGTTTTGTATGCCTGCATGGTTTTGGAAAACAGAGGGTAAAATCTGAATGTTTTCAAATCATGATTTTAAACTATTTCATTTTGTCCACTCACACGTTTTCTTGGTTTTGTAACCCTCCAGAGCCGCTGCACGGAGATCGAGGCTCAAAAGGCGGAGACATGAATTAGCGGGTTGTGCGTGTATCCCTTATCTGACAAGGGATTTGTCAGACGGGAGCACGGCCCGATGGTCTTTTTTTTGGTATAATCAGGTGGGGTTCTGTCAAATAGACTACACTACAAAGGCATTAGACAAAAAGTAATATGATGATATTACTAATATAAGCATTAGCTTCATATTTACTGAAGTGTAAAGTATAAAAACAGTTAAGTGCAAATATAAATTAATGCATTTATTTCTATTTAGCATCAGCTGTTTTATAAATCAAAGTCTATATCAACTTTTTGCTATTTAGTTTAACATTGGTTATTACAAATTTAAACTATCGATGTCAATACTAAAAGTCAATATATCTAAATTTTATACTTTTTGCTATATACTAAAACTCTTTCCCTCTTCTTTCAATTCTAGCTATAATTTGTCTCTTTCGTGATTTCAATTTTTCCTCCTCTAAATTTTAAGTACAAAAAAAACAAGGTGTTTAGAAAGCTATTACGACAAAATTGTTCCCTCGCTAATTGTTTTTCCAAAAAATAATTTCGCGTGAAATTACTTGCATAGGCGGGATTTTAATACGCGGAAAAAACAGGCGGGATTTGTGGCGGAAACAATTTCTGTCATTAGCGGCCGAAATTTGTCTTTGTCGGCATCGGTATTATAGCAAGGGCCAAACATCGCCGTTTTCTTGTTTTGTTGGGGACAAAATTCGTCCTGCATGAGGCACGGGTTTTGTTGGATTCATCTTAAGAGGGACGGCGCTAGGATTCACCTCCTCCTCCAGTGCCTTCTGTCGACTCTTGGATTGTTGTTGGGATGTACTTAGTTGCCTCTATTTTCCTCATCTTACATCTCTGCATCTCAAACTTTATCTCAAGCCCACCAAGCCGAAAACGGATCTCGACGGCTGTAGATCTTTAGATTCTGGTGCAACAAATTCTCAGGTGTGTGCTCTTTGATTTTAAATTTTTTTTTTAATTTGTACGAGTATTAAAATTAGGAATTGTTTTCCATTCTGTTCATAAATTGGTTTTTATTTTGTTCTTTTTCTCACCGAAAGTTGTAATCGTTATTTAGGGTCGCCTCGGCTTATGCTATTTAGTTTTTCAAGGGTTTACAAGGTGGGAATTGGGGAATTAGAAATGATTACTTTGGAGGAAGGAGAGTTTTGTAAGCTGATGATGGGCTAATGGTCTCTGCTTGTTGCAAGCATTTCACTGTTTATGACAGAGTTGTGGGGAAATTTCAGTAGTTATAACTTCAATGTGGTGGTAAGACTTTCTTTAGCTTCCTGTTTGTCATTGAGTTTTATCCAATTTCAATTATTGGGTTTTGTAACTTTTAGCTAAAATCAATTGGGCTTGGTACGTTTTAGCCAATTTCAATTGGGTTTAGTATGTTTTAGCTTTGTGTATATCTATATCTGCAAAGCTATGGTTATTTGCCGACATTAGATTCCTCCTTGTTGCTTGTATGCAGTCTTATTGACGAAGAGAAGACTGAGAGGACAAAGGCCGTTTTTTGTAAGTTGTTTAGTTGTGGGTAGAACTATGATGCAATAACTTGGAAAGTTCTCCTTGATGGTTTAATTAAGAAGGGTCATGTCAGTATATGCTCTAAGCTCGTAACCATTACGGAGAAGATCGGTTGCCAGCTCCATCCTCAGACATATTCAATGTTAATTGAGGGAATTGATGGATCATTAATTACTGATCTTCAACGTCTGGTTTTCTGGATTTTAATTCTTTATCTGTGAGTAGTACAAGAAAAGTTATTTTACAATGGTTTTGTGTAAACGCTATGAATTGTAAATATTGAGCATTTACACAATAAAATGTGACAGAAGCTAGTTGCTTATGTTCCAGGATAATGTGTTGGATTTGTAGCCTTTACAGTGTTTTATTTGTCCTGTGAGCATACTTCCTCTTCAGCTAGTAGTACAGATACAATGTTCAATATTTTATTTCTGATCTTTAAGTGAAGCAAAGTAACTGTTGGAAAACAAAACTAACCAGTACAGATGACAAGACTAAAACCCGTCTGCCCTTTTTGATAACGAGACTAAAACCAATCTACACACATTTTCCGTAAATGAGGCTTCGTAATTAATTTCCAATTGTAGACCATCTTTGAAGCTACCACTGATCATTGAATCAGCTGTTTTTGGTTCATGTAAGTGTGTTCTTGGTTGATAGGATCCGTCCCTAATTTCCCCTAAAAAAATCAGGCCGGTCATGCTCCCGTCCAACAACCCCTTGTCCGACAAGGAATTTTATATCTTTCGTAACTTGAAATCTTAAATTAAACCAAATTAATTCCACCGTGCGAAGTTACTGTTAGCATCCACCCCACTAAACCACGTCAAATGGTGGAAAATACTTATTTACCCTTAATCTGAGTTTCTTGTTTAAATATTAGCTACCGGGTCAACTAAGTAATCCCAAGCCAGCTAATCGTCTATTTCTTTTAACATAATTACTCATTATTTTAGTCCTGGGACAATAATCATCCCTTAATAATGTTCCTCATGCTTTTATTAAACCTCCCTTTATATTATTACTTAATTAGGTATGAATTAAATAGCAAATAATAAAGAATGTATAATTATCTCATAACTTGATTATCCAATAAGATAGTCTAGGTATTCTATAAGTTTATTGATCATAATCCTGGCCATAATTTATAACTTTTCCTCCTAATGATATTTACACCCTTGGTACCCATTTCATAATTAAGGAGCAATTAAAGTAAAATTAATAGATATTAAACTAATAAACATAACTCATGAAATATTCGGATCAATGCTCATATAGTGATCAATAAATCCATAAAATATATATTTAAACTTAGAAAAATGTAAGAAAAATGTTACATGTTCATCGGACGGGCGTCAGAGGCCGCACGCGCGGCCACGCGCCACCACAAGGTCTCTGCACATGGTGGTCACGCACCAAACAGTATCATCATCAACCTGAAACTGGATTAGCCCAGTTCTTGTAATCCGGGTCATCGACCCGATTGGTTCTTCGTGGTTTTTCGTCCGATTTCCATGTTCTTTATATGGAATTGAATCGTTTGGGGTCTAGGAGCACACTTATGGATTCAAAACAACGTAAAACCTACGAAATCTAAGAGACCATACTTGCTCTGTTTTCGACCATGGCGTTCAGTCGTTGATCCTAGCTTTCCATCGCTCAAGGATACGTTTTTCAGGTCTTACAACGATCCCAGGTACAATTCTAGCATTTCAGAACCCAAGGGCAGCTACAAAAAGCTCCCAAAACTAGAACTCGATTATGATGTTCACAGGTTCTACCTTAACCCGCTAGGTTCGTCCTTCTGGAACCCCTAACCGTCCCATCCATTCCTTTGGAATTTTCTTCCTTTCTTTCCTACCATCATTCTCTTAATTCCCCTCTGCTTCATTCTTAATGTTTCCTAGAATTCAATTTCTTTTCTTTTTCGGCTACTCATGGCTGAATTCCACTTGCCCGTCTATTCCCCGTCACACATAAACACACACACGCATATATATATATATATATATATATGTATATATATGTTTATGTATATATATGTATATGTATATAAGTCGGTGGTGGGGATTTGGGAAGAAATTTAGAGAAAAATCTAGATAATGGCATATGAATCACATGCAATAATACCAAATGACCATTTTACTCATCTCACATATAAATACCAAAAAACCCTAATCCTTGTAACCTCATAACTTTCTTACCCGAACCCCGTTTTTGGCACGCCGTATGTCTAAGTACTCAGGAGGCCGAGACCTTTATAACGGTCTTCTCGAATTAATTAAACAAGATTCCGGTCAAAAAGTCAACATTTTGACTTTTATGGGCAAAATGGTCATTTCCTATTTTCTCGTTGTCTGGGGTGTTACAATTCTCTCTCTCTCTCTCTCTCTCTCTCTCTCTCTCTCTCTCTCTCTCTCTCTCTCTCTCTCTCTCTCTCCCCCTCCCCCCTCCCCCCACCCCCCCCCCCCCCCCCCCCCCCCCCCGCCCCCCTTAGAAATTTCGTCCTTGAAATTTAAAATCAACCTCATTCACATCAAGCCCAATTTCCACGCAAAACAAGTTAAATTACAATTTCCCAGCACATTGAACACTACAACACCTAAGACACAATTCAACTTCAATCATCTGAATCAACGCCTCATAGCTAGTAGACAACTTGGTAACGAATCATTGTCCCACGAGCAAGCTCATCATAGCTCTTTTAGTCATTAACTATCCCAGAATCATTGCAACTTATTATTATATAGCATTAAATAATCTCATGTCATAACCGAAGTCTAGCGAGGCAGATGTCACAACCATTGACATACAACTAGGTACACCAAGTGAGGCAAAGTCCACACAGCAGTTATTTAACATTACCATCACAATTGCACAGAATCCACACAACAATCTCTACCGTAGTCAAGTCGAAACTTCGCAGCCACGCCACATGACCAAACCATGACCAATATCGCATAGTGTATCACATACCACAATCACCAATTCTTGATGTAGGATAATCAAATGCAACATATTCACATCACACCTCAATATCACGCTTCGTTACAACATTTTACAGCATATGTCACACCCCAGAGTCACAATCAAATCGTAAATTAGTTCGCATATAAAAAACAACATCAAACTGTTTAAGAACTTGGAAGTTTGATAGAAATACCATACAAAATCACAGACATCAAGACGAGGTCAACCTCTGAACCACATACAAGAAACCCATCCTTATTGCAACGTTGTCCACCAACTACACAATCAATTCGTCGTCAACAACACACAATTAATTCGTATCCAGTTTCACAACATATGTTCCACACATAGGTAACTTAACGTTAATGCATAACACAACACCAGTCATCACACACTATCTCAACATAAATCATTAATTGCATCTAATCATAAATTAATATGGAAACCATCATTACTCAGCATCACATAATCTTTTATCACAAGCCAACATGCATTAAAAATCAAGTCTACCAACACACAGATTACTATAATGATTCACACAGGATCCTCACAGTAATCATCATGATATCCACTACCGAATTTCCACAACCATGCCATATACCAGACTTTAACCAATATCACAAAAGAAGTCACGCGTCCAATGTCATAAAAGCCACACATATCACCATTACCACAATCTTATGTCGTAATCATCACACCCATCATCATTAGAAACACTTAGGATGCCCACATCCTATCAATCACAGATAGCAACCATTAACACACCACATATGCGCATACAAGAAATCCATTATCAATGCACAAATACCTTGCTATCACCTCACAAGTTCATTTCTTAATAGGCATACCATATACTTACTCAGGAATCAGGCCCCAAGCTCAACATCCAAGTCATCATGGATCACACACTATCTCAATGTTTTCCCCCGGGGGTCACATTCATTCTACCGGTAGATACATCCACTCGAGAACTATGGAGCATTACCTCGACGTCCGAGTGTGGATCGGCTCAGGAACTACGGAGCATTACCTCGACTTCTAAGTCATGGTCTTAGTCTTTGGAACTACGGAGCATTACCTCCATGTCTGAGACTGCCCACAAGTCTCGGGAACTATGGAGCATTACCACGATGTCTGAGACATCCCCTTAAAATATTAGTCTCAGGAACTACGGAGCATTACCTCGACGTCCGAGACTGTCCACCACAATACTAGTCTGGAGAATTATGGAGTATTACCTCGACGTCCGAGACCGTCCGCCACCTGTCCAAAACACAAGAACACTATACCAAGCAACATCTACCAACTCACAATCATAATATCATTCATCACAGGAACCACACATCCATTGAAACATAATTTTTATAACACAAATATATTTTCTCAACTCACGAACATCAACATTCGTCTTTCTCATATCAACTTCACAAATCCAACTTACCAATCAAAACCTGGGCCTAAGCCCGGAACACATTTACACCAAGCCTCGTAACCATATTCTCAAAATTCTTTTAAATTCCTAAATAATGAGACATTTTAAAATTTCGGAAAATCTTTGATAGTTAAACGAAGTGTAAATTTACTTTATTGTCAAAAACCTACTTTGAAGCCATATAAAGTATACAGTATCTTTTTGTTTCCAACTCCAAATCGTCAACCAGACATTCATTCCAACACTTTTCATAAAAAAAAAAAATCGAAAAAAGGTATTTTCCAGGTTTATACCCAAAATATCTCTTGCATGAAACTTCATAAAACGTGCATAACAACAGTCAATCTTCATCAAACAATTCATCACGCACTTACTCAAATATTAAGTTTAAACTAGTTCCACATGTCATCATTTTCCGTATACGTGAGTTTAACATTAGCATTAAAATTCTTCAAAACGCTTCTCTAATCGTTCAAAAAGTAACAATTTAAATGTAACATCATTTCGTACAATGCTCTTGACTTAAATAAAGTGTCAAAACTTACAAATCGCATACAACTCAGATCCACCATCAAATGATCTTTAAAACATTACTTTTAAAATCATCAAGTTTTCTTAATCAAAATCCAATTATCATCTCCTGGTATCACAGTTCTTGACTTAAAAACAATTATCCGTTAACTTAGCTCTGATACCAAGTTGATAGGATCTGTCCTTAATTTCCCCTAAAAAAATTGGACCGGTCCTTCTACCGTCTGACAACCCCTTGTCGGACAAGGGATTTTACAACATCTTCCTCAACTAGAAACCTTAAATTAAACCAAATTAATTCCACCATGCGGGATTACCGACCACATCCAACACTAAACCCCGTCAAATGGTGGAAAATACTTATTTACCCTTAATCAGAGTTTCTTGTTTAACCATATTAGCTACCAAGTCAACTAAGTAAACCCAAGCCAGCTAACCGTCTATTTCTCTTAACATAATTACTCATTGTTTTCGTCATGGGACAATAATCATCCCTTAATTATGTTCCTCATTCTTTTATTAAACCTCCCTTTATATTATTACTTAATTAGGTATGAATTAAATAGCAAATAATAAAGAATGTACAATTATCTCATAACTTGATTATATCCAATAAGATAGTCTAGGTATTCTATAAGTTAATTGATCATAATCCTTGGCCATAATTTATAACTTTTCCTCCTAATCATATTTACACTCTTGGTACCCATTTCATAATTAAGGAGCAATTAAAGTACAATTAATAGATATTAATCTAATAAACATAACTCATGAAATATTCATATCAATGTTCATCGGACAGCCGTCAGAGGCCGCACGAGTCGCCACTCGCCGCCACAATGTCCCTGCGCGTGGTGGTCACGCGCAAAACAGTGTCATCATCAACCTGCAAACGAGTCAACTCAAATCCTGCAATCTGGGTCATCGACCCACGAATTAGACCTGACTGGTTCTTCGTGGTTTTTCATCTGATTTCCGTGTTCTTTATATGGAATTGAATCACTTGGGGTCTAGGAGCACACCTAGGGATTCAGAACAACGTAAAACCTACAAAATCTAAGAGACCATACTTGCTCTGTTTTTTGCCATGGCGTTCAGTCGCTGATCCTAGCTTTCCACCGCTCAAGGCTATGTTTTTCCAGTCTTACAACGATCCCAGCTACATTTCTAGCATTCTAGAACCATGGGGCAGCTACATAAAGCTCCCAAAACTAGAACCCGATTATGATGTTCACGGGATCCACCTTAACTTGCCAAGTTCTTCCTTCTAGAAAGCTTAACCGTGCTATCCTTTCGTTCCAAATTTTCTTCCTTTCTTTCCCACCATCATTCTCTTAATTGCCCTTTGCTTCTTCCTTCATATTTCCCAGAATTCAGTTTCTTTTCATTTTCGGCTACTCATGGCCGAATTCCCTTTGTTCGTCTATTCCCCGTCACACACACACACACATATAAGTCGGTGGTGGGGATTTCAGAAGAAATTTGGAGAAAAATCTAGACAAAATCAAATGAATCACATGCCATAATACCAAATGGCCATTTTACCCTTCGCATATATAATTACCAAAATACCCTAATCCTTGTAACCTCATAACTTTCATACCCGAGCCCCGTTTTTGGCACGCAGCCTATCAAAGTACTAAGATGGCCGAGACCTTTATAACGTTCTTCTCAAATTATTTAAACGAGGTATCGATCAAAAAGCCAACATTTTCACTTTTAGGTGCAAAAAGGTCATTTCCTATCAATCAAAAAGTCAACATTTTCACTTTTATGACGCACACTGGTTCTAAGGTAACTAATATTTGGCGTTCTTCTTAGAAAAATCAGATTCAGAAGCCTAACATCTCTGAATATAGCTGGTGCAAAGTCTTAGCGTTTAGCTGGTGTGTGCGTCATAATTTGGAAGGTATGACCCTAAAGGTATATACGTCCAGAAGGGTTAGCTCCCTTTAACCTTTTTCTTATATTGTGTTTTTGGGAATTTCAATTGATTGGGTTTGATTATGGGGTCTAATTTGATTGCTATGTTTTGATTCAAAGTCGACTCTTCGTTTTCTTCTGAGCCTCTGTGGAGGGATTATTGAGCTTCTTTGATGGCTTTGGCTCACAATTTCAACTAGGAGAAAATGGTTTGCCGAAAGTAATCATCTTTTTCATCTCAATCTGTTTAGCTTATTTATGTGTTAATTGAATGAGTATCAAGATAATTCCATTAGAAAATTTTAACTAATCTTTATTGTTCTAAATAGTTATAATGAGTTTAGTTATATATGTTAGACATGCTTGAAATAATTAATGGGATAATTACATAGCCTCCTTTTCAGATTCAGTGCAATTGAGGTTATGCTTATCCCAATATAATTATCTATTCTCTTAACTTTGTCAGCTTTTAATGCAAGTAGAATTATGTAGGGATAGACGTTTAGAATGACACTCTCTAAACCAATGACTGGGAATGCACAACATCTGCGGGAAACCCAAATTAATCCATTGAGGTTGGTTTTCAGCCAGGTATTTTGAGCATAAAAGAATTGTATGGAGTAAGAAGCTTTTAACTGTTCTTTTCCTGATGCAAATGCAATTGATTGGAAAAAGCTATATACTTGCATATACAATTGCTTTCGTTTTTATTCAAAATTGAATTGCGCAAAGATATCCAAAGCACTTAGCTATTAGAACTTTGTAAGTTATATCATCCCTTAATGCCCAAATAGCTGTGATGGTGATTTGGTATGCATTTGTAATAAGACATTAAACCGTAGGTGCCCAAGTTTAGGTTTGTTTGTCTAGCAGTGATGCTGAAAATGTATGGCCTTTTACAGTGTACTAGAGACTAATTTTTTTTTTTAAGATTTTCTTATGATGTTGGGTACGGAACTGTTGAGATTCTACTGGTGGTTTGGTTTTGATTTGGATTTTCTATAATTAGGAGTTCTCTTGGTTCTTGTATTAATTTAAATAGTTTGGCTTTTGGGTGAACATCAAATGTTACAGGCTGAACATCACATTTTGTTGATAAAGATAGGTTGGTTGTCAAGACTCGTCCCAATCCCCCCGGGATTAACGCAGGTCGCGCCTAAACCCGTCTGACATGGAGTGTCAGACAAGGAAAATTTCCGCCTTCAGCCCGCTCAGGGTTTCAGAGTACTCCAGGATCTGGAGGAGAAGTGTGATGTCTCGGTCTCTACTATAACTCGCATTCACAATCAACCTGAAGGGCAGTCAAAATATTTAAAAGCTGTTAGTGGACAAAAAAAATAATTTATAAAAACATTTTCACGAAAGAGACATATTTATACCCTTCACAAAAAAGCATGCATCCATTCGAAAACTATTTACCAAACCACTAGGGCCTTGACCCAAAATCATAAATGAAACTAGTCATACGGGTCACTGCCCAAATCCATGTGGGACTCAGCCCAAACCAGAAATCCGATCATATAACATATAAATATAACATATAACCGATCCTGTCACGGTTTCTAAAGCTACGGGCGTGCTACCCGGGGTCTAAAATCTCAAGTCTCCCTAGGGTCCACCCAAGTCAATGTCCGTAGATCAATGACCCTCTCTGGGGGTTATAATCCATAAGTCTTCCTGAGAGTAAGGTACCCAACGGGGACGACTCCACTTAGTTAGTGCTCCATGACTACTACAGGGTGCACCTAGGCCAACGACCCTCCCCAGAGGAGACAATCCAAATAAAGGAAGTTATGTAAATATATATATATATATATCGAAAACATTCTTAAAACTTTTGAAGGGATTCATGCCGGTCCCCATAAACCATCATGAAACCAAAAATCCATTTAGGGTCCCTGACTCGAAATCATAAACGTAAACCAACTGGGCCTCGTGCCCGAACTCATGACTCAACGGGGTATCGAGCCCGATATCTTAGGGTCAGTCACGATTCCAATCATACTGATGCGTGCAACCATCCGTCCAGGACCGCCCTCAATCCAGGTATGTCGTTGTGAAGGTATCAACCGACGCGACCACCCCTAGATCATGGTGCACCCATCACCGATCGATATCCTGAACCGTCAGCACTCCGAATTCGAGCCTCCAGTGACTGATCAACAACAGAAAGTGCATCATGACCTCTCCGGAAGGAACACATCCCAGTCCTGAGGCGAGCGTCGTGTCGTCCGTCGCCGTGCACAAAACACTCGCCACGACTACAACTCGGACCCGTAGGTCATCAATAGGGCCAGATGCCCGAGACAAAACAAAATGGGTCTCAAGCCCGAGTTTATCCTTTTTAAATCCAAAACCATTTCATTTAAACCAACAAAGAAAACACAAACGCGTATAAGCACCGTATAAGGTCGAAACCTCGAAATACGTGCAAATACGCAAACTAACAAAAATGCACTCATGGCATCATAAAACATGTTCATAAAAGCATATAAAACAGTTATGCATGCATCAATTTAGAAAATCAAAGTCCGCTCACAGACCGTCTGAGCTGCCTCCTCGATACACGTACCATACGGTTCTCCTGGGCCAAACACTGTCACCGGGACCTCCAAACCTGTCCAAATCGTAATAGAGGGTTACTAACTACTTAAATAACCCTCACTAAAGTCCCTTAATTTTCCGAAATTTTTAACTATTTTTAAACCCGATCCTAAACCTTCGGATACCCCGAAACCTATCGAAACGATGTCCGATTGACACGAAACTAGTCCCAAAATGTTCGTTACATCGAATAGATGATTTCACAAGTTGGAAGCTTCCCCAAAAGTGGCCTCACGCACCCCCACATGCCGCCTGAAGTCCCTGCGGGTGAAGCCTACGCGCTGGAACAGTGTCATCTTCAAGCTTCGGCAAGTCCGGTCTACCTGCAACCATGTTCGCCTGGACTGGCGTGACCAGTCCAAGGCCATATCTTCTTCGTTTTTCATCCTTGTTCATCCATTCCAACTCCTATAGCTTCCTAACAACATTTCCTACGTAACCATGTCCTCAAAACCTAGAAACCAAGCCTAAAACCCATTGGTTCTAAAACCCATTTTGAACCAAAACATCCATTCGATGTTCAGGGCACTTCTAGGGGTCCAACCTTCAACCTAAGGGTTCTAATAGGTTCCTGGGATCCCTAAAAATAGATTGGGAGGATTGGTTTGGGCTAACTTGGCAGGATGGAATTCGGTGGGTAGTCATCGAAAACACTTTGGCTGTCGTTCCGGGCTTTCTCGGCCATTCTCAGTCTCGAAAACTACCTCTTAGACCTCCTAATAATCCCCTAAACCCATTCTAACCAACATCTAAGCTCGCTAACATCCAAAACCCGAATTTGAAATTCAAAACATACAGGGGAATTGGGTTTTACCTTGGTCGTGCAATCCACCGCTGTCCACGGCGGCCCAGCAGCATGCCACCTCCTTCCTTGGTCCAACACTCATCCTCCACTCTCTCCTGGCTTCAGACAGATCAGATGGGAAGGGTTTGGATTTTAGTTCACTGGGTTTGGGTTTGGGTTTGGGTCGATCGAATCAACACAGGGGCGGTAGTTGCATGTGTCTGTGTAAGGGGGTAATGGATGGCTGACACTTGTCACTCATCCATTAAGTCTGGGGAAAAGATCTGGGCCCCACTCAGGATAAAAGTCCACTTTCGTCTCATAAAACGTACCATTATGTATAGTACCTCAAAACTTTCGTGAACCGTAACTTTTTCGTCAAACACCTGAATTCGATGTGCCGCCTGTCTATGAACTTGTATCGACCCGATCTACGTAACGGTCCTTAGCCCTCGGCCATCGGACCTCCCGGGTCAAAAGTTAACATTTCGCCCTCGTTCAGGGGTAAAATTGTAATTTAGCCCTAAACGTTCGTTAATTCTCGGCTAATTCCTGATTAGCCCTACTAATATGTAATTAGTCTTACTTAATCCTTTAAATTTGGGACGGGTTGTTACAACCTCCCCTCCTTAAATGATTTCATCGTCGAAATTCGAACCAACCTAATTCCACAACCAACTGTGGAATCCAATGCGTCCCTCTACTCGGGTGTTCTCGTGTAACCATACATGTTCGCCATAAGCCCCATACTCGTCGGCTCGTAAGTCTCACTCGAGACAAATGTCAACGTCTCGTCTGTCACTCACTCTGATAGGTCAGTTATACTAAGTTGATTTTAGATCCTTATAGTCTAACTTCCTGACACATTCCAACCTACACCCAGTAGGTTACAACACGTACTATCACTAAGGTTATCCTCTTCAAACTGTCATCAAGTCAACTTTTCAGCCTGATGGTTCTTCTTATCTGAAAACCGAAGCTGATATCCTATTCAGCATACGATCCGACAATTATCCTTATTGCTCCCACTGAGAGATATCTCACCTCATGTCACTCCGTGACCTATGCTGAAATCTTGACTCACCATGAGTCTCAACTGTCGTACTACTCGTCCTGTCAACACCTAATCGACGTCTCACCCATCCGGGGTGTATATGGGATCCAGATACACCCTACTTGTCTCAGGAGAGACAACACTCTGCATTGAAGGGTTCCCTTGTCACAGAGGAGTTGCTTCGCAAAGCAACTGACCTCAGCTCGGAATATGGGTCAATTTCCCAATTTGATTTCCTATACCCACGTTCTTTATGTACACCAGCATGCAAGTTTGGCTTAGTATTAGGCACTCATGCCAAAAAATGCAGTCCATTCGAACCACGTCCACCAAGACGCACTATTCCGAATCTCACTACTGTCTCACAATGCGATTCTCCTCTGCTCCTAGCTTAGAATAATCTGCAAGGAAATTCATTGCATTGATTACTAGAACTCAGTCTACTCGCCTCAAGGTCGCCACAATCACCTCGGTCCATACTTACCTCGGTTCATACTTACCTCAGACACTCACTCGTTACATCTAGTGACGCCAAATACTTTCTGCTCTTCAAATCACTCAAATTTGACCCACAACCTAGGTGTTCGGTTCTTACACACTATTTGAACCCTTAGCTGTCAAATCACTCCTCGTCATCCCACCTAGGGAAGAATCAAGGAGAATCCAAGATGATGACATCAAATTTCATCCTATGTCATCCTCCGGCACCCTGTACTACGTGCTAAAGAGTAACAAACGAGAAGTCTCCTTCATCGACATCGAAATCGAGAGTAGTTGCAACCATGTTGGAAGCATACCTAACTTTTCCAATTACTGAGCTGGCAGTCCTCCTTCTCCGACTAAGAGTATTCTATGATAATTACTGTAATGCTTAGTCCATCCCTTCCGAACTAAACACTTCCATATATTCTCTTCGGCTTCTTCCAACCTTTCCGACCAACGACGACTGTCGATAACTACTGTAATGACCGATTCTATTTCTCACCATCAGATTTCTCCTCAACAACGTACACGAATTCAGGAGGTATGGTCAACCGCAGTCAACCACAATCAATCCAAAATGGACTTTCAAGTCCTCAGCTTATTCGGACGTCATCCACACGTCCGTGACTACTGTTTATGTACATCCAAAAGGATGTCAATTCAACCTAACCTGATGTACGCTCGACTGACACGTCACAACAAGTTCTAGCTGTGATCAGCAGTTAAATCATTGCCTAACTCCGTACCTGACCAACCGGTCTCTAATCCCCACGACTCTAGGTATGACCATTCGGAAAATCCAAGCCAGAAGATGAACGTTCCCTGAACGTCCCCCGATTCTCAACAACCAACAACCAAGCCACTCTCGATGGTGGTACCTACCACGAGCTCGCACAGACACAACCCGCGTACATCACCACCGAGACTCCGAACCTATGTGATCAACTCACCGTCGGCACCAACCGCTCAACACATAACATCTACCGATCGATCCACCTCGGAATCCGATCCATACATACCACTCTTTTAGCAACTCGTCCGGTCACTCACCAACTAGGGTTATCATAACCCGGCTACTCCCTAAAACACGTCCATCTCGAGTGATCCCTCGCACTCAACTCTGAAGAATCGTTTCGCTCCGATACTGGTGTCCAAACAACCAGAAACCACAATTTGAGGATTTCTTCCTTTTGTAATTTTACGGCTCCTAGCCGCTGGCTTCGCATTAATTTTGATCCTACTCGAGTTCTACTTCCTCGAAACACGTGGCGTCCTATGCCAAATGAAACCTAACTAGAATTCAACTCCACTGAATCCTCTTACTCTTACCATAACTATCAAGTTGATGACGGGCTGTTACCACTGCAGAGACATCACATCCTCGACCTGCGATTCACTCTGAGAGTAAAACCTGCTTTGATACCACTTGTCAGAACCTGTCCGAATCCCCCAGGATTAACGCGGGACGTACTTGATCCCGTCTGACACGGAGTGTCAAATAAGGGAAATTTCTAACTTCAGCCCGCTCGGGGCTTCAGAGTACGCCAGGATTCGGAGGAGGAGTGTGATATCTCGGTCTCTACTACACCCGCATCCGCAATCAGCCTGAAGGGCAGTCAAAACATTTAAAAGTTGTGAGTGGAAAAAACAAATAATTTATAAAAACATTTTCACGAAAGAGACATATTTATACCCTTCACTAAAAAGCATGCATGCATTCGAAAACCATTTACCAAACCACTAGCGTCTTGGCCCAAAATCGTAAATGAAACCAGTCATACAGGCCACTGCCCAAATCCATGTGGGACTCAGCCCAAACTAGAAATGCGATCATATACATACAAATATAACATATAACCAATCCTACCACGGTTTCTAAAGCTACGAGCGTGCTACCCAGGGTCTCAAATCCCAAGTCTCCTCAGGGTCCACCCAGGTCAATGTCCGTAGATCAATGACCCTCCCTGGGGGTTATAATCCATAAGCCTTCCTGAGAGTAAGGTACCCAACGGGGACGACTCCACTTAGTTAGTGCTTCATGACTACTCCAGGGTGCACCTAGGCCAACGACCCTCCCCAGAGGAGACAATCCAAATAAAAGGAAGTTATGTATATATATATATATATCGAAAACATTCTTAAAACCTTCGAAGGGATTCATGCCGGTCCCCATAAACCATCATGAAACCAAAAATCCATTTAGGGTCCCTGACTCGAAATCATAAACGTAAACCAACTGGGCCTCGTGCCCGAACTCATGACTCAACAGGGTATCGAGTCTGATATCTTAGGGTCAGTCACGATTCCAATCATACTGATGTGTGCAACCATCCGTCCAGGACCGCCCTCAATCCATGTATGTCGTTGTGAAGGTATCAACCGACGCGACCACCCCTAGATCATGGTGCACCCATCCCTAGATCATGGTGCACCCATCACCGATCGATATCCTAAACCGTCAGCACTCCGAATTCGAGTCTCCAGTGACTGATCAACAACAGAAAGTGCATCATGACCTCTCCGGAAGGAACACATCCCAGTCCTGAGGCGAGCGTCGTGTCGTCCGTCGCCGTGCACAAAACACTCGCCACGACTACAACTCGGACCCGTAGGTCATCAATAGGGCCAGATGCCCGAGACAAAACAAAATGGGTCTCAAGCCCGAGTTTATCATTTTTAAATCCAAAACCATTTCATGTAAACCAACAAAGTAAGCACAAACGCGTAGAAGCGTCGTATAAGGCTGAAACCTCAAAATACGTGCAAAGACGCAACCGCCTCTAGATGATGGTGCACCCATCACCGATCGATATCTTGAACTGTCAGCACTCCGATGTCGAGCCTCCAGTGGCTACTTGATAATGGAATGCGCATCGCACCCTCTCCAGAAGGAACACATCCCAGTCTGGAGGCGAGCGTCGTGTCGTATGTCGCCGTGCACAAAGCACTCGATGCGACCACGACTCGGACCCGTAGGTTATCAATAGGGCCACATGCCCAAGAAAAAACCAAATGGGTCTCAAGCCCGAGTTTATCCTTTTTAAATCCAAAACCATTTCATGTAAACCAACAAAGTAAAGCACAAACGCGTAGAAGCACCGTATAAGGCAGAAACCTCGAAATACGTGCAAATACGCAAACTCACTCAAATGCACTCATGGCATCACAAAATATGTTCATATAAGCATATAAAACAGTTATGCATGCATCAATTTAGAAAACCAAAGTCCACTCACAGATCATCTGAGCTGCCACCTCGATACGCTTGCCATACGGCTCTACCAGGCCAAACACCGTCACCGGGACCTCCAAACCTGTCCAAATCGTAATAGAGGGTTAATAACTACTTAAATAACCCATCCCTAAATCCCCATAATTTTCCGAAATTTTTAACTATTTTTAAACCCGATCCTAAACCTTCGGACACTCTGAAACCTATCGAAACGTTGTCCGATTGACACGGAACCAGTCCCAAAATGTTCGTTACATCAAATAGATGATTTCACATGTTGGAAGCTTCCCAAAAAGTGGCCTCACGTGCCCCCACACGCAGCCTGAAGTCTCTACATGTGGAGCCCACACACCGAAACAGTGTCATCTTCAAGGTTCGGCCAGGCTGGTTCGAAATTGCCGGTCTGGTCCGCCTGCAACCCGGTTTGCTGGACCGGCGTGACCGGTCCAAGGCCATATCTTCTTAGTTTTTCATCCTTTTTCATCCATTCCACTCATATAGCTTCCTAACAACATTTCCTACCCAACCATGCCCTCAAAACCTAGAAACCCGGCCTAAAACCCATTGGTTCTAAAACCCATTTTGAACCAAAACTTCCATTCGATGTTCAGGGCACTTCTAGGGGTACAACCTTCAACCTAAGGGTTCTAATAGGTTTCTTCGATCCCTAAAAACAGATTAGGAGGATTGGTTTGGGCTAACTTGGTCGGAAATGGAATTCGATGGGTAGCCACTGAAAACACTCCAGCCGCCGTTCTGGGCTTTCTCATCCATTCTCAGCCTCCAAAACCACCTCTTAGACCTCCTACTAATCCCCTAATCCCATCCTAAGCAACATCTAAGCTCCCTAATGTCCAATACCCATATTTTAAATTCAAAACATACAGGGAAATCGGGTTTTACCTTGACCGTGCAATCCACCGCCGTCCACGGCGGCCCAGCAGCCTGCCACCTCCTTCCTTGATCCATTACTCATCCTCAACTCTCTCCTGGCCTCAGATAGATCAAATGGGAAGGGTTTGGATTTGGGTTCACTGGTTTTGGATTTGGGTTGATCGAATGAACATAGGGGTGGTTGCATGTGTCTGTGTAAGGGGGCAATGGATGGGTGACACTTGTCACTCATCCATTGGGTCTGGAAAAAAGATATGGGCCCCACTCAGGACAAAAGTCCACTTTTGTCTCGTAAAATGTATCATCATGAATAGTACCATGAAACTTTCGTGAGCCGTAACTTTTCCGTCAAACGTCCGAATTCAACGTGCCGCCTATCTACGGACTCATATTGACCCGATCTACGTAACGGTACTCAGCTCTTGGCCATCGGACCTCCCAGGTCAAATGTCAATCTTTCGCCCTCGTTCAGGAACAAAATCGTAATTTCGCCCTGAACGTTCGTTTATCCTCGATTAATTCCCAATTAGCCTCACTAATCCGTAATTAGTCTTAATCAATCCTTTAAATTTGGGATGGGTCGTTACATTGTTTGTCTATTAATATTGTAGATTTTTGTACATTAGGTGATTTCTCACAGCTATATATTTGTGAATAAGATAGTGTATTTTGGAAAATTGAGTTATGAGTTCATAAGTTGACCTACACATTTGAGTTATTATTACAATCGTCATGTGAGTGCTTTTTCTAAGGTATGATTGTTGAGACATGTTTGGTTCATATTTAGTTGACGAATTTCATCCACTACTTCGTTCATCTTGATCTAAGAAATGCCTTCTCATTAATGCTTCATCTACTAAAATGCGGTTTCTATAAGTTTTAACATTTCCTGCCTTTTGTAATGCTAGTTTCATCATTTATGTACGTAATATAATGATCCAGGTAAACAAAAGGAATGTTATACACAAAAGTAGTTGGATGAGGTTTGAAGTGAATGGACAGATTATGTCATATGGTAGGTTTAACATCTTAGGTGTTTTTTATGGTAGCATTCATTTTGATTATGTAGTATAATTTGAATTTTAACTTAACAAGAACATTTGATATGAGTAGCATATGATACATTATATGAGCAATGTTCACTTGGAATTGATGTATTAGATTTATAACTATTTCTAGTATTATGAAATTGTAAGCACATTTTTATTTAATTAATGACATGATCAGTATTTTCTTTTGCAAAGCGACAATGCATATTTATGTTATTATTGATGTCTTTAATTTCAATGATTTAAAGTCGGTGAATATGTAAAAAGGGATGCCTAATAGCCAAAATGCTAAAAAATTATAAAAAAAACTGATGTTAGTAGTCTATAACGACATCAGTTTAAACAAAAAACTAAAGCCTACAGTATGAAAATTGCACCAATAATTTATAATATTTGAATTCATAAGGAAAAATAAACATCAAATTATTATTAAATACTGAAGTTGTAATAATAATATAAAATCGGATTTTAAGTTGAGACTGTTGGTTTTAAGTACAAAAGACACCAGATGTAAAGAAGAGACTGGTGTCATTGCCCAAATAATACATAAGAAGTCAACACTTTTAGATTAGTGATAGAAGATTTATCAACCAAGAAATTATGAATGATAACTCCTAATTTAATACTTTGCAAGTGCACAAAATCGTATCATGAGTAGAGTAGGTTTGCAAAGGTCAATCCCTCGAGGACTTGTTCAACGTGAATCCACTTAGTTTGGAATGAAAAAACTTGAGAAAAAGTAGAAAAACATTGGGGGGTTTTGAGTGATGATTAGAACGATATTGAATGATGAAAACAAGTGCACAATGATGAAAAACTTAATTTGAAAGTTGATTGGATGATTAGGACGAATTAGGACATGTTATCCACCTTTACCAATTATAGTTCTCCTTAGATTTTGTTTGATTAGATTAATTATGCATATATCTGAATTAATTTCCCATGCAGGGGTCCGGCTAAGGCTCAAGCCACACATTTATCTTCTATTAGATTGCATGTTTAAGAGTGATGTACCCACCCCTAAACAATTATTACCGATGGTGCGTGATAATGCATGAAACATAAAGAAGATTTAATGACACTACACTATCCCTAGAAAAGAAATGTGCAATCCTAGGGAGTCATGAGTTTAGATTATGAATAATATTCCCCCTCTTAAACATGATGCTACAAATTGTAGGGTGAACACAAATATCGAGGTGATCCGTTAAGCAATTACATCAACAATTATACGCAAATAAGGTGATCAAATTTACAAACATAAATTGAGTTCATGAAGCAAAGTAATCCAACAAATCCAGGCATACATAACAACCATAATCAACAGCCAGTAATTTAATTATGAACTAACATGGCTAGGGCTTCAAACATCCTTAATCCTAAAGGAAACTACTCATGCATAAGTAAGTTAACAAACAACATAATTGAATTCATATAAAGCATAAAGAGATTAGGGATTGAGAAACAAAAATACTAAGATGAATGATGTGTGAGAGAAGTGGCACAAACACTTCTTCTCCTCCCAAGCTTCATGTCACAATTAAGGTGCAATAATCAAATCCAAAATCATGAACACAAGGAAAATTGCGGCTAATAGTGTATAAAATTTAAGTAGAAATTTCAGCAGAGTTTTGGGACCTTAGGAGGTAAATTGGATGGTCCTTTCATAAACCCTAATACCTCTATTTATAAGAGAATAATTAATCCTCTTAAAAATAGGAGTTTACAATTAAATTCTATAAGGAAAATACTCCCTAAATAATTAAGAAATCTAATTAAAATCTTTTCTAAAAGTAAAATAATTGAAAATAAGAATACAAAAGGAAATAGGACTAAAATCCTTATACAGTATAGAGATTCAGTGTGAAAAGAAGTTGGAATTATCCTAAAAAGGAGAAAAATACGGAATAAAGCTACATGATGAATTTCGGTGGTCAACTACCGAATGTGGGCAGTCAAAGGACGTGATCAACGTTGGTCAATGGCGCAAGCTGCTGTTTGGAGGTGTCGGTGGAAGGCCACCGAATCAGGAGCGCTGCTTCAGCATGCGCACGCTGAAGAGTCAAGCAGGACATTCGGTAGGCGCATACCGAAGAGGGAGGCGCTCTACAGTGACACGGAAGGAATCTCTAACACCTATTTTGGTGGGTATCCACCGAATTACTGTGCCATTTTCTTTCCTTCATAAGTTCTTCGTTTCAACTCCAATTTAGGTGATTTTTTCGCCCAAATTCTCGTAATTCCAAACTTTATTTGATTTACACATTTCTCACAAAATATATTATTTTCTCCAATTGCATAGAATGAAATATTAACAAAACATAAGTAAAAGGGTATTAAATCATGGATAAAACATGCATAAATATTGACCTATCAAATACCCCCAAACCTATCTTTTGCTAGTCCTCGAGCAAAACACAAAAACAAAAGACTCGATATTGTTAAGATAAGCATTTAAACCTTTAGGTTCACCTAGTAGGAGGAGTTTTATCTCCTTAGGGTTATAACAGCATGATACCCACAAACATTTTACTTACACATCTAAAATGCTAGAAATCATGCATCAACAAGTTAATAAGAACCAAGAACTAAAAACAAACTCACAAAAACCAAGCACCATGCCATAACCGTGAACTCAATGTGTCGAGTGTTTATACCAATATCTCAAATGATCAAACTAGAAAACAACGTCATCTAAACACCCTAGAAAGATTTCGCCTCAACTCTAATCCTCACTAGGCATCACTCAATACGCTCAAGAATCCTAAGGCTTTCACTCAGAAAGCATATGTGAAGAGTTTATGTAAAGAAAATCAAGTTTTTCACATATGGATTTCAATGAAGAAAATAACTTTATATTTAAGTAATGATCTCATGAAAGAATTGAAGTTTAAGAACAGATATACGTACCTTAATCCTTTGTGTATCCATTCACAAGATCAATAGGTCTTCATTCAAGGGTTGTAATGGGGCTAGATTCTTGGGTTTAGAAAGGAAAGTTGAAATTCAAAGAATCTAAACCGCATCAAGGCATGAGAAGTCATGACTCGGACCTTGAGTAATAGATGATAAAACCGTGCTTAAGCTCACAAAAATGCTCTAATTGATGTACTTGGCTCACTTGACTCAACTCAAAGTTCATTGCTTTTTTTTTTCTTCTAATCGCAATTTTTTTTTGGTGCTTTATTTTTTATTTTTATTTTTTGCATTCTATTCTTTTTCTTTTCACTAATGAACTTGATACATTTTTGTTTATATGAACCTAGCCAAGATCATACAATAACTTCCTCAATTTACAACTAAACGAACGATCTTTTCCATTCAAGCATACTTCCATCACATGAGTATAAGTAGCACAAATAATCAACATATTTCCTCCTCACCATGAATCTCATTTGATGCAACCATGACACAAGTTTAGATTATAGGGTGTGGCTATAATGAACGGTTCAAAACTTGGTTAGGTCATATTGTAGGTGAAGAACAAAATGACTAAGTGTTTGGCTTCCAAGGGGCTTAGGGAGCATGCAATTTGGACGGGGAAAAGAAGGCCCTTTAGGAGCTAAAACACACATAGCCTATATCACATCTCATAAACAGTTACACATTAAATCAAGAGCAGCCAATAGATATGGTTCTTTAAACATCAATGCAAATAGAAAAAGATCATGCAATTGTGAACAAAGTGATGAGTGTTTAAGAGTAGGAACAAGTAGATCACTCAGAAAGAAAGGAAATTAAGCTCGAAGATCTCACAATAGTAATCTCCACTAATTTTCTAAGTATGCTCAAATTCAATTGCTTTGGTTGTTTGATCACTTTATTATGGTATCGTGAAGTGCAAGTGTGAGTTCAATGATCATGGAAATGATTCTTAGCAAGTACAAGAAGTTCTCACATTCTATACATTCATATTAACTTGTGTAGGCATGAAAATTAGCATTACAAACCAAAAAATAGCAAAGAATTCAAAACGGAAAACAAAAAACAGCAAGGAAATAAGAGCAGAAAATAAAAAAACAGCAAGGAAATCAAAAGAGAAACTGAGTTGTGTACCCCTAAACTTAGGTCCAATACTCCCAAACCTAAATGAAACATTATCCTCAATGTTTTGAGCATAAAAGGAAGACAAAGTCATCAGTTAGAAGGTGAAAACATCCATAAGAAAAAGGGGAAAAACCAGGGCTAGGTTGCCTCCTAGGAGCACTTGATTTAACGTCTAGGCGAGACGAGGACAGTAGCTCATGGTAGGGCAGGTGCAGGGGTCTCGGGGGCCTCAAGGGGGATGGGAGACGTCCCAAAGTAGGGCTTGAGTCTATGGCCATTCACCTTGAATGGTTCTCGCTTAACCGGATGTTGAATTTCAATTGTACCATGAGGGAAAACATTAGTGATAATGAATGGACCAGACCAACGAGAACATAACTTACCGGGAAACAACTTGAGTCAGGAGTTGAAGAGCAGGACTTGTTGGCCAACTTGAAGGACCTTGCTTTGAATGTTCTTGTCATGAAAGGCCTTGGTCTTCTCCTTGTAAATTCGTGAGCTTTCATATGCCTCATTGTGAAGTTCATCAAGCTCATTCAGTTGCAACTTTCGGTGAATTCCAACAGCTTCTAGGTCCATGTTCATGCGCTTAACCGCCCAAAAGGCCTTTTTCTCGAGCTCTAAAAGGACATGACAACCTTTACCAAAGACTAATCGAAAAGGGGACATACCTAAAGGTGTCTTGAAAGCCGTCCTATAAGCCCAAAGTGCATCGTTCAACCTTAAGGACCAATCTTTGCGGCTAGGATGAACTGTCTTCTCAAGTATCGCTTTGATCTCCCTATTGGACACTTCGGCTTACCCACTTGTTTGAGGATGGTAGGGGTTGGATACTCTGTGATTTACACCATACTTTCTCATCAAAGCCTCAATAGAATGATTGCAAATGTAGGAGCCTCCATCGCTTATGATGGCCCTTAGTGCACCAACCCTAGCTAGAATATGGTTTTGAATGAAACTCACAACAATCTTAGCATCATTAGTTTTAGTGGAAAGTGCCTCAACCCATTTAGATACATAATCCATAGAAAGCAATATGTAAAAATTACCAAAAGAATTAGGGAAAGGCCCCATGAAATCAATTCCCCAAATATCAAAGATCTCAACAACTAAAATCGGGTTTAAAGGCATTTGATTCCTAGGACCTATGTTACCTTGCCTTTGGCATCTATCACATCTGAGCACGAATTCATGAGCATGCTTGAAGAGTGTGGGCCAATAGAAACCACTTTGAAGGACTTTATACGCTGTTTTCTTAGCCCCAAAGTAACCTCCACACGCAAAATAATGACAAAATTCAAGGATAAAATGTACCTCACAATCGGGAATGCATCATCGAATGATTTGATCCAGGCAATGTTTCCATAGGCAGGGCTCATCCCAAATGTAATACCTAGCTTACTTAGTAAGCTTATTCCTTTGGTACCTATTCAAAAACGAAGGGAATTTCTTGGTTATAATAAAGTTAATCAAATCAGCATACCATGGATCGATTGCATCAATGCTGAAAAGTTGTCTGTGGGGAATGTCTCGTGCAAGGGCAAGTGATCTTCTTCCTCATTTGTGCCATGGATGAGACGACTCATATGATCAGTAACTACATTCTCACTCCCCTTCTTGTCCCAAATTTTCAAGTCAAACTCTTGAAGGAGAAGCATCCATCGCAACAATCTAGGCTTTGCATCCTTTTTGCTCAACAGATATTTCAACGCTGCATGATCTATGTAAACTATGACCTTTGTTTGAATCAAGTAACTCCGAAATTTTTACAGGGAAAAGATGATAACAAGAAACTCATTTTTAGTAGAAGAATATTTTAATTGGGAAGCATTAACGGCTTGCATAGTAGATGACATGAGGAAGTTTGTCGCGTCGCTATCCCAAAACAACACCTATTCCAAAATCTGAAGCATTGCACATAAGTTTGAATGGAAGGTCCCAATTGGGGGGCATAATGATAGGGGAGCTCGTGAGCTTCTCCTTTAAAGTATCAAAAGCCTTCTTACATTCCCTATCAAAGTTAAACACATCATCCTTAGCAAGCAAAGCACACATAGGCCGAGATACCTTGCTGAAATTCTTAATGAACCTCCTATAAAATTCAGCGTGTCCCAAGAACGATCGAACCTCTTTGACTGTGGTTGGGTGTGGTAATCTCTCAACAACATCCAACTTAGCCTTGTCCACCTCAATACCCTTACTAGAAATCACGTGGCCCAGGACAATGCCTTGTTGAACCATGAAGTGACACTTTTCCCAAGTCAGCACTAGTTTATTTTCTTCACAGCATTCAAGTACTTGGGAAAGATTAAACAAACACAACTCAAATGAATGCCCAAACACAGAGAAATCATCCACAAATACCTCAATGATATCCTCAACCATATCTGAAAAGATACTCATCATACACCTTTGAAAAGTGGCTGATGCATTGCATAGACCAAAGGGCATACGCTGGTAAGCGAATGTTCCATAGGGGGCAGGTGAATGTCGTTTTCTCTTGATCTTACGGGGAAATTGGAATTTGATTATACCCAGAATATCCATCTAGGAAACAACAATGAGAATGTGATGCCAATCATTCCAACATTTGATCAATAAAAGGCAAGGGAAAGTGATCCTTACGAGTGGTGGTGTTGAGCCTTCGGTAATCAATGCATACTCTCCAACTCGTGTGTATCCTTTGGGGTACAAGATCATCCTTTTCATTCTTAACCACAGTGATTCCACTCTTTTTAGGCACTACTTGTACTGGACTTACCCACTTAGAATCACTTATTGGATAGATGATTCCCACATTGTTAAGTCATGATTCATGCATCTTTTTGATGTCATCTAATGCTCATTTACTTGTCTTTTGTGTGATTTAATTGTCATCCATAGTAGAAAATGATCAATCTTGTGAAGTGTGTGCAGAATTAGAAAAGTTCTTAAAAGCATGGAAATAAAGAAAGAAGGAGTCTTGAAGCCTCAAGCACACAAAGGTGGGCCTTGTCATCCGAAAATAGAAGTCTTTAATGCCAAGATTGTTCCTTGCCACATAAGTAAGGTCTGAGCATTCCAGAAAAGGAAAGTGCCACAAAAGGAAGGTCTGAGCATTCCAGAAGAGGAAAGTGACGTCCAAGGAAGTCTTAAGAAGGCCCAAGAACGCACCTTGCTCCATTAGGGAAGTCCAAGACATCAGGAATCTTCATTGCTACACATCACAAGGCGGATTTCAGCCAAGAAATAAGACAAGGGCCTGATTTTTAGGACCCTTGTCTCAGCCCTGTTAGGAAAAACGTTTTTAGGATATAATTCCTTCTTTTAGGTCAAATTAGGAGTCTTTAAGTTAAGGATAACTTCCTATTTATTCTCCTAACTTCTAGGGATTGTAGACTACTATTTAAAGGAGTTTAGTCTCTGATTTCGGGGGCTCCAG
Organism: Prinsepia uniflora; assembly: GCA_032719365.1. Lineage (NCBI taxonomy): Eukaryota > Viridiplantae > Streptophyta > Magnoliopsida > Rosales > Rosaceae > Prinsepia > Prinsepia uniflora. The sequence goes on along the minus strand of CM064871.1, from coordinate 26,122,936 downwards.
AAACCCTAGCCGCATTATTGTTTATTTTTATTTTTAAGAACCTCTCTTGAACGTTTTTGAGGGAGGGGAGGGCTGATTGCAAGAGGAAGGAGTCGACATCAGAATTGCTTCAAGGGTTTCTTCCCCTTTTGAGTTTGATTTCACTCATGCTTTATATTGCTTCTATGTTTTTGTTAATCATGATGTGTAACTAAATTCATATCTAGGGTTTTGATGTAATCCTGCAATTTTTATTCCATGTGTTGAACTTAAGTATTTTCAGTTTCTTGATGTGTTTCATGATTCAATTACTATGCTCTATTGATACTTAACATTCTATTTTGATGTCTGATCACCATTAAGATTGTTTGTTAGTTTTCTTATCCAAATACTGAGTAGACACCCATGCCTTTGTTTGGATGATCTGTAATTGAATGAATAATATCCTAAGAAGACACCCATTCCATGGAGTTATTTGGCTCTATTGTTTTCTTGTTCTTATTGGTTCTTTGATTGAAATCTATGTTGGACACCACATCTAGATTAAGGTTAAAGGAACTTGGTTTGATCGGACACCCATGACTGACCATAAGTAAGTGAAAACGAACCCATGAAGCTATCTAGTAAAACTGATTTGTTCTCGGTTTAATTTACATGGAATTGAATTGCAGTGGTGAATTCAAGACCCTATGCCTCTTAATCATCAGTTTTCATCCTTATTTAGTATATTCTCTGCTTACTTCTCTCAACAGAAAATCAGTTACTAATTCAAACCAAATCAAAGACCTGAACTTCAATTTTCTGTTTTAGTTGTATTCACATAGAATAGGTTAAGGCTAGTTTCTGCTTAAGTCTACTCAGTCCTTGTGGGTTCGACATCTTTACTTGTGCACCACTATACTATCAACTCTTGTGCACTTGCAAGACACAACACACATCCAAAAGTTTCAGCACCTCTTTTTTGACAACTTCCTTCATTGGTGGGTTCAGCCTTGTTTGTGCCTCTCTGGAGGGCTTCGAATTTTCTTCAAGGAGAATCCTATGCATGCACTTGGCTGGACTAATTCCCTTAATGTCAGAAATAGTCCACTCAATGGCCTTTTTATGGGTGCGAAGGACGTGACAAAGTAAGTCTTCCTCGGATGGAGTAAGGTTAGCGGCAACGATGACTGGGAGAGTTTGATTGTTGCCTAAGTAAGCATACTTGAGATTTTCTGGAAGGGGTTTAAGCTCAAGGATAGGAGAAGAGATATGAGAGGGCAAGGTCTCTGTGGTGGTAAGGGGCAAGGCTTCATAGGGGGCCTTGGACAAGTGCATGTACGGCATGGCATTTAGGGAGAGCAATTCGGCCATGGTGTTTGGGTCCATTGTGGATTCGGGTTTAGGGAAGGTGAGGGCTTTCCTAGGTCATCTCCCACACATGATAGCTTAAGAGTATCATTAAGAAGCATATTCATAATATTCAAAGAGAAATCATCAATAGGTTCCGCTGGGTATTGCATGGTATCATGTATAGAGAAAATACGAAGCTTGCCTAAAACCCGAATAGATACCTGTCCATTCTTCACATCAATGAGGCATTCAGTTGTGGCCAACAAAGGAAATCCAGAGATAAATGGGGGCTCCCCATTCTTGTCAATTCTATCCATTTTCAAGACATAGAAATCAGCGGGGATGCACGTATCCCGAATCTGAACCACAACATCCTCCAGCACACCTACAAGGTTAAAACACAAAGATGAGTAGGTTTAAGATATCCTAACTTCACAGACTTATAAATATGGAAAGGCATAATGTTAATTGAAGCTCCTGTATCACATAAACAATGTTCAAAATGTTTAGATTGAATGACACAAGGAAGTGAAGGGGCCACGGGATCATTGACTTTCGAGGGCATGTAAACAAGGGCTGCCTTGCAAGCTTGGGGAAGGTCCACAACATTTGGGGCTTCAAATTCTCTTTTTCCAGCAACTAAATCCTTGATAAGCTTGGTAAAGATGGGCATGTTCTCCATGATTTTGGAAAAAGGAAGTGTGATTTGAAGTTTCTGCAGCATCTTGATAATCTCGTCCTCGAATGCTTCCTTGTTTTTGCTTTGATTTTGAAACCTGCGAGGGAATGGATATGAGACATTATTAGATAACTAAAAAGAAACCTTCTTAGACATTTTATTGGAATTAAAAGGAGTTTTAGGGTTAGAAAGTCCAGCATGTTGCTGGGGTACTGCAGGAGGAGCCGAAATGGATGCATCCTATTCGAGTGCCTTGTCTTTCGAGTTCAAGGGCTGCTGTTGGGTGCTTGGTCTTTGGGTTCCTGGTAGGTCATAATTTATGCATGTTTTATCCATGATTTAATACCCTTTTATTTATGTTTTGTTAATAATTCGTTCTATACAATTGGAGAAAATAATATATTCTGTGAGAAATGTTTAGATCAAATAGAGCTTGGAATTATGAGTATTTGAGCGAAAGAATCACCTAAATAGAAATTGAAATGAAGAAGTTATGAAGGAAAGAAAATTACATAGTAATTTGGTGGACACCCACCGACTATGCATCAGAGAGTCCTTCTTCTGTCACTGTAGCGCGCCTCCAGATTTGGTAAGCGCCTACCGAAGCGTCTCAATCCCTCTCCGTGCGCGTGTCTTGTTGTTCTTCCTTCTGGTTCGGTGGACTACATCTGAATGCCTGCATAGCTCCTCCGCGCGCACCTCTTGTAGCTTGCCCTTCCGGTTCGGTGGACTACCATCGAAATTGGTCCGAAATTGGTCTTGAAGGTTTACTTCCGGATTTTCTTCTATATTTAGGTTAATTTCAATTTCCTTCCACATTTATTCTCCATATTATATAGGGATTTTAGTCCTATTTCCATTTGTATTCTTATTTTTAATTCCTTTACTTGTAGGAAAGGTTTTAATTAGATTTCTTAATTAATTAGGAAGCCTTTTCCTTATAGAATTTAATTAAAAACTCTTATTTTTAAGAGGATGACTTATTCTCTTATAAATAGAGGCATTAGGGTTTATTGTATGGGGGCCAAATTTACCTTCCTAGGTCTCAAAACTCTGTCAAAATTCATACTCAATTTATATACATAGTCTAGCCGTATTTTATTATTTTTTATGCTTTTGGATTCAAGTTTGTCCTAAGGAGGACGTAAGCCTTGGGAGAAGAAGAGTGTTTGAGCCCCTTTTCCTACTCCTTGCTATTCTTTAGTATTTGTGTTTATTTATTCTTTTATCGTTTTATGTTTCTTAGCCATTTAATTATGTTATTTGTTTATTCAATAATATTTGAGTAGTGTAATTAGGGCTAGGGGTACTTGAAGCCTTAGCCATGTTAGTTCATGTTTGATTTCTGGCTCTTGATTATGATTGTTATGCATGTCTAGATTTGTTGGATTACTGCGCTTCATGAACTCAATTTATGCTTATAAGCTTAGCTACCTTATTTTAGTATAACTGTCGATGTAATTGCTTGACGAATCACCTCGATGTTTGTGTTCACCCTGCAATTTGTAGCATCACATTTAAGAGGGGGAATCTTATTCGTAATCTAAACTCATGACTTCCTAGGTCTGCACATCACTTTTCTAGGGATAGTGTAGTGTCATTAAATCTTCTTTATGTTTCATGCATTATCACGCACCATTGGTAATAGTTGTTTAAGGGCGGGTACATCACGCTTAAACATGCAATCTAAGAGAAGATAATATATGTGGGGTGAACCTTAGCCGGACCCCTGCACAGACACTTAATTGAGATACATGCATAATTAATCTAATCAACGAAATCTAAGGAGAAATATAATTGGTAAAGTTGGATAGAAACCTTAGCTCGACCTAGTTAGTTATTATTAGTTAATTTACTTCATTCATAAAACGTAACAAACCCAACCCAACCCCCCCCCCCCCTAATTCCATTTTAATTACTCCACTTAAGTCAATTGAGTTGATTGGAAGTGGCGGCATATAAGGGGCGACAACGTGAAGTTGCTAGAATCTAGGGGTTAGCCATAGATTGGTTTGTTGTTCCACCTGAAATTCGGATGGTTCTTCCATCCCGGATTGTAAGAGTTCGAAAAAGGATCATTCGGGGGCCTTGAAGCATTGTACCCGCCAACATAGTTTGCTTCCCCCACTTGTGGGCACTCATCTGAAGAGTGTCCTTGGGCAGAACACACCTCACAAACTAGGGTATTCTTAACCTTATCCCTGCCCAATTTCTTTACCAAAGGCATGAGTTGTAACGACCCGTCCCGGAATTCGAGATTAAATTTGTAACTAATCATGATTAACGGGGTTAATCGGTGATTAGTTGGGTGAAATCGGACGAACGGTGCAAAATGACCGTTTTGCCCCTAGTCGTGGGTAAAACGTTGACTTTTAGTTCGGGCGGTCAAACAGACTTTGACCGATGATCGTGACGTAGTCTGGGACGTCACGAGTTCATAGACAGGTGGCACGTTCGATTCCGACATTCGTGGTGAAAGTTATGACGTTCGGAAGTTCAGGGTCATTTCCGTAATTTGGACGAAGTTTGGGAAAATGTTGACTTTTTGATTGGGAGGTCCGATGGCCAAGGGCCAAGGACCGTTAGGAAGGTCTCGAAGCCCGGAGTACAGCGACAGGCGGCACGCGTCAAACAGACATCGGGTGACCAAGTTGCGGGTCACGGAAGTTGGAGGGCATTTTGGTAATTCTGCGTGACGGTTACTGTTCACCACCGTGAAACAGAGTCTGCACGGCCACGCCGTGGTGCTTCGAGCAATCCCATTGTTTAATCTTAATAGTGGCCGGCCAGAGTGAATTGTTTAAGTGTTTTGAGGACGTTGGGAACATGGCTACACGGCCTGGACAGAAGCAGAGCACGGGCAGGAGTTTAAAAATGGCTGGGTTTTGTTTGCGGGAGGCAATTCTCAGTGAGTCTGAGAGTGTTCCCCACGAGTGTTGGCCGCTTCGATCGATTATCCGAGTACTGGAGCATGGGAGGTTCATTTCGAACCAAAGTGAGGGCTGAGAGTTGAGAGGAAACGGGGGTTCTGGGAAAAATCAGTTTTGGAGGGAAATTCAATTTCTCCATTAGGAGTCGAGTTGAACGAAACGGAGAATTGTTTTAATCTTCTGGGATCATTTGCAACCGAACCACATCAATTTCGGGGGAAATCTAGCACAGACGGGCCATGAACGGGAGCCCCTGGTTTCAGAGATTTTCGAGCTTGAGGTCGACAACTTCCAGGTAATTTTCCCTCAAATTGACGGTGCTAAAGTGTTCGTTTAGGTCTCTGGAAACTACTGTCTAAGTTAATTTTGGAATGGGGTCGAGTTGGGTGAGTTTCGTACTTCGACCCGTTTGGATGTCGAGTTCGAGTTGATCGGTTTGGGGCTGTGTTGACTTGAATGTGGGACACAGACCTTTAATTAAGTATGTTGCGAGTCCATCTGATTGATCTATTGAAGAAATTAGTTAGTTTATCGCAGGGATCGAACCGGGTCACACACGCGGGTCGACGGCCCGTTTACCAGGGAAACGGGTGAAGAAGATGTACTGTGCACCGCACTGTAGCAGGCGCGTGGCTTTCACGCGCAGCCGCTTGCGGCGGCGCGTGAGGGCGCGTGGGACGGTTTCTCAAGGTGAGTTCAAAACGACTTCTGTCCTACACGGTGTAACGAACATTTTAACGTTGGTTTCGAACTTATCGGACACCGTTTCGATGTGGTTCCGAGGGTCCGAAGATTTCTATTACGTTTGTAATAAATGATTAATTCCCGAAAAATTATGGGAAATTAGTATGTTGTTATCTAAGCCCTTAGTGACACTAAAGTATGTTTTTGGGCAGGATTTGGAATTCTGGAAAATATCGGAAATTACGGGCATGCGTGCGGCACGAAACCGAGCTTTAAAATTGGTGTGTGAGTGGACGTTGCTTTCAAATTTAATGCATGCATAAATTATTTCTATGATTTTATGATTATGAGTATAAGTTGTGATTGAGTTTGATTTCCCTATTTATACGTCTCTGATCTCCGCGATTACACGCATTTTTACTATACATGTGAAATTACACGTATTTCGAGACTATGGTCACTCGTGTGCTTAATGATGGTTTAATGAAAGAAGTCATATGAAATGGGTATAAAATGATTTAAGAAGGTTGTTTATGATTTGCGAGTGTGACCTACGATTTTGACACATTTTTCGAGAACGTTCCGGATTTGCACGTTTTACGAGATTCAAGTTATTGTGATTTGATCACTGTTGATGTTTGAATTTGGGGATTGAAATGAGACTTGTGATTTTGAGGATTTTAAAAATGGGCTTTGAGTATATTCTGATTGGATCGTGATTTTGGTGATTATGATTGTGGTTTCGATGTGTTGAAAATGTGATTTGAGAAATGAAGTGATATCAAGGAATTAAAAATGGCTTTTGAAAGAGACGATTTCTGGTTTGGTGCTTGGGGCAGAAAAGTAACTTTGATTTACGAGTTTTCAGTTTTCGAAAATTTAAAGTGGATTCTTGGTTTGGGTTCGGGATAATGTTTCCGGATGCCGGCTTACGGAATCATTATCGCGAATTCGAATTCGGGAATGAAAAAGGATTTAATAAAGTGATTTGGTATGATTGTACATGCCCCGTGTTTAATGATTTGATTATGTTTGTGAAGTATGATTTGGAAAATTGAATGTGGAAATTCGGACCATGCGTCCTGTTGTGAAAAATGTGATTTTGGGATGGATCCCACGTTGTCGTGATTGATAAACTGTTTTGGGGTTTAAAGACCCGTTGAAAACTGATTGGGGTTTAAAGACCCGTTGTTGTGTTTGAAAACTGTTTTGGGTTTAAAAACCCGGTGCTATTGCTGGAGCACGTTTTGAGTTTAAAGACTCGGTTAATTGATGACGGGGGAGGGCCCTTAATGAGTTTAAAGACTCGTGAGTTTAAAGACTCGGTTACTGTGATACCCCCGAGGCCTATTGCTTATGTTTTGAGTTTAAAGACTCGTTGATATCCCGGGAAGGCCTGTTTATGCGCTTAGTTTTGAGTTTAAAGACTCGGGCGCACTTGTTATCCACCAAAACGATTGACTTGTGATTTGTTGATGATTTTTAATGTTTCGGTTGAGTTGGGCAGTGGCCCGGTATATGGTTGTTGGTTTTGGATCATGTTGTGCATTTGGTTTGATTTGTGGTTTTGGGATGAGGCCCGGTGTTTATGATTGCGGGCTAAGACCCGATGGTTGAGAAAGGAAAAAAATGACTTGAGATTCATGCGAGTTTTCCCTTATGTTGAAATTTGATACACAGTTTCTCTTATGTGGAAAATCTTAACCGATTGCGAAATGATTTTTGTATGCATGCATTCGTTTTTACGCGGAGGGTAAAAACGTTGTTGTAACTGTTTTGCTAAACTGATTTATTTTTGTCCACTCACACCTTTTGGTTTTATTAACCCTCCAGGTCGTCGTGCGTTGTTCGAGGCTGTACGAGGGGCGGAGGCATGAGTAAGTACGTGTGGCTATCCCTGGTTTGGCAAGTACTGACGGTAACTTGGGATTTTCAGTCATCTTGCCAGACGGGATCAGGACCGGGCACGGTTATCGTTGCCCCTTTCGGGGGCGGTCCTGACATGAGTTCAGCAATGGATCCATCTTTGTCCCTAGTCTCGGCCATGGACCTATATGAGTGGCCTCGGTAACTAAACTGTTTCTCTCTTTGAGCTATCTTCTCAAATGAAATTCGGGCCTCGGTTGTCGTACCATCTAAGATACCTTGAGATAAGGAATTCACCATCGTACGATCCCCATAACTAAGACCTCCATAAAACCACATCATGAGGTGATGATCCTCAATGTTGTGATGGGGACAAGCACGAAGCATCTCATTAAACCTTTTTCAATACTCATAAAAGGCATCATCTTGGAGCTATCTAAGGTTCATAATCTTAGCCTTAAACTCATTAGTCATCTCAATAGGGTAGTATCGGGTGAGGAATAATGTGACGACCCGAAAATTCGAAAAAAGGAAAATTTGGAAAATTTGAAGAAAATGAAGATTTTTCCCTTGGAATTCGGTGAACGATTGACTTTTGGTTTCAACGGCCAAACAGACTTTGATCGATGACTGTGACGTAGTTCGGAACATCACGAGTTCATAGACAAGTGGCACGTCCGATTCCGACATTCGAGGAGAAAGTTATGATGCTCGGAAGTTTAAGGGTAATTTGGTAAATTGGTTAACAAGGGGCCATTTGTTGAATTTTTAAACGACATGGACTTTTCACGTAAGTCGAAGACCGTTGGGTAGGTCTCGAGACGCTGAGTCTGTAGACAGGTGGCACGCGTCAATCAGAGTTCGAACGACCAAGTTACGGGTCTAAGAGTGTGAAGGGCATTTTGGTAAGTTGTGAAAGCAAGGGCAAAATGGTAATTTGGGCTGGGCGGCTAAATGGCTGATTCAACTATGTTGAGATTATGTTAAACCAATGAGTGACACCTGGCACTAAGATTGAATGGCTGAGTGTCCTTACACAGCCAAGGAAATTGATAATTCAAAGGGATAAAGACAACAAAGAAAACAGGGGATTGGATTCAAATTCATCCTGATTCGAACAAATTAATAACCATTTGGCGGCTTGTAAGGAAACTGATGAATTTGAGAGGATTAAGAGACTGAGATAGGAAGAAAACACGAGGGACAGAGAGAAAACCCGAAGAGAAACCCGGAACCCAAACCCGTGGAATTCAAATGTTTCAAAAATTCGAATTTCAAATAGAGGCCGTGATGACTACAAGTGAAGCTCGTGTGAGCTTTCTGGAACTCTTCTGATTAAGACTATATCAAAATCGAAGATAATTGATCAAGAATTGATCAAGAACTAGACCTGCGACGGTTTGGAACTTCCATGATTGAGTTCGATCATACAAAGGTATGTTCAAGTCAAATTGAACGTGAATTCATGGTTAGAATTAGTCTATGATGCTTCCTAACTGATCAATATAAAGAAATCAATGATAATTGAAGGGATTGAATGATGAACAGTCTTCGAAAATTTGAGTTGGGTTGAATAGTTGGAAGTAATCAGAATTGGAATTGATATCACAGACCCGATGCTACTGGACATTTTAATTACAGAAAAAAGTTGGAATTGGACGAGATTGAACCGGGTCAACACGCGGGTTGAACGACCCGTTTAACAGGCAGACGGGCAAAGATGATGAACAGTGCTTGCACTGTAGCAGCGTGTGAGCTTCACGCGCGGCCACTAACGCCGGAGCGTGAAGGCGCGTGGGACCGAATATCGAGGTGAGTTCAACATGAAACTTGCTTCTTTTAATGTAACGAACATTTTGGCACTAGTTTCGAGGAAATCAGATATCGTTTCGATAGTGTTTAGTGTATCCGAAGTTTTCGTATAAAATTAAAATACGTATTTAAATCCCGAAAAAATTGGGGAAAATTATATGAGGTATATTGAAGTGTTAGTGACCCTCCATATTGATTTTGGACAGGGATTATGATTTCCAAAATTTACAGAAAAACGTGTAGCTTGGAAGCGAGCCGTTTGGACGATGTGTGAGTGGACTTTGCTTTCTAAATTTCAATGCATGAATAATTTTTTTTTATGCTTTCTATTGATGATTTCTATGATTATGGTTTATGGCAATTACGATTTCCGTATTTACACGTATTTCGATATGCAATACGTAATTGCACGTATTTCGAGACTATGATTTCTCCTATGCTTTGATGATGGTTTGGTGGATAATTTTATATGATTTGTGCGTATCATGTTTTGATGATGTTTTGATTATGATTTGTGAGTATGATTTGGGATTTGAACGTGAAATTCGGACATGTGTCCCTTTTCAATTAAAATGTGATTTCGGATTTGGTTTTGGAATTTGGACTATGATGGATTCTGGATTTGCTATGATTTACACATGGTTTTGGGTTTAAGGACCCGGTACTATTGGTGGATCTTGTTTAGGGTTAAAAGACCCGGTTGATTGATGTGACGGGGGAGGGCCCTTGATTGATATGTTTTGAGTTTAAAGACTCGGTTATTGTGATATTGCCCGAGGCCTATTGCTTGTGTTTTGAGTTTAAAGACTCGTTGATATCCCGAGAAGGCCTGATATATGTGAGTTTAAAGACTCGGTGATTGAGATCCAGCAGATTGATTGACTTGTGATTTACTATTGATTTCCGATGTTTTCGGATGTGTTGGGCAGTGGCCCGGTTTATATGGTTTTATGGATTTTGGGCTTTGTTCTTGTACTTGAATTTTGATTCATGATTTTGGGCTGAGGCCCCGTGTTTATGGTTTCGGGCTAAGGCCCGCGGTTTGAGAAAAGAAAAATGATTTTGGTATTCATACACGGTTTTCTTATATCGGAAATGAAATGGATTATGAAATGATTTTCGAATGCATGCATTGGTTTTTACGTGGAGGGTAGAAATGTCTTTTTTGTAACATGTTTTATAAACTGATTTATTTTTGTCCACTCACACTTTTTCTGTTTTTATTGACCCTTCAGGTCGTGGCGCGACGATCGAGGCTGATCGAGAGGTGGAGGCATGAGTGGGCATGTGTGCGGCTATCCCTTGTTTGGCAAGTACTGAGGGTAATATGGGAACTTCAGTTGACTTATCAGACAGGAGCAGGACCAGGCACGGTTATCAATGTTCCTCAGGGGACGGTCCTGTCAAATAAAGTAGACAATTCTGCTCATGTATGAATAGAGGCGGGTGCAAGTGAATGAAACCAAGCTTCAGCCTTATCCTTAAGTGAAAAGTTAAACAACCTCAACCTAATTTTATTCTCAGTCATCCCATTGATACGAAGAGTAGAACAAACCTCGAAAAATTCTTGATATGAAGGTAGGGGTCTGCTCCAAAGAGTAAATCAAACGTAGGTAACATGTGAATGGTCCCGGACTTAAGCTCAAAGTTCTCAACAGTGCTTGCGGGAAAGACAATGGGAAAGAGATCTTCAGGCACATGAGGGGCTGCGAACTCCCGAAGGAGCCTAGGGATAGGAGAAGGGACAAGAGCACGATCTTGTGGGTTGTCCATGGCACGAGGGCTGGGTGGGGGCTACCTTGAATTGAAGAGTTTCGGGAGGAACAAGTAGGGTCATGAGCTACTCCCTCCACTGAGGAGCTGCGTGACATGAACTAGTACCTGAAAAACAAATAAACCAACCAAGTTAAATAATTCCAAACTACATGGACACCGTTAAGGGACAAGTCCCCGGCAAAGGCGCCAAAAACTTGATAGAAGATTTATCAACCAAGAAATTATGAATGATAACTCCTAATGTAATACTTTGCAAGTGCACAAAATCGTATCACGAGTATAGTAGGTTAGGAAAGGTCGATCCCTCGAGGACTTGCTCAATGTGAATCCACTTAGTTTGGAATGAAACAACTTGAGAAAAAGTACAAAAACATTGGGGTGCTTTGAGTAATGATTAGAACGAAGTAGAATGATGAAAACAAGTGCACAATGATGAAAAACTTCATTTGAAAGTTGATTAGATGATTAGGAAGAATTAGGATATGTTATCCACCTTTACCAATTATAGTTCTCTTTAACTTTCGTTGATTATATTAATTATGCATGTATGTGAATTAATTGCCCATGCAGGGGTCCGGCTAAGGCTCACCCCACACATTTATCTTCTCTTAGATTGTATGTTTAAGCGTGATGTACCCGCCCTTAAACAACTATTACCGATGGTGCATGATAATGCATGAAACATAAAGAAGATTTAATGACACTAGACTATCCCTAAAAAATTGATGTGCAATCCTAGGGAGTCATGAGTTTAGATTACGAATAAAAAGCCCCATCTTAAACGTGATGCTACAAATTGCAGGGTGAACACAAACATCGAGGTGATCCGTCGAGCAATTACATCAACAATTATACGCAACTAAGGTGATCAAACTTACAAGCATAAAATGAGTTCATGAAGCATAGTAATCCAACAAATCCAGACATACATAACAACCATAATCAACAGCCAGAAATCTAATTAAGAACTAACATGGCTAGGGCTTCAAATAGCCCTAATCCTAAAGGAAACTACTCACGCATAACTAAGTTAACAAACAACATAATTGAATTCATATAAAGCATATAGAGATTAGGGATTGAGAACACAAATACTAAGATGAATGATGAGTGAGAGAAGTGGCACAAACATTTCTTCTCCTCCCAAGCGTCACGTCACAATTAAGGTGCAATAATCAAATCCAAAATCATGAACACAAGGAAAATTGAGGGCTAATAGTGTATAAAATTTAAGTAGAAATTTCAGCAGAGTTTTGGGACTTTAGGAGGTAAATTGGATGGTCCTTTCATAATCCCTAATACCTCTATTTATAAGAGAATAATTAATCCTCTTAAAAATAGGAGTTTACAATTAAATTCTATAAGGAAAATACTCCCTAAATAATTAAGAAATCTAATTAAAATCTTTTCTAAAAGTAAAATAATTGAAAATAAGAATACAAAAGGAAATAGGACTAAAATCCTTATACAGTATAGAGATTCAGTGTGAAAAGAAGTTGGAATTATCCTAAAAATGAGAAAAATACGAAATAAAGCTACATGATGAATTTTGGTGGTCAACTACCGAATGTGGGCAGTCAAAGGACGTGATCAACGCTGGTCAATGGCGCAAGCTGCTGTTTGGAGGTGTCGGTGGAAGGCCACCGAATCAGGAAGCGCTGCTTCAGCATGCACACGCTGAAGAGTCAGACTGGACATTCGGTAGGCGCTTATCGAAGAGGGAGGCACTCTACAGTGACACAGAAGGAATCTCTAACGGCTATTTTGGTGGGTATCCACCAAATTACTGTGCCATTTTCTTTTCTTCATAACTTCTTCGTTTCAACTCCGATTTAGGTGATTCTTTCGTCCGAATTCTCGTAATTCCAAACTCTATTTGATCTACACATTTCTCAAAAAATATATTATTTTCTTCAATTGCATAGAATGAAATATTAACAAAACATAAGTAAATGGGCATTAAATAATGGAACATGCATAAATTATGACGTATCAATTAGTTAGAAGGGTCATAGACATCATAAATTATGACGTATCAATTAGTTAGAAGGGTCATAGACATCAGATATTAGTAAAAAACCAATGATGTAGGCTGAATATACTTTAGTTAAAAACTGAAGTGTATTCCCATAGAAACAACATCAGTTCCCAATACTTTGGTTCTAACCCCCAATAAACTTCGGTTTTTCACCGAAATCTATGACCAAATTTGGCATAGGCGCTAAGACAAATGCCTGGTAAGGAAAAAATCTCGGTAAATCCTCAGGAATACTATCTGAAATGCAAAACACAATTGGTGAACCCGTCGCTTCAATAGCATAACCCGGGGTGGCACTCCCGGTATGTTAATGATATATCATCCTAGAATCAAACATGACTAATATACTTGCAGTGATACCTTGAGATGAGTTTATATTGGATAGGGTTTTCTAATATTACTGATTTTCATAATACTGCACGTATATCGAGATTATTATTTTATTAGTAAACTTAATGCATGCATAGTTTTATAAAACGAATGGAAATTCGTATATTTTCGAACTGCGTTTAAAAATCTTTATTTTTGTCCACTCACACATTTTTCTTGGTTTTGAAACCCTCCAGGGCCGCTAGACGGGAATCGAGGTTATTTACGGAGCGGAGGCAAGAGCTCTCAAGTAGCCAAGTATCCTTTGTATGGCAGGGTTACGGGGGTACTTTCGGTACTTTAGGTTACCTGTCAGACGGGAGCAGGACCGGGGTATGTTGATATACTGTTTTCTGGGTTGGGTCCTGTCATGGTCAACCGTGGAAAACAATTCATAAAAACCAAGCAAAACTTCGTTCACATATATCAGCGGCCCAAAACCAAATTAAAACATTTAAACCTGGACTTGAGCCCAAAACATTGTTTCCAAAAAATCCCTAAAAAGTGGTGTCTTGTAAACATTTTCCTGAAAAATTATTCCAAATTCCGATATTCAACGCATAAAAATAATCATCCAGAATAATTTTTCAAACAAAACTATTTACAAATAATAATAGAGCAACCACAATATTTTTATGCACGCAAAATCCGTAAGAAAACATAGTCCACTCACCGTACATCCAATAGTCATACTCTGAGTTGTACTTACTAGTGGAATTCCTAGAACAACGTCAACCGTGATATTCTCTAATACAAATTGATAGGATCTGCTCTGAAAAGGGCCTTGAAAAACTTACTTGATCCAGAACATGTCTGAAACTAAGCAAAATTCATAAAGTACCCTAGGATTACGGCTCCTAACACCAAAATCCATCAAACAAGGGATAAAACCAAGCATAAATCACTCTCCAGGCGCCACCGCCAACACGAACCAACTAACCCTGGAAACGAGGTAAACTCGGTTTGTTAAGCCAGACCTCAGTCATAATTGATATGCAAAAACTAAGCATTAAAGTAAACACAAAGTCACACTCAACACTTAAGGAAACATATGCAATTAAAAACTCTTTTTTGTGGATGTAGCATTGGTAAATAGAGATCGTTCTTAACCGGGGATTGATGGTACCTAAGCATGATTATCATTTGATTGATTAATTGGGGGTAAAGATTGATTTTAAAAGTCCTAATTAATTATACTAAATCTAAACTAACCTAATCTATTATTTACACGTGGTCAACTCATTCTTTATACCTTACTCATTCATGAATTATATCAACTTCAAACCTACGAAATTGTATAGCATTAGTTTTACGAGATGGTTGCATATTCGTAAGTACGTGCAGGGAGACACTCACTCCGCATTTTCAATAATAGATTAGGGAACGCCCAACTCATCTATCAAGCATTAAGTACCAATATACAAACATAATAAAAACTAAAATACTAGAACACTTGGAAGATTTATACGAAATCAATATAAAGCATAAAACCACAATAAGATTAATAATAAATTCATAGAAACGATATTCATGCCAAAAGATAACTACGAAGTAGGAGGTCGTATTACACTATTTCTCCTGGGAAGCCCAAAGGATGCTAAGTGAATCAACTCTCTTTGGTGAGACAATAGGGAACGCTCAACTATGCCACATATGAAGAGTAGAAAATGGATTATGATGTAATTAATCTTGCAAAGTAATATCGATTATATAAATTGGAAAGTTTGGTCAAGTAGAATTTCAGTACAAAAATGAGCGACTTCTTACAATTAGCCTAAGCCTCTTTATTTATAGGAGAAAATTAATCCCCAAATAATAGAAGTTTACAATTTAATTCTAAAAGGAAAAGGTTTCCCAAATATATAAGAAAACTAATTAAAAACCTTCCCTACAAGTAAAAGGGGTGAAAATAATAAAATAAAAGGAAATAGTATTGAAATCCTAATACAAAATGGAGAAGAGGTGTGAAAAAAACTTGAATTAATCCTAAAAATAACCTAAAAGTCGGAATTAAGCCCCAAGATCAGATTTGGTGGTCAGCCACCGAAACAGGTGGGAAGAAGCTGGTCAACGCGCAGTCAACTCGGGTCCTAGGCGCTGGGTTGCAGAAAGGATGTGCGGTGGACGAGCGCCGAATCGGGAAAAATGAGCTCAGGACGCGAGCGCCGAGAAGAAGATGAAGCGTTCGGTACACGCACGCCAAAGCTAGTTTTGGGAGTTCATGAGGCGCTCGCCGAAACGGTTCTTGCGCTGTCTTTGTGGATTCAGTAGGCCCCTACTGAATTTCTGAGTGGTTTTTGGTGACTTCCTTTCATTGAATCATAACTTCTTCAATATATCTCTGATTGAGATGATTCTTTCGCTTAAATTCTCGTAATTTCATGCTCAATCCAATTACGCACATTTTTCACAAAATATGTTATTTTCTCCAATTGTTTGGTATTTAAATATTGGAGAACATTATTTCAAGGATTATCAATCATCTATGGCAAGAACAGTATTTCAAACAGACGGAAACTTCATCAGCCAATATCCATGACTAGCTAGTAACCTATCGATTCAACTGCATCCGCCCGCGTCCCTAACCGATATCCCATCGACCCTCGAGACGTCCCACCCTAATGGTAGTTTAAACTCATTCCAGAGTATGCACCGGCATCACGTTACATCTCGGGACTAACCTCAAGATCTAACACTGATATACAAAATTCCCAACATAGAAAGTATCCCAGCTTTAGATCTAGCTCATGGCTTCTTCTAGGATTCTAATGTCATCCTATCATAAGAAAACAACACAATAATCTCAAGTAACAAAAACAAGCATCTGATTCACAAAATAACAATATAATCATCACACATTCAATACATTACAATCACAAATATAAGCTTAGGGTATCAAATCAACTCATGACATTTCAAGGAGAACTCACCCGACCAAGTGCACTGTTACATGTTCTATATAATTAACCTCGGAAGTCCCCATCAACTGCAACTTGACTCGTGAGTCCCACCGACCTCCATAAACATAGTGTCCCACCGACCTCTATTAACATAGTGTCCCACAATTAAGCAACTCATATTAACACATGACAAAATTAATCGATAAAACAAGGCATTTACCCTTGAAAACCCAAATTTCATATCCTTGAAATTAAACAACTTTTGACATCCGGAATAAATGAACTCTTATAGACTCCAAACCCCCACCATCAAATCTGGAATGTCAAAACCTTTTAAACCGAACTCATCAGAGACCAGTGAAGGCCTTCACGCACCCTCACGTACCACCCTCTTCCCTTCCACCCCACCCCCCCCCCCCCCCCCCCTTCCCAAAAAAAGGGCCGCGACTGGAACCGCACACCCTAAACCTTGAGCTGGCCAGCCTCACTAGTGCCAACTGGAATCAGTGATTGTTAACCAAAACCCAAGCTCCTGCAACTCCTTCAACTGAAATTCTGAAAACACCCCCAATACTTGTTAAACAAGGGATAGTTGTACTGATTCCCACTCATGCCTCCGTCTCTCGATCATTCCCGATTTTCATGCCACGACCTGGAGGGTCATCAAAACATAAAAGTGCGAGAGGAAAAAAATAACAACGTTTGAAAATACATTTCAAAAACGAACTCTTTCCCTTCTAGCTTAAAACATGCATGCATAGAGTAAAACATGAACAACCAGATTTCAAATCATATCACATAGAAAACCGTGTGCCCCCACAATTCATCAAAAACATGTGGCCTACATTTCATGAAATCCGTTTCAAATCATGTAAAACATCTAGACTTAACCATCAACATCAAACCAGTCACAATGACCATCAACAATAGTACTAATCACCAGTACTCAAATATCAATCACAATAATCAAGTAGCACTACTCACAAGTGCATAGACATCAGTCACAAGATCACAATATCCGCACTACTCACAAGTACACAATCAATCACACAATTACATCGGCACTACGCGTAGGCAACCAACAAGCCACATTCTTGGGATCAGACACATCTGGGCTCAACCCCCGGGATCAGTCACATCTGGGCGAACACATCCCCAGGATCAGACCCATCTGAGTGGTACATCTAGGCTCAATCACATCCGAGAAGATAGAATACCATGTAAACAACTCATAAAGCCAAACACTAAGCTTTCACAAGGTTCTTGACTCAAAACCAAGACAAACCATTTCCAACAGGTTTTCAAGCCCGAAACATAATTTCCATGAAATCATCGTAAAACCTTATCCATAAATCATTTCATAAATCCAAAAACCATCAATAAAATCATATATTCACATTTAACTCCAAATCCAAGTCAAAATCATCTTTAAAATAAGGTTCGAGCCCAAAATATCATTTTCACATAAATCCGTAAAACCATTCAGAAACCAATAGTTAAGTCCACAAAATCATCACGTAATGACATCAAATCATCATTCAAATTATTTCAATCAAATCACGCAATAAATCACATAAAATATTTACTATGCATGCATCACAGTTTATAAAATAAATATCCATTCACACACCGTCCACGCGATCCGATTCTGGGTCGTACTTTTCCGTAACTCCAGGGATCACCAATCTTGTCAAAAACCATCACTAAGGGTCACTAACATCCCAAGTAACCCCACATTACAATCCCCTAATTTTTCGGGATAAAATACTCATTTAAAAACCTAACATAACACTTCAGACCCTCAAAACTATATTGAAATGGTGTCTGATTGACTAGAAACCTATGTCAAAATGTTCGGTACATCAAAAGCATCAAAACACATGTTGACCATACCTTCAAAACATCATCCACGAGCCTCCATGCGCCGCTACAAGCGGCTGTGCGTGAAGCTCACGCGCTTGCTATAGTGAATGCTACAGTGTCGTCTTCCTCAATTGTTTCCTGCTAAACAGGTTCCTCAACCCGATTCCATGATCCTACCCAATTTCATTCAATTTTGCACCAATTTCTATATTTCAATCATCCAATTGCATTGAAATGATCCCAATTAAGGATTCATAACCTCAATTGCATGAATGCTTACCTTCAATTCAATACCCAAAACCAAGATTTTAGGCCAAGCTTTGAGTTCTTATATCCCCATCTTCCTGCATCTAATTAACTGCTTCCACACCTCGGTTCAACTAGTCAGGAATCGAATAACGTGATTTTAACTTCAATTTCATGAATTAAACATTCAAAATCACAATTCGAATTCATGGATTCATAGGGATTTTTCGGGTTTTCTGGGTTTCCATGGGTTTGAGGCATTTTCTTCCCACTTTTTCTTTCCTTTCTTCTCTTTTTTCTTTCTCAGTTACCCTCAGATTCTCAAGTTTACAATTTCTCTCAAGGATTGTTGCAATGATGAAGATCATCAATGGTTTTGATGGTTTTGTTCTTCGATTGAATTAGCACTCAACAACCTTAAATGAGGCCACGTGCAGGCCAGCAATCAACTTCTTGTGGTGACATGTGTCGCAAGCCTGCAGGTAGTGACTCAGCAAAATGGACCCAACTTACTATTTTACCCCTTGCTCAAAAATTACCAAAATGCCCTTGGGCATTTCTGGCCCGTAACAAATCCGTCTGAGCTCTGATTTTGGCATGCCGCCTATCTGCGGACTCAGTGCTTCAAGACCTACACAGAGATCCTCGAAAAATCTGCAAAAAGTATTCCAAACAAAAAGTCAATTTTTGACTACTCAAACCAAGGGTATAAACGTCATTTCCTCTTCAAACTTTCAGAATTACCTTTTCCGAATTTTCAGGTCGTCACAACCTATCTACGAACTCATGAGCTCGAGACCTACATAACGGTCAAAGGAAAATGTCCAAAAGTGTATCCAAGGAAAAATTGACTAACACGCACCTTCCGAAACAAAGGTAAAATCATAATTTCCCAGATAAATTTCAAAAATGACCCTAAATTTCAGTCTGAATCGTTACAATTTATTTTTTCTTTTGTACGAAGTAAAAAGAATAAAAAAAAAAATTAAGCTCTTTTACTCAAAATAGCAAACAAAATGTCGAAAATTGAAAATTGTAAGATTTAATTCACCTAAAATACAAAATTTTGAGCTTCTCTTCTCATAACTTCAATCTTTTTTCTCGTGCTTAAATCCTTCGTTTTTATAGGTGCCACATACCATTATAATCACAGTCCACAATATAGAATTTTTACCATTGAACATTTGATAGATATTTATTTAAGGGAAATTCTAGGGTGTATTTTATTGAGAAATAATGGTTAATTTTTATTTAAATAATGAATTAATTTAGCGTAAGGTTGGAATTATATGATTATGATTTGAAGTTATATTGTTAAGGTAGATTTACATAATCAAGATTATTGATTACAATTCAACATAGGTGAATTATACGATCAAGGTTGAAACTTACAAAACTTAGGTAGATTTATACAACTAAGGTAGTAGATTACACTTCAACATCATGAATTGACAACCTCAAGGTTAGGTACAACTTCAAACAGAAAGTTCATGTTACCGAGTAAAGTTGTAATTACATAATCATGGTTCAAAGTTACATTAAGGTTGCAGATTATGCTTCACGTCAGTGAATTACACGATTATGGTTGAAAGTTATAATACTTCGGTAGATGTACAACCAAGGTAGCATATTACACTTTAAAGCCACCAATTTATAACCTCAACGTTAACTACAATCTCAAAGAGAAAGTTTCTATTATAGGGTAAGTTTGGAATTACACGATCATGGTTCGAAGTTACATCCATAAGGTAAATTTATCCAATTAAGGTTATATGTTATGCTTCAACATACGCGAATTACATGATTATGGTTTAAAGTTATAATATTTTAGGTAGATATATGCAACCAGTGTAGTAAATTACACTTCAATAACATCATCAATTTAGAAATTCAACATTAACTAGAATCTCAAAGAAAAAGTTAATATTATGGAATAAGATTGGAATTACACGATTATGATTCAAAATTACAATGTTAATTTAAATTTACAGAGTCAAGGCAGCAAATTGTACTTCAACTTCACGAATAATTTGCAGCCTCATGCATTAAATAAATTAAATAAAAATACAAAGGGTACGGATCATACCGTTTATTACAATAATATGTTTTTTTTTTTGGTTGGTAACAAAATAGATGGAGACGGGAATTTAAATATATAACTCAAAATAAATTCTTTAAAAAAGTAAGTAGATAATATGGATTTTCATGGAAGGAACAAGAAGATAATTTGACTTTAATTAAGTATACATTTTTGCTTAGGAATTTAAGTCCTGATCGAAGATTTGCAAGAATATATACTTGTAGGAAAACCTAAGGGACAAGGCAAGCCGATTGGCAAACACGAAAAGAATTGGTTTTCTAAAACCTACAGGGACAAGGCAAGTACGAGCGCTCTATAAAAGCCCCACTCCCCTCAAATTTTGAAAGACCAATCGGAAAAACCTCTCGAGCTCTTTCAAATCAAACCTACTTTGAATTTCAAACGATAAAGTAAGCAATGGCCTCTATTTCTGATAACGAGAAGAAGAATATGGTGAAAATAACCCTGAAAAGCTCCGACGGCGAGGTGTTTGAAGTGGAGAAGGCGGTGGCTATGATGTCTCAGACACTCAAGTACATGATGGAGGACGTCGGCGCCGACAACGCCATACCATTACCCAACGTGACCAGCAGTACCCTAGCCAAGGTCATTGACTACTGCAGGAAGCATAATGATGGCGCAGCCGCCGCGGCCGTCGCTGCTGGGACGTCGAGCACGGTGGAGGTTTTGTCCTCTGTGAAGGCATGGTGGGAAAAGGAGGAGTTGTTGAAGATGGAGCAGAGGAGTCTGTTTGATCTCATCTTGGCTGCAAACTATCTCGACATCAAGGACCTGATGGATCTGACGTGTCAGGCTGTGGCTGATATCATCAAGGACATGAAAGTTGACGAAGTGCGGGGGATTTTCGGCATCAAGAGCGATCTCACCGACGAGGAAGAAGCCGAGATTCGTAAAGAGCATGCGTGGGCCTTTCAGTAAATTAACCTAATGAAGATGAATCCTTTTTTATTTTTTATTTTTTTTATTCAATTAGTTAAATTAAGATGAATCCTATTATAGGGTTTTTTAGAGAGTTTGATATTGTTTTGGTTAGGTGAATTAATATGGCGTGCCGTACATTTTTTCCAGGATTTTAATTACGAATACAGCAGTTTTACCCAATATTGATTAATTCTTAATACGTATTAATTAGAGCTTAATTATAAAGAATTCGGAACTGAAGCCAAGCGGCTCTGGATATATATTGGCAAATGCAAGCTTGTTGAAGTGGTCATAGATGATCAACACCGTTCAATCAAAATTCTAAAAACAACACGATTTTAGTGAAAAACAAAAATTAGGAAGGTAAAGCTAAAATGGACCGCATAGCTGTGTTTTTAATTTATATGTTATGATTTGAGTGTATGGCATAATTTGATATTTCTTTTTATTTTTAGGGTATAATAACAATAAACATTTATTTATATAGGTGTGGTACGGTATCATGCTCTGTAATTCAATTATACATGAACCATTTTCCGGACTTCTCCAATCTCTATAATTTTTTCACATATGTGCCCGAGCTTTTAGCTCCATTACTTGTAGAGACACTGGTCTATTTATTAGTAACTGATGTAACACTTTGTTATCTGTTGAGAATAAGTAAGTGCTACGGTTCAAGTGACATAACTCCTCCCGTATTTCCCTTCAAATTCTGTAAAAAGTCATGTTCTCGTCCGACAAAATCTGAAGCCTCAAAAAATTCTCAAAATATCCTCACTACACCAACAAAGACCTATGAGAATTTTCCCGAAAATTCAACAGTCTCCCTAGTAGCCAGGTCAAATAGTCTTCTACTTGTCAGGCGAGAAAGATACAAATTACAAATTAGCTAACACCACATTCTAGATAAACTAAATCCAAGTAGACCACAACCACCTCTCAACAACTAACCCATAAAACAATTAGAGCAAACTAGGTTGAATTACATATACAACCCAACACAAACCTATACCAACAATTTAGCAGAAGGTGATGCCTTCTCGTAGTCCAGGCACCTCGCCCCCCTACAGCCTAGAGAGTATAAACCAAACAACTATGAGCGGATATTAGAACCATATCGAAGCTTATAGAGACGCTAATAAAGTGATGATAATAATATTAAGAAAAATCATAATAAACCCACTTCGTCGAAAGCCATACTTGTCATAAGGCCCTTGTGTGTGTATATATACATACATACATAACTTACCAGAAACTCTTTAATTCACCCAACTAGAATCCACGCCCTATCCAATTGTCCATGTTATTATGTGACCCGGTTGAAACAGATCTCCTAAGTCTTAGTCCTACATCCTAACTGAAGTCATCACCATGAGCCGAAGCTCGATATCGTGGATCATCATGAGCAGTAACTCAATATCCCAGTTCATCTCGAGCCGTAATTTGATATCCTAGTCGTAGCTCAATATTCTGGTTCATCTCAAACTATTCCGGTCATATTCATCATCCATGAGCCATAGCTAGATGTCCTGACTCATCCCAACCAAAACATGATAACCAGGACAATCCAACCAAGGGACATGCTCTCCTAACTAGTGCCGAAAATACCTCAAAGTAATTGCTAGAAACCGAGAGTTCCAACCTAGGGATCTACTATCCACATGTCTGAATATATCTCAAAGATATGCAAGGGAAACCATTTACTATCTGCATAGGTAAACTCAACGAGCACATAACTGAAAACACATTAAATTCCTATGTCGGAGATAAACACGCATAACCAAAAATACCTCAAACCCATCTGGTCACGTGACCGAAAATACCTCAAAGTCATATATCGGAAACAAACATGCATAACTAAAAATACCTCAAAGTTATGTGGTTGGAGAAATCCCGAATCGTTGCCCAATACCTCTACCAAAGTCGTAACCTCAACGAGTACATGACAAAAATATGTCAACGTCATGCGTTAGAGAAATTTTTTCCTCACATGTTCGGAAATACATCAAAGACATGTAGTGGAAATCCATAATACTTAACCGAATCCAAAATCGTCAAACCCGATCTAAGCCCGAACTCCATGACTCCAAGCCAAAGAAAATACCCATATTTGGGACAAGTCTCGAGCCATATCCTAAATTAATAACAAACCCACAACACTGAACTGCACCCCAATAACCATATCACAGAGCTTAAGCCCATAATTACCTAATCAGGCCTAAGCCCAAAACGCTTTCAAAATATTAACCTTATTTATCAATTGTATAAACATAATCCATAATTCACAATCAATCATTTAAGCATAAAATTCCTTAATTCCAGGAATGTATAATTGGTAAGAATTCCATAAATCCACCTTGTTGACACCATATCTGACCAGACCCACTGGACCGTATACTTGAAGTCCAGGCTCCGTTCAAGGCCCAAAACCACCGAACTTGCACAAGCTCTAACCCTGGGCCCAATCCGGGATGCCACGTGGAGATCCATCCATCCTCAATTTACGTAACACGTGTCAGCACGTAAATCGAGAAGCATTTGTCCCACATCGAAACTTTGGGAATTGAACATCACACCTACCCATACGTAAGGGGTACACATTTCCCAATAAAGGTAACTAAGATTCACTATTCACTATTACTCTACCAAACTTACCATTTACTATTTCCTCTTACGAACAAAGTAACTGACTTGATCGTCGGAGAGCCTTAGGCCGGCACCACACCGGTGCCCGTACTAACGGAAACCCGTGATCCACTTGAGTTGACAGGTCACAAGAGGGACACGCGTCATTTGGTGATTGGGCAACGAGTAATCGACAGTTGGAACATTTAACGCTTCAACACACCTCCAATCTAAATAAATCAAATAACACAATTTACTTAATTCCCGAATCTTACAATTATACTAAAGCAGTTAAAAATAATCCCCCTTAATTACCGCAATTCATAATTAGTAATAGAACATTTAAAACATATTATTATGCATGCATTATGTTTTAGAGACCAAAAGACCACTCATCTCAAGGTCCAAATGAGTCCAGCTTTAAGCTATTTGGTCTCCCATGACCTTCGAATCTACCTCGCCTGCCAAAACTATACTTGGTGTTGCTAAATGATAATTATCAACCTAAAATCCAACCCCCCAGACCTCAAAATTTCACACGTGCCCTAAATGCATTCCAACTTTGGGCGTTTAAAATAACCCCCAAACGAACTTCGATTGATTTGAAATCTACGCCAAAAGATCTGGAATGTCGAAAGCATCAAAACATGATCCTCTAAAGCCCAAGGATGATCCTCGACGCGCCCTCACACTCCGGTGGAGGGGTGATAGTCCTTCCCCACGCGTGATTGCGAGTTCTACTCGCCTTCAAGCTCTCGCTGGGTCAACCTGAAACCTCCATAAACATCCAATTTCCAAAGCTTGATATCTCTCTCGCTTCTCAATCAATCGAAGTCTTTTAATAGTCAAAACCTATTTACTCGAGCCAAGTAATCCAAAATTGAATTAAAAGTCACATGCATGCCATGTAGAATTTAATTGTAATTTTTTTGGTTTAGGTTTATGAATTTTTTCTAATTGAGGTATCTTCATGTTTCGAACCACCTTTGTTTTCCAAAAATCCCGAATCCAGTTGCAGCCAATGGCGTCCAAATGCTTCCGTCTTAAAGGTCATCAAGTGAGAGAGACAGGGTTGTGTACCCCTATTCCGCCTATCGACCTGTCCGGGCCTCGGCAGTGGTCGAGGAAGCGCAACCAAGCTCAAAATCAACCCAAGAATTCCACTCATCCTCTTGCTGCCGATTCGAACGGGCCTCAAAAACCAAATATCAAACCCCTGGAACCATCGCCTCCGTCCCTGCCTCGCCGGAGTATCTTTAGGTTGAATTCGCCGACGACTGAGGAGATGGACGACTTGGCCTGATGGCGCAGCAAGCTGATGATGGCTTCAAGGCTTTCACATCCTGTTCCTTGTGCAAGAAGCAACTCCGAGATGATAATCACGCGTACATGTATGGCCGTGAGTAATCTCTCAAATTGAAATTCAAATATTTAACATTAATTTTGCGCAAAAGCGTTAGTAATTCTAATTTAATCTCAATTTTTTTTAATCTCTGATTTCGGTCTACTCTTTTATTTTTTTAAGTTGATTAATTCCTTCCAATATTAGTGATAGTATTTTAAGAAAATTTGTTAAACACGATGGGGGATTAACTTTAATTTTGTTATTAATATAATTCCGAGTATGTCACTATATATAATGTACTAAATTCCCTTCCATAATATTATTGTATTGAAAAAAAGTATTAACCCACATATCATTTTGATGATGCAGATACCTCAATTAGCCCTCATCAAAGGGCTGGGTCAAGCAAGCCTGACCCAAATTTTTGGGTTTGGATCTAACTGGGCGGATTTAGTCACAAATATAAAAACTCATACCCTTTGTCGAATAGAATTTGGATCGGGTTTTTAATAAGGTTTATGGGCCAGGCCTAATAACCCCACTTAGACCGAGCTCAATTAGGGTTTCCAAAATAACTTATTCAACAAGTTATGAAGTTGATATATATATATATATATATATATATATATTCAAGATGCTACAATAATATCTATCACTGTTTGGTGAACTTAATTGGGCAAATTAACTTCAATATAATTCATTGAATATTATATATATATATATATATGTATGTCAGAAAAGTAATGTTCCATCATAATATTAGGCAAATACGTTAATTAATAAACTAAAAATCTCTGTTTATATTGTGTTTAATCATGTCAAATATAATTAATTAACTAGTTTTAGTTTAACGATGATGTAAATTACATTATGAATGCTTCTAAATTTGATTCTCTCTTGCTTCGTCCTTTGGCATAAAAAAATATATATGAATATAATAAATATCATCCTATCTAAACATACATATAATATATATATATATATGCATTTTTCATCTATGACCTCATGATCATAGAATCACTTGATCTATAATTATTTAATATATTTGAGCATATGAGCTGGGGTTATATGAATGGGATGTGCTGGACTTACTGGACTTTATTAGGCTCGGGCTTATCAGGTTTGAACACCCTAATTTCAAGTCCAGCCCGTCAATTTTCGGACCGAGTCAACCCATAGCTCGTAGCGGGCCAAGTTAAATTTTTTGTTAATGAGCCTAGGGGTATCTACAAGCCCATAATCTTCTAGACCAAATAATGAGGGCTTCCTAAATGCATTTTGCTCCCGGCGATGTAGGGATGATGGTTTTCGACCGGTTTGATAACAAAATTGAGGCCGGAGCCAAAGCAAGACAAAAGGGAATTTTGATCTATTCGTAGCGCCTTCTTTGTTAATAGCAAAATTATGGAAAAATTACTACTTATTTCTTAAAAGCTGCGTCAAAATCTTACATGCGCTCTAATTTAACAGACCTCAATCAATTTTCCTTTTTACTTGAAAGTCCCTGACGCTGTTGCCGTTGTTTGTCTCTTATAAGAAATTATTAAGAATTTACTTTTTTTTATCAAACTCTTATAAGAAATTAAAATTGCATAATTTTATATAGCTTATTAATCTGCTGATTTTTTTTTGGTATAACAATATTTTGGTTGTGTTTTTTTAATCAAGAATAAAATTCGTATTTTCTGAAATTTAACAGTAAGTTATATAAAATTTTAGGGAGAAAAGACTTAGGGTTTATGGTTTAATTCTTGAATTTTGGATATAAAAAATAAGCCCAAAATCTAAAAACTAAACTTTATGTCATTAACAATTAATCTAATATTGTATTACATAATAAAAAAAATTCAAATTTGAAGTTTAAATGATTTTACGGGTTTTCAAATCCAGACGTATTCAATTAGGATTTTAATAGATTTTATACAAATCAAGGTGTATTCAATCTATCTTTTAATAGATTGTTTTAAAATTCTTTAAAATCTAGGTGTATTCAATTAAGATTGTAAAATACAATTTACAAATAGAGGTGTATTCAAAAGTTGGATGATTTCATATGATTTTTTAAATTGGTGGATTTTGATAGATTTGCTAATGAAAAATACACATATTACTCCACCATCAAAATCATGACACCTCACCTAATATTTCATTGGATTTGAAAAAAAAAAAAAACTTCCTTCTCAAAACATTTTTACGTTGTCCCCCTTCCTTATCCTAACTAAAACGGCACCACAACCACTCTCAGTAATAGAACCAGCACCACCACCACTGTCATTTTTTTTTATGGAAACAGTTATTCAAAAGAGAAGACAACATAACAAGATATATTAATAACAGATGTTACATGGAACAAGACCAAATCCCCATCTGGAAATACAAAACCATAAAGAGCCAACTAACAATCCTAAATTTGACTTATAACAAGCTCACGCTTCATTCTTACCCCTCTTTCTGTTCTTTCCTCCATTTCCCTTGGTTTATTGGATTGAACATTCTATTTGCAGTTACTTTCCTAATTTTTTATAACTTTGACTGGTTACTTTAATGTATTTTGGTTTTTGTTTTTGTTCTTTTTTTTATGATAATTACGATGATAAAACGTTTTATTAAGCTAATTTCGTTTGGAAGAGTGTGACTACGGTCTTATTTCATTGTTTTGGTACGAAATTTTGTCTATTGAAAGAAGTCATGTCTAATACTTTGTAGTATGTGACTGTCATCACCGAATGATAATGGGGAGAGGAGAAATGGGGAATGTGCACATCTAGTCCTGTTGGACATGGTTTTATATTTATAAAATCCATAGAAACACTTCAAAATCTATATAAATTTATTAAAAAATCTATTAAAATTTGAAATGATTTGAGTAAAATCATATAAAATAAGGTGAAATTATATAAAATCCATTATAATTCTAAATTATTTAAAATCTATTAAAACCCATTAAAATCTCAATCGAATACACCCCCCTAAAAGTTACCACATTCTTAAAAATTTTAAAAAGGTCAATTTTATTGCTTGAATAATTATTATAGCGATTATGTATTTGAAGTTTCAAAAATAGGGTTAGTGAAATTTTGAATAAATATTGATATTATTAAAGACTTATTAATGAATAATCCTAAAATTATCTTATAATTTAAAGACGGAATATGTACAAAGTGGAAACTTCTGTTTTTATAGAAGCCTTCAAGCTTGAAAAATAAAATGAGTCGTGGTGCCTCTGAGTCTCCTGGTTTTTCCAGGGTCTTTCTTTTGGAATATAATCTCTTGATTACCCCCAAAAAACAAAAGAAGAAGCCATTTTTGCAGGTTTTGGTACTTTTGTAGTTTCAGCAGCAACATATGCAGAAGTGGTGATGGAGGTGATTGCAAAATGTGTGTCCATTAGGAAAAAGAATCTCTTTTGCAGGCCAATTATGAGATTTCGACATCAACTGTCAAGACCTGTAAGTTTTGGTTTGCTTGTCAACTTCATGAGCAGGAAGTACACAACCCTTTTCAGTAAATAATTACCAAAACCCAGATTTCTGCGGTAACAAGCTTTATTTATTCTGTGCTGCCCTAATAATATTCACGAATTCTTTTTCCTCTGCCTTTTGAAGCGAAAATAATAAAGTTTAATATACTTAGCACTCCTTTCTTTTATCTTTTTCGAAATCGTAATGATTTTTCTTTATTATTTTCAAATGTTAATCCTTCACAAACCCTTAAAATCAAGTTTTAAAAAAAAACTGCTCACCTCTAACCTGTCAATAGTTAATGTTAGAAATAATATCAGTTGGATTCGGTGTCGTATTTAAAAATTCAAATCAGTTAAGAGTATTTTATAATTAATATTAATGGTATTTTTTTAATCGAAATAATTTTGTAATAATATTTTAATTCTAAATCCATCATAAAAAATATTAATATTAGAAAGGAAATTTTATATAGACAATTGTAATGGCAATAAAAATAAAAATATATAAGTAACGTAACGACAGTAAAAATATATAAATAATGGTAATGATTAAAGAATTTTATGAGTATATGTTTATTCAATTTTTAATATTAATTATGTTATTTTCAATTTGAGTACTTAATTATATTATTAGTATAATTGCATCTACATATACACGTAACCAAACAAAAATTGGCTGGCGGACTTCAAGTAGCTCAACCACTGCCTGGGTTGATGGGTTTTTCCTTCAAAATGGGTGTTTTGCAATGAAATCAATGAATTTGATTCTTATATAGTTACCCGGATGGTTAATTAATCTATTATTCATTATTAAACTTATAAGAGTAATATACTATATTGCTCGTAAAAATATAAATTACTCACTGAAATTTTTTCAGAATTATTAAGAAAATTTGATTACTCAAATTAAAAATCAAACTCAATTCTTTCGATCCACCCACTATAAAATTCTTTTAAACAGAGCATGCAAATTATAGTTTTTGGCACTATATTGTTTAGTGATGGTGCCAATAAAATACCCGTTCTCTCTCAGTGGACCTCACTTGAAATAATGATTTCAATTTGGTGATAACTGCAAAACTGCAAACTGTTAAAGACAAATGTGGAAAATGAAATGAAACCCACTACAAAAAATGGGTAGTTAAAAAGTGCTTTCCTAGTTTATTTACCACCTCACAGATAAAAAGTAAAAAGTACCAACTTTTCTCAGTAAAATCATATGCCACAACAGAGAGGCCAGAAGAAGCAGGCTTGGGATTTCAGTCAATGGTAAACGCCATTGTTTTTCTTTCAACATATTTTCTACTTTTTTTTCTTTTGTATTTATAACAAAAAAGATGTAAGAATATATACTTATTTTGACCCTATTCAGTCATCATATATATATATAATATATATTCCTAATTTCTAAAACAAATAAAGAATCGTGACTTTCAAAAATAAAATAAAAAACAAAACTCTCGTCTTCCCCACTTGGCTTGTTCTGATTGGCTGAGTTCATCCTGCAAAGGAAAAGTATCTAAAAGTAAGCTTATGGGCAAGTAATTATTAATTAGTACTATAAGCATAGAAGTAATCACTTTTGAAATTATTCTAGTACCTAATAATTGTGCAAAGGCATGAACTGTTTGTGAGTCTTGTGACTCAGAGCAACTTTGAGTTTCCTGTGGGGTAGGCAAGAGGTTAATTCTCGGATGATGTTCTTCAATTACTGCATACATTTTTTCTCATCGTCAAATTATCTCTAGGAATGGTAAATTAGACGATGTGAAAATATGTATAGCACGAAACATCAGTCTACTGAACTGTTTTCGCTGTACAGTTTGTCGTTGACGTGTGAAGTTAATTGAACAAAATTGTAAAATTAGCACCTGGTAAGAGAAAATTAGAGGTTAAAATTAGACAAGGAAACCAGAAAAAAAGCAAGAGAGGTCAAAAAGAAATAAAGAGTTACCTTTTTCGGTTTGTGGGCTAAGAACTGTCTCCATCTTTCAAAGGATGAGTTTCTTCAAAGTGATTCCCGCCTGCAACTGGGGACCAAATTTTAAATAAGAACAAAACAAGCATGAAATGAAATCTTCTGCTCAAGAAAAAGGAAAGAGAAAGAAAAAAATACTCCAACACTTTCAGGTTACTAAAAGAAGCATCATTTCTCCCATTGCATGAGTTTTTATCTAGGTATCTTCTGCTGGATCAAAACCTAGGGATTCAAGGATCTGACTGAGACTGACAACAACGAAGTTAAAGATTCTTATACCCTCGGAAAACCAGAATGCGCAAGAGCGTGACAAACGGAAATTTCACGAACGATTTAGGATATGCAAACAAACTACATTTGGTAGGAAAAATTCCAACTCGTATGCAAGTGAAACAAAATGTATTTTGACTGATTAAATAAAAAAAGGATCATCATTCATGCCAATCTTCAAGGGCATGAACTTTGTGTGGAGAAAGAGAGAGAACATACATGAATGGAGGACAAATGTGGGTCACGATTGTTCCCTCGGCCTCTAGAAAAAGTTTAGCTCGGTGTATCCATGTGAGTAAGGAAGAAGCTCCTCAACTTCGATCCTTGAACTAGAATAACTCGTGCTTTTCTTCAACCGGTTCTGGCTCAACTCAACCTCAGCCCAAAACACCCCATAAACTGGTCTGTGATCTGAGAATCTGGATTCCCCACGGACGTAAGATAATTGTTGGAGACCTTCTCCATACCACAATATTCTATCACACCTTCACAAATTAAAAAAGAATAAATAAGTTAGTACTTAAAGTTCTTCGTTATTGGCAGTCCACATTTTATTTCATGCAGA
Organism: Prinsepia uniflora; assembly: GCA_032719365.1. Classification (NCBI taxonomy): domain Eukaryota; kingdom Viridiplantae; phylum Streptophyta; class Magnoliopsida; order Rosales; family Rosaceae; genus Prinsepia; species Prinsepia uniflora. The sequence continues at coordinate 26,091,194 of CM064871.1, read as the reverse complement.
CCCGTCTATAGGGTAGGAATTATGGACTTACCAAGCAGGTGTTCGGCGTTTCTCCTTCGGATGCATATCATCCCCTGCATATCGGTCTGAATTTGTTGAGTACTTGTAAGTTGGTGGAAAGTAAATCTTCCCCTCATTCCAGCCCACAAACACACGGCCACGTTTCTGCTCTATCCGTAGCTGTTCAAAGAAAGAATGTCAGTTCAGGATGATAATTTTCCTATTGTAGTAAAAGTAAAGACAAGGAACATTATATATAGAACATGCCTGATCATTCTCTAACAAGGCCCTCCAATTTTGCATCTCAACCAATGCTTTAGCAGAGCGGTAAGTGAGGGAAATTCGGTAGTTTAAATCCCCAAGCCAAATAACTCGACTGGATAAGTCAAGAACAAACATGGTTAGAAAAAGAGGCTTACACATAAACCAGCAGATCAATGCTATAATGGTATCGAGTATTCAGTGGTTCATAAGAAAAAATCTTACTCATGCTCCAGGATTGTTTCAGGGGATTTCAGTGCGTTACAGCCATTAACCCGTGGAAACCTGGTCTTCCGAAGGATCTCCATGACATCAGAGTTCCTTCTCAGTTCATCACCTTCCTTCTGTCCTGAGGTTAAATGAGTACAGATGAAGCAAAAGGTTGTATCGTGCAAGGACATGCTAACTGAAATGGATCCCTGTAAATCAAAACAGAAATTTGATTTTCTTAGTTAATTATAACAAAGAAAATGCAACAAAAAGAATCAAAGACAGCCATTGTTATGTCAATCAATACCTTATTTCCAAGATAACCCATTAATCCTCTTCCAACACATGATACTTTCATGTTTTTAACATGATCCCTCAGTTCACTCTTGACCCAAACTGTAAGAAATATGCCAACCATTTGCTTGCTTGCAACTAAGTTGTACCTCGAATGCCCTCCTGGCATTCTATATCCATTCTCATTGGATCCAGATCCACCATAAGACATTGGTGAGAATAAAACAGTACTCGGTGAATCGCCGGGTCCATTATCATCATCAGATGAAGGCCATCTGGAATAGTCACTTGGCCTTGAGTAATCACTTGGCCTTGAGTAGTCACTCGGCCTTGAATAGTCACTAGGCCTCTGACCCCATCTGAAACTAGGATCATAATCACTTGGCCTGTGACCAAATATCACCCGATCACAAACACTGAACCTTCGATCAAGTCTAGGCTGTGAGACTGAAGGGTCATTCTCCGATCTCCAGCTAGGGGCTGCCTGGAATGATCGGCGTTGAAAGAAAGACGAACTCTTCTGCCTAGCTGATCCCTCGAAATCTGCATGTAGTTCCACAATTGGCTGTGGGATGGGAGATGGAGTATAGCACCCGCTACCCCCACTGGTACCAGGAAGATTGTTCAAAGTCTTCCGAATGAGAGCCAACCATTTCTTGGCAGGGCCATTGTCTTCAGCCCCAAGTACATTACCAGCATTTAGAGGAACTATCTCTTGAAATCTGAAACAGAAAAATAAACATATATTTTTTTTTAGCAAGGGGTCATAAACAGAGTTTGTTCGAAAAGATGATGAGACTGGAACAACCAAATCATACCCAAGAACATAAATGTCAGCAGGAGGTGAGGCATGAAGCCAATCATCTAGTTTTAAATTACTTGGAGGAGATCTTCCAGCCACATTCCATGTAGCCACAAAAATGCTGCACAAAACAAATCAAATAAACAAACTCATAAGTGACACATTCGAGATAAAGTACTTTACAAAGACATTGTTAAAGAAGATATAAACGTTTACCTATGATTCTCTACATCAATGATTCTAGGATGGTCAAGATTCATTTTTCTCCGATGGACCCTCTCCGGGTTCTTGGTAAATTTCTCTGCTCATTCAAGTGAGAAAAGAAACATGAGGAAAAGAGACCAAAAATACCCACGTCTTAAATCAGTGTGGTCAGATTATACTCAACCAACCTGTCTTGCTTTTCTTAATTGTGCATGGTTCCCTCTCTGCGAAACTAGTCCTGTATTCAACCTGATCACCTCCTGAAGAAAAAAATTATCAGTAATGACTAATTTTAGGTAAAAAAAAAGTACCAAAAAAACACTTAAATGTTCCAAGTTGGTTTCATATATAGCGAAAAATAGAGTGGAAATTATGCAGAATCAGAATAGCTATAAATCAGAACAGAGGGATTGCTGAGAAATTGGAACAAAACTAAGTCAGAAATTAGAATGGCATTTAAATTACCGGAAATTGGTGAAAACCAAAATTTGAATTGGGTTAAAACTTCTATAATTTTCTCTAGGATTCTCATAGTTTTCTCAGCAACCAAACAGATAAAGAGGTTAAAAAAAATGATCACATTGAAGGGAGAAAAAAGTGGTAGTTACTGTACTGGGCTCAAGATTATGTCACCCAAAACTCCAATAATTATTTAGTAATAGGAATAACCACTCAAATACAAATTCAAGACAAAGAAAAAACAAAGATTTCCACCTCCATATTTAACATCATCTGCCTGAAAGTCCTCATTTTTGCTCTTGATATTGAACCACTTTCTGACCATTTTCTTTGACCATGAGAGCTTCACCAAAAGACAAAGAATCAGCCAACAATTTCCAAATATCAAACAAAAGAAAAATTAACACAAAAACAAATAATTTTTCTGCAGAAGAAAGTGAAAACAAATAAATAAAAAACCTTGCTTTTCTTGGAATTCTCATCTCTCATTGTTTCACTATTACTTCATACAGCTCTCCAGATTATCTCCTCCCCCAATTTCTGGGTTTTCACTCTGGGAAGCTCTAGATTATGAAAAAGTTCAGTTCCTTTTGCTCTGAAAACAAAATAAGCTTCAAATGCTGAAGGAGAGGCAAAACAAATGGGGTTTTGTTGTTTAGGTGTTGTGTTATGTATACGCACTGATGGAAGTGTTGGAGGCTCAAAGGAGCAAAAGCCTAGAAGAAGAAATGTGAAAGAGCAGAGAGAGAGAGAGAGAGAGAGAGAGCGAGAGGAAACAACGCTTTAATGCGTGGAAGTGAGATGAGATTCTGAGGTTGAACTAGACAATGCGGCAGACATAGACATAGAGAGGAAGAGCGAGAGGCAAAGTTTTCCTCTTTCTCTCTCTCTTTGAATCAAAGGGGCCTCGTTCTTAGTAACAACAGCAAAGTATCGAATTTGAACAGTATAAAGTGAGAGAGAGAGTGTGTGCTTTTTTTTTAATTATTATTGTTAAATTTATTTTATTTTTTTGTTGTTCTATAGGATGATATGGGCCAGGTAAAAAAAAATTGAATGATATGTGGGGAAAAGGCAATAGTGCAGCGGTTTACTGACATTTTCCTTCCAAAAATATAGAGTTTGGAGTTCGACTACAACTGATGATGAGGTATTTACATCGATGTTTACAAGATTTGAACAGTGCAGATACATAACACAACACCTAAATACCATTACTTAAGACGACTACTTTATAGTTGAGAATATATCTCTATGGAGTTGCAAAATTAAAAAGTAAGCATGTTCTAACTTGAGATTGAACTACAACATATGTATTCTAACTCGAGATTGAACTACAACATATATACATATATATATATATATATGTGATTATGTAAGTCAAATTCAAGAATTTAAACCAGTAGTATCAGAAGTACAGCAGTCAAGTGTAGTGCCATTAGTTTTGTAATTTTTGTATGAACATTGGAAAGTAGGGAAAACTCTTGTTACAATTCCTAAATTTTACCCTAATATTAACTATGATGCTTGAACTTAATTATTAGTTAGAAAGATTCATGAACTATACCCGAATGTATACGAATCATCTTTCCGTTAAAATATTAACATTTTCTATTAAAATTTAAGAGCATGATTATCTTTTTTTTTCATGGCACCAACCAATGAGTTGCACCAGATTTCGTTGCCAAAGTCGACTAATCACCCTTACTTCTGCTGCATACTCTTTCAATCTTTGTCTAGACCTCCTCGATATTTCTTTTCACTGCTACATATTTGTTCAAATGATCATCTTTTATGATTCCTCTGTAAACACCGCCAATACCTCCCTCTCCAAGCTTTTCTTCTTCCAAAAATCACATGTGGCACGAGCCAATATAACATAAGAAAACTTCTATGGGCTTGCCACTTTTCCAAATTCATCATCAATCGAATCACAAACCATTAAATGATCATCTTCATCATTGTTGCTTCCACTACTTCGTTCCCTTTTTTTCCTCTACTTCACCAAGATGAACCAGATCAAAACAATCCCACCCACCAATATTATAAATCCACCGATCCATATCCCAATTGATATTCCTAGATTTCCACCCTTTCTTGGTGACGTCGCACGAGGAGAAAGATCCGATCCGACGTCAACTAGAGAAGTTGAGTCGAAACTCCATAGGTCGACCCTATGCAGAACAGCAAGATTATCGCTGGCTGAAGCAGAGAAGATGACAACCACCTTGTCGGGCAAGTAACGATTCAGGCCAACACTGTAACAAAGATGCCCTGTGACTCGAACTCCATTAAAGTAACTAGTGAAAGCAACGGTCAGATTTTTTGAGGTGGTGTCATAATTAACCGTGGCATAATTGATTTTTCCATCCATAATGCTATCATTCCAAGGCACGGTAATCTTAGACATGGCTAAGTTGACGTCGATGTCGACATGTTCGCCGACGGGATCTTTGATGCCATGAGAGAATTTTGTTAAACAGTAAATAGACAATACTGCCCTTAATTTTTAACAGAAAATGTTAACATTTTAACGGAATGATGTTTCGTATATATTTGAGTATAGTTTAAGGACCTTTCCAATTAATATTTAAATTCAAAGATCATAGCTAACATTAGAATAAAATTTAGTGACTCTAGCACCAATTTCCCCGGAAAATATTTTAACCCCAAAGCTAAAGGCAGGCCCAACATGATGGGGCAACGGGCATGTCGCTTGGCTTTAGCTTCCGAGCAAACACGACTCGGTCAGAGAAGAAAGGCTGCCCACGGTCAGCAAAGTGAAGGGCAGGTTTAAGATCCAGACATGAGACATCTACCATAACCCTATAGCAAGCTGTATCCTTCTTCCCCATTTTGGTCTACCCATCAAAGTAAAAGCACCGGTTATTAAAGAAGGAAAAAGAAAAAGGGAATGTATCTGCTGTGCTTGTACTATTTTTGTTTTCTGTTGCTCTTTTTTAATTTTGTTTTTAATTATTTCTTCTTTTTGCTAGCAAAAAATGTTTGGGGTTGAAGGAATAGTGTGGGTATAATATTGACAAACAAACAAAATTAAATTGTTAATACTACTAAACTATTGATCATATTCCTACATGGGTTTTTTGGGATTTTGTGAAATCTGTTGGAGTTTTAGGGTTTTGGAGGCATTCGTTCAACTTTAGTCTTTAAAGTTTAAACCCCATCTATATAAATCAATCTCCTCTCAACCAACTTCATTTGTGTCTTTTTAGGTTTTTCCAAAGTTCCAAACTTTAATTTTTTTTTTGTTTTTTGAGCAATGTGCATGTGTCGTGTATGGCTTGATTCTCTATGTTGTTATTATGATTTTGGATATTGGGTTGGGGGAATGTTTACAAAGAAATTATGAGGCTTTCTTGGCTCTACCTAGGGTCTGTGTGTCCTTGGAAACATATGCAGATGTCCCAAATTTTGGGTGTTGGGGTTCCCTTTTCAATCCTTCAGAAGCTACTAACTTATCTACGTAGGTTGATGAGTTTGAATACATTAATTTGATTTAATTTTTTTTATAATGCAAATGATATCTATTTGAAATTGAGTTGCTATAATATTATCGTCACTTTGAGGTTTTATTTGATACACAATAGTTGTCACATTTAGATTTTATTTTAAAAATATATAGTGATATTTTACTTTAACTTCTGAGATGATGCGGAATTAGTTCACAATGAATCAGATACTATGTATCAAACTTAATTTATTACATAAAAGTATATAATGATATTTATATTCATAAAAGTTGAACATGAGACTTCTCCCGATACTGATTTGTTGTAATTTCTAAATTAAAAATCAATGTCATTCGAAAAATCATACTACAATCTCTATGGATCCTAAGTCCATACATATCAAATCTTAATCTATACAAAACCATGAAAGTGAAGTAAGAAAACCAACTAAACAAATGATTGTATTGATGTTCCAAACACGCTACACTATTGAGAACCATATTAATAATTTCTCGAAATCAAATAACTGTAAAATCTGCTTCAACAAAGTTTCAAATATCTCAAGTTAAAGACCATGGAAAAAAATCTATAAATATATACACACATATTTGCTGACTTTGTATTTAGAATGCACTTCCTATACGTATTTTTGAAGTGAATAAGTATTTTGTATATGACATGAGCAATGTATATCTGTGTGGCCACAGAAAGTGTACTTCCTACATCTAGTTTGATGTGGCCGCCGCCCACGCCGAAGCCTAGCTCCTCTCGAGCATGCAACAAAACCGAGCGAAGTTTGAAAGCCATATTTGAACAACGACAAAAAGGTTTTGTTTAATGGCGATAGGCTCCCAAAGTTTGAAGTCCTAACCTCTTGATTGACTGCTGGTACATATTAAAACCCTTAATAGTAATCCAAGAGGCAAAGATGGAGAGCTAGGCTGTCTTTTGCATTTTTTGTATTAGCTTGATGCAAATTTAATTTAGCTAGTTGTGTCATGATTCATCTTAATTGGGTCTTAAGGCATTGATTAAGGGGGGCATACTTTTCATCTCTTTACAAGACAAAATATATTCTTCAGACGGCGAAACAATTGTTGTTGGGGGTACCACAAAGGACTAAATCCAAATCCACTCACAATCACACTACACAAGTTCCAAATGGGAACTCTTAATACTATCACTTCACTAATTCATTAGCCTCCTCCACTAACTAATTCTAGGTTTCTAATTATATATGATGAGAAATTGGTCCCAAATAGATATGAAAGATTGGGACCTGCTTGAAAATGCATTAATTGTTGCCTTTGCTATCCAGATATAGAAGAAACCCTAGCGGTAACAGCTAATCCCACTCACAATGTTGCATTTCCTTTTAATTGACCTTTATCAGTGGAGCTCAATCTTTCTATATTTGAACTCTAGCTAGATGCCTTTTTTTTTTTTTTTGAAGATACGATATTTTATTTATAAAATAAAGATCCAGAATAAATACAAGTTAAGATTCTATAAGTGACGATAAATATGAGTAAATACCTTTAGTGATTATACTCGACATTTTTACGTCAAAATGATCTAGCACAAATATAAGCAATATATTCAACTTTCACTTTTGTCAACAACGAAAAAACGACGACTAGAAACTACCCTAATAAGCCTTGAGGCCCCAAAAGGGATGGAGTGATCATCAAAGAAAAAAACAATATATTTAGCCGCATAAAATACAATTCTCTTGTGAGAAAATATAAGACCCGACCTTCGAAGAAATTTCCCTTTTTTTTTCTTTAAGATAAAACACACTAGCAATTAGAACAACCTGCAAATCATGAGTAATTAAACACAAGTATGGTATTATATATGACTATGTAATATCTCTCTCATTAAAAAAAAAAATATTGCAGTAACATTCGCGGAGGGGATCATTAGAGGACATCAACCTCGTTTTTACGAGAATCAAGCCTAATTTTTTTAATCAAATACACAATAGATAAAAATACCACTAGACTAATAGTACTAGTGGCAACAAAAATTGATAGAAAACATAGTTAGTCCAAAGTTTAGTTGGACTTGGACGAAGGTAGATCATGTTTTTTTTTCTTATACAGTGACATTGGACGAAGATAGATCATGTTCAACATCCGCAAGAGAGTTAGACATTGAAATAGTCTCATTTTCATGTACTAGAGATGCGTACGTTACTTTTTTTGTTCGACTTAAAAAACTCAATAAAATTTTAATAAGAACTTTTGACATGTTTTATGTTCTTATTATTTGATTATTATTATCATCTAATAGCAATGTCATTTACTAAAAAAGGGCATGGAATTATAAGGAGTAGACTTCCAAGTTTAAAACTTAAAATAAAAATTATGAGTACTAAAATTCCCTACGAATTTTTAAAACATGTATGTAATAGTGAGTGGACTTCCATATTGTTGATCAAGGTTATCTAATCAGCAATAAATTATTTAATCTTCATGACACGGTGAATAATTATGTGCGTTTGCTTTTTGTATATGAATTTCAGGGTGCCATTGTTTTCGTTTTGCTTAGGCTAATTAATAATTATGTGGGTCTTACTCTTAGTCCTAGGGAATGATTTTGATGAAACAAGAAGAGAAAAAGTGAATTGAAATACTGCAAAAGAAACTTGTAGAGAGAGAGAGAGAGAATTGAGAATTGAATAATCAAAGACAGGGACTTGAGAGGGATGGGCCATCCCTTGTATATGGATATCTAAAGAGAGGGAAAAAAATGAAACAAAGTGGCCCTACTCGATTGAATTGGAAATATACTTGAAATTCTTCTCCACTTTGACAACCTTGAGGATTTGATAAAGGATTTTCATGGAAATGGTATCTAACCATATCATATTCTTTTGATTCAATAAGGACATTATGAAAAAGGGAAATTTGGACATGCATACTCATCAATATATGTGCACCACACCACTGTAGGCTCAGAAGGATGCTATGTTGCTTGCTAGCTAGTTGGAATATTTTTACTCCATCAATTGGAGTCGGGTCTAATTTAATTGATGGGTCATTTTGCTTGTATTGTCAATTTTTTTTAGTATTTTTTAAAGTATTTCCATTGACATTTTCTTGTACTAAAAATTTGAAAAGTTTAAATTATGACTCTTTTCCTAATGTGTAAATACAATTGCTAACTAGTTAGAATGTTTTTTGTCTTTTAATTTGATTTGGGTCTAAATTTAAGTGTATATATATTAATATATACGTATATTCCTAACTCTTGACAGTAGTTTTCTTAACCATTCGATTAATTACTGTCGTGAATATTTAATTTTGCAAAAACTAAATAGTTTATTGCGATATTGATTTGTGGAGGTGGTACATTAATTCAATATGTTAGTACGTTGATGGTCTCATTTTATGAATAATTGGAAAAATCTCCACAAACTCTAACCTCAATCATTACAAAAACCGACCTCTAATTACACAGTGAATAAAAATACTACTATATATATACCTGTAAAATGTTTTTGAGCTGGCTTGCTCTTCCCTTTTATGGGGATTTTTGTTTGCAAAAATTGGAAGCTTTAGCCACGTACCGAGGCTTCGATGGTGATTCCCGCGAGATTAATTTGGCAATTTCTAAACCTAGTAACTAAAGATATTTTTTTCCATGATCGTCATTTAACTTTTGAAGTTTATTTTGTATTATTCTTTTAATTATAAAATATATCATACGTTTGATATTTATTTCTTAAATAAAAAAAGAAAGTCCTACACAGGCACCTTAAAATCAAAATTGTGATCCTTGTCTGTATGGAAGAGATTGTGAGGAAGTGGTATCTGGGGAACACCACGTTCATGGATTCAAACAAGACATAATTATAATTCCATGAATTTCATAAATGGTGTATCTCTGAGACTCTGAGTTGATGGATGGCAATATGGCATATATCTCTTAGTCCCACACTCCCACCCATTGACTCTCACACCAAATTCAAGAGACTAAGACAGTGCGTATCTACGTATATAAATTTTAGAGCTAATAGGAAAATTCCTTCCACAGTGATCCACTGAAAGCAACTACATGATGATCATGAATTGATTTATACTCAGTTCATTTGCACCATCCATAGATCGATCTACCACGTTGATAATTATTCCAATAATTGATACGAATATCAACTATATGTATATATGTATATATATATATATCATAATATGAACATTTCATTATCTAAATCATCATTTCAATAATATTTTTGTGAAAAAAATAAACAAAATTCGATGGTGTTTAATGATTTATATGTATCAAATAACTCACGATTTTAATAACAATTATTAAGATCCTATCCGATAACAAACATGAAATTGAGAATTTAAAAAGACTAGAATACCCCTTTGAGTTCCTGTTGGGCCTTGTGTACTTGGCAAAATTGGGTTGGGTTTTGTGTAACTTGAGCCCAAGTTGGTCCCAAGCCATTAGTGGTTTGAACTTCAACGCTGGAAAATGATGGTAGATGTTAGTTGATGTTAGTTAGCTCATTTGCTATCATGTTGTTATATTTTGGTGTGACTGCTATTTTTAGTCAAGACTTTTGAAAATGACAAATATACCCTCGTTGATGTTTGTGTAGATTTTAACATGTGTTTACTATTATGAATTCTATCATGCTTGCATTAGCTCCCGAGATGTGTGTATAAGCATGTGAATGTGTTTCAAAAGTTTTCCTCATTACTTGGCTATCATATTTCTAATCATGACTTGATTGAGACTGTTTGTAGATTACCATTGTAAGAGTTGTGATGTATGCGTGTTACACATGAGATGTGTCATACCCATATACGATTAGCCGATATCTTTCTACCCATCTATTGGCCACAAACCAGCCTCCAAGAAATTGATCACTCGTGCTTACTCAAATATTAGTTAAATAACGCTAATTTGTCCTCCCCAGGGAACATAACGTGAAGGCGTTTTGCACACAGCTTTCATATAATCGAGCTACACAAGAGAATCCTAAATACCCTGCCTATCTTGTACACATAACTCGAGCGACGTAAGAGCAATACAAATAGTAAAGTATAGGTATTAAACTTATTGCTTTAGGATGATTTTTTTAGATTACATCTCGGAGTTTCTTTCCAAAACTGAGGGGTTATGTTACGTTTTCAACTTGTTTTCACTAAAATAAATTGTAAGGTCCATTCACCTTTCAATTTTTGTACCCCTCGGGTCTTAATAGTACTTCATGCTTACCGAGGAAAAGTTATTAGTTGCTGTGCTGACCATTACAATGGTGCCTTTAGGTGCTACCATTTAGAAATAGAGATTACTCAAGTAGTTGTTTAAATTTTATGATCATCAAACTAGTGTAATATGCTCCAAATTTCTGATGTCGCGGTAAATTATTGGTTCTTACTAATTATGTTTCACACGACCTCATAAAACTCATTATTTTCTACTTTTGACTTTCTTCTAAACGTCACTGTTCGGATGTCGGCCAGTATACCTCGATGTTGGCGCCCTTGTTGACTTTCTAAGTCAAGCTGTATCAATTTGGTATCAGAGCATAGTTTTAGGATTTCTCGTTACTTTGCGTACACATTGATGATCATAAATCCCGATTTCGCATGTTAGAGCCTCTCATCGGACAGTTAGTAGCGCTAGTAGACGCTTGAGTCTACCTACTTGCGACTTGACTCAAGTAGTCAACTAGTAGGAAAAAGATTTTGAGATAAGCTCTAACTTTTCTTCAGTGGCAAACTAGTTTAGTCTTTTGTCGAATTTCGTGTTTGGATCTTGTACACGATCTTAGAACTCGTCTGTGTGGTGTGAACAAGTTATTTGACTGTAAGTGTGATGACTTAGTTGTTAAGTTATCAACTAGGTCAAAGGGTTAAGTTAATATGTGAGATCTCAAAAACAATTTTGGAAGTTGGCGTTGAGCCCAAATTAACCAAAGACACAGAAAATGACTCAGCTAGGCTGTGACAGACCTATTAGAACTCGCTTTCCCTTAGAATTACGCTTTTCCGAGAAAGTTCAGTGAATCCATTTTAATCTAGTTTTGTATTGTGTTATGTTCCTATTTGAATTATAATCTTTAGGGTTATTTCGAAAGGGAGTTCTTCTAGAGGTAGTAAGGAAGATTAGAACCTTGGAACCACTTTTATAGAGTGTATCATGGGATCTGCTTAACCAAAGTGAAACTTGAGAAGTCTAGCATATTTTTCGCATACCCGATGAGGTAGAGCTGGTGAGAAGTTGCTTCCTTAGTGTGGTGAAGCTTGCTTAGTTCTGATTATGAAATCATGGAATTGTGGCTCTTTCACTATGACGTACCTTGTAAGTATCCTTCCTTCATACGTTGGTTGGAAGTAAGTGTGACAGGACCCGTCCCAATCCCCCTAGATTATCGTGGGACGTACCTGCTCCCGTCTAACACCGCGTGTCAGACCAGGGATAAACTCGTCACCCGCTCGACGTCCATCAAAGTACTCCAGGATCGGTGGTGGCATGTGATGTCTCGATTTCTACAACAGCCCCCATCCGCTATCAACCTGAAGGGTATTAAAACCATAAAAACTGTCAGTGGACAAAACAACAGTTTATTAAAATCGTTTATACCGAAAATCACATTTATACCCTTTACGTAAAAGTATGCATGCATCATAAAATCAGTTCATTTCTAATACATTCCGAAAGCAAGACACTTTTCTTTCCAAATCAAAACACCGTGAAAATTGCTTCTCAATCGAAGCCATTAACTCAGTAGGGTCTCAGCCCAAAATCACATCACACGGTGAAACATTATATCATATATATATATATATATATAACCCATCCTTGACATCCCTGATGTTTAATCAAAACCCGTCACGATTTCTATAAAGTATGCATACTACTCGGGTCTCATCTCTGAGTCTAACCCCTGGATCTACGACGTTTGGGATGACCTGTCTCCGGATCCTGTCCAAGCCTATATCATATCTCTCACTTCTGGGCATGTGCTCCCTCTCGGAGTCACTCATCTTAGGGAGTGGATCGTGACACTCCAAGATCATCGACGTTTGGAAGAGACAAATCCGCTCATATAGGAGGGTATATACATATAAGTGTGAAAACATTCATTTCATTCAAATCATAGTTCAACTGGGTCTCATACTTGAATCAAAATCCAGGATTCCTCGAATCCGTTTCAATTCTCAATCTCATAGGCCTTAGCCCAAATCCACATCTCAATAGGGTCTTAAACCCGAATTCTCATTTCATAAACCACAACTGGGACTCAAGCCCGATATCTCATGAAATCAATTGGGTCTCAAGCACGATACCATAAATCAACTGAGCCTCAAGCCCGATGCCACAATTCAACTGGGCTTCAAACCTGATATCATAAGTCAACTGGAGCTCAAGCTTGATATCATAAACCAATTGGGTCTCAAGCCCGATATCACAAATCAACTAGGCTTCAAGCCCGATACCACAATCAACTGGATTTCAAGCCCGATATCATAATTCAACTGGACTTCAAGTCCGATAGTTTCCAACTCAAATGGGTCTCATGCCCGATTTTCAAAACCATTCCATTAAACCATAATAGAAATACCAGCACGTATAAGCACAATTTAAAACCATAAATCTCGAAATACGTGCAAATACGTAAATCATAAATACCACAATCATATGCACTTAAGGCATCTCAAATCATCAATATAAAACATATAAAACAGTTATGCATGCATCACAATTTAGAAAGTAAGGTCCACTCACAAACCGTCCAAGTTGCGCCTTGATATGCGTGCCATAAGCCTCTCTGGGTTAATCACCATCACCGGGATTCCCAGGCCTGTCCATAACACACTAGAGAGTTACTAACTACTTCAATAACCTCTCATAAAAGTCCCCTAATTTTTTGGGATTTTAAACGTATTTTACGTAGGCTTTAAACCTTCAGACACCCAAAACTACCTTGAAACGGTGTCTAATCCACTCGAAACCTGTTCCAAAATGTTCGTCACATCGAAAGGATGATTTCATAAGTTGAACTCATCCTCAAATAGTGCCCCACGCTGTCAGGACCCAACCCTCCTCGGTAAAGACCCGACTCATCTAGCACCATATTGTCCGCTTTGGGCCTCCTTGCCCTTACCCTCACGGTTTTGTTTTCGGGAGTTCACGGTGCAACTTCCCAGGGGGTCACCCATCATGGAATTGCACCAGCCTTAACTCGCTTAACTTTGGGGTTCCAATCCCGCCCAAAGCCACTTGAGCTCCCAAAAGGCCTAGTGCTAGATAGGTGTGTTCCTACACCTTTAAGGCACACCACCATCCTCTCCCAGACCATTCCCCTCGCAAGAATGTGGGATTGTTCACCGTTCCCTCCAGGACACGAATTTTCAGGACCCGACCCTCCTCGGTCCGGACCTGACTCATCTAGCACCATATTGTCCTCTTTGGGCCTCGCCCTCACCGTTTTGTTTTCGGGAGCTCATGGTGCAACTTCCCAGGGGGTCACCCATCATAGAATTGCACCAGCCTCAACTCACTTAACTTTGGGATTCCAATCCCCCCCAAAGCCACTTGAGCTCCCGCAAACAAAACCATGAGGGCGAGGCCCAAAACGGACAATATGGTGCTAGATGAGTCAGGTCCTGACCGAGGAGGGTCGGGTCCTGAAAATTTGGTATCAGAGCCAGACCCCGACCGGGAAGTGTGCCAGCGAGGACGCTGGGCCCTAAGGGGGGTGGATTGTAAGACCCGTGTCCTGGAGGGAACGGTGAACAATCCCACATTCCTGCGAGAGGGAATGGTCTGGGAGTGGATGGTGGTGTGCCTTAAAGGTGTAGGAGCACACCTATCTAGCACTAGGCCTTTTGGGAGCTCAAGTGGCTTTGGGGGGGATTGGAACCAAAAAGTTAAGCGAGTTAAAGCTGGTGCAATTCCATGATGGGTGACCCCCTGGGAAGTTGCACCCTGAGCTCCCGAAAACAAAATCGTGAGGGCGAGGCCCAAAGCGGACAATATGGTGCTAGATGAGTTGGGTCCTGACCGAGGAGGGTCGGGTCCTGACACACGCGCCTCCATGCGCCACCTAAAAGCGCTGCGCGTGGAGCTCACGAGCCGGACTGTTCATTGTCTTCAACCTCCAACCGACCTGTCCAGACTGGTCTACTACACAGCCGGTCCAACCGAACCGGCATGACCAGTTCAGGGCCATTCCTCCCTCTCTTTTTTCATCTTTTTCCTCCTTTTTTCCATCAATCTTCTCTAATCTACCCTAGGGATTGTTCTATGTAATCAAAACCTAAAAACATGGCCTAGAACTCATTGGTTCTATTTTTCCTTCAAGGCCTATATTTCCAGCCCTTTCCCTAGGCTGATCAACCACTCCCCGCTGTCCAAAACCATTCCCAAACGATCATACAAACCCCATAAACACTCCCCAATCATCAAAAACAGTCCCCAACGTCCAAACCAAAAATTCAAATTTTGAAATCACAAAAGGGGTTATCGGGTTTTCACCTGTTTCCCGTGGTTTCTCCGCCGTCCATGGTGGTTAGTCGTCCTGCCACTATCATCTCATCCTCTCGCTCATCCTCAGCCTCACTTGGCTTCAAACTGAATCGGATGGGGAAAGGGTTTCATGGGTTTCGGGTTATTTGAATGAAAATGCAAAAGGGAAAAGATGCATATATCTGTGTAATTTGAGCAATGGATGAGTGACACTTGTCACTCATCCATTGGGCCTGATACAAATATATGGACCCACTTCCAGACAAAAGTCCACCCGTCTCGTGAAACGTGTAATAGTTCCTTGGAACTTCCGTGATCCGTAATTTTTTCATCGAAAGTCCGATTTTGAAGTGCCGCCTGTCTACGGACTCGTATCGACACGATCTAAATAATGTTCCTCGGTCCTTGTGCATTGACATTCCCGGGTCAAAAGCCAACTTTTTATCCTCGTTTAGGGGTAAAATCGTAATTTTTTCCTGAACGTATGATAATCCTCGACTAATCCCCGATTAGTCCAGTTAATCCATAATTAATTCTTAATTAATCCCCAAAATTTGGGACGGGTCGTTACAAAGTGCTTGTGGTCCAAGGAACTCATTAAACACATCAAGCACACTAAGTGTGGTTGATGAGGGCTTAGTGATTAGATGTATGGTCAAGGTTAATGATGGTAGTTGTGGTTGATGTTGATCTACGTTAGGCTACTTTGAATGGTTTTACATGGAAAATTATTACCTAATGTAGTATCATTTGGAAAGTAATTGGTTCATGTTGTTACGACAATTATTGGAAACCAATTTTGACAAGAACCACCTCGAAAAAGCTTTGATAATCATGTATGGTCTTACTTTGATCTGACAACTCAATAAAAGTACCTGAAATACCCTTAGGATTGTCACACATAAGACTAGAAAACCTGTCAGACAAAGGATGAACATCGACCATGTTAGAATGATTATTTTAATATATAGACCAAATATCATTCATCGTCATGTGGTCACCACCACACCAACCCACTAACCACAACGAAGCTGGAATTCAAAATCTTGTCTCCTTTCGAGCCCTAATCCATAACTGGCTTCTGTTCGAGTCTTTTCACTATATTCCAATTCTTCCCGAGTCTTATCGGGATCTTAATTTCATAAAAAAATCTATATCATATTTCCCCAACTCCCGGAAGTTCGATACGTATTCTAATTCGAAATATCAACATTTAGGGCATACAGAAAGACCTCTAAATAATGTTCAATGGTCTTGAAACCTATGACAATGGATTTCTAACAACGAAAACATTAAAAATCGTGTTGATCGGACCCTAAGGAGACACTGCATGTGCCTTCATGCATTGGTGGACGGCCAGTAAGTCTCCTCCACGTGCACTAAGTTATAGTCGTAAGCCCAGTCACCTGCTACCTCAATCTGGGTCAATCCGGATCTCTGGAATAATCAAAGTTCATCTAATCAAACCTAGAAACATATATGTAACATCAAAACACATAAAACATACCTTGATTCTATGAGAGGATGTGCAGAGTTCACGCTATGGTTTAAGCTCCATCACAACAGCCCTTTCATGTCTAGAATTCTAGCTACATAGCCCATCTTCATCGCCCAGGTCCAAGGAGAGTACTAGGGACCTTGATTTGAGGTTTAATGTTTCAAATTGAACGTTCTTAATCACTGCTCTTTCATGGGTCCTCCTCTCATCCTTCCTCACTCTTCTTTCTTCATTTCTCCTCACCAGAAACGTGACACCACTCTTCTACGAAGGCTTCATTTCTCTGGGCTACCACGACAAGCCCACAGAGAAAGGGTCCAGAGAGGATCCTGTTCTTTCTCCCAAAACCTGTGTGTGTTCATTCATTGTTATCCTTAGTTCCTTTTTACCCAGCACTCACACACATGCACAAGGTGGTATACTTCCCTTAGAGACACAAAGAACACAAAGAACATGAGCACCTAGAACACCCTTAAGTCTAACTAGGACCAGCTACCTTACTCAAATCCCCTCCTTCATCACGATGAGCTCATCAATGTCATCCCCTAGAGCTCGTCGGGACATATCGTAGAATAGGATCATAGTAAGAATTCATAAACCCTCGACAATGTCATTATCAACTTCGATCAACCCAGGTCTCACAATCACCATAAATTGAAGCGTCTTGGCAAGATGAGCCCAACCATGCCTTATTCCACATCCTTTGTGCAATTGGGAGTGAGAATCAAATAAAAAACGGCAGCGCCTCCTAGCCTCTCTGATGAGTGTTCCTGTTAATGCAGTTAACCTCAGTTCATGATTTGAATTCCATTCGACTCCTTAGATCTCTAGATGAACTTTGATCCTTTATAAGTTTGATTTGACGAGGCTTGGACCGAGATTGGTGTTGGATGCGTGCATATACTATTACAATGAGTTCAATATACTCTTCAATCATTTAAGGTCTAAAATGTTATTCATTAGATTTCTTAGATCGATTGGGTTGATTTAGGGCTAATGCTTATGTTGTTTTGGACTTGTTTTGAGGGCATTAGAGCTTGGATGGAAACTCAGGGTTTCCAGCGATCTCATGCATGTTCCAATGCATTCAAGGCTTCATACGTGGAATTACGTATAGTGAGGTAGTTTTCTGGACCCTAGGTTGAATTTCGGGTCGATTGGTGGAATCCTAGTTAGAATCGAAGTTTATAATGAACTCCAGTGAGTTTTCTAGAATCCAACCTTCTGTGAAAATCAAGCAAATTTTCTAGAATGCAGTGGTCCGGGCGTCTTCTCTGTGGCGAAGTTTAGCCATCTGTGACAATGCGACGGTTAACATGGCAACCACGTGGCAACACAGTCAGATGCAGAGTCAACAATTAGTCAACAATCAAGTCAAACTAACGTCACCAAGAGTTGATAGAATATGCTAACAGAATAAGCAAATTCCGTTACATACAACATTATAATAAAGTTCTAACTTCATTAAAGCGGATGGAAGATTCTGTTTCTGTTAGAATATTTTGTCAGGTTCGATGGAATATTCTTTCAGAAGGACAAAAAATTTCTCTGTGACTATGCAAATGTGTGGGGCGGTGTGACCGCGCGTGGACTGCATGTGGCATGTGTTCTTTTCATTTGTTGATGCGTTGAGCTGTTTTCCGCCCAACGAAAGTGATTGGGCCTTTTGGGGGTATCATATTTTTAAACACATTTTGGTTTGTTTAAAGTTATTTTAGTCCCGTTTTGGACAATTCAAGATGGGTTTCCTTTAGTGTTTAACCTTGGGAAGTGTTAGTAACCTTTTGGTTGATTTGTTTAGGATTTTGACAAGTTTGGAGCTAATGTGGCATGGTATTATCATGTGATCTTGTCTCCCTAACCAAATGTGAGTGGACATTTTTCTCAAAGTTTGTTTTGTCATTAACTTTACTTGCACGTTTTCTACGTTACGTCATTGAATGCATGACTAGTTATACTTTAGTCTTGAGTTTGACTTGTTAACTAGTCTATGAGTGGTGAACTTTAATGTTGGAACATGATGGTAGATGCTTGTTTGTTCATATGCTGTCATCTTGATGTTATATTTTTGGTGTGACTGCTACTTTTTGTTAAGACTTTTAGAACCCTCGGGTGTGATTGCATAGATGTTAATATGTGTTTAATATTATGGATTTTATTGTGCATGAATTAGCTTCCCGAGATGTGTGTATGAGCATGTGAACGTGTTTTAAAGGTTTTCCTCATTGCTTGACTATGTTGCTCATATTCCTGATCGTGACTTGATTGAGATTATTGGTCGATTATTACTATAAGAGTTGTGATGTACGAACCTTACACATGAGATGTGTGGTACCCACATAGTATTCGCTGATATCTTGGTATTCTTCTGTTGGCCACAAATCAGTCTTCACGTGATTGATCACCTGCACTCGGCTCAAGTACTAATTAAATAATGCTAGCTTGTCCCCGAGCTCTATGAGACATAAGATGACGATGCTTTACAACTTTCACGTGGTCGAGGTACATGGGAAAATCATAGATATCCAGCCTATCATGTGCGCATGACTCGAGCGACTCAATAGAAATACAAATAATTGGATATACGTATTACACTTATTGCTTCAAGATGATATTTTGAGACTGCATATTATTATATGATTATTCTTCATAGAACATGCATGTTTTTCTCTAAAGCATTATTGGTATTTTGGAGTTTCATTTCCAAACTGAAGGGTTAAATTACATTTCTAACTTATTGTTTTACACTGAAATAAAGGGTAAGATCCACTCACCCTTCCGTTTTTGTGCCCCTCGGGTCTTTGTGGTACTTCATGCTCTGACATTTACACCGTTGCCTTTAGGTGCTACCTTCTAGAAATCGAGATAACTCAAGTAGTTGTTTAAATTTCATAATAATTAAAGTACTGCACCATACTATGAACTTCTGCTATTGCGGTAAATTTGTAATCGATTTTTCCTAATTACGCTTCACACGACCTCCTAAAGTTCACCGTTTACTAGTTTTGGCTTTCTTCATCTGAACATCACAATTTGGATGTCGGTCAGTGTACCTCGATTTTTTGAGTCTTTGTGGACTTTTCGGGTCGGGATGTGTCATCCTCATAGTGAACCGCGTCTATTTATTTAATACCTATGAATGGTTAATGATAAGGGTGGCAATTTTTGACACGACTCGATACACGACTCGAAATCCGCACGAAATTTATCCGGGTAAACTCGCACGATTAAAATTTCGGGTCATTTTCGGGTCAACCCGTTATGACCCGTTTATTAAACGGGTGGGTTTTGGGTCAACCTGTTAACCCGGTTAATAAATTGGTAGATTTCAGGTTAACAAGTTAACTCGTATATTGACTTATATATTGACATATTTAATAAATGTGTCATTACTAACCCATATATATATACCCATTTACCTACCTAAATATTTATTAAATCTTATAATTTAAATAGGTTAAACATGTTAAAGGGTTAAACGGGTCAAAGGTTAATTGGGTTTTGAGTATGACCTGTTTATTAAATGGGTTAAACGGGTTACACGGGTCATTAACAGGTCTGATTCGGGTTAGGCATTCTTGACACGATTATTAAACGGATCGAATTCGAGTTGAGCATAAATGGGTAAAACAGAATTTATGACACGACACGACCCGTTGCCACCCCTAGTTAATGATTTCTAATTTGATTGATTTTTAGCACAATTGATCTTAAAATGAATATTTGGAAGTTGAACGGTTTCAATTATAAAAATAAAAATTCGATAAATCAAAATGATGGTAGATATGATGGTAAATATTCAAACACAATTCACATAACGAAAAAAGAACGGATAAAATTAGGTACTGAGGATATATGTGGCAAATTTGTTCTTCCTAGATCTATTCACTTTACCGAGTTATTAGACACTGTTAAACTTAATTAGTCAAAAGAAAATGATTTTACAAAATCAGCAAATGTTAAAGTTTCCACATAATTAAAAGTTAGCAATATGACATGATGATTACCAGCTTGTCTTCTAAAGAGCAAAAAAGGAGTAAAAGATCTGCCATGGTAATTAACAACAAACTTGTTATGGTATGGCTTTCCAATCTCTATCTATCTATGAGATTGTGTTGTCCCAATAAAATAAGATTTTTTGCATGCAAATATAGGTTAAAAAAAAAAAAACTTAAAGTAAGTTAAAGAAGATTTGGTACTGCAACTTTATCTTTTTTGTTTCCCAAACCACCCTCCTTGGTGAATCTAAATCTAAATCTAGGGCTAAAATCAATAATGAAGGATTTACGAGGCAGTCAAAGGTTCTTTGTTGCTTTTATATTTTGGGTTCCTCTAGCTTTCAGAATTTTATTCAGACCCTCCCATCATCGGTCCTTCTCATTTAGGGTGGTTCTTTTTTCCTTGGCGAGGTTTTTGTATCCGTTTTTAAGACATGCTGGCGGTTTTGTTCTTTATTGATTTTCAAAATGTGACAAAGCTTTCTCACATGTCATTATCTTTACAATATTCCATCTCATCTAATTAAAGTTCATTTTACCTCAGCCAACATCGATCTATACCAAATATTATATGTATTATTAATATGATGTAGACCTCTCACTTACGTTTATCATCATCCCACACTAAAGGAGGTTTAGCAAATCTCCGACAATACTCTTCGGATATAGTGTTCTCACTGTTGAGTAATTTAGTGGTTAGAGTATATTTGTGTACGTTTACATGCTCTACAAAATCGTGGATACGAGTGATCAAGCTAAGATTCAAATGAGAGAGCATATCAGTGAATTATTGCTCTAATCTTAATACCTGACAAAGAAAAGTCCAATGTAACACTACGTATATAGAAGCATATTAATATATGGATCTTTTTTCTTTTGATTGAACTGAAATTTTTGATTAACGATGCACGCAGGCGCTTTGCACCCTTCCTCTTATATAAGATAGTGTTATTTTCAGTCAAGAGGAAGTTTTACAAATCACCTTTGGTATTTTTTTTCCCCTTGATGATCATGTAGGTACATCTACATCGTTTTGCACTTAATGCTATAGGCCTATATATAGCTAGATTGTACTTCATTATGATGATCTCATGTCATTGAGCCCAGCATATATAATGATCGGATATCCAAGGCAAAAAGCTTGTAATGATTAGACACAGGATTTTAACATGGTTAGATATTAACCTTTCTAGGGTTTTTTCTTTTCTTTTTCCTTTTCTTCTTTTACTCTAACTATCCATTGGAATAGTAAATTAATCTAACTATCCATTGGAATAGTAAATTAATCTTGGCTATAAATAATATATAATTACGTACTCTAGCTACATGAATAATTGAGAGCTTATTCTCCTCCGAAACTCTCATAAAAAAGGGTATCAATATGATTAATCGATGACTTAAAAAACAACAAAATCATATTAAGACTCTTTTGAAATAGTATTATTAGCACTATTCTTCTTCTTAATTTACTACGAAGAATTCTAGCGTATATATATAACACTCTCAAGTACGTATTGAAGCGCTCTACATATACTTGGTGTATGTCAGATCTCATAATTTTGCTTTGATATTTAATTAATGTTAATTTATTTTCATTTTAACCAAAATCATAAGGCCATATATAGTAACACATTTGGATAGAGATATATTCTAGACTTGACTCTTGGCATTCCTCAGTTTTCCAAAGCTTCGTTTTGGGAATTTAGAGAAAAATTTATTTTGTTTCTTGTGGACATATTCCCACATTCAATTGATTATATCGGAATTTGGTAAGTATATATAGCTTTCTGGAGATCCATGTCAAAATTAGACTAGCTAGGGGATGGTCCAGACTCAAAAGTGTGTTAGGGGCTTAGGACCACCGTTTTAAATATTGAAGTTTGGAAACAAATTAGCAAATCATTTGACCTAAACCTAATTCTTCCCCACATATATCTAGCTAATTAACTTTGATGATATAAAGAAAACTAGTAATTAAGTATCACGAAATTAGAATAAAAATAATTAAACACCATATATCCAAACATCGATCAAGATTGACTAAGGTTAGGTTGAAAAAGGATGGCAATGTTTTGTTTTTTTCATTATTAAGGAGGGAATTCAATGTTCTGATATTGAAATGAAACATATTATATGTAGATTAAGAATTAGTTCGTATATATATTTTTTGGACGGGGAAAGAAGGAAAATGGAAAAAGGTTATTATTCTAAAAATTGTAATTATTTTATGGATAATATTTGCATTATACCTTTGTTGTTCCACTTCTACTTCTCTTTTTGTTTATCAAAATTTTCTAATACATATACTAAATCGTCCAACTTTTAAATGATCATCGTCGACGTTTCAAGATCATCTACATAACAATTAATCAAATTGAAAATTGTTAAATTATTCATATTTTTCAACTAATTGTTCACTCTAAGGATCTTAATTTTTATATTATCATTGATTTATTTAATACATATGTATTAATTAGTAAAAAACTTCCAATTTTATTGATTTTATTCAAAGATGATCTTGATCTTGAACGATTGTACACTTGAATTATTGATCCCATTAGTAATATATAATACATATATATATATATATACACTGTCAAGTGGGTATAATTTAGTTGATTCTAGTATTAATTTGTAGACAATTAATTTCAAATTCAAACCTCGATGACATATTGTATGAAATTTTGGAAAAAATTTCCCCTCCCATGTAATATATATACACTTACCTTAATATCCAAGAAAGAAAAACGTGCTAGACATCATGACTAGTTATGACCACACCCTTCTTGATACTGGTTAATATTTTGGAGATATATGGTTAAAAAATATCAACTCGCAATAGATGTAAATATTGTGTAATATATCATGAGAAGCGCCCGCATCCACACCCACACCCACACCCACACCCACAACCACCTTGCATTTACAATGACATGATGACATTTGTGGTGTTCATCTCATCGATCCTCTTCCCTCCAGGCAGTATTTTTTGTTCTATTATCATCTTCTTCCATATTATTATTGTCTATCAAATACAAATTAATGTATCATATATGAGAGGCTCTCATCATTCTAATAGTGTTGTCAGCCATGAAGCTTCCTAACATCAGCTTTTAATATGACTATAGAGTATAGGCCCAGCTACTAGCATGGTCCGCATGGACATGTAGCTCAAAAAAGCTATATATATAATTAGGGCAAGAATAAATTCGATTACAACAAGGATTGTGAAACATAACTCTTTTCTCTCCCCCTTTTGATTTACAAGCTAAAATAACGATCACGAACCAGATTTATATTCATGTTGAATCCATGATTGATTAGAAATATAGTATCTTAAAAGGAAGTTTCTATGGTCTTACCTATTATAATCTATTGGTATTCCTCATTTTATTTTTATTGTATTGTGGGAGGTCTAAGCTATCTATATCAACTTTAATTCAACTTTTATAATAAGTGGAGTTAATATCCAATTTGTATATTTTTCCTCCCCATATACCTTTGTATCGAAAATGGAGTTATATATGGCCTTGTTGCCACCTCGATCACAAGATCTGAGACAAAAAAATAGGATGACAATAAATCCGTCTAAAAATCACATTCATATAAAATAGTATTAACTCGAAATAGAAACAATTACACATTTGGTGAGGCCTATTTTTTTTTAATCAATAAGCAACCATAGCATTAACTCGAAATAGAAACAATTACACATTTGGTGACAGGACCCGCCCCAAAAAATACCACAAAAATCGTTTATAGTCCTACTCTCGTCTGACACTAATCGAAGTTCAAAAAGTACCCAAGAACTTGACTCCTATCACGTAAAGTTAAACAAGGGATATAACCAAACAAAAATCACTCTCCATGGGTCACTACCCACCCCAACCCACTAGCCCTGGAGGCGAGGTAAACCCGGTTTGACAATCCCCGACCTAAGTTTTGACCCATGACAATGTAATATCTCAACAGCTGTTACTCACTCGACTAATAACCATATGATATCTCAACAATCGATAACTCCCTAGACTAACAGCTGAGACTAGTTGATAACATATTGACCCTGCTAACTCCGCCCGAGTCCCCAGCTGATATCCCAACTCACACCACAGTTCCAATTTGGTATCCTGACTTATCTAGAGTATAATCTAATGTCCCGACTCGTCTAGAATCCTAATACAATATCCCGACTCGTTTAGAGTCCTAATTCAATATCCCGACTTGTCTAGAGTCCTAATCCGATATCTCAACTCATCTAGAGTGTACCTCGGGACCATCTCATAGAAAGTTTGAACCTGGTGTTAGTTTATACTTGTTCTGGAGTATACTTGTGAGTAAAACCCACGAGACATAGGAAGAAGTGCCACTCAACATTTTCCGGCTAAGAACTAAGGTAACTAGCACGTTACGCATAGCTAAAATCAAGGTGGAGCTTAAAACACATATGTCCTACATCCGAGCATCCCAACCAAGTAAACACTAAGTTCCCAGAACCCTTAACATACATTGTTACCTAGGCTCCCTTGACTCCCGGTCCAAAATCCACCCGAACATAGTAACAAATCTGAAATACCCATAAAGGTCTCTAAACGAACCCAAAATGCCTCGAAACCATCAAAAATAGCTCCGAGAGGTCGAAAACATGGGGACATGTCACTGTGGAACGACCCTATGTGCTGGAAGAAGTTCGAAAGACCTCCTACGCACCCTCACGTATTCCCACGTGCCACCCACACAGTGCCACTTCAAAAACGTTCCCACGCACTCGTACGATCTTTTACACGCCAGTGGACGGCTAGTGGTCACTACACGCCTATGCGCCGACAGTTGGCTAGATGACGCACCACTCGTCGCCCACACCCTAGCTACAGAACCCACACACGCTAACCCAACACTGGCATCGCTGACACAATCCTAACATGGCTGCCATGTGACGCACACCTGCGCTGCCATCTAGTTCACCAAAATCTGACGTCACGGCTAACATCATCAGTGGACCGAACCAGCTATCATAGACAATCACCTGCGCTGCCATCTAGTTCACCAAAATCTGCCATTGACGGTCGAAACTTCAAGCTTTCTTATCTTTCTCATTTCTCAACCAAAAACCATGATCTATACATAGAAATCTATTTATTCGACGAGAGGAATCCAAATTTGAACCCATAATTCACATATTGTACCTACTTTGGCTGTAATCTGGCCATGAAGTTTCGAATAACTTCCTCTCGTTGTTCTGCAGTCCATGGATGTCCTCCCACTCCCAAACCACCATTAATTGTCTTGTGGAGTCCCAGGGAACCTATTCCTTACTTGTTTTGCCTCAATTCGACCCAAAAATGGGTCGTTTGTCTAGGGAGGTGCGATGATCGGACAGAAGAGAAAGAAAAAGGACTAAGGAAAAATCTTCCCAATTAGTGAGGAGAGAGAAACCACACCCTTTTATTCCCTAGATTTTTTTCAAAATTACAGTTAAGTCCTTATCAATTCAAACTCGTAATTTTTGTACACGGACTCCGGCTCCCACGTGATGCCTGTCTACGAACTCGTGAGATCAAGATCTATATAATAATCAAAGGAAACTGTCCAAAAGTGTCTCCATGGAAAAGTTGACCATCAAAATCCTCTAAAACAAGGGGTAAAATCGTTCTTTTCCAAATAAATTCCCCAAAAAACCCTAAATTTTGGTCAGGGTCGTTACAAACTTCCCTCATAAAAGAAATTTCGTCCTTTAAATTTACGTATGCAGGTTAAAAGTCAACTTCCTATGATTTCTCGAGTGCTCCCGCGTCACTGACGACACGATTCTAGATTACACACCATCTCGAACGGTGCTAAGGGGTACTACTTGTAAGGTTTGAGAGTAACTCGATGCTAACCCAAATGCCCGTTGAGGAAACAACTCTGGCTAAAGCTCCAAAAAAACTATCCATAATGCAAAATATAACTAGTAAACTCGTCGCCTCAACAACATATCTTGAATAGTATACATGTATGTTCTCTGGAAAACTATCCAAGAGTCAAAACATGACTGGTATTCCTGCCACCCTTAACGGTATAACCCGAGTCCACTCATGTGAGCCTAGTACGCTGCACAACCCATACCAGACTGTGCTAGTCGAAAACTCGACCCACCTGGCAATTGAGCTGAAACCGCCTAGATTGGGTTAACATTGGGGTCTCAATACGAAAACTCAGAACTCTCCATGAACTGCATGGACATCCCAACCTAATAACCTCATTCTGTGCTACTATTGGTACATAACCCAGACAAAAAGAACATGGCTAAGCGTACCATAACCTTCGGAGGCATCACATCACGTTGAATACTCGCTTATGCCGAATAATCCACTCAACTGTTTCGTTCGGGTTCCATTACCAGTAAAAACCGTGGCTTCGAGCCTCTAACTCACTCAAAGTCTGAACCCTTAGAAATCCTTCTCCTCTAAAGCGCAATATCCAGTGCCAGACCCAAACAACCAAGGGTCTGCCACATGTCCAAACCTTAACCGGTTTCACGTGCATCTCTAGTACACTACTCGACTCCCATTGCAAAACGACTTGGAGGTACACTGTGAGTGAACAAAACTAGTTATAAAACAATGCATTTGTAACTGATTCATACGTGATCAGATTTCAAAATAAAATAATCATATACCACTGGACCCACTAAAATCCATGCAATGCATATCAAATACCGTGGCTCACACCCCCTTGAAATCCCCAGTTTAAAAACCATCTGGAAAGATAAAAACTGTACACTAATGTCATAAATCAAATATAGACTAATCCTTGAATCCCCCAAGTCGTAGCTCACAATCCGAGCGGACCAACTAGAATCCATCCCCAAGCCGTAACCAGTAACAAAAGTAATTGGCTAGGAATCTCTGTACTATGCATAATGTAACGAGCCGTCCTGAATTTCAGGATTAGATTAGTGGCTAATGAAGGATTAGTGAGATTAATCGGTGATTGGTTGAGTGATTTCAAACAGACGTTGCGAAATGACCTTTTTTCCCTTGGAGGTGGGTGAAATGTTGACTTTTGACTCGGACGGTTAAACGAACTTTAGCCAATGACTGTGACGTAGTTCGGAATGTCACGGGTCCATAGACAGGTGGGACGTGCGATTTCGACTTTCGATGGAGAAGTTATGAGGCTCAGAAGTTGAAGGGCATTTTGGTAACTTTGTGCAAAGGGTATTTTGGTCTTTTCCTGCCTTGGGATATATGCCCAACCAGACAAGGACACTTGTCCCATGTCTGGAAGGCTGTGGAAGCCTCATTCGCTGACTCACATGTGTAAAATGGTTGCACGGTTTTAAAAACGAAGGACTGGGTGTGTGTGTGTGTGATCGTGCACCCAGACCCTCACAAACCCCTTGATCTTCATTCTTTGCTTGTGAAGAGTGAAGGAAACAGAGAGAAGACGATGAGATGCTCGTGGTGGTGTGATCACGATGGACCGTCATGGACGGTGGCCGTGAACCCGTGAGGGTCGTGACCGTGAGACAAACCCGTGAAAAACAAAGTACCCCGTGAAACCCACCTCTATAGTGCCATTTAAACCTCGTCTTTTGCTTATGGTTTGTGCATCAAAGTTGGAGGGGGTGGTGAGACGATGTTGACAAAGGCCACGGCGGAGCTCGCGACAGCGAGATGAGGTGAGAAATCTGGAAATGCCCTATTTGGATTAAAATATGGCAAGATATAATTACATAGATGTTGATCGATTCTATTAATTGGGTGAGCTTCCGAAGGTTGCGAGGAGTCCATAGGGCTTGAAAGCACGGAAGGAGGTCGCTGGGATTGTGAGAGTACGACAGTCGAAGGTTGGCCGGTTTATGCTCAATCGGGAAGGTAATTTCCAGCCTTGGTTTTATTGATTTGAAGTCATAGACGGATATGGGATAACTAGACGAAGGTATAGGAGTTGGAAGGATCGAAAACGGAGAAGGAATGGCGGAGAACCGGGTATGTCGGTTTGGTTGGACTGGATTATAGTGAACCGATCTGGATTCGGTTCACTAGAGGACAAGGATGAACAGTAGTCGGCGCATGGCTCCCACGCGCAGTGCCTTTGGGTGAGGCATGAGGGTGCGTGGGCCTGCATTTCTAGGCACGGTAAATACGAGTTTTTAAGTATTCGATGTAACGAACATTTTGGGACTAGTTTCGAGTCGATTGGACATCATTTCAATATAGTTCGAGATGTCCGAAGGTTTAGGAGTGAGTTTAAATACGTTTAAAAATTCAGGAAAATTACGAGGATTTAATAGAAGGTTATTGAAGTAGTTAGTGACCTTAGAATGTGATTTGGACAGGTCTGGGAATTCCGGTGATGGTGGATTAGCTGGGAAAGGGGTATTGCACAAGTATCGAGGCGGCAACGAGGATGGTCTGTGAGTGGACTTTGCTTTCTAAATTATAATGCATGCATAACTGTTTTATATGTTTTCTATATACTATTTCTATTCTTATGATTATGGTATTTATGATTTACATAATTACATGTATTTCAATGTGATTTACGTAATTGCACGTATTTCGAGAATATGATTTATGCTATGCTTTGATGATGATTTTGATGAATGATTTTATTCTGTTTATACGTATTGTGTTTTGTTAATGATTTGATGATATGATATTGGGTTTGAAAGTGAATTCGGGCATGATGCCCATTTCGATAAAAATATGATTTTGGATTTCGGTTTAAATGTGATTTTGGATGGATTTCTAGATTTGGATTCTGGTTTAAAAATGATGATTTCAGATTCGAATTTGGAAATGGATTTGTGGATTTGGATTTGATGAAATGGTTTTGAATTGGATTTTTTGGATCTGGTTTTGGGTTTAAAGACCTGGTGATTGATTGTGACGGGGGAAGGCCCTATATGTGATTTGAGTTTAAAGACTCAGTTATTGATTTTCCCCGAGGCCTGTTATTGAGTTTAAAGACTCATGAGTTTAAAGACTCGTGAGTTTAAAGACTCGTTGATTACCCAGGAAGGCTTGATTGAGTTTAAAGACTCGTTGATATGAGATCCAGCAGGTTCAATTGATTGATGGAAATGTGTTTTGGATTTATGTGATATCAAGATGGTTTTCATATGGTTAGATGATTGGATTTACGGTTTTACACGTGATTTGGATCTTGGATTTTTGGGCTAAGTTCCCAGACTTGGTTTTGATTTATGGTTTTGGGCTAAGACCCATGATTTGAGAAAAGGAAATGATTTCTGATTTTCATAAACGGTTTTCTTATGTTGAAAAAGAAATGGTTTTCGAATGCATGCATTGGTTTTTACGTGGAGAGCATAAATGTCTTTTTATGTAAAATGTTTTATAAACTTATTTATTTTTTCCACTCACAGTCTTTTCTGGTTTTTCGATGTACTCCGGAATGCTAATCAGGGAAAATACCACATGGTCCCTTGAGGATGGTCAATCGTGGAAAACAATTCATAAAAACCAAGAAAACTTTGCTTATATATATATATATATATATATCTGTGAGGCAAAACCAAGTCAAAATATTTAAACCCGAGCGTGACCCCAAAATACTATTTCCACAAAATCCAAAAAAAAAAACCATTTTCCTGAAAAATTATTCCAAATCTTGATATTCATTGCATAAACATAATCATCAAGAATAAATTTTCAAAATCAATATGATTCACAAATAAAAATAAAACAACCAAGTTTTATTTATGCATGCCAAATCCGTAAGAAAACATAGTCCACTCACCATACATCCAACGATCAAACTCTGAGATGTACCTACTAGTGGAATTCTTCGAACAACGTCACCTGGTTTTCTCTGATACTAAGTTGACAAAACACGTCCTGGAAAATACCACAAAAATTATTTCTTATCCTGCTCTCGTTTGACACACTAATCAAAGTTCCAAAAGTACTCTAGGACTTGACTCCTATCACATAAATCCGTCAGATAAGGGATATAACCAACAAAAATCTCTCTCCAGGGATCACTACCTACACCAATCCATTGGCTCTGGAAGCGAGGTAAACTTGATTTGATAATTCCGACCATATTCGTGACCCATGTCAATGTAATACCTCAACAACCAATAACTCTCTCAACTAACATCCATGACTAGCTAATAACTTATCGACTCTGCTGACTCCGTCCGAGTCACCAACAAATATTTTGACTCATACTAAAGTCTTGATTCAGTATCCTGACTCATTTGGAGTCTCATATAATGTCCCGACTCATCTAGAGTCCTAATCCGATATCCCGAATCGTCTATAGCTCTAATTCGACATCTTGAATCATCTAGAGTCCTAATCTAATATTTCGACTTGTCTAGAGTGTACCTCAGGATCATTCCTCAGAAAGTCCAAACTTGGCAGTAGTTAATACTTGTTTTAGAGTATTTGTAACAACCCGCAACTTGGAGAAAAGAGAAAATGACAATTTTGTCCCTGAAAGTCAAAGAGTTGACTTTAACCAAAAAGTCAAAATGTAGACTTTTGACCGAGACATTTTTTAGAAACTTAGAAAAGACTGTTACAAAAGTCTTAGCCTCTTGAGTACATACACAGACGACATGTCGAAAATGGAGTTCGGATATGTATGTTATGGGTCAAGGAGGAGTAAGGGCATTTTGGTAATTTTGCTCATAAGGGTATTTTGGTAAATTGCAAGAGAGACCTAGACTATTCTAAGACTCTCATCTTTTCTCCCTCCTAATATTCCCCACCGACATACAGTACTATATATGTGTGTGTTGGGTTGCAAAGGAGTATTTGGTAAGGAGAGAACGAAAAAGAAAAAAAAAACGAAGAAACATGAGAAAAACAAAGAAATGAGAACATGAAGGAGATGAAGGAGAACGGAGATGCCAGAGGAAGAAAAGAGAGAAATGTGAGGGCTGAGAATCAGGGGAAAAAAAGGGATGTGGAAGAGTGAAGGACTATAAGGGAACCAAGAACTCAAAACCCATGAAGTTAAGATTGTCCAAAAATTGGGCAATCGGTTTGAGACCTCTTATGACAGGGCCCAACTCGGAAAACATCGCGTAAACTATGTCCGGCCCTGCTCCCGTATGAAGAGAAATGCAAAATACCAAAATTACCCTCAACTTGTCACACAACAGATATTCTCCTTATCAATCATGCCTCAGCTTCTCGTTTAGCCTCGATCTTCGTGCAACGGCCGTGGAAGGTTTCAAAACACGAAAAGCATGCGAGTGGACAAAATAAATATTTTTAAAACATAGCTAAAAAACATATAACATTTTACCCTCTGTTTTAGAAAACTATGCATGCATATAAATCCTGATTGAATCCCAAATAAAAATTGAACACAGTCCACTACCTCAAATGCAACAACCCGTCCCGAGAACCGGGATTAGTAGACGAAGTAAGGTGTGATTAGTGAGGTTAAGCGGCGGTTAGGTGGTCCTGATAAGGTCATTAGCGTAGAATGACGATTTTGCCCCTGGTCCAGGCAAAAATGTTGACTTTTATTCGGGTGGTCAATTGGGTATTGACCAGTGACCAGGACGTAGTTGGGGACGTCACGAACTCGTAGACATGAGGTACGTTCGATTCCGACATCCGAGGAGGAAGTTGTGATGTTCGGAAGGTTGAGGGCTTAACCGTAATTTGGGTAAATTAGGGGGAATAGTTGACTTTTTGAATACTCGGGTTTTGGTAGGTTGACCTAGCATGGTTAGATAGCTTTCGTCGTCCTGAGTTCGATGACAGGCGGCACGTATTCATCGGACTTACGAGGCGAGAGTTACGGGTCTAGGAAGTTTTGGCAAAACCGTAAAATGTGTTAAACAGGAGGGTATTTTGGTCTTTTTGGCATCTGGGGATTTGTGCAGAGAGGAGCTGATGAAGGGTGGTGATTGGGCCATGTGTGTGAGAGAGAATGGGAGGATGGTGACACATGGCAGGGGGCTAGAGGATTCTGGGATAATCCTGTGCGTTCACAGCCCAAATAATTGGGGTGCACTCGTGCATACTCGTGTGTTGGTTCTTCGACAAACACAGAGAAACAGAGAGAGCTTGTGAGGAGAAGTTGAGGATTGATCGTGGTAATTGACGAGTCCTGGTGAGTGAGGGAGGAACGGGAGACTGAAAGGAAGCTGGTGGTTGTGAATTGGTGGTGGAATCGTGCACGGCGGCACGGTGGTGGTGCGGCAAAGTTTTTGGGGAAACAGGGAGACCGTGAACGTTTGGTGGTGGCTACGCCGTGAGGTGGCTCAAACCACGACCGTGGGACGTTCAGGAGGTTGTAGGGAGGCCAACGAACACCGTGGCACGCGGCGGTGCGCACGACGGAGCTGCAATCGAAGGGTAAGGTTTCTTGCTCTGTTTTTCCCGTAAACTTCATTTGGAAAGTCGTGAGTCTGAGTTTAGAATCGAGAGGTTTGAAGGTCAGGGTGATGTTTAGGGAGTTCCTAGGAGTGGTTTGTGGTGGTCGCCGTGACGGGGCGTACACGGCGGAGCTCAGTCGAAGTGGAGTGCTCTGTTACTCTGTTTCGGCCGTGAACTTCAACCCAAAGTCTTCGAGTTTGGGGCTGAGTCGACGACATAGGAGGGTTGGTCTAGGTTCAGTAAGGCCCTAGGGATTGTCTGGTGTCGCCACCGTGACGGGAGGTGACCGGAGCAGATGGATCGTGAAACAGGGGTTTGAGGGCTGTCTGGTTCGAGCTGGAATCGACGATGGTGGGACTGTGTCGAGGTTAGAGGAGTAGGGGAATGGATTCTTGGTGTCTGGACGAAGCCGTGGGTGGAAGAAGGGAAGGAAATGATGACCGGACGGCGGAGAATGCTCCTCGCCGGTTCAATTCACGACGGTCGGTTCAGCACAGTGAGGTCGAGGTTGATGATGCTACTGTAGCTGGCGCGTGAGGGCCACGCGCAGCCACTTTGGGCGGCGCGTGGGGGCGCGTGCGACGGTGGTTGGGGAAAACGGTCAACATGGTTTTTGGTCTAGAAGTTATGGTGAGTTCAATGGAGTTGGTTTCGAGTCAATCGGACGTCGTTTGAGTTTAGTTCTGCGAGGGTGAATGTTTAAGGTCCCGGGTTTTACGTTTTCGATTCGGGGAATTTTGAGGAAAGTTAGGTGAACTTTCGTAAACATGTTAGTGATGTAATTTGATGATTGTAAACAGGATCGGGATTTCCCGAGGAAGCCGAGGAACGGGCTGGACGTTCGGGACGCGAGTAGGGCTCTATATGTGAGTGGACCCTTTCCTTAAACTCGATCATGCATAACGGTTTTTATATACGTTTTTGATGGCTTTACTCTTACATCTATGATCTTGACTATGTTATGATGGTTTTACGTGATTGCACGGTTTTCGAGCAAAAGACGGTTTTAGCATGTTTTACAAAAAGGGTGATTTTGGAAAGATGAATGATCTCAATGATTTTAAGGGGATTTTGGGACATGATTTGGTGATTAAATGATTTTTGGAAAGCGGAATTTGGATTTAAAGTTGGAAAGTGGATTCCGGATTTGGGTTCGAAATGACGGTTCTGGATGCCTGAAGGGCATCGGACCAGTGGTTTCGGATTCGGATTTGGATATGGACTGGTAGATGGTTTTCAAATGATTTTGGGATTGGATTTGCTGGATCTGGCTATTGGGTTTAAAGACCCGGATATATGTGACGGGGGACCGGCCGGATTGGGTTTAAAGACCCGGATTGAGTTTAAAGACTCGGGAGTTTAAAGACTCGGATATATTGAATTCCCCCGTAGGCCTTGAGTTTAAAGACTCGGATATGAGTAAGGCCTGGATTGAGTTTAAAGACTCGGGAGTTTAAAGACTCGGATAGGTCCAGCAGGTTCGATCGGGAAATGAGGATTTGAGCTTTATGGTTTATGATACGGTTTCTGATACTCATGCTATGATTTCTATAATTGTTTTATAGTGTTCCTGTTTCTTATGATATTTTATAGTGTTTCTGTTCTTATGAAGTTTTATGATGCTTATTTTATAACTGTGTTCATAACTGTTGGTTATGCATGTGGTTTCAAAACGGAGGGCTAAAACCCCGGTTTTTATATGAAATGGTTTTTTGAACTTTTTGTACTTGCTGGTCCACTCACACTTTCTGTTTTTTTTACATTGCCCTCCAGGTTGTGGAGCTAGCGTGGGGTGACGTCGAGGCAGAGTCCGAGGCATAGAAGTGTCGTGAGGGATCCCCGGAATAGTTCAAAGTCTTCCGCGTGCGTGTAATTTATCGGTTTTTAGTTCCTTGTATTTTCGTACTATGCTCTGTAAAGGATAACTTCGAGATATTTTGTTTAATTACTCCTGCGTCTGACTGGGTTTGAGTGAGTTTTACTTGGGTGTTGTGTCGGGGAGTCAAACGGGAGTGGGATTTACCTCGGGTTTCGGGGTGAAACCGGGGTGGGTCCTGACATCAAAAAATGTGCAAACTGACCAAAAGCAACAAACACCAGCAATCATGAAAACCAGCACACATCTCACCACAATAGTTACCAAAATACCCTTAAGGGTTTTTTACTCGAGACAACCTCATATGATCCTAATTTTGACGTGCCGTCTATTTATGAACTCCATACCATGCGACCTTCATAACAGTCTTATTGGATTTCTCAAAAGAGGTTCATACCAAAAAGTAAACATTTTGACTTTTTTCAAGGGTAAAGTCATCTTTTTGCACCTAACTTTCCAATTTCACGTTTTCTCTAGATTCAGGCCATTACAACCTACCTTCTTTAAAAAAAAAATTTGCCCTCGAAATTTCAGAACTAAGTTGACTTCATCTCCATATTCAAATTAGACAACTGAGTTACTCGAAACTCAATCACCATGTCAATTTCTTCTTATTCAAAATTGCAACTTATGTTAACATTAAGAATTTTGAAATCCCGTATTCTTAAAATGAGCTTACTCATCATTCGAGTCATATTTAGAAGCACGACAGTACCAAATATAACTTACTGATAAAGCCCAAACTATGCATTAAATTAAACACGTAATTCGGGTGTTATGCAATTTAAACCCTTTTTGTGTAGATGTAGTATTGGTAAATAAGGATCGTTCTTAACCGGGGAAATTAGGGAACATTAATAATATGTTAGTTAAAAAGAATAAAGAATTAAAGAATTAAAGAAGTACAGAATTAAATAATTAAACAATTAAGAATTAAAGAATAAATGAATTTAAGAATAAAAGAATATAAGAATGAATGAATTAATGAAATAAAGAATAAAAGAATAAAAGAATAAAGAATTAAATGGGGGGTTTGAAAGATTGTAATCATATAATAAAGAAAACAAATAAAAACAAATAAAAACAACTAAGAACTTAATTCTACTTCTACTTTAACTTTTATGCAAGTGAACTTTCTTCAAACACATAATTTTACCAACACTCTAACATCATGCTCATATTGAACCAATCATGAAATCCTACCTTAATCATATCAAATACATGCGTACATTTTTCTAACATTATAAATGCACCGAAACGCTGTCATAAATACTTATAACACGATTTACCTTAAGTTTGTGATTTCAATGTGTGTTAAACATCTAAATCTCTTCAATTTTCTACTAAGTGCACCGAACGGTCATAAACACTTAGTGTAAAATTGAAGTTTAAACACTAAAACATATGAAGTAAAAGAAATTCAAAAAGTAAAACACATGGAGATTGCATTCTTACTTACAAATGTTAGAAAGAAAATACCAACACATATATTAAATGATAAGTAAAACCAAAACAATAACAAGAATTTAAGTAAATGGAGAAAAGTTACACTTTTGGAACCCAAGAACAACTTGTGATTCCGAAAGTGGATGGATACAATGGAATGTTATTCATAAGGAGCACCGAACAGCGGCTAGAACCTTATGAAGATGGAGGATAAAACATAAGAATTTGGACTTAAATTCTAGAATTATTTCGGAAATACTCGGCCTAGGTACTTCTTAAGGAAATCATAAAATTGTGTTTAAGAGCTCTCAAAGAAAAATCACATGAACAAAGTAAAGAAGAAATGAAATTAAGAAATAACATAAATTAAGAACAAGAATTAAAAGGAAACTTAATTAATAAGAAAATCTACAAGAAGTTAAAAAGGTCCCAAAATAAATCTAAAAATAGAAAAAGAAGAATTAAGAGAAGAGAGAAACATGAACTAAACTAGGATTTAAAACTACTCAAAATGGGACTCCCTTTACAAGTGAAATTGCCTCCCTATTTATAGAGGGAGGCCACAAAGAACTAAAAATAAAATACAAAATAAAATATAAAAATAGTAATGAAATAGTACAAAAAGAAATGATGAAAAATGATGATGAATGATGATTTTAGGCATGGTTTGGACTTAATTTGTGGCTGGAAAATCAGATTGGACCTGGTATTAGGTGCTTGTGCAGATGGGCTCAGACTAGCAGGCTGGGTCTGTGCTTGGGCAAGTGGGTTGCAGGCTGAAAGGATTGGACCGGGTAGGTGGAGTGCAGGCGTACGGTGGACTAGACTAGGTGAAGGCGGGTTGGTGGGCTGCTGTGGAGAGTGGTTGGACTGTGCAGGCGTAATGGAGCGGGTGAGCTGGCGCAAGGTGACATGGATTTGGGCTGGGCGAGGATTTTCAGAAAATGGGCTGCAGCGTGGGCTCATCATTCTGGGCCTGCAAAACATGTTTTTGGGCCATCGGGCTGCTAGAATTTGGGCTGCAAAAAAAATAAGTTTTTGGGCTGCATTAAAACAGTATTTAATTTAAGTTTTTAATTAATATTTTCACCAAATTTCGTCCATAATTTCTTCGTTATAATTCCGATCGGGACGATTCTTTCGCCAAAACGCTCCAAATTACAAGTTTTATTTATTTAAACAAAAATATCACAAAATAAATTATTTTATCTATTATTTATTATTTTAATATTAAAATATAAAGGGTATAAAATAATATAAAATAATGCTTATTTGAGGACCTATCACTTACCATTTTCC
Source organism: Prinsepia uniflora (assembly GCA_032719365.1). Classification (NCBI taxonomy): domain Eukaryota; kingdom Viridiplantae; phylum Streptophyta; class Magnoliopsida; order Rosales; family Rosaceae; genus Prinsepia; species Prinsepia uniflora. Next base: position 26,053,529 of record CM064871.1, on the reverse strand, counting down.
TTTCGTTGCATAATTAAGAAATCTAATACCAGTATTCCTGAGTTACCAACATCACTTGTATTTTATCAAATCATATTCAACTTGATCAATTACTATTCCAAGTACCACTACATATCATACAACAATATTATGCGTAGGCCATCACCTCATTTCTTTTCTGAATCAAATCCAACACCAATCAAAATCCGATACTAAAAAACAATACTTATATCCTCCGGGTACATTTACACGACCTTGTTTCCATATTCAGAACTACAACCAATAATCATCTATTTCGGCTCCTTCTCGAGCCCTAATCATTACTTACGACTCTTTCTGAATCTGATTCCACAATCCTTTTTCCATGTACGAGTCCACATTCAACAGTAATAACATCTATTCTTTACTAACATGCGTCAAATTCAATAACAGAACATTTCTGTCATTCCAACATCTTAATTAGTTACTCAATTTGAAAACTTATTCTTCCAACTTACTCATTCGTAGCATACATTCACAATTTGACCTAATCCAAACCATTTATAGCCCTACAACTATTTTGGGCTCATTTACTCGTCTCATCACCAGGCTGGGCACATGGTTCACATCTCAGAGGCATGATATGAACAAACATTACACAAATTATAACTATGATATCAAGTTGACAGGGTCCAACCCAAAAAACATCACGTAAACTACGCCCAGACCATGCTCCCTGTAACACCCCGGAAATTCGAGGATTCCCATATTGTAATTTAATGTGTGATTTGACGATTTTACCCCTGTGAATGGTATGGTCAAATTGTTGACTTTTTGATTGATGAACTAAATGAACTTTGACCTATGACCGTGACGTAGTTCGGGACGTCACGAGTTCATAGACAGGTGGCATGTCCAATTCGGACGATCGGGGTAAAAGTTATGACTATCGGAAGTTCAGGGGCATTACCGTAATTTGGACTCTCGGGGGAAAATGTTGACTTTTCTTTGGACAACTAATTTTCGGTTGACTCAAGGACCGTTGGGTAGGCCTCGACGTCCTGAGTCCGTAGACAGGCGGCACGCCGAAATCGGACTTCGTACGAGGAAGTTATGGTCAGAAACGTGAATTCGGGAAGTTCGTGTCTCGGTTTTCGTGTCGAATATTAAATTCAGGAAATCTGATTGGAGGACACCTGGTGAGTGACAAGTGTCACTCACCCATTGGCTAGATTGGATCAGATCCACTATTGGATTAATTAACATTTGAATCAGCTTTAAATTCCAGCCTTTGGATTGAAAACCCCAGATCTGATCTCAGCCCTTGATCTCATTTTGAGATTCAATCTGGGCCGTTCAATTCTTGGAGCAGCTTTCCCTCCATTTCTATATAATTCTCACCCGAACCCACACACACTGCCCATTTCATCCATCACACCCGCACTACTCCCTGTCCCTGTGTCTGTGTGCTGCTGGACTCACGGAGAAGGACGGAGGCACGGCGGTGGACGGCGGCAGACGGCGGCAAGGTGAGCTGTTTTTCAAAACCCGAAACCGTTTTAAAAACTCAGGATTTGGAAGCTTGCTTCCAGCATGTGTTGTCGAGTTCTAGTGTCCCTAATCGACTCTCTGGATTAGTAGGAAACTTTGGGACGTGTTTGTGTGACCGGAGGTGACCTGAACGGAGTTTGAACGGCGACGGGAACCGGCTCTGTTCTTCGAGGTAGGCCTTCGAACCTGTCTGTGTTTGTCAATTTTATTAGCTAGAACCAATCTAGGGATTAAGACGAGTAGTTAGGAACAAACCTGAACGAAAATGATTGAGAAATGGTGAAATGGTGACCGGGTCTTGATCGCGGGTATGATCGACCCGAGTTGCAGAAATACGGGTCAACCCGTCTGAGGACAGAGGTGATGACGTGGCACCCTGTCAGCCTGTCAGATGACGTGGACCAACCGTGAGCCGACACGTGTCACATGTCAGTGCACAGTCAGCACTGACATGTCAGTGACGTGGCCCAATCAGGGACTGCCACGTGTCACTGACATGTCAGTGACGTGGACCAGTGCCGTGCTGACACGTGGCACATGTCAGATCTGACACGTGGCCTGACAGATCAGTGGGGTGGACCAATCAGATGTTGACACGTGGCACCTGTCAGAGTCTGACATGTCAGACCTGACAGCTGTCAGATGACGTCAGCATGACGTCATGCTGACGTCAGCAGTGACGTCAGCGATGACGTCAGCAGGAACTGTTCCTGCGTTGACCGCCGCGTTGACCGGCGCGTGGGGGCGCGTGTGAACAGTGTTTCTGGTGGGACCACCACCATTCTTTAGGTTTCGACGATCCGGATCCAATGGCGGTGGTTTCGGGTCAATCGGAGATCTTTAAGTTGGTCAAAATAAGGTTTATTACCTTGGAAAGCGCGTTCGGGCGGCTTTCCCGGGTCGGTTTCGACCTAGGCTTTCATGGTTGAATGTTGGGGGTTTAATTTGACCTTTACGAATACTTTGGACTTGACAGGGATTGTACATTTGTACCAGGACGAGGGTATACGTTCGGTTTCTAGCAGGATTGTACTGTGAGTGGGCCATTTTCTTAAACCCTTGTGTGCATAAATGTTTTCTGGTTTTATTATACTTATTCACATGCTAAAACAATGATGGTTTTGATGATATGGAAAATATGGTTATGGCACGTTTCACGGTATTTGGGCTTGAGACCCGTCCGATGAAACTGAATGATTGGTTCGGATTCTATCTATGTATATATATGTTTGCATGTGGATATCAATAAAATGTATTTGTTACTGCACTGTATAGATCCTTCCATATTGTATTGTCTCCTCCGGATGAGGTACCCCGGAGAGGTCACGGACGTCTAGAACGTCCAGCGTCTATGACGCTAAGCATCGGGGATGCTGTACCCGAACGGGGTTCGGGGATTGAACTCGGACGCATGTTTATTATATGCCTTATGGTTCATATTATATGGTTATTGATTTTGAATTATGTTGCACGCATGTTTGGAAAACGGAGGGGTAAATTATATGTTTTACTTATCAAACGATTTCATAAACTTGTGTTTCGGTCCACTCACCCTTACCGTTTTGATAACCCCTCCAGGTCGGGAAACTGAGGTAGAGGAGGAACCAGAGGCTGAGGCATAGATCTACTTCTGCGTACCTGAACCCCTGCTAGGCGGTGTACCCGCAGGTTTACTTTAGAGTCGTGCTCGCAATTTGTAATTTTGAATTATATCCCTTGTCTGACATTCGTTTAATTCGGATTTGATGTATGACTTTAATTTGGTTATTTATGCTTTTAAGTGTTTGGAGGTTAAAATTGGTATGAATTATTGGGTGTCAGACGGGAGCAGGGCACGTCCCCTTGTGGTCCATGTGGGATCGGGGCGGGTCCTGTCACTCCCGTCTGACAAGCAATGCAAAATACCAAAATTACTCTCAGCTTCTCAGACAAGGGATATTCTCCTTATCAGTCATGCCTCCGCTTGTCGTTTAGCCCCGATTTTCGTGCAACAGCCTTGTAGGGTTTCAAAACACAAAAACGGTGTGAGTGGAAAAAAATAAATATTTTTAGAACATAGATTGAAAAAATCTAACATTTTACCGTTCGTTTTAGAAAACTATGCATGCATATAAATCCTGTTTAAATCCCAAATAAAAACCGAACACAGTCCATGACCTCAAAAAACATGCAAACTGACCAAAAGCAAAAAACATCAGTAATCATGACAACTAGCACACGTCTCTCCACAATAGTCAACACAAAGCTAGCACAGTAATCACATATCCAATCCACATACAACCCATCCTCGATGCACAATATCAATCATAGTGCCCACTACACTACCAGTAGGCACACCACTTGGGATCTAGAGCCCAGTTAGTCGTTCGAGTGCGGACCTCACACACTCACTCAGGATCTGGAGCCCAACTCGATGTCTGAGTGAGAATTGACTCATGATTTGGAGCTCGGCTCGACGTTCGAGACTACTAACCAACACGCACCTCGAGGAGGGTCATCCACAATCATCAAAACATATCACAACATGAATACCGAGAAACCGCATATCCATATCACAACTCAAACCATAAACCAAAATCTCGAGCCTAAGCCCAAAACCATAACTCAATCACAACACCGTAAACCCATCCAAACATCATAAGGAAATCACCAAAATCCAATATCACAAAATCCCATGTCATAAATCACATTCAATTTGAAACCATATCAAATGGAATCTGAAAATGTAATTTATGGAAAACCTCATAAAACATGCAATAAAATAATAACTAATTATAAAATTATCAAAAATCATATAAAAATTCCAATAACCAAAATATCATAAAAAAAACACATAGAAACACATTTAAAACAATTAAACAATTAAATATGCATAATATAAAAAAACGACTACTCACACATACCTTTTTCGTGATAGAACCGAATTACACGATTTTCTGTAAAATCCAAGGATGTCAATTCCTACTAAGAATCAGCTCAAAGGGTCACTAACCACCTTAATTAACTTATATGAGAATCCTTTTTTTTTTGGACTTTTAAACCAATTAAAATGGACCCTAAACATTTTTTATGTCAAAACTACCTAGAGACGATGTCTGATCGCCTCGAAAATTGTACCATTAGACTCGTAGTATGGAGTACATGAACTTTCATATTGACCACATGTTGAGATAGTCTACCACGCGCCCTTACGCACTCTAGTTCTTCCCTGCGCGTGAGCTCTACGTGTGTGCACTATTCATTATCCTTAACCTCCAGCCAGCCTGTTTCCTGCAAACCAGGTCCCCCGACCCGGCGACCTTGAGCCAGTCCAAAAACCTCCATCTCTTCACCGTTTAATGAGTTCTAAACATCTAAATTCATCCTAGAAAGGCCAGTAAGATATCAAATAGCTTAGAATAAATAAAAACTCACCTCATAACACGGTTTGATCCTTTGCACTTCGCCCATAGTTTCCAGGTTTGTTTTAACTGCATTTCTTCATCCCATGTCAGGACCCGTCCCAATTCCCCCGGGATTAATGCGGGATGTGCTTGCTCTCGTCTGACACAAAGTGTCAGACAAGGGATAATTCCAACCTCAACCCGAATGGGGCTTCCAGAGTGCGCCAGGATCCAGAGGAGGAGTGTGGTGTCTCGGTCCCTATTACAGCCCGCATCCGCGATCAACCTAAAGGGCATTAAAAACAACAAAAGCTGTGAGTGGACGGAAATAAATAGTTTAATAAAACACATTTCATAAAAAGACCTTTATGCCCTTCACTAAAAGCATGCATGCATTCAAAAATCATTTACCAAACCATTATTAGGGTCTCAGCCCCAAATTCCGTAAATCCAAGTCATACGAGCCCCTGCCCAAATCCATTTATCAATCCGTTTAAATCATTAGGGCCTTAGCCCAAAACTGTAAACCAAAGTATATGGGAACTCAGCCCAAAACCAAATCCATAGGGACTCCGCCAAAATCAAGTCATGTGGATCTCAGCCCAAATCCATTTATCCATTCACAAAACATCATTTCATAATTCCAAGAAATCAAGTTCACCAAATATCATATAACCAATCCTGTCACGGTTTCCAAAGCTACGCGCGTGCTACCCGGAGTCTCAAATCCTAAGTCTCCCCAGGGTCCACCCAGGTCAATGTCCGCAGATCAATGACCCTCCCTGGGGGTTATAATCCATAGATGCCTTCCTAAGAGTAAGGTACCCCACAGGGGCGACTCCACTCAGTTAGTTCTCTGTGACTACTCCGAGGTCCACCCAGGCCAACGACCCTCCCCGGAGGAGACAATCCATAAATAAAGGATGGTATATGAAAAACCATTTCGAAATCATCTCAAAACTGTTCTAAGGGCTACGCCCTAATTTTTCATAAAACCATCGTAAATCCATATTCATTTGGGGTCCCTGTGTCAAGACCCGACCCTTCTCGGTCATGACTCGACTCATCTAGCACCATATTGTCCGATTTGGGCCTCGCCCTCACGGTTTTGTTTTCAGGAGCTCACGGTGCAACTTCCCAGGGGGTCACCCATCATGGAATTGCACCAGCCTTAACTCGCTTAACTTTGGGGTTCCAATCCCCCCCAAAGCCACTTGAGCTCCCAAAAGGCCTAGTTTAGATCAGAGTTGAGCAGCGACACCCTCTATCTAACCCTATATTGTCCTCTTTGGGCACACCTGCGCCCGCAAGTTTTTGTTCCTGGGAGCTCACGGTGCAACTTCCCAGTGGGTCACCCATCATGGGATTACACCAGCCTCCACTCGCTTAACTTTGAAGTACCCCCGGAATCCAAAGCCAGTGAGCTTCCAGAAAGGCTAGTGCTAGATAGGTGTGTGCCTACACCTTTAAGGCACACTACCATCCTTTCCCAGACCATTCCCCATCGCAGGAATGTGGGATTGTTCACCGTTCCCTACAGGACACGGGTCTTACAATCCACCCCCCTTAGGGCCCAGCGTCCTCGCTGGCACACTTCCCGGTCGGGGTCTGGCTCTGATACCAAATTGTCAAGACCCGACCCTTCTCGGTCAGGACTCGACTCATCTAGCACCATATTGTCCGTTTTGGGTCTCGCCCTCATGGTTGTGTTTTCGGGAGCTCACGGTGCAACTTCCCAGGGGGTCACCCATCATGGAATTGCACCAGCCTCAACTCGCTAAATTTGGGTTTCCAATCCCCTCCAAAGCCACTTAAGCTCCCAAAAGGCCTAGTTTAGATCAGAGTTGCGCAGCGGCACCCTCTATCTAACCCTATATTGTCCTCTTTGGGCACACCTGCACCCGCAAGGTTTTGTTCCTGGGAGCTCACGGTGCAACTTCTCAGTGGGTCACCCATCATGGGATTGCACTAGCCTCCACTCGCTTAACTTTGGAGTTCCCCCGGAATCCAAAGCCAGTGAGCTCCTAGAAGGTCTAGTGCTAGATAGGTGTGTGCCTACACCTTTAAGGCACACCACCATCCTTTCCTAGACCATTCCCCCTCGCAGGAATGTGGGATTGTTCACCGTTCTCTACAGGACACGGGTCTTACACCCTTATCCGAAATTACATTCATAAACCATAACTGGGCCTCATGCCCGATATCATAACCAATTGGGCCTCAAGCCCGAATTCGTAAACGAACAGGGCCCCCAGCCCAATCATATAAACCAAATGGGCTTCCTGCCCAATATCTCATTAAGTCAAATGGACTCCAAGTCCAATGGTTTCCAATCAAATGGGTCTCATGCCCAATTCCTTATTTCTAAATCTAAAACCTTTCATCAAATCATCTTAGAAAACACAGCACGTAAAAACACCGTATAAAACCAAAAACCTCGAAATACGTGCAAATACGTAAATACTAACTACCACAACCAAATGCACTCAAGGCATCTCAAAACATGTATTTAAACTCATATAAAATATTTATGCATGATTCAATTTAGAAAACAAGGTCCATTCACAGACCGTCCGAGCTACGCCTCTATACGCGCACCATAAGCCTCTCCAGGGCCAATCACTGTCACCGGGACTCCCAAAGTTGTCCAAATCACACTAGGGGGTTACTAACTACCTTATTAACCTCTCATTGATGTCCCATAATTTTCTCGAATTTTTAACTATTTTTAAACTCGATCTTAAACCTTCGAACACCCCGAACTATATTGAAACGATGTTCGATCGACACGAAACCAGTCCCAAAATGTTCGTTACAATTACATGTTGGACACTTCCCCAAAAAATGAACCATGCGCCCCCGCGCACCCCTAAAAGGCTCTACGCGTGGGAGCCACGCGCCACTACACAATGTCATCTTTTAGCTCGTGTTCAGTCGGTCCAGACCGATTCACGGGTCTAGCCGGTCCGGATCAATTCACGGGTTCAGCCGGTCCGACCGAACCGGCGTGACCGGTCTAGGTCCATAGCTCCCTCATTTTTCATCATTTTTCATCCATTCCAATTCCTATAGCTCCCTCTCCTCAATTCCAACCCATCTATGTGATTAAACCAAAGAAAACTAGCCTAAAACCTATTGGTTCAATAATCCCTTTAAACCCAAAATTTCCTATCCATGTTCTAGGCATAACCAAGGGCCAAAAATCTATCCTAAGGGTTCCATTAAGCTCCTAGGATCCTTAGAAAGAGATTTAGGGAATTAGTTTAGGCTTACCATGCCGGAAATCGAATTCGGTGGCTACCCACCAAAAACTGCTCACGGCTAGTATCTGGGCTGCTCAACCGTCCTCAGCCACCATTCCTGGTCCCACATGACTCATACAACCCCCACCACCATCATCCAATCATTAGAACCCATTCAAAACGTCCAAATCTCAAAATCAAAATTTTGAAATATAAAGGGTACATGTTTACCTTTTGCCGTGACTCCACCACCGCCCACGGCGGTCCTACAGCCTCCCCTAGCCTCTCCTAGTCCATTCCTCCCCTCAGCCACACACTTGGCCTCACACAGAATCAAAAGGGAAAGGGTAATGGTTTTTGGGGTTCATCGGGTTTGGTTGGATGAAACAGATGAAGGCAAGGGGATATGCATGTATCTGTGTTAGGTGAGCAATGGATGGGTGACACTTGCCACTCATCCATTGGGCCTGATACAAATATCTGGGTCCCACCTCAGACAAAAGTCCACCCGTCTCGTGATTCGTGCAATAGTGCCTCGAACCTTCCGTGAATCATAATTTTCCCGTTGAACGTCTGATTTCGATGTGTCGCCTGTCTACGGACTCGTATCGATCCGATCTACGTAACGGTCCTCGGCCCTTGTGCCTCGGACCTACCGGGTCAAAAGTCAACTTTTTACCCTCATTTAGTGGAAAAATTGTAATTTCTCGTTGAACGTCCATTAATCCTCGGCTAATCCCTGATTAGCCTCACTAATCCACAATTAGTCTTAATCAATCTTTAAGATCAGGGGCGGGTCGTTACATCCCAAGTCTTCCCTTATTTCTTCAAAATGATGGTATCATCCTCAAGGACACACGCAGTTGCTCAGTCCCCAAATTCTTAGCCCAAAACTAAAAACCCAAAAAAAACATGTTTCACGGGTTTCTTGTTTGCTCCTCATTCGTTCATCAGTACCTCCCCATCCTCCGTTGTTTCAGTTGTTTCTTCTTCATATTATTCGTTCCCCTTCTTCTTGCTGGTCTCCTCCCTCATCTCTCTTCCCTTTTCTCATGGTTTAAAGCGATTCATGGTTTTTGTGGGCTTCGGTTCATGCCCATCGAAACTCACACCAGCACACACACACACACACACACACACACACACACACACACACACACACACACACACACACACACACACACACACACACACACACACACACACACACACACACACACACACACACACACACACACACACACACACACACACACACACATATACATATATATAGTGATGAGTCGATGGAGAGATTTCCAAACTTCTCTAGATCTTGACACATGGCATCCTTCAATTGGTCATAGTTGCAAAATGACCAAAATGCCCTTAGTGGCAAAATTTCCAAAATTCCCTTAAGGGGTTTTGACCCGAGATAACTTTATACGATCCTCAATTTTGGCATTCAGCTTATCTATGAACTTAGGACCTCGAGACCTTCGTAACGGTCTTCTCGAAATTCTTAAGAGAGGTCCATAGTGACTTTTTCCAAAGGAAAAATTGTTTTTTGCACCTATCTTTTCAATTTCACGTTTTCTCGAGATCCGGGTCGTTACATCATGGCGTCCTATTAAAGATGCTAGGATGATAGTTATGTCTGCAGGATCATTTTGAGACGAAAAGGGAAGAATTTGTGACACAGGCAAGCTCAGAATATGAAAAGGAATTCTTCCCGAAACTTGGAATATTCGAACCATGGATTAAGGTAAGTTCTTCCGTATTCTAAACTTATAGAACACTTCCTAAGCTTAAGGCGATGAAAATTGTATATTAGAATGTAAAATTTGATCGTAAAATAAGGGATATTGAGTCAGGTCACGTCGCTGGGTTGAACAACCCGAGTTGCAGAACCGACGAGAGGAAGACTATGACTCTGATGTAGGCATATGGCCACGGTGCGTAGAGAGTCTCTCCGGTGCATGGTGGCTCGTGTGGCGGAATGTCGCCGTCCGTTCAACATGAAAAATTTTTGTTATTTAATTCCGAGTTTAATTGTATAATTTCCAAGTAAATTGGATATCATTTGGATACAGTTTTGTATATTTAAGTAATATATTATATTTTACAAAATAAATAAGAGTTTTGTAAATTAAAAGACTTAGCTTGGAACGCTTTCTTGGATATTAAGATATTGAGAATGATATATTGATTAATAGAAATTGATAACCGTGTCTAGTCCTGCTTCCGTATGACAAGTCAACTAAAGTTTCGAAAAGACCCTCAGCACCTGTTAGACAAGGGATGACTGTACTGATTTCCGCTCAATAATCCGCCTTTCGATCAGCCCCAATTTGCGTGCTATGGCCTGGAAGGTCATCAAAACATAAAAAGTGTGAGTAGAAAAAAATAACATCATTCGAAAATACATTTCAAAATGAACTTCCCCCCCCCCCCCCCCCCCCGCCCCGCCCCCTTCAGTTATAAAACATGCAGGCATAGAGTAAAACATATGAACAACCGGCTCTCAAGCTAAATCACATAGAAAACCTTAGGACCAAAAATTTATCAAACTCGTGGCCCACATTTCTTGAAATCCATTTCATCAAATCATGTAAAACATCTGGACACAACCATCAACATCAAACCAGTCACGATGATTGACAACAACAGTACTAGTCACTAGTACTCAAATATCAATCACAATACTCAGCAGAACTACTCACAAGTGCATGAACTGAGTCACAAGATCACAATACCCGCACTACTCCCAAGTACATAATCAATCACATAATCACATCGGCACTATGCATATGCCACTATAATAATAACTCTGAGCATCAGCCGTCTGGGAACACCTCGAGCTTGGTTGCCTGGGAACACACATATACCCTAAGCATCAACCGTCTGGGAAATAGCCCGAGCTTCGGCTTCCTGATAAACACATATCACCTCGAGCATCAGCCGTCTCGGAAACACCCCATGCTTCGGCTGCTTGGGAAACAATTACCCCAAGCTCCGGTCATCTGGGAAACCCCCTATGTAACGACCCGTCCCGGGAATCGGGATTAGATTAGTTGTTGATGACGGATTAGTAAGGTTAATCAGTAATTAGTTGGACAATTTCGGACGGACGGTGCAAAATGACGGTTTTGCCCCTGAAATGGGTAAAAATGTTGACTTTTTGTTCGGGCGGTCAAATGGACTTTGACCGATGAACGTGAAGTATTTCGGGACGTCATGAGTTCATAGACAGTGGGCACGTCCGATTCCGACATCCGAGGAAAAAGTTATGACGTTTGGAAGTTCGAGGGCATTTTCATAATTAGGAAAGAAAGAGGGATTTTGTTGACTTTTTACACGACAACTACTTTTCACGTAACTCGAAGACCATTAGGTAGGTCTCAAGTTCTTGATTCCAACAATAGGCGGCACGTTGTCTTTGGAGTTCGGACGACTTAGTTACGGGTCTGAACGCGAGAGGGGCATTTTGGTAATTTTCGCCTCAAGGGCATTTTGGTCAAATGGCTAGCCTTGGAATGTGTGCCTAGAGATATTAGGACACTTGGCTATTTTGGGGAGTCCTGACCACCAGGTTTTGGACACTAGGCTGGGTCTGGATGGTCGTAGAACCCTCAGCCACCGTCTTAAGTCCAGTTTAAACGGTTATGTGTGTGTGTTCGTTGAAAAACAGAGAAACAAAGTACAAATGGAGGTTGAGAGTGAGACTGTGAACTACTCCCTCATCCCTGACCAATTCTGTGTGAACAAGAAAGAGAGGTGAGGTTATGACGAGTTGCCTGGTGACCACGACGAGGCACAACGGCGGAGGACGGCGGTGGAAATAGAGAAAACCCGAGGAAGTTCTTTATTTTATGGTTAAACTTGAAGATTGGATTCAAGGCCTATGGATCAAATTGATTAATTAGGGCGTGTTTCTGAGGTGGCTAGGAAACTAGGGAGCTGGAAATTGAGACCTGCCGTGGTCGGTGGACGTGAAAACCGTGAGAGGTAACTTTCAATTCGAACATGGTAATTCTTTAATTAATGGTTGTCGATCGATTTGGTTAATTGAGTGTTGATTTGGAAGTTCAGGTGAGTTCCTAGGACGTGAAACCATAGTCAATGGTGGCCGAAGAAGCAAGAAAAGAGAAGAGAGGAGTTAGTTGGTGTTTCTCGATTTGGAAGGTAACAAACAGACCCCAAGTCCTTGTTTTGATTGTATAAATGTATAGGAAATGGAAGGACGAACCTAATGAATTAATAGGTATTAAAAATGGGTGAGAATTGGACGAAACCGGTCTGAACCAGGTCGACCAGAGGATGATGGTGACATTGTTCACGCGCGTGGGTTTCACGCGCAGGAAGTTTCAGACGTGCGTGGGGGCGCGTGAACGGTAATTTGGGGAATCTTCCAACATGATTTTTAAATTATTCGATGTAACGAACATTTTGGGATTGGTTTCGAGTCAATCAGACATCGTCTCAATAGTTTTCGAGATATCCGAAGGTTTTAGGGCTCGTTTAAAAAATAGTTAAAAATTCGGGAAAATTACGGGGCTTAAGTATGATCATTGTGAAGTAGTTAGTGACCTTATTATGGGATTTGGACAGGTTCAGGAAAGCCGGGGATAGCGGATTAGCCGGGAACGGCATAAGTGCGCGCTTATCGAGGCGACGACATAATGGTCTGTGAGTGGACTTTGCTTTCTAACTATGATGCATGCATATATGTTTTTATATGTTTTCTATACGTGATTCTATGATTTGATTTATGATCTTAATGGTTTACGATTTTACACGAATTTTGAGGTGTTTACGGAATTTCACGTTTTACGAGTTTTCGATTTCTCTTGTGATTTTATCCTGATTTTGATGATTTGACTTCGGGATTTGAAATATGATTTGATTTCAATGATTTGAAATGGATTTCGGAAAAGTGATTTCGGGCTTGGAGCCTTGTTCATGTGATTTCGGAAATGAGATTTCGATTTTGGAACTAGATTTCGGAAATGATATTTCGGATTTGGTTTTGAGATTTGGAAAGGAAATCTGGATTTGGGTTCGGGATGATGGTTCCGGATGCTAGCTTACGGAATCATTGCTGCTAATTCGGATAAGGATTTTCTATGGTTTTCACTGTGGAATGAAAAATGGTTTTGGGTTTAAAGACCCGGAAAAAGAAAAGAAAAACCGCTGGATCTGGTTTTGAGTTTAAAGACTCGGTTGATTGACGGGGGGAGGGCCGTTGATTGATATGTTTTGAGTTTAAAGACTCGATATATATTTTGAGTTTAAAAATTCGGTGATTGTGATACCCCCCCCCCCCCCCCCCCCCCCGGAGGCCTGTTGATTGTGTTTTGAGTTTAAAGACTCGTTGATATCTCGGGAAGGCCTGATTATTGTGCATGGTTTTGAGTTTAAAGACTCGGGCGCACTTGAGATCCAGCAAACTCGTATGATTGATATTTTCACTGTTTTTTCACTAGTTTTCAGATATTTTGGGCAGTGGCCCGGATGACTTGGATTTGAAGAGTTTTGGGACCGAGTTCCCATACTTTGAGATTGGTTTGTGGTTTTGGGCTGAGGCCCTGGATTTGAATGACGAATTTGATTCGGGTTTGCAATAATGGTTTTCAATGATGGTTTTTAATATGAACGGTTTCACAACATGATTTGATATGCATGCATTGGTCTTTAAATGGAGGGTATAAATGTCTTTCTGATAAATGTTTTTGGACTTATCCTTTATTTTTGTCCACTCACAGTCTTTTCATGTTTTTTATACCCTCCAGGTTGTTGCGGTACATGCTGTTGATCGAGAGAGACGGAGACATCACACCCTCGATCCACGGTAGATTCGGTGCATTCTGGGAAGTCCGGATACTTTTGGGATGGTTGGATCGAGAATCCCTTGTCCGACTTACGTGTCACATGGAAGTTGGACGTCAGTTTTGCCTTCGTGTCATGCGTAAGTTAGACGGGAGCAGGATTTAGCCCTTACTCTAGGAGGATTGGGGGCGGGTCCTGTGACCCTAGCTTCGATGTCTGGGAACTCATCACAATCATAATGCAAACAGTCCGGGGATTACATCCCAAAATCTTTCAACGCAATCCTTGACTTAAAACAAAGTCAAAACCGTTTCCAACAGGGTCTCAAGCCCAAAGCATCATTTTCACGCAAATTCGTACAATCACAACCCAAAATACCATTTGTATGAAAATCCATAAAATCACATCCGAAATTCATTAAATATTCCATAAAATCATCCTTGACTCACAATCCAAGTCAAAACACCATTTTCAAACCCAGGCCTAGCCCAACACATCATTTTCACCATTCTTGTAAATTGTGTCCACAAAACCAATTATTAAATTCATAAAATCACCAAATAATCATATCAAATCATCGTCCAAATCATATAATCATATCAAATCATCGTCCAAATCATTGCAACTCAAGTCATGCAATAATTCATGGAAAACATTTACTATGCATGCATCACAGTTAATAAAACAAACGTCAACTCATACACCGTTCGAACTGCATAATTCCGAGCTGTGCGCTTTTCTGTAAATTCCAAGAATCACAAATCTTGTCAAAAACCACCACTAAGGGTCACTAACACCTCATATAATGTCACATTAAAATCCCCCAATTTTTTCGAGATTTATATACGTATTTAAAACGTATATATATGCTTCGAATACATAGAACTATACCAAAATAGTATCTGATTGTTTCGAAACCTGTGCCAAAATGTTCGTTACATCGATTACTTTAAAAGTCATGTTGGCCATACCTCGAAAACAAGGCCCAGTGCCCCCACACACTGCCACAAGCGGCTGCGCGTGAAGCTGACGCGCCTTCTACAATGCCATGCACTGTTCATCCTATGTGCCTGAATTCATACAAAAAGGGTCCCTTTACCCGCAACTCGACCCGATTAAAACTCCATCAATTCAGCATCAACTTCCTCAATTCTTTCACCTAATTTCATTTGATCAATCTTAATTAAAGATCTGTAACCTTAATTACATGAATTCATATCTCAATCTAGTCGAATTCAACTTTGACATTTCGAAGGCTTTACGGGTTTCGTTCTTCCTTCAACACATGTAAATTCCCTTCCAATTTTTGGTGGTTCGAATTGTTTGAGTCCCAGAAGGTTCAATCTAACCTTAATTACAACAATCGATGCCTAAAATCTAACATTCAATTTCTCAATTTTCCAATTTCCAATTTCCAATTTCGGGTTTTCTGGGTTATTTCTGGGTTTCGGGTTCAATCCCCCCTCTCGGTTTCCTCTTCCTTTTTCTCTATGGGTTTACTTTCAATTTCTCTATCTCTCTGTTTCTCAGTATCTCCCCCATATCTTCAATTCATCTTGGCTTTTGTTTTTGTTTGAAAAGGCACACACACACACACACACACACACACACACGCGCACGCGCACAGCGCACGCGCGCACACACACACACACACACACACACACACACACACACACACACACACACACACACACACACACACACTACACTGTTCAAAACACCCAGCACCTACATACACTGCCCACGTGGTGCTAGCAACCTGCTGCTTCTTGTGATGGTTGTCACCAAACCGCAAAAATGTAGTGGCTCATTAAAATTAGGAAAAAGACCATTTTTCCCTTTCATCAAAATTACCAAAATTCCCTTGGCCTTTCTAGGCACGTAATTAATTCATCATAACTCCAATTTTAGCATGCCGCCTGTCTATGAATTCGAGACCTACGTAACGATCTACATGAAAAGTCCAAAAAGCAACATGGTCAAAAAGTCAACTTTTGACCCCATTAACTAAGGGTAAAATCGTCATTTTCTTTCTAAAATTTTCAATTTCCTCTTTCAAATTTCCAGGTCATCACAAAAATATTTATGAAAATGGATAAAGAGCGAATTGGCTAGGAATACAATTAAATTGAAGGCTTAACATTTTAGTTTTGGCTTGTCATGAAGATAATGTTAATATTATGAGGATGAGCGTAATTTTGGTAATAATAAGGCCATAGGTATATATGTGTTAATTTAATGGTGGTTGGTATGTTCTAAGACGATGTTTATGATAAGTAAACCATTTCTTTTATAAAGGATTTATGTTATGAAACCATATTTGAGTTTGAATTTAAATAATGACAAACTATATAAAAGTACCCAAACTATAGAGTCGATTTCAAAAGGTATCTGAACTATAAAAAGTTACATTTCCATACCCAAATTATAATGTCGATTTCAAAAGAGTACCTCCGTTAGATTTTCTATTCAATTTTCTGTTAAAAGTACACGCGACAATTATACAATCCAGTCAGCGAAGATTTGGCTAAAATTATAAGGGTATCTTTGTCATTTCACTATTTTATCTTCATCATCCACTTCCTTTCTTCATCCTCCCCAATTCATCATCTTCATCAATCTTCATCTTCTCCAATTCATCATATGCGCCCTTTATCTTCTCTATTCAATTTTCTCTCTTCCTTAATTCTTCAATGTTCGCCCAATTTCCAGCCCTAATTTCAATCGAAAATTTGTTCGCCTTATTCCCAGCCCTAATTTGAATAAAAAAATTGCAATCCATGGTTTGAACAGGGAAGATGCAGAGTCTACATCGTGGTTGCTCCCAAATCCGATCCCCACCCGTCAACCCCTCTTGCCCTTTGACAATGATAGATGCCCCTGACTGAGGTATCTTAATTTTCTTTCTAGTTTATCTTCCCAGTTTATTCTTCTAATTTTTTTCTCTAGATGGGCACCACCTGATTCTTCTATCTTTATTTTGAAAATTTTCAATTCTTTAAGGTAGAACCATTGCCATCTCGTTGTCATCTTTGCTAGTTATATTTTCAATTGTTTTGGATTCAAATCCAGCCTGAGCTTAACTTTTTGGTGGAGAAAGAAAAGAGTTGTTGAGTTCAGGGATTCCTTCGAGCTCGTCTGGTTCGGGAGCCGAAGATGACGACATATCCCGATCTTCAAAGAAGTGCTTCTTCAATGGCGGTCGCAGAGACGAATTGAAATGCCACTGTTTTTTCTCCAGTATAACGCCTCAAAAGCGATAAAGCTGTGAGCGATAATGGGTCCAATATCAAACGTACTAACAGATCCCACATATTTTTCCTTCCTTCTTAGCAATTTAATAGAAATACCCAGTATGAGGCATTAGAGAAATTCAAACCCCCTCCCAAAAAAAAAATAAATTTTTTCCATGGAAACGTCACTAAAGATTTTGTTAAACAGTTCATAAGTTCTGCAAAGTCCAATATTTAGATATAATCTGCAATCGCATGGAGATCTATGGTCTACCCAGAACGCCATCAATAAACAAAGAGAAAAAATCTTTAATCTTTAGATTGGTAATGAAAAAACAAAGCGAGAGGAGGGCAGCTGGGATCTTACAAGAGATGCTTATTTAACGGACCGACCCTTTTCTTATCTGATTTGAGATTTGAGGGAACCAAACAATAAAGGAGATGGAGAAATTCTATTGGAGAAGAAAGGAATAGAATGATTAAGATTAAATAGTGAAATGACTAAAATACCCTTATCATTTTAGCCAAATCTGTACTTACTGGATTAAATAATTGTCACGTGTACTTTTAACTGAAAATTGGATGAAAAACCTAACGGAAGTACTCTTTTGAAATCGACATTATAGTTTGGGTATGGGAATGTAACTTTTTATAGTTTGGGTACTTTTTGAAATCGACTATATAGTTTGGGTACTTTTATGTAGTTTATTCTTTAAATAATAGTTTTATAGGAAGTGAGAAGGAATAAGGGAAGACTTTGAGTATTGTTATGTAAACAATTGAAGGGTATTTATGGATAAATGGAAATGGATCGTTAGAAGGGTAGTGACACCCTAATAAGTACGTGATTACATTGGGGAATACAATGTTTGGGTGATAAAATAAAAAGGTGAATAATTATGTACTAAATTTAGAATTATAGTAATTATGGTATACAATTGATGTTACAAGATGTGACAATATAATAATGGATGAAAAAACAATTATGGCTGAACTAGTGATTCCACAACTTATCGGGGTTAGTGGGTTGGATGTGGGTGGTAACCCCGCACGTATGGATTTAGGTTGGATAAGTTAATGAGGAATAGACTTAGAAAAAAATTGTAATATCCCTTGTCTGACACAATTTATTAGACGGGAGCAGGGTCGACCCAATTTTTCGTAGAATCTAAAGGCGGGTCCTATCAGTATTCTTATGAGTAAAACCCATGAAACATAGGAAGGAGTGCCCCCCATCAGTTACTGGATAAGAACTAAGGCAAATAGAACGTTACACATAGCTAAAATCAAGGTGGAGGTTCTGTAACGACCCGTAAACTCGAGAAAAAAATAAATTTGGGAAGCTTCAAGTAAGAATGATGATTTTACCCTTAGAAGGTTAAAAGTTGATTTTTTGACCCCACGTACATTTTGGATATTCTTCAAGGACCATTACGAAGGTCTCAAACTCCTGATTCCATAGACAGACAACACGTTAAAATCGAAGATCGATTAACTACAATACTGGCAAAAAAAGATTAAGGGCATTTTGGTAATTTCCACTTGAAGGGTATTTTGGTAATTTCATAAGAGGGCTATTCTAGGATGTTCTAGAGTTTTCTTTTTTCCCCCCTCGTTTAACCCTCCACCAACTTAACCCCTTATTTAAAGTGGGTGTGTGTATGTATGATAATGGCAGGAAATGGGTGATGGCCGAAAATGGGAAAAAGGGAGAAAAATGAGAAATGAAAAGAAGGAGTGAAGGAAGGAAAACGAGAGAGAGAAAAGGGAGATTTTTTTAGGGAGAAGAACTAGAATAAGGTTAAAAAAGACGAAGGTTCAAGGTTTAGGAGGAACCCTAGAACTTAAACCCGTAGATCCAAGTGCTAAAAAAAAGGAAGGTTGAAAGTCTAGGAGGAACCCCATAACTTAAACCCATGGATCCAAGTTTGGACGTGGGTTGTGGAATCTGCTTGAGGTTGTTTAACGTGCAACTAAGGATCCTAGAAGGTTGGGCGAGTCTCTAAGGTCATCAAAAGACAAAAGGGGAAAGGTTCGATGCATGAAGGTCAAAGAACAGGCTTTTGGAGCCATGGCCGAAGTTCGTGAATCTGAACTACACTGCGGAGGTAAGTTTTCATAGTTTTAGCATCGCAGGTCTTCTTCTGGGTGTCATTAGATAAAATTAGATAGTTTAATCATGGAAAAAAAGACGTAGGAATCCTGTTTTAGAGTTGAATCGTGCTCGCAGGTCGGTGACCTGAAACTAGGAAACGGGTCTGCCCGCTAGAGGTAGGAGACAACTCTTTACAGGTGCGTGGCTTCCAAGCGCATTGAGCTTCTGCTTGCTTATGGGGGCGCATGCGGCAGCGTCTAGGGTTGCGGTCAACACGAAAGTTACTTGTTATGAAATTCTGAGCTTGATGGTATAACCCTCGAGTTGATTGGATATAGTTTGGGTACAATTTTAGATGTTTAACACAGTACATTCATGTGTTTAAATATTAACTAAATATGGAAAAATTATGGAAATTATGCCTAAGGTTTATGTTGATATTAATAAACCATAATGGTAAACTATAGCTATGATTTTACAGGGAATGGAGGTTATGGAAGAAAAATAGATTTGAATGTATAAGAAGTGTAACGACCCAAACTTACATAAATAATATTTTAATGCAAAATGACTGTTTTTCCCTGGGGGGAGTTGACTTTTGACCCGGAAGACATTTAGGATTTTAACCAATGACCGTGACGTAGATCGGGACGACACGAGTTCGTAGATAGGTGGCACGTAAAAAACGGACGTTCGACGGAAAAGTTATGGTCACGGGAGTGAAATTGATTAAACTTACCAACCGAGATCGTAATTAAAATAATAATAAATTAATGAAATATGATTTAACAATTTAATTAAACCAGGACGCTTGGATGAGTGACAAGTGTCACTTATCCCACAGTTGCTTTTTCCCTAAATTATGGATCTTGCCCCGTTGGTGGAATTAATTATATTTTATTCCCCTCATCTCTCCCCAGCTGTCCATCTCTCTCTCATCTATCCATCCTCACCTTTCAATTTTCCTTCATCTGATCAATATCATCAGACCCATCTATTCCTTCTCCCATTCATTTCCCGTGAGCTCAAGAACCCTTCCCCTATTTCGTACAAACTCCAAACGTCCATCTTCATCTACTTTGCTCCGCCTTCATCACCAAATCGACTTCATCCTCCTACTCATACATCATCTTCATCCTCTGTCCATCATCATCTTCACCCCTGTGTTGCAACACCGTGCACCACCCAGACCTGTGAAGAACAAACCGTACCCAAAACTCCAACTGCTCAACCCACGCTACCACACTTCTAACCAACACCAGGATAGAACCGTTAGGAAGTCTGGACGCCTGATGAGCGACGGGAGTACCCATGACGGCGACACGGCAGACGTAGGCTAGAAAACCCAAGAACCCCCTCTGTTTCCTCATTTTCAAAACCCTTAGTTTTGAAATGTATGGGCCGTTTCTTTGTGTTGAGTTGTGCTCTAGGGACAGTGACGAGCTAGAGGAGGTTAGTTTCGAAGCACAGCGTGGTCTAAGGTGACGGGGAAGACGACCGAATACTAGGCTGTGGGTTTTCGAGTTAAAGGTATAAATCTTGCCCTTTATTCTGGTTTTTGAGTTCAGAAACTTGTAGTGTGAGCTTAGACGAACACATAGGGACAAATCCCGTCGAAAATGATGGCCGAAAATGGGAGTTTTGATGGGGTCAGGCCCCGGGTCATGGCGACCAGGGTTGCAGGAATTCAGACGGACTCGGCCTAATGTCAGGGATGACACGTGTCAATTTACACCTATCAGTGATGACATCAGCAGTGAAGTCATGATGACATCATCATCATTATAGCAGTGTTGACCAGAGGGTTGACCAGGCGCGTGTGAACAGTACTCGAGGTGGGACCACCATCATCTTTTAGGTTTCGACGAAACGGATCCAATGGCGGTAGTTTCGTGTCGATCGGAGATCGTTAGGTTGGTCAAAATAGGGTTTAATGCCTCGGGAAGAGTGTTCAGACGGCTTTCCCGGGCCGGTTTCATTCTAGGGTATCATGTTTGAGTTATAGGGACTTATAGTGACCTTTATGTGTACTTTGGACATGACAGGGATTGTACGTTAGCACCAGGACAGGTTTATACGTTCGGTTTAGCGGCGGGACCGGACTATGAGTGGGCCTTTGATTTCGTTTAAACCCTTGCATGCATAACTGTTTTAATTACTATATCTTTATGATTGAATCAAAGTATCTGATTATCTTGAGTCATTATTCTTGCACATATTATGAGGTTTTGTGTAACGACCCGTCCTGGGAGTCGGGATTAGTAAAGTGATTAGTACTGGATTAGGGAGGTTAATCGGTGGTTCGTTGGTGCTTTTTGGACATTAGGCGTAGAATGACTATTTTTCCCTTGGAATGGGAAAAATGTTGACTTTTAGTTCGGACGGTCACTTGGGCATTGACCGATGACCGTGACGTAGTTCAGAATGTCACGAGTCCGTAGACAGGAGGCACGCCCGATTCCGACATCCGAGGAGGAAGTTATGATGTTTGGAAGGTGGATGGCATTACCGTAATTTGGTTAAACGAAGGGGGAAAAGTTGACTTTTCACACGATAAGGTTTTGACACGTAGACAAAGGACCGTTAGATAGGTCTCGACGTCCTGAGTACTACAACAGGCGGCATGTTGTCATCGGACGTCAGATGAATAAGTTGTGGTTCTAGAAAGATGAGGGGTAAAATGGTAATTTGGACATTCGGGGGTATTTTGGTCTTTTTACACCATTGGACTTTGTGCAACCGGCTAAAGACATGTGGACAATGATTATTGGATATTTTGGGATGTGTCCATAGAGTGAATGACACCTGGTGAGACCCTAGAGGCTTCTGCCTAATTCTACATTGTTTGAGCCAAGTTTAAATGGCTGGTTAGTCGTGCATGGTGGGAAAGGAAAAACAGAGAGCAGGGGTGAGTGTGGCCGTACAATTTGATCAGTTAAAGGGCCTCAATTGCCCGTGGGTTGTGAAGCAAAGTGGGAGAGGAAGGTGAGGGGATCATGGTGGTAACCACGACGGCCCACGACGGTGTGCGACGGTGAATGAACCATGAAAAACCCGTGTAGCCTTGTTGGAAAACTGAAATTGACAGTCGTGTTTCGATGGTTTTGGCTTGATAAATTTGATGGGAGAAGGTTTCTGGAGGTCAGAGGTTCGAATGGGCTTGGTTTCGTGACTTATAAAGGAAGGTAATGACAAAACCCGTTGAGGTTTAACTTGGACTTTGATTATGGTAAATCGAGTTACTTAGCTTATCACTCGTTTTGGTTCATTGGAAACGGTTTCTAATAACTCCAGGAAGGAGTTAGGATTAAAACTAGAATGGATGGATGGCTAGAACCATTTAGTCGTAAGGGGGGACCGTGACCAGTTCGAAGAAAAAAATTGAAGGTATGATTTCTAGCTTGGTTTTTCTAGTTCGAATTCATGGATCTTTGAGGAACGTTGAAATAGGATTGTAGAATAAATTAGGGAGGAAAACAGACAAAATTGGACAAGTTACACTCGTGAACCAGCCACGACGGTTCGGTCTGAACCGTGAACCGGTTGGACCGAGTTCACCCAAGGTAGAAGATGAACTGTGCTTGGCACGTGAGGCCCACGCGCAGCCCCTTTAGGCGGTGCGTGTGTTCGCGTGGCACACAATTCGAGGAAGGTTCCAACATGACTTTTAAAGTATTCGATGTAACGAACATTTTGGCGCTGGTTTCGAGTCGATCGGACATCGTCTCGATAAGTTTCGGGATATCCGAAGGTTTTTGGGCCCGGTTAAAAATAGTTAACAATACGGGAAAATTACGGGGCTTTAGTAGAAGCTTACTTAAGTAGTTAGTGACCTCGTTATGAGTTTTGAACAGGTTCGGGAAAGCCGAGGATAGAGGAATGGCTGGGAACGGCTTAAGTGCGCGCCTATCGAGGCGACGTCGGAATGGTTTGTGAGTGGAGTTTGCTTTCTAACTCTTGATGCATGCATATATGTTTTTCCATACTTGATTCTATGATTTGATTTATGATTGTGATGGTTTACGGTTTGTGCATGTTTTTTGAGGAGATTACGGTATTTCACGTTTTACGAGATTTGACGGATATTGTGATTTGAACCTGGTTTTAATGATTTGATTTCGGGATTTGACATACGATTTGATTTCAAAGAAAGTAAAAGGATTTCGGAAAAGTGTTTTCAGAAAAGGGTTTTCAGGCTTGAAGTCCAGTTCAGAAAAATATGATTTCGGGTTTTGGAATCGGATTTCCGGATGACAATTCGGGATTCGATTCGGGACTTGAAAGTGGATTCTGGGTTTGGGTTCGGAATGGTTATTCCGGATTCCAGCTTACGGAATGATGATTGCGGACTCGGATCTGGAAAGAAGATGGATATGAGTTCTGGGTTTGGATTCGGGATCTTGATGAGATTAAGGATTCGGATTCGTTAATGGAAAAAGGTTTTCAAACGGTTTTGGATTGGATTTGCTGGATCTGGTTATTGGGTTTAAAGACCCGGATTATGATTGACGGGGGACGGGCCCAGATTGGGTTTAAAAACCCGGATTGAGTTCAAAGACTCGGGAGTTTAAAGACTTGGATATTGATATTTTCCCCCGTAGGCCTGTTGAGTTTAAAGACTCGGATTATATTGTGGCCTGTTGAGTTTAAAGACACACGAGTTTAAAGACTCGGATAGATCCAGCAGGTTCGATGGATGGAAATATGGTTCAAGTGATTGATGATAACAGTTTTCAAGGATGGTTTTTGTTGGTTATAATGGTTTTGATGGTTTTGGGCCGAGGCCCGGGATTTGAGAAAAAGGAAAATGTGTTTGGTTTTCTTACATGGTTTTATGTCATACCTTTGATATGCATGCATTGGTTTTTGAAACGGAGGGTATAACTGTCATTGTTTTATGAAATGTTTTTGAACTTATACTTTATTTTTGTCCACTCATAGTCTTTTCGTGTTTTCGATACCCTCAAGGTTGTTGCGGCACGGGCTGTCGATCGAGAGGGACGGAGACATCACACGTACGATCCACAGTAGACTCCGCGCACTCTGGGAAGTTCGGAAGTTTTTAGACGGTCGGATCGAGAATCTCTTGTCCGACTTACGTGTCACATGAAGGGTAGACGTCAGTTTGGCCTTCGTGTCATGCGTAAGTCAGACAGGAGTAAGGTTTAGTCCCTAATACTGGGGGATTAGGGGTGGGCCCTAACAATTGGTATCAGAGCGAGGTTTCAGATGTTCTGCGCGAGGTTTGGTTCCCAGAGTCGTTGGTTCGTCGACTTGGGTGGTGTGATGCTACTGTGGATGTGATGTCTCGACGAGGAACATCCCGACAGCAACCTGGATACGACAGTGATAGTACGTTTGAGGTGGGATAGCAGCGATTGAGGGTGTTAGTCGCTCGATACGCAGTGCGAGGTGTGACGTACGTCGCCTTAAGGCCGGAACGGTTAGTGTGTTGGCACTGGTTTTGCTTGATGGATGGACCATAAGGGTCAGAGATACACGAGCAGGGTTAACCTGGAAGGGGCCTGAGAGTAGTTCGTTGAGCTAGTGAGATACGTAGGCCGATGAGGCCGACTGCGGGTGGTCGGTTGGGCCGGATGGCGTTTGGATGTTGATCGGATGAATTGGTGACCTTTGGTCAGTTGGGTTGAGTTTGGAATTGTGCGGCTACGAGTAGCCGGATGCCTTGATGGCAGGGTCTAGAAACTAGTGTGAGACTCGAGGGATTGTTTCCCCTAGTGATGGATACCGGTTGGTGTTGGTGAGTAGAGTCACGAGAAGGAATGGTTTTAGTTGGGTGTGACGACCCCAGTCGTAAGGCTGTAGTGAACCAAGGGCAGTTGAGGGTTTGGATAACCCGGACGATGGGATGATTTGAGAAACCCCGTGGGATTATGGGAGTGTAGTGAGAAGTACCTGAGGGAAACTGTGAGTTGGGGTTTGTGGTATCGTCGTCCTTGTGGTTGGGCTGACTTACGGCTGGATTGGAGACAGTGCTGCTAGGTGCAGCCGAGGTAGTGGTTGCCTGGTGGATGACTCTGGATGAGGGTTCATATGCCGAGCAAGGTAAGGATGACCATGGGTAGGTCATGAACTAGGGCGAACGGTCAGGATGCCGTGGGTTGATCAGAGTAGCGCAGCGGAAGCATGGTGTGATCTATATAAGATGAGGAACCCTTTGGCTAGTAGAGTTGAGTTGGGAAACTGGTGGTTGAAATACCTGAATTTGTAACCTCCCTTAACTTGTAGTGTGTTCCGAAGTAGAGCAGTACTTGGTGACGCCGAGTGTAGCGAGTGTTATGGTGAGTTCCGTTAAAGGATGCCGGAAGAAACTGAGAAATGAGTGACTACAACTGATCGATATGAGTTGATTAAAGAGAACCCACAATCTAGGAGTGCCTTTAGGACTTTATTGATTTATCCCGACAGAGTGGTCAGAACAGTTGGTTTTGGCGAGAGAGTGACCACCGGGTAGGAGACCCCACACCTGAGGTACGAGATGTGGAATTTCGGGACGAAATTCTTTTATGGAGGGTAGATTGTAACGACCTGTCCTGGGAGTCGGGATTAGCAAAGGGATTATTACTGGATTAGTGAGGTTAATCGATGGTTCGTTGGTGCTTTTTGGACATTAGGCGTAGAATGACGATTTTGCCCTTAGAATGGGCAAAATGTTGACTTTTAGTTCGGACGGTCACTTGGGCATTGACCAATGACCGTGACATAGTTCGAAATGTCACGAGTCCGTAGACAGGTGGCACGCCCGATTCCGACATCCGAGGAGGAAGTTATGATGTTTGGAAGGTGGAGGGCATTACCGTAATTTGGTTAAACGAAGGGGAAAAGTTGACTTTTCACACGATAAGGTTTTGACACGTAGGCCAAGGACCGTTAGATAGGTCTCGACGTCCTGAATACTACAACATGCGGCATGCTGTCATCGGACGTCGGATGAATAAGTTGTGGTTCTAGAAAGATAAGGGGTAAAATGGTAATTTGGACATTCGAGGGTATTTTGGTCTTTTTACACCATTGGACATTGTGCAACCGGCTAAAGACATGTGGACAATGATTATTGGATATTTTGGGGTGTGTCCATAGAGTGAATGACACCTGGTGAGACCATAGAGGCTTCTGCCTAATTCTACATTGTTTGAGCCAAGTTTAAATGGCTGGTTTGGTCGTGCACGGTGGGAAAGGAAAAACAGAGAGCAGGGGTGACTGTGGCCGTGCAATTTGATCAGTTAAAGGGCCTCAATCTCCCGTGGGTTGTGAAGCAAAGTGGGGTGACTGTTGGAAAACTGAAATTGACATTCGTGTTTCAATGGGTTTGGCTTGATAAATTTGATGGGTGAAGGTTTCTGGAGGGTCAGAGGTTCGAATGGGCTTGGTTTCGTGACTTATAAAGGAAGGTAAGGACAAAACCCGTTGAGGTTTAACTTGGACTTTGATTATGGTAAATCGAGTTACTTTTCTTATCACTCGTGTTGGTTCATTGGAAACGGTTTCTAGGAACTCCAGGAAGGAGTTAGGATTAAAACTGGAATGGATGGATGGCTGGAACCATGGAGTCGTAAGGGGGGACCGTGACCGGTTCGAAGAAAAAAATTGAAGGTATGATTTCTAGCTTGGTTTTTATAGTTTGAATTCATGGATCTTTGAGGAACGTTGAAATAGGATTGTAGAATAAATTAGGGAGGAAAACGGACAAAATTGGACAAGTTACACCCGTGAAACGGCCACGCCTGTTCGGTCTGAATCGTGAACCAGTTGGACCGAGTTCACCCAAGGTAGAAGATGAACTGTGCTTGGCGCGTGAGGCCCACGCGTAGCCCCTTTGGGAGGTGTGTGTGGGCACGTGGCACACAATTCGAGAAAGGTTCCAACATGAATTTTAAATTATTCGATGTAACCAACATTTTGGCTCTGGTTTCGAGTCGATCGAACATCGTCTCGATATGTTTCGGGATGTCCGAAGGTTTTTGGGCCCGGTTAAAAATAGTTAACAATACGGGAAAATTACGGGGCTTTAGTAGAAGCTTACTTAAGTAGTTAGTGACCTCGTTATGGGTTTTGGACAGGTTCGGGAAAGCCAAGGATAACGGAATAGCCGGGATTTGAGAAAAAGGAAAATGTGTTTGGTTTTCTTACATGGTTTTATGTCATACCTTTGATATGCATGCATTGGTTTTTGAAACGGAGGGTATAACTATCATTGTTTTATGAAATGTTTTTGAACTTATACTTTATTTTTGTCCACTCACAGTCTTTTCGTGTTTTCGATACCCTCAAGGTTTTTGCGGCGCGGGCTGTCGATCGAGAGGGACAGAGACATCACACGTACGATCCACAGTAGACTCCGCGCACTCTGGGAAGTTCAGAAGTTTTTAGACGGTCGGATCGAGAATCCCTTGTCTGACTTACGTGTCACATGAAGGTTGGACGTCTGTTTGGCCTTCGTGTCATGCGTAAGTCAGACGGGAGCAGGGGTTAGTCCCTAATCCTGGGGGATTAGGTGTGGGCCCTGACATTTTGAACATGAGACCCGTCTAGTTAGTTATGCACTGTTTTGAGTTATAAACATGGATTTCGATGATTCTCTTTAGTTTTGCACTGTATAGACCTACCGTCGTGATACTGTCTCCTCCGGATGTTGGTACCCCGGAGTGGTCACATCGCATTGCGTGCGAGGGGTTATCCTACGGAGGGACTAGACCGTAAAGTGACTCAGGAGTAGGATTGCTATGGTTGGACGTGTGGGACGTCAGGCATCTGGGATGTCATACCCGGACTGGGTTCGGGATTTGGACTCTAGATTGAGACCTCGGGTGGCACGCATAGCCTTGGGACTGTGACCTTATTAGGTGTCTGGGACGTCAGACATCTGGGATGTCCGGGTTGGGATGTATAGTTCAGCAGCTGATTTTATGATTATGATTATATTATCCTATTTATGGGTATATGATATATTATTATGGTTTTCGATTCTGATGCATGCATGATTTGGAAAACGGAGTGCTAAAACTGTATGTTTACTATATGCTTAAACTGTTTTATAAACTTTATGTTTCTAGCCCACTCACTCTTATTGTTTTACTGACCCCTCTAGGCCGTGCTACTGAGGTGGACGAGGATCCCAAGGTTGAGGCATAGATTGACGTTGCGCACCTGAACCCCACTTTTGGGTAGGTTGGCACGTGAGAAGTCCTTAGAGTCGTGCCCATTATTAGTATTTAAAACTATCCCTTGTCTTACACTATTTGATTTCAGATTATGTATGACTTATTTATGGATATTTATGCATTTGAATCTTTTAAGGGTAACATTGGTATTCTAAGGTTGTGTGTCAGATGGGAGCAGGGCACGTCCCCGAGTGGTCCCAGGGGGATGGGGACAGGTCTTTACAACTTGGTATTAGAGCACTACGTTAATGGTCAGCATGCTAGGTTAGCAGTCAATACTTGGTACAATTGACGTTTAAAGATATCGTTTATCTAATCTACGCCTTTTAACAGTTGGTTATGCCTCCAAGAAGAAACCTTTAAGAACTGACTGAAGAAGAAGTAGCGAGGGAAATGGAATGTGCTAGCATTGAACGAGCTCAACGACTGGGAGCCATACCATTCAGTGAGGGATCTAGCCCCGAAGAAGCTCATGAGTGGATAGCTAAATGGGAAAGGATTTTCACGGTGATGCACTGCCTGCCGGGGGAGCAAGTGACTTTGGCCACCTTCATATTAGAAGGTGGGGCCTACTAGTGATGGTACTTCCTGGAGATGTCTAGATGGCCTGTTCACACCACTACCTAGGAGGTCTTTCGAGCCAGATTTCTAGATCAGTATTACCCGCGATCTTTTTGCACTGCTCGTGAGAAAGAGTTCCTACGGCTCGAGCAGGGGAGTATGACAGTGACTGAGTATGAGCAGACATTCTTGAGGTTATCCCGATTTGCTGCAGCCTTTGTGAGCACCGAGGAGGACAAGTGTCAGCATTTTGAGGTGGGGCTCAGGGGTGACATCGGGGCGATCGTGACAGCTAGCAACTACATCACTTTGAGGGACATGGACGATGTAGTAGTACGTGTCGAGGCGAGTCTGGTGGCACATCAACCACGACAGACTTCTAGCGAGGGGCGACGCTGGGATCACCCATATCTTGGACCCATGGGCCATCGAGGCTCGAAAGAAAGGAACTATAGGGGAGCACAATCTTCTTCACGTGGTCGTGGATGGTTTGGTCGATATGGGAGTCCCCAGAGATCTGGATCGGGGTTCGGTTCTAGGTGGCAGTCATCTTGGAGTGGTACATCCAGTGGATCTTCTAACAGACCAAAGACACTTAACTGCTTTTCCTACAGAGGATCAGGCCACTATGCTCATGCTTGCCCATCTCTGACTAGGGGCAATGATATGGGAGGCACCAGTGTAATTCATAGTTCGGCTTCTAACACTGTCACGGAGCAATGATATGGGAGGCCTGAGATAGGGTGGAGATCACAGAGTTGATCGCGGAGCACGTGGGCGCGGTTAGACTTCTAAACCTAGAGCTCGAGTATTTGCAGTGATCCTCTAGCAGGCTAGGTCATTTCCGAGTATTGTTACAAGTACTCTTAACATATCTAATCTTGTTTTTCATGTTTTTGTGGATACCGAGGCTACTCATTCTTTTATTTCGTGGAGTTGTGCGGGAATGTTAGACTGTGAAATATTAGCGTTGGATAGTGTGATGGGTGTCGGCACAACGATGGGAATTGTGTACGTGGTGAACCAAGTGTTACAGAGATGTCCGGTAAGAGTAGAGGATGTGGATTTACCAGCTGATCTGATCATTATGGAAATACATGACTTCGATGTCATCTTGGGGATGGATTGGTCGTCGGAACATGGTTCGCTCATTGATTGTTGTAGTAGGCAAGTAATTCTGTGGAGTTCGGGGTTGCCGGAGGTTACATTTCAGGGAGAGCGATATGGTTCGCTACCTGAAGTGATTTCTTCACTTGCTGCTACCAAACTGTTATGGAAGGGTTGCCAGGGTTATCTGGCACATGTTGTGGAGTCACGGGGTGATACTCTGAAGGTCGAGGACATACCAGTGGTGTGAGAATTTCCAGATGTGTTCTCAAAATATTTTCCTGGTTTACCGCCACATCAGGAGATCGAGTTCACGATTGAACCACTCTGAGGTACCTTGTAACAACCCGTACCTTCGGGAAGGGTAAAAAGGTAATTTTGTAAAATTTTGTGTAAATGGACGTTTTTGCCCTTGTGAATAGTAGACGAAAAGTTGAATTTTTTTTTATTACCAATTGGATGAGTGTTGATCCTTAACCGTGACGTAGGTTAGGACGTCACGAGTCCGTAGACAGGTGGCAGGTTCGATTTGGATAACCGGAGGGAAAGTTATGACTTTGGGAAGATTGGGGGCGTTACCGTAATTTTGAGTAAACGAGGAAAATGTTGACTTTTTGGAGGACTTGTGATTTTCACGTAGACCGAGGACCGTTAGATAGGTCTCGACGTCCTGAATTCAACGACAGGCGGCACGCTGTCATCGGACGGCGGACGGAAAAGATACGGGTCTAGAACGTTTGAGGGCAAAACGGTAAGTAATTATACAAGGGGTATTTTGGTCATTTTCCCTCAGCCCAATCAGATAAGGGCAAGTGGCAGGGATATTTTGGGCTGGCCTATGGCTGATGGACACGTGGGGGCACTGGATTGTTCCACAAGATTATAAAGTGTGCACGGCTACACTTTGCACGATTTCAAAACCGTGCATCGTGCTTGAACACACCGAAACAGAGAGAAGAGTTTGGAGAGACAGTGATCGATTCCAGGGGTGAGTGAGTGAGGAGTGAACTGAGAGAGTGACAGAGAGACAAGGTGGTGCTGGTGATCGTGTTTTGGTGGAGGAATCGCGCCTGGAGACACGGTGGTGGTGCGGCGGAGTTCTGAGGAAAACAGGGAGATTTTGAGATAGGGGCGGCTGTTGTGCCGTGTGGTGGACCAAACCAAGGCGGTAGGAGGCTCAGGTGGTTGTAGGGAGTCCAACGAGCACCGTGGCACGCGGCGGTGCGCACGGCGGAGCCTGAATCGAAGGGTAAGTTTCTTTACTCTGTTTTCCCGTGCTTTTTAAATTCAAAAGTCGTGGGGGTAGGATGAGAATCGAAGGGAGTGGTGAGTGCAGTGTTGTTCAGGGAGGTTCTAGGAGTGTTGTAGGACAGTCGCCGTGACGGAGGCGTATACGACGGGGCTCAGTCGACGATGAGTACTCTGTACTCTGTTTGGCAGTGAATTTCAAACGGGAAATCGTGGGTTTAGAGAGTGAGTAGAGGGTTCCAGTGAGTTGTGTGTGACTCAGTGAGGTAGTGGGAGGAGTTTGGAATCGCCACCGTGAGAGGGGAAGCATAGGACGGCCGGGAAGGAAAACAGGGGCCGTCTGTGTGTTTCTTTCGAGCTTCAGTTGTGAAGTTGAGTGGTGAATCGAACCAGGAGAGTGAGGGGAATGGATAGGTTGGAACTGGACGAAGCTCTAGGTGAAGAAAGGGAGAGAAATCGTGCAGGTACGGTGGAGAACCGCTGACGCCGGTTCAGTTGCAGACCACTGTGCTGGACCGGGTCTGCTCAAGGTTGAAGGGCACTGTAGCAGGCGCGTGAGGCCCACGCGCAGCCACTTTGGGCGGCGCATGGAGGCGCGTGGAGAGGAATCCGGCCAAGCTTCCAACATGAGTTCGGTTCTAAATGTCCTAAGGAGTTTATTGGTATAGGTTTCGAGTTAATCGGACGGTGTTACGGAGTTGTTCGGGAATCCAGACGGTTGCGGGTTTAGGATTAAAATATTATTTAATTCCCGAAAAATTGGGGATATTAGGATTAGGATCTTTGATGTAATTGTGACCCTATTTGGTGCTTTTTGACAGGACGGGAGGTATCCGAGACAGTCGAGGAGCGCACGGAGCGCGAGTGACTCGTTCTGAATTTGTGAGTGGACTCTTTCTTTCTTTCGAGCATGCCTAACTGTTTTATTGATGTTTTATGATCTTAAATATGTTTTTATGCTTTTGAATGATGATTATATGTGATTGATGAGTTTGCACGTTTTTCGAGACATTTCTGAGATTTTGCACATTTTTCGAGAAAAAGCCGATTTTCGGATTTTGATGCCATAAATGTTTTCTGATAAGAATAAATGGGTTATGAAATATGATTTGTGCTTATGTGTGATTTCTGGGTATAAGACTGAATTTCCGGATTTGGGTTCGGAACGCCGGAAGGGCTTCGAACCGGGGATTTCGAATTCGAGTTTGGCGATCGATTACGAATTGGTTTTACACTAGATATGGATTGGATTTGCTGGATCTGGATATTGGGTTTAAAGACCCGGATTGATATTGACGGGGGACGGGCCCGGATTGAGTTTAAAGACTCGGGAGTTTAAAGACTCGGATATATTGATATTTCCCCCGTAGGCCTATTGAGTTTAAAGACTCGGGAGTTTAAAGACTCGGATATTATTGAGGCCTGGATTGAGTTTAAAGACTCGGATAGGTCCAGCAGGTTTGATCGGAAAATAATGATTTGATTATTCACGATTCCTGATACGGTTTTATGATGTTATGATATGATTTCTATAACCGTTTTATAGTGTTTCTGTTTCTTATGGTATTTTCTAGTGTATCTGTTTCTTATGATATTTTATAGTGTTTCTGTTTCTTATGATGTTTCATGTTATGATTTTCTAATACTTCGTTGGGCATGCCTATTTTAAGAACGGAGGGAACACTGATTTTTATTTTTCCTTAACCTGGAGTTAGCGATAAACTGATTTTACAACTTTTGGTTATTCTAGTCCACTCATACTTTTGGTTTTTAAATTTTTCCCTCCAGGTCGTGGTGATAGCGCTGGGGTGAACGTTGAGGCAGATATCGAGGCATAGAGCTTCCGACGTTCTTCCGTTGAGAGACTAGCATTGTAGGACTTTTGTGCCCATTTTGTAGAACTATGCTCTGACTAGCTGTTGTGTATATGTTACTCCTTCGTCTGATAGTTATGCTTATAGTTGTGTGAAGGTTGTTTGTTGGTTTTTGATACTGTAAGTGTGATTGTCAGACGGGAGAAGGGTTCGTCCCGGGTATCGAGGCCATATTTGGGACGGGTCCTGACATACCTGACCTATATCACAGGCACCATATCGGATGGCACCGGCTAAGTTGCGGGAGCTTAAGACTCAATTATAGGAGTTGATGGATTTGGTATTTATCCAATCGAGCACGCCACCGTGGGGAGCAGGGGGTGTTATTTGTGAAAACGAAGGAAAGGAGTCTCCGATTGTGCGTGGATTATCGACAGCTCAACAAGGGAACGGTAAGGAACTAGTACCTCTTACCTAGAATTAATTATCTATTCGACCAACTACGGGGAGCACGGTAATTCTCCAAGACTGAGGATCGCTGAGGATGATGTTCTGAAGGCGGCGTTTTAGACGAGACCTGGGCACTATGAGTTCTTGGTGATGCCATTTGGTTTAACGAATGTACCAACTGCATTCATGGATCCGATGAACAGAGTTTTTCGATCGTATTTATACAAGTTTGTGATCATGTTCATCAATGATATCGTAGTGTATTCGAGGAGTGCTAGGGCACATGAGAAGCATCTACGGTTGGTATTGGGGAAACTGAGGTAGAAGTAGTTGTATGTAAAACTGAGTAAGTGCCAGTTTTGGTTGAACACCATTGGTTTTCTAGGACATGTTATAGCAGCTGATGGGATTAGTATGGATCCTTAGAATACCGAATCTGTGACTAATTGGGCTAGACCGACGACAGTGAATGAGGTACGGAGTTTCGTTGGATTGGCATGCTATTACCGGAGATTCATAGAGGGTTTCTCCAGCATTGCCGCACCTTTGACTTGATTGACCCGGAAGGGTGTAAAGTTTGTTTAGGATGAGCGGTGCGAGTAGAGCTTTCATGAGCTAAAACATCGGTTGACTACTGCACCTATCCTTGCACTACCGGATGACAGCAGGGAATTTGAGGTCTACAGTGACTGGGTTTCGTGTTAATGCAGAATGGCAGGGTTATCGCATACGCATCGAGACAGCTTAAGACACATGAACTGAACTATCCTACACATGATTTGGAGTTGGCGGTGGTGGTTCATGCCCTGAAAATTTGGAGACACTATTTTTTTGGAGTGACATGCAGGATTTTCACCGATCATCAGAGTCTGAAACATCTGTTTACCTAGAGAGAACGGAACATGAGGCAGCGACAGTGGTTGGAACTAATCAAGGACTACGATTGTACGATCGAGTATCATCCGAAAAAGGCAAATTTCGTGGCAGATGCACTCAGTAGGAAGTCAGCAGGATCATTTGCTCATATGAGGATGATATATCTCCTTTTACTTGTGGAACTCCGAAAGACTGGTGTTATGCTTGGGATGGACGATTACGGAGCATTGTTAGGCAGCTTCAAGTATGACCTGTGCTAGTCGATTGGATCACTGAGGCTCAATTCTAGGATCCAACACTATGTATTTACAAGATTGAGGTTGAAGTAGGCGAGAGGCAGGACTTTTCCATCCGAGGCGATGGAGCTCTTGTAAAACTAGGTCGTATGTGTGCACCTGCTGTGGCAGAGTTACGAGCCCGAGATATTTTCCTCAGGCCCAATGGATGAGTGACAAGTGTCACTCATCCATTGCCCACAAACACAGATACATGCATACCCATTCCCTTTGTTTCATTCAATCGTCCAAGAACCTGATAACCCCAAAATCAACCCCTTCCCCCATTTGATTCTGTGTGAGGCCAAGAGAGTGGCTATGATTGCAAGGGAGGCTGGAAGGCGACGGTGAGAGTGGCTGAGCCGTCTTGGACAGTGGAGCAAGGTAAAACCTGAAACCCTCTCGTTTTAAATTCAAATTTGAATTTTGGGTATGGACGTTGGGGGCTGTTTCTGGTGATTGGGGAGTGTTTATGGGGTATGTGTGATGGTTTGGGGGTGGTTTTGGACGGTGGATAGCGACTGAGCAGCCCAAGGAAAGGGGTGGAAAAACAGGGCCGTGAAGGGTGAATCGAACAAGGGAGTTCCCTGTGGTTTTTCTTGGGTTTAATCACATGGATAGGTTGTAAATGAGGAGAGGAAGCTATAGGAATTGAAATAGATGAAAACGGGTTGAAAGTGGGTGAGTTATAACCCTGTACCGATCACGTCGGTTCGGTTAGACCAGCTGACTAGTGGACCGGTTCGACGCGAGGAAGAAGATGTACAGTGCTACGCGCGTGAGATCCACGCGCAGCACCTTTGGCCGGCGCGTGGGGCACTATTTGCGGATGAGGTCAACACATGAAATTATCTTTTCGATGTAACGAACATTTTGGGACAAGTTTCGAGTCGATCGGACATCGTTTCGATATAGTTCGGGTTGTCCAAAAGTTTAGGATCCAGTTTAAAAATGTTTAAAAACCCCGAAAAATTAGGGGGCTTTAATGAGAGGTTATTAAAGTAGTTAGTAACTTTCTAGTATGATTTGGACAGGTTTGAGAGTCCCGGTGGCGGTGAGTTGGCCCAGGAAGGCTTATGGCGCGCATATCGAGGCGCAGCATGGACGGTCTGTGAGTTGTCATTAATTTCTAAATTGATGCATGCATAACTATTTTTTATGTTTTATATCGATGATTTGAGATGCCTTGAGTGCATTTGATTATGGTAATTAGTATTTATGTATTTACACGTATTTCGAGGTTTAAGGTTGTGTACTATGCTTATACGTGCTGGTATTTCAATGATGATTTGATGAACTGGTTTTGGATTTTAAAATATGGAATCGGGCATGAGGCTCATTTGATTGGAAACCATCAGACTTGGAGTCCATTTGATTTAATGAGTAATCGGGTTGTAGGCCCAATTAACTTCTATGATTGGGTTTGAGGCCTAATTGGTTATGATATCGGGTTGGAGATCCAGTTGGTTTATGGAATGGAATTTTGGGGTGAGACCCGAAGTTTGGAAATTGGATTTATAGATTTACGATGTCTTTATGGAAACCCCGGGCATAGCCCTTTTAACGGTTTTGAGATGATTTATGAAACGGATTTACATATACCATCATCAGGAACGATTGCCCTCCAGGCGTCCCGTAGTATCCTGGAGTGGCGGGTTGTCTCCTCCAGACGTCTCGTAGTATCTTGGAGTAGTCACGGGGCATTGCATGTGAGGGGTCATTGCACGAAGCGACCGATCCGTATAGTGACTCTGGAGTTGGATTGCCAGAGGTTGAAACCTCCCCCCAAGGAGGGTCATTTATATGCGGGTCATTGACCTGGTTGGACCCTGGGGAGACCTGGGATTTGAGACCCCGAGTAGCACGCGTAGCTTGGAACCGTGACAGTGTTGATTGTGACATCTGGGATGCCGAGGATTGGTTTTGGACTGAGACCCGCTTGTATTGGATTTGGGCTGAGACCCACTCGTATTGGTTTTGAGCTGAGACCCACATGTATTGGATTTGGGTTAAGACCCACGTGATTTGATTTGGGCGGAGTCCCTACAGATTTGGTTTTGGGTTGAGTTCCCACATGGTTTGATTGGTTTTGGATTGAGTTCCCATATACTTTGGTTTACGATTTTGGGCTAAGGCCCTAATGGTTTAATTATTGATAAATGGTTTGATAACTGGTTTTCGAATGCATGCATGCTTTTTAGTGAAGGGCATAAATGTCTTTTCATGAAATGTGTTTTTATTAAATTATTTATTTCGTCCACTCACAGCTTTTAATGGTTTTAATGCCCTTCAGGTTGATCGCGGATGCGGGCTGTAGTTGTGACCGAGACATCACACTCCTCCTCCGATCTTGGCGCACTCTGGAAGCCCCGAACAAGCTGAGGTTTGAATTATCCCTTGTCTGACACTTCGTGTCAGACGGGAGCGCGACACATCCTATGTTAATTCCGGGGGGATTTGGGATGGGTCGTGATAGTTAGTCTCAGACGTTGAGGTAAAAGTCATTTCCTAGGATTGGAATTATGAGGTGATGACTCTAACGTCGAGTTAGGCTCTATTTTCTAAGTTGGTAGTGGTTGGTTTGTCTCGGACGTCGAGTTGGTCTCTATTTCCCGAGACTGATATTGTGATGGTTAGTCTCAAACGTCGAGTTGGGCTCTATTTCCTGAGACTGGGTGACTCAAACGTTGAGTAAGGCTCTGTTTCCTGAGTTAGTGTCACTTAGGAGTCGAGTTGGGCTCTATTTCATGAGTGAGTTTACACTCGGATGTCGAGCTAGGCTCTGCTTTCCGAGTGGTTTACCTATCGGTAGTACAGATATACCCCAAAGGGAATATTTGTTAAGATGATGTGTTGGTGCTGTTTTCAGATTTGACTCAGAATATTTTTGTGTTGATGACCTACGTGTAGTGTCGTTATGCATTATGATTAGAAATTAAGTTGTTGATTGGTTAAACCTGGTGATGAGATGAGTAGACAAGCACATGATAGTTATAAGGCTATAAAGGTGAAATTGTAAGGTCTTAGGTAACAAGTAAGATTCAGAATTGAGAAGTTAGAGTATGTTTGGGCTAGATGAACCCAGTTATAATAGAAATGAGCTCTTTGGTTGAATTTATATTTGAGGCATTAAAATGATGAAAATATCTTATGTCGGATCTGACGCATATAACAATGATTTGTATGACGATTAAGCATACCATTAGTGGCCTACACTGTGCATATCAAATTAAAACTTCAATAAGACTTGGAAAAAAGTCAGCGTTGGGAAGTTAGGGCTCGAGAAGAGCCGGAAGGTGGAAATTTTGTTACAGAATAAAGATTGATTGTGGCTTCGGGATGGAACCCGAGATAATGATATGGGCCGAGTAAGTTTAATTGAAATTGTGTAATGATTTCAAGTAGCCCAATAAGGTGATGGTACATAAGAGATACCCCTACCTTGGATAAATGAGATGTGAGAAACAAGGCTAAACATTTCTTTTAGAAAAAGCTTTACAAAAATCAAATTATGATCCGAGGATTGAAGAGAGGAAAATGATATTCCAAAAATAGACCTTCAGGCGAAATGAGGCTATTGTGAGTTCTTAGTAATGTTATTTGGATTAACTAATACCTTAGTAATATTATGGATTAAATAAAGATATTTTGATTGTTCTTGAATTTGTAAGGATTATTACACTAAAGGAGGTTATACACAAGTATAGTACATTTTAGCTTTGGCTAACTAGTGAAAT
The DNA here is from genome assembly GCA_032719365.1 of Prinsepia uniflora. Taxonomy (NCBI): domain Eukaryota; kingdom Viridiplantae; phylum Streptophyta; class Magnoliopsida; order Rosales; family Rosaceae; genus Prinsepia; species Prinsepia uniflora. Next base: position 26,015,009 of record CM064871.1, on the reverse strand, counting down.
TCTTTGGAATATGTGATACCAGTTAACGAAAGTAATGAAGAAGTCTAGATTCCCTAATATTGAGGGTCATAGGGACTGTTTAAGAGTGAGTTATGATTTTTTAACCGTGATTAACATCATACTAAGTTAACCAAATAAAACTCACTCTTGCGGAGTTACCACCCTTATCCTACCCACTCCTCAACAAGCAATGAAATTTGGTAATTCGATCAATTCCAATCTCATTCTCAACAAAGTTTATCAACATAGCTCGCTTCCATATTATTATTATAGAATTAAAACATATTCATATCAGTCATATGTAATTCAAATTAATCGTATAAGGTCACATATATTCCTAAAAATTCCATGTCAATAACATAATCATTATTCATCCCTAATTTTCAATAACACTAAACTTATATAACATAACTAATTAATCCCGATATTAGAGGAAGGTTATTCACAATTAGTTTATAGTTAACCATACACAAGCAAATCAATCCCAATTAATTTAAGCAATAGTACACTATAGAACCAAACATTTATAATATATAAACATTCATTATCACATGAAATTGCCATCCAAAGACCATATTGATTTTCCTTAATTGTTTTGGAGATTTTGTTAATAAGGTTTAATTAATACATAATCTTCGAACAATCATAACTATTTCATATGATATCCAATTAACCCCAAACTTGAACCATCAAACTCAGAATTCCATGATGAACAATTTTCATGTTAACCACAACCTCAAATTTTGTGGAACGTGCCGTCACGCACCGAGAATGGCTGAGGGCAACCTCTGTGCTTGGGCCTCATGCGCCTTGCATAGAGGTTGTCTTCAACCTCCAGCCTGGTCTAGTTTCGGGTCGCCCGACCCGCGACCTCGACCCGGTTGTTTCTCAGTCAATTCTAAATTTTTTCCAATGTTCTAAACATCAAAACTCGTGTAATTGAATCTCGAAGATTATCTATGGTGTTTAAAGGAAGAAAACTTACACACAGAACTCGTCCAACGTCCTTCCTCCCCGGCCATCCATCTCCCACTCTTTTCAGGCGATCCCTACGCCCAAAACGATGTTTTCTTAACCTAATATGATCGTATGAACTCTCAAAAGACGTTCCTTCACTTGTTTTCAAAGTTGCTACCAGAAAACTGAGCTGGGTAATTTAACCCACCACAATTCCTCTCGGATTTCCTGGTGGTTTCACAGGGCTTGAACCACCCTACTTTTCCTTCAGCCTCTTCTTTATCCTCTCCTCAATATCTTCTCTTCATACCTCTCTCTCCTTAGTCTGCCCTCTCTTTTCTTCCTCGATCATGTTTTTTTTTTTTTTTTTTTTGGCACCATTTCCATGGTTAGGCCATGGTCCACCGAACCACTCACATGCCCACACCACACAAACTTATAGAGGCAACATGATGTTGATGAAAGAGAGGAAGGAAAACCCCAGCTCAATCCAGACTGGACACTTGTACAAAAACCAAAATATCTTATAAGTACAATGACCAAAATACCCTTGGTACAAATTGATTTTGACTTGTATTGAATTCGTTCCAAGTTCGATTTCGTCATGTTGACTGTCTACGGTCTCAGGAGTCTGAGACCTTTGCTATGGTCCCTCTGGAATGTCCATCAAAGGCCCGAGTTAAAAAGTCAACATTTTTACTTTTTAATCAAAAGTTAACTCTTTGACTTTGCAAGGGCAAATTGGTTAATGTCTATTTTCTAGAATATCCGGGGTATTACAATCTCCCTCCCTTAAAAAATTTCGTCCTCCAAATTTTAAAACTAAACCAAACTTATCCTCGGTACTCAATTCATATTACAATCACATATACTCAAATTACGTGCCAAGAGTACCGAGAAACACATACTCATATCTTATCTCAATATCGTAATCAAGTTTAGAATCCAAAATTCGGGCCTAAGCTCAAAATCATATTTCAATCACAACACCGTAAAATGTGCCATCAAATCATATTTAAAAAACCATCCAAGGATCGTATGAAAATCACCAAGAATCCAGTATCACAATATCTGAGGTCATAAATCACATTCAATTCGAAACTACCATCAATACGATATTAAAAAACATAAATTACGGAAAATCTAGTAAAACGTACCTTCAAAACATGAAAAACCATCCATGATCAAAGCTATATTCGAAAACTGGGCTCGAAAATCAAAATATACGTTATACCAAAACCTCTATTAAGATTCAAGTAATTCTGGGATCTCGTATAGCCTCAACTTATGTTCCACAATTCCATAATCCAAACTCAGTCAATTACTTTCTTAAGTACCAACCGTTCCACACAACATCACTACGCGTAGGCCATCTACCATAAATACCATATGAGTCACCTCTGAAAACAACACTAATCACATCATGCAAACAATCCCTCGAGGTATCAATACTACCAGTAGTCACTCGGGAATTGGAGCCCTACTTGACTTTCGAGTGTAATCTTACTTAGGAACTAGAGCCATGATCGACGTCTGAGTGAGTACTAACTTAGGAACTGGAGCCCAGCTCAACGTCTGAGACTATCCATCACCATATATGTCTCAAGAACTAGAGCGCAGCTCGACGTCCGAGACCAACCACCAACCACTATCAATTCAGAATCTGGAGTCTAGCTCGACGTTTGAGACTAACCATCACTCAAATTCATTCGGAAATACAACACCTGATACCAACTAGTTAATTCAAGATTCCAATTCCCAACAATACACAAAACCCGAAAAAACATATACATGTATAACATATTTCTTAAACTATAGTCATACTTGCCACATTTCAAACTTTCGGGCTTGAGATCCCAATTACAAGCTCCAACTCTTAGACCATATACACAAATTTACCAATAATCACTTGCAAACCAATTTTAGCTTCTTAACACATAAGCCAATAAGGTCTTTGCATTCTCTCATTAGATTATCAAATAGATCATTATCATATATATATATATATATCAGCATTATCGTCATTATGTTACCATATCATATTTGTATATTCCTTATATCATCTAATATCATATCAATGTACCATTATCATGGCATTATTCCACCATCAAGTTATCCTTAAAAATTCAATTATCATTTTAAGCTTAGAATTTAGGATAAACTACATAAAAGTATCCAAACTATAAGCCCGATTTCAAAAAGTACCCTAACTTTAAAAAGTTTCAATTAAGTACCCAATATATACTCGCGATTTCAAAATAGTGCTTCCGTCACATTTTTTGTCCAAATGTCTGTTAAATGCATACGTGGCAAATAGTGATTGCCACTCAGCATCTGACAACAGCCAATGTGGCAAAATATCAATGGGCATTTTGGGTATTGCATCAATTACACGGCCTGAGCTCTCTCCCTTCTCCTTATCAGGCGAAAATGCGTAAGTGGAGCCCTAATTTTTGAAAGCCAGGAGCCCGATCAGCGTCTTCTTCAAAAGGTGACGACGAAGACGAAAGCGACGGCAGAAGCAGCGAAGGTGAAGGTGAAGTTGAAGCTTCGAATGACAAAGGCGAAGGCAAAGCTTGAAGCTTCAAACGACGAATGCGAAGGCAGAAGCTTTGAAAGTCGAAGGTGACAGCAGAAGGTTCGAACGACAAAGGTGAAGGCAGAAGGGAGAGGCTTCGAACAGTAAAAGCTGAAGGCAGAGGAATTATCCCTTTCATCGAACAACGACTGCATCTTCTCCATCTACATCTTAATCTTCGAACAGCGAAGGCAGAAACGACTGCATCATCTGCAGCGTTGTCTTCTACCTCTTCTCTGCAAAAAATTCTCTGCAAAAAATTTCAGTTTATGGAAAGAGGAAAGATGGATGTGGAAGCCCCCATTTGTAACTGCAGGAAAAAATCGAAGCTGATGAAAAGTCTGACAGATGAAAATCCAGAGAGAAGATTTTGGGGTTGTGATGGATATGAGGCAAGTTCTTTTTCAATCTTACTTGGTCATTAGATTTAAATCTAGAAATAATTCTAATTTTGATGTAATTCTGCAATGACATTGGTCATCAGAGGAATTATAGAAGAGGAGTTGGTGCTTGCAATTTTTTTCAATTGTGCGACCCAAAGTTGAATGAGAAGTCCCCCAGTCCAATTCCAAGTCTCTTGAAGAAACTGAAGATGAAAGATGATGAAATGGACCTTTTGAAGAAGTAGATTAAAGCTGGTGTGAAGAGGCATAGATGTTTTATGCTTGTAAATGCATTTTCATGGATGCTGATGGTATTGTTTCTAGGAATTCTAATTGGTGTTTTATGGGGAAATGATAGGGGTTGGGTCAGTAAGAGTGTCAATTTAGCTCTTGAGTTCTAAGTGTATTATGGAAGGGTCTCATGAATGTGGAGATATGCAGATTTTGAAGTTGTAACATGCATTATGCAAGTATCTACATTATGAACAAGTGTGGTACTGCGTTCTAAAACCAATGTACATATATTAGCTTTTGATTATGAACACATTTCCCTGTTTTATGAATTTGCATTCTAAAACACAGAACATAAGACATATGTATCATAACACCTGTTTTATGAAAAACAGAATTTTCATTCCAAAACACAGAACAGAAGACATATGTATCACATCACCTGTTTTATGAATTTGCATTCCAAAACATAAAACAGAAGACATAAAGCCATTCAACTTGCATCTCAAGCATGCATTATAAAGCATAATAACATTCACATAAATGGCTTGTCCAATCACATAAATGGCTTGTCCACAAAAAACTGAGGTCCCAATCATTCAACTATTCAACCATTCAACCAGTATGATCACATCCATGGGAACCACAAAAGTTACAGGCCTCAACTATTCTCTACTCCCTATCTATTTCACCATTGTCAAGCACTTCAAATCAATGCTGTTTTCTCCTTTTACTTCTTCTCAATTCACTCTCACTACGACCAGCACTTGTTGAGTCCTGACTTGGATCATACATAAGGAGAAAACATAACTCTGACAATGTTGCAACCAGCACTACAACCAGCACAGAAGTAAGTATATATACGTGATTTGATACAGCTTTTTTAGGATGATTCTTTTTCTGCAGTGTCCTTCGAGTTGATGTGGATGATCCTTGAGTCTAAATTGTAACAAAAGTAATTAGATATAAAAGGCCTTTGTTCCATTTCATAAATAAGTGAAAAAGGGACTTACATTTGGAGCAGCAGTATCTACATCATTCCTGGTTCTGCCTCGTGGTCTTGGTGGTAGTTTCTGCCTTGGAGGCAAGTGTCGATGGTGGGTCCTTGCATTATAGGTTTGTGATGAGCAAACACTACTTAGGAATTCATTGCTTACCTAATTTCTTCTTCCCACTTTGATCAGTAGTTTCTTGTGGATCCTTCACTCGAGATTTTCTAGGCCGTCCCGGTTGCCTCGCATTTGTTGGTGGTTTTATACACGGCTGGCCTGTATAGGGCCACAACGTAGGGCCATTAGTAGCTTCAATTAAATTGTTATATCACTTCATGTATGTCTCCTTGGAGTATATTGGATCCACATATGACTCTACTGATGGGCCTTCCTTGTAAAGTATGGTTGCTATCCCATGCACACATGGGATTCCCATGAGGTCCCACTTTCTGCATGAACAACTGTGGGTTTCCAAATTTACCACCACTTACTCTCCTCTACTGCCATGAACCTCGTAGGTTCGTCCACCGGGCCATCTAACACTGCAATGGCCTGGCTCCACTCTCAGCTTCTGGATTTGGTTAAATACATTTGGACATATTTGATGTGGCCAAGTTGCATCTTATCCCTTCTCCATTAAATCCTCCTCATCAGCAAGAACCTAATCATCTCAAACATAGTGATGATTGGTTTATCCCTAGCTGGCATTATTGTGTTGTTGAATGTCTCGCACTAATTGTTTTGCCGCATGTCTGTCTTCGACCACGTTCTAAAATGCGACTTAGACCACTGATGTGCTAGTTTATCCACCAACAATTTTCAAGTTGCTTCATCCAATGATTTGAGCTTCTCCATCTCATGTAGGAACCCCTGCACTATTGTAGCTCTTGCACAATCCCATAGCTTATCCTTCAACACTTTACCCTTGAAAATTTGGTTGTAGTTGGCCCAGAAGTGCCTACAACAGAACTTGTGCTCAGCAGTAGGCATCAATGAGTTAATGGCTGCTTCAAGTCCCTTTTGTTTGTCAGTCAGGAAGCTCCATATCAAGCCATCAACCATTTCCAAGTAAACCTTTTACAACTGTAAGAACCACGTCTAGGAATCCTTTGTTTCTTCTTCAACCACTGTCATTGCTATAACCCAGGTCTCATTGTTCGCATCAATTCCAATTGCTGTCAATAATTGTCCCCCGTAGATCCCCTTTAGATAACACCCATCCAAGCCAATAAAAGGCCTACAACACTCCTTAAATCCCTTCTTGCAAGCTTCCAAGCAGATGTAAAATCTCTTGAAGAGTTGATCACCATCCACACAATCACAAGCCAAAGAAATGGTTGTCCCATGATTAGTTCTCTTCAACTCATGGTAGTAATCCCATAGCATACCATATTTCTTTGACATAGTACCATCAATTAACCTAACCTTCTGCTTTGCTCTGTATGCATTCATACGACTGATCCAGATTGCAAACTCAGCAGAGGCACCATCCACAATTGCTAAATGGGCATCTTTGGATTTGATTGAATTCTTTGCATATAGGCTTTAGAAAGCCAAGTTGATGTGGCTTTTCCATTTTCAAATACTCTGGAACATGTGTGTAAGGGATTGTAGTGCTTGACAACCAATGTGTTGTCACTAGGACTCACCCGAGAGGCTAATATTTCCCAGTTAAAACCATCTGCTTTGCACTCACACTTAAGTTTGTACCTTGCATTTCTTTTGTACTTAACATCTGTTCTAGTTGATAAACAGTATTCCCTAACTTCTTGCTTGAATACTACACAATCACTAAACAACATACCCGTATCCAAGCTTGGCCTGACTCTATCAGTGTTTGGATTGTACTCTACAAACCTCTTGCTAGTTTTCCCTTTCACAAAAGCTTCCTCTTCATCCAAAACTGGATGTAATGTTTCTTGAATTTTCTGATCCCCTTCTTCAAGCTGAACATCTTTTATTTCTTCCACCAACACACTAGGACCAGTTGAAGCTGTATCACGAGGAAGAGGTCCAGATGCTGTAGCTGCAGGTTCTGCTGGTGCAGCTGATGTAGATGCAGGTTCTGGGGGTGCAGGTTCTGCTGTTGCATCTGCTCCAACGATGTAGATGCAAGTTCTGGGGGGTGCAGGTTCTGCTGTTGCATGTGTTCCAGCTGATGTTAATGCAAGTTCTGCTGCTGCATCTGTTCCAAGTCCTGCTGGTGCATCTGTTCCTGGTTCTGCTGCATCTGTTCCAGTTGATGTTGATGCAGGTTTTGTTGCTGCATCTATTCCAGGTTCTGATGCTGCATCTGTTACAGTTTCTGCTATTGAGGACTCAATGTGATCAGATGCAGCCTCCCCAAGATCAGTGAAAAAAACATCCAAGTGTGATGCCTCGTGCACTCAAGCTTCTAGCATCTCCCTATCCAACCTGTTCTCTTTTGTAGGAATGACCTCATCCCCACTATCATCAAAACGAGAACCTATTGATGCTTCAGAGTCCTTCAACTCGACCCCTATCCCATGGTCAATCTCATCTTCTTCATTAGGCTTTAGTTTCCCCTTCCCTTTGTCTGTTTTTTGCACAAGTTCTTCACCTTGTTTAACAGAACCCGTTTCTCGCCTCTGAGTTGGCATCTCACCTACAACCACTAAAGCCTTACCCTTATCTGGTCGTATGGGAAGTTCTTTTTTGCCTTCCTAGTCTCCACCACTTCAGTCTCATCCTCTAACTCCTCAATGACAATGCATGATTTATTGGTTCCCTCACCTTGTTCACTAGTGGCCTTCAACCTTTCCCTTTCCCTTATTCTAACTGCTTTTAAAAATTTCATAGGGTCATCCACATTGATATGCATAAAAAACATTTCAATCACATCCATACTAGGAACTGCATCACACATTTTCAACACATCACCGTCATTCAACAATTTACCACCTAATCCTTCCTCAATCTCATATTGATATAGGATAATACCATCTAGGTAGCCCAAAGCCTTCACCATTCTGTTAATTTTAAACATACCCATCATATCCTTCTCACAATAATCAATGTAGTCTACTTGTCTATCTACATATCTATCATCAACCCACTTCCCACCATGAAATATCTTTAAGGTGAAGTAATTTGATTTACCTACAAACCAATAGACAACCCTAATTTTCCATCACAAAGAAATATACAACTACAAAGCACATAAAACCATAAAACACATGTGGTCCACCATTCACAATTTAAGTGCTTTGTAGGTGTCCACCACCCACAATTACAGCAACCATTTTATATGCATCAACCATTCTATAGTCACCACAAACACTAGGCTTTAGTTTACTTTTGTACGTACCACATTAGCCCTAATTTTCTATCACATGGCAATATACAACTACAAAGCACTGAAAGCCATAAAATACATGTGGTCCACCATCCACAATTAGATTTTAGCAACAAAGCACAAATAATTATAGAGCAATTTACAACTACAGTGCACATAAATCCATCAAACACATGTGGTCCACCATCCACAATTAGATTCCAATAACAAAACACAACCAATTACAGCAACCTTTCTATATTAACAAAGCATAATCAATCACCCCTACGCTTTTTGTTCCTCACTAAGTGGGCATCAATTAATAAACAAACCAAAATATTCCTACAACCTATCAAAGCATGTAACGACCCAGAAACTCGAAAAAGGAAAATTTGGAAAATTTGAAGGAAATGACGATTTTCCCTTGGTTTTAGGGGTGAAAGTTGACTTTTTTTATCGGGACCTTGTTTGGACTTCCCGTAAGTACCGTTGGCTAGATCTCGGGATGCTGAATCCGTAAACAGGTGGCATGCGTCAATCGGAGTTCGAATGGAAAAGTTATGGGTCTCAAACAGCGAGGGGCATTGTGGTAATTATGCAAGGAAGGGCAAATTGGTGTTTTTGCCAGTTTGATGACTCATTAGAGGAATTACCCTTAATTGGACATCTTTCCCTCACTAATTAGGATAGGAAGGTGTCACTTGGTGACATCTGTCACCTCCAGGGATGAATTAGTGGCCTTGCCGCTTGAAATTGAAAACAGGACAATATATACATGTCGATGTACATGTCTAGTATTGATTAAAGAATGGAACCTCAGGCGTTGAGAGACACACAAAGAGATTGAAACTAGAACTCAGAGAGAAAAAGGAAGAGGAAATTCGAAGGACTTAAGTAAAACACCCAAGAAAACCCGAGACCCAAATTCATGAAATTCAAAATTGATCGATTTTCGAATTGGATTTTATGGACCACAATTTGCTGTAATTGGCCTTGAATTAAGCTTTCTGAGGTTGAGGCGAGTTGAACCCAATTAGAAATGAAGGGAATTAAGGTCATTTTGCCTTAGAACCGAAGGGGTGAAGACTTCGCATTTTCGAATGTGAGTCGAGCAATTGGAGGGATTAAAGGACGAAATTGAAGATGGAATTATACTTAGAGGACTCCTACGAAGCTTTTGGCTGGATCAATTGAAAGAAAATGGGTCGAATTGGTGGACTGTGATGGATGAACATAGCTCGACTGTTCTTCGAGAAGTGGAGATCAAATGTGAGAATTGAGGTAAGGTTCCATGTAATTGAGTTTGCAGATCCTTAATTAAGGATTAAACGATGGTGTTAGATGATTGAATTGAAATAAATGATGCAGGATTGATGGATATTGAACCGGGTCAACAAGCTGGTTGCAGACCCGTTTGACAGAGGAAACGGGTTGGGACGATGAACAGTCCCTGTTATTGTAGCAAGCGCGTGGGGGAGCGTGAGCGGGATTTTTGAGGTGAGTTCAACATGACTATTGTTCTATAAAATGTTCGCATTTTGGCGTTGGTTTCGAGTTAATCGGACACCGTTTCGATATTGTTTTGAGGGTCCGAAGGTTTATGTTACGTTTTTAATTCATAATTAATTTCTGAGAAATTATGGGGAATTAATATGAGGTTAATTAAGTCATTAGTGACCATGAGTAATGATTTTGGACAAGATTCAAGATTCCTGGAAAGTACCGGAAATTACGGAAACGCGCGCAGCTCGGAAAGCGAGCAGTTTGGACGGTGTGTGAGTGGACGTTTATTTCATAAACCATTATGCATGCATAGTTAAATGTTTCACATGATTGATTGCATGATTTGAATTGCAATGATGTCATGGTGATTTGGCGTGATTATTTGTGATTTAATGATTATTTTAATCGGTATTTTCGGCACGTTTTACGAGAAATGTACAAATGATGTTTTGGGCTAGGCCCGGAGTAAAAAAGGTTTCTAAAAAGATATTGTCACTTAGCTGATGAGTCAATGATGATTTCTGGATTATTTTATTATTTTCAAATGAGATTTTTCATATTTACGTGTAAATGGCATTTGGGCTTGAGACCCTAATGGGAATGCTTTTGACTTGGTTTGAAGTCATGGATATGATTGATATGTGTTGTGGCATGGATTATGTTTGTGATTGTGGATACTGGACCATGTTTTGGATGGTGCGAGTGCAGTCCCTAGACGTGACTCGAATTTTGCGTTAGTGCAGTTCCCGAGTATGTGGTACGTCTAGATGGTGCGTGTGCAGTTCCCATACATGACTGATATGACTCGGATGGTGCCTGAGTACAGTTCCCGAGGTTGGCCTACGCGTAGTGCGGATGTGACTGTGTGATTGTTGGTGCACTTGTGAATAGTACAGATTGATTAATTGATTGATTGATTGATTGATTGTGCACTGGTGAGTGGTGGTGTTTGATGTTGATTGTGATTACGTACTGGTACTAAGTACGGGTTTTTGGTCTGTGTGGCCAGGTGATTATGTTTTCATGTGTGGTTTGAGAGCCGGGATTTGCTATGATTCATGTGATTTGGTTGGAAAGCCAGTGATGTTATTCATATGTTTGATTCTATGCATGCATGGTTTGATAAACTGGAGGGTAAATGACGTATTTCGAAATGTTCTTTAAATGATATTATTTTTGTCCACTCACAGCTTTCTGTTTTGATGACCTTCCAGGCCGTGGAACGACGTTCGGGGCTGACCGAGAGGCGGAGGAATGAGTGAAAATCAGTACAGTAATCCCTGGTCTGACAGGTGCTGAAGGGTAGTTTCGGGACTTCAGTTGACTTGTCAGACGGGAGCAGGACCGGGCACGGTTATCAAACCAGTTGGGACGGGTCTTGTCAAAACATCTATCTTTCTATATTAAACTACAACCTAACAAACAAAAATCTGAATTGTTAATATAGTGAGAAGCACTAACCGTTTATGGGTTGCTTTCTTCCTCGAGACCTCACACGCCATTTCTTCATTTCACTGCCTCTGGGTTTCGCGTCCTTCGTCTTCATCTTCAATATACCTTAGTCGCGACCTCGAAATTTCTTCTTTCTTAGGGCTTCGCAGCCTTTGTCCTCAACAGCAATCTCAACACAATAATGGCGCCTGATTCGCAATTTCTAGGCTGGCCAATTGAATTGGAATTTCAAATTTCGGAATTAAGGCTCTGGGGAGTTTGATAACGCTCAAACTACGCATTAAATTAAACATGTAATTTGAGTATTATGCAATTTAAACCCTTTTTGTGTAATTGTAGTATTGGTAAATAGGGATCGTTCTTAACTGGGGAAATTAGGGAATATTAATAATATGTTAGTTAAAAAGAATAATGAATAATCAAAGAATAATGAATTAAATAATTAAATAATTAAATAATTATAAAGAATTGAATGGGGAGTTTTGAGGGATTGTAATCATACAAATACAAGTAACACCAAGTATAAAATAATTAAGTACTTAATTCTACTTCTACTTTAACCTTTGAACAAGTGGATTTTCTTCAAAAACATATTTTTACCAACACTCTAACATGATGCTCATATTGAACCAATCACGAAATCCTAACTTAATCATCTCAAATACATGCATACATTTTTCATATTATAAATGCACCAAACAAAGGATTATTACCTACAATATGATTCACCTTAAGTTTGTGATTTAATGCGCCGAACAGCTGCCAAACATTAAATCTCTTCAACTATATTCTAAATGCCCCGAACAGCGGATCAACATTTAGCTTCAAAATTAAGTTTAAGCACTAAAACATATGAAATAAAAGAAATTCGAAAAGTAAAACACATGGAGTTTGCATTCTTACTTACAAATGTTAGAAAAAAAAAATACCAATACATATATTGAATTATGAGTAAAACCAATAACAATAACAAGAATTTAAGTAGAAAAATATGGATTTTCACAAGAATCACCGAACAGCAGCAGGAAACTTATGAAGATAGAAGAAGAAATACGAGGAATTCGGTCTTAAAACTCTTGAATTGCCTTAGAATTACTTGGCCTAGGTATTTCTTAAGGAAAGCATAAAAATGTGTTCAAGAGATCTCAAAAAAAAATCACAAGAACAAAATAAAGAAGAAATGAAATTAAGAAATAACATAAAAATAACATAAATTAAGAACAAGAATTAAAAGAAAGCTAATTAATAAGAAAATCTACAAGAAGTTAAAATTGTCCCCAAAAATAAAGAACAAAATAGAAAGAAGATGAACTTAAATGAAGAGTGAAAAAGAGAGAAAAATTATAACCTAAACTACTAAAAAGAGAACCAAAATGGGGACCATTGGGGACTTGAAATGGTCTTCCTATTTATAGAGGGAGTGCCAAAATCTCAATAAAAAAATACAAAAATAAAATATAAAAATATAATGATGAAAAATGATGATTTTAGGGATGGTTTGGTGCTGGAAATTCAGAAAAGATGACTGAAAAACTGCTGCAAAAGGAGCAGTTGAAGGGTGGTTTGGTGCTGGAAATGACACAGTAGGTAGCAGTTGAAAAGAACGAAATGATTTCGGCATGGAGCTGCAGTGTGACAGGCGGAGAAGTCAACGCACACGAGCTGAGGTAGGCTTGTGCCATTCGGGAAGCGAGCGCCGAGGGTATGGTGGGAGCTTCGGTAGGCGCGCTCCGACCGGATGTTGGGCAGAGGCTGGGACCTGGGCCCTAGTTTTTGGGCCGCTCGGATGCAAAACCTATAGTAACATATATGATAATATCCAAAATGGGGCTCGAATGCAAAACATGTGTGTTTAAACCAATCAAGAAAATTCGCCCCGACTATAGTAACAGATATGAAAATATCCAAAATGGGGCTCTAAACGAACCCGAAATGACTCAAAAGCATAAAAAACTGTTCCAAGAGGTCGAAAGCATGGGCTTGCGCACTGCCGTGGGGAGTTGAAGGGCCCCACGCTAGCTCTCACCATTTGGCCTAGAAGCCCATGGGCTTGTGGGTGCCCACTAGGCCCATTAACAAAAAGTTCGACCCGATCCGCTACGGGCTATGGGCCAGTCCGACCCAAAAGTTGATGGGCCGAACTTGGGCTTAGGGTGTTCAAACCTGATAGGCTTGATAGGATTGAGCCTGATAAGGCCCGGTAAGCCCAGCTCGGCCCGCCCATATAAACTCGGCCCATAAGTCCGAATATATTAAATAATTATGGATTGAATGATTCTATGATCATGAGGTCATAGATGAGAAATGAATATATGTTATTTGTAGGTTTAGGTAGGATGATATATATCATATTAATATATATATATATATATATATTTTGTTGTTTCCATAGGATGAAGTTGCAGGGAATCAAATATAGAAGCATTCATAGTGCAATTTACATAATTGCCAAACTAAAATTAACTAATTAATTAAATTTGACATGATTAAACACAACATAAGCAGAGATTTTATATTTATTAATTAACATATTTGTCTAATATTAGGATGAGCATTACGTTTTTGACATACATATATATAATATTTGATGAACTATATTGTAGTTAATTTGCCCCATCAAGTACACCAAATAGTGATAGATATTATTGCACCATCTTGAAGTTATATATATATATATATATATATATATATATATATTTCTAGCTCCATAATTTATTGAATAAGTTATTTTTAAAAGTCCAATTGAGCCCGACCCAAATGGGCTTATTGAGCCCGGCCCATAAAGCCCGATAAAAGCTCGGCCCAAACTCAGCCCGATAAAGGGTACGGGCTTTCATATTTGTGACTAAACCCACCCGACCCAACCTGAAACTTTTCAAATTATGAGATAGTCCCAGCCCAACCTAGCCCAAGCCTAACAAATTTGGGCTGAGCTTACCCAACTCGGGCCAATTATGAGGGCTACCCCACTCGCCACCACCCACTAGAGGAAATTCAGAAGTCCTCTCACTTGCCCTAACGCGCTACCATGCGCTGTCACGTGTCTCAATGCACTCAAAACGTTCCCATGCACTCGTACGTGCACACACTCATTGGTGAACGGCTACTGCCACTACACGCACCTCCAAGCATTGGTAGTTGGTTGGGAGACGTGCCACATGTCTTTTACGTGCTGGCTATAGTACCCACATGTGATGAGTCAATGTTGATGTGGCACTGACACTGCTGACGTTATCTTGACACGGTTGCCATATGGCATCCACTGGGCGCTGACTTTACAGTTGACATAATTGGCGGACTGGACCAGCTATCAGAGACGACGACCAGTGTAACCGTCCTAGTTCACCAGAATCCACCATCAACGTTCGAAACTTTAAGTTTTCGTATCTATCTCGTTTCTCAACCAAAACCACGATTTATACATGGAAATCTATCTTCTTGACGAGAGGAATCGAATTCTAAATCCAAAATTTGGAGGTTGTACTTGATTTGATTGTAATCTGGCCGTGAAGTTTCGAATAACTTCCTCCCGTCATTCCGCCATCCACAAAGTCATCCCACTCTGTAACCACCACCACTTGACTGGTGGAGTCCTAGGGAACCCATTCCCCACCTTAGTTTACCTCAATTCGACCCAAAAATGGAGTCGTTCGTGTAGCAAGGTATGATGATCGCACAAAGGAGATAGAAAATGGAGACAGGACAAATATGCTTAATCCCGTGAGGAGAGAGAAACCATACCTTTTTATACCCTGGTTTTTTTTCCAAAATTATTGTTACGTCCTTACCGTTTCAGACCCATAACTTTCGTCCAGGGACTCCAATTTCCGGTGTGCCACCTGTCTACAAACTCGTGAGCTCGATATATACGCAACAATAAAAGGAAAACGCCCAAAACTATTTCCAAGGAAGAGTTGACCATTGGACCCTTCTGAAAATAAGGGAAAAATCGTTCTTTTCTAAATAAATTCCGAAAAAGACCCTAAATTCCCATCTAGGTCATTACATTTGGCAAGGATAGACTCCATCCAAAGTGGATCTACCTCTGTTCATATAACAACAACATCTAAACGCTCCACATGATCACCGACATCCAAACACTCCACATAACTAAAGAGGGGTTCGGCTTGTTGTGGGATCGAGAAGCTAATTAAAAGAAGGGTAGTTTCCACCAAAATTTCCACACAATAGTCTTTTTTTCATAGTAAAATACTAAAACACTCAATCAAACTACACCTGTAACGACCCGTCCCGAAGTTAATGACCATCTTGTTTTCTGTGAGAGACCATGAGTAAGGGAGTGGTCTGAAGGGCTGAAAGACGACGAGAAATGGTGGTCCACGGCAGAGGTAAGTTTGACCAGTGAACCTGTGAGATTTCAAAATTTGGAAATCATGTTTTGGTTGTTGTTTTGAGCCCCTTTTGAATCTATTCTAGCCTAGGGACAAGGACGACTCGTTTGGGATCATTTTCGAAGAGAATGGATGCCTGGGAGGACTGAAAACCGAGCTTAAAGATCAAGCTTACTGTTTGATCATGGAATGTGACATTTTAATGGATTTTCACGTGCTTTGGAGTCATAGATGGATAGGAAGTGAGTAGAGGAAGGTCTAGGATTTTAAAGGGGAAAGATTGGATCGAAAATGAGTGAGATTGGACACTGAATCGGTCGTGCCAGTCCAAACCGGTCTCATTCGGTTCGAACCAAGCGAACCTAGTTTGCTGGTGGTAGGGAACAACACTGTAGCAGGCGCGTGGTTTTCACGCGCAGCCCCTTTGGGCTGTACGTTTGGCGCGTGGAGGGTCTTTTGAGAAAGTGTTCAACATGTGAAATACTCTATTCAATGTAACGAACATTTTGGGACTTGTTTCGTGTCGATCGGACACCATCTCGATATTGTTCGGGACATCCGTAGGTTTAGGATCAAGTTGAAAAATAGTTAAAAATTCTAGAAAATTACGGGGCTTCAATGAGAGGTTAATAAGGTAGTTAGTAATGCTCTACATTAATTTGAACAGGTTTGGGAGTCCCGGTGGCGGTGATTAGCTCGGGGAGGCTTACGACACGCAAATCGAGGCAACAGCTTAGGATGGTTTGTGAGTGGACCTTGATTTCTAAACTGTGATGCATGCATAAATGTTTTATATGTTTCATGGATATGATTCTATGATGTTGATTTTGGAAATTGGTGAATTACATGTTTTCACGCATTTTGAGGCTATTTACATGCTTGCACGTAAATCGAGATTTACAGTTTTACACTGATTATACGTGTTTATGGTTTTGGAAATGGTTTAATGAAATGGTTTTGGATTTAAAAAGGTAAACTCAGGTTCGAGACCCATTTGTTTTGGAAACCCTTGGACTCGAAGTCCATTTAGTTTTGTTTTCGGGCGAAGGCCCAATTGGTCCTTGAATCGATTTCAGATTTGGAAATATGGAATCGGGCACGAGACCCATTTTATTTATGAACTCTTAGACCTGAAGTCCATTTGATTTAACAAGGCATCAGGCCGGAGGCCCAGTTGGTTTACGTACCGGGCTCGAGGCCCAATTGGTTTGCGCACGAGCTCGAGGCTCAATTAACTTACGTATCGGGCAAGAGGCCCATTTGGTGTACAAAATCAGGCACGATGCCCATTTAGTTTACAAAATCAGGAGTGAGGCCCAGTTAGTTTACGAATTCAGGCTTGGAGCCTAGTTATGGTTTACGTTGTGATTTCGAGTCAGGGACCATAAATGGATTTCTGGTTCATGACGGTTTATGAGGACCAGGCATGAACCCTTGAAAGGTTTTGAGAATATTTTCAAATGGTTTTTCATATACAGTCCTTTATATATGGATTGTCTCCTCCGGGGAGGGACGTTGGCCTGGGTGGACCCTGCAGTAGTTACGGAGCACTGACTGAGTGGAGTCACCCCCGTTGGATTCCTTACTCTTAGAAAGGCTATGTATTATAATCCCTAGGGAAGGTCGTTGATATACAGACATTGACCTGGGTGGACCCTAGGGAGACTTGGGATTTGAGACCCCGGATAGCACGCGCGTAGCTTTAGATACCGTGACATGATTGGTTATATGATTTATGATAAACATGATTTCTTGGTTTTGCGAAATTGTGTTTTATGGATAATAATTGGATTTGGACTGAGTTCCCACATATGTTTATAGTGTTATGGATTTTTGTAAATGGATTTGGGCAAGGGCCCGTTTGTTTTGTATTTATGGAACTTGGGGCTGAGACCCTGAATATGGTTGTTTAAACAAATTTGGTTTGGTAAATGGTTTTCCTATGCATGCATGTTTTTTAGTGAAGGTCATAAAGTTCTTTTATAAAATGTGTTTCACGAACTATTACTTTTCGTCCACTCACAGTCTTTCTATTTTCAATGCCCTTCAGGTTGAATACAGTGCGAACTGTAGCAGAGACCGAGACATCACACTCCTCCACCAGATCCTAGTGTACTCTGGAAGTCGGTTGGGCTAAGGTTCAAATTTTCCCTAATCTGACACTCATTGTCAGTCGGGATCAGGAGTGTCCCTCGTTAATCTCGGGGGGATTGGGACGGGTCCTGACAAGTGGTATCAGAGTAGGCTTTCTCTTACGTTACGCGCAGGTCAGGGATGTGATGTCTCTATGGGATGCAGTTCGTTATCAACCTGATAGTTAGGATACCGGTACGATAGTTAGTAGGATTGAATCGCGGATCGTTTTGGTTCGGCACTTTATGCCTTGGGTTGCCATAGTTCTGTCGAGGTTGGCAGTATGGGACCCTACGGAGGGATGTAAGTAAGAATACCTTAGAGGTTTGGCCGTGGGACGGTTATGTCGGGATCTTTGATTACTCTACTGTATGATCGGTTTTGACGATGGTTTGGTGTTGTGACCGTTAGATTGTTATGCTGCTGGGAGCGGCTGGGTTCGGGAAAACCCCATTTTAGTGGTGATCTGGAAATGTGAACCCCAACTGAGTGATGGAACCTTTTTTTGCATAATGGTCAGGAAATATGAACCCTATTTGAACTGATGGTGGGATTGGATTGACGTTCTTACGATGTCGGGACCGCGGGGTCGCTTAGATTTTGGATTTTACCGCTGAGGACAGTTGGGTTCCGAGAAACCCAAAGGGTGTGTTTATGGAACCCTAAGGTAGGATGTATGGTTCGAAAAGGTGAGTTGGATAGTGGTTTGACTTTGACCACCTTTTGGAGTCGAGACCGTCGGTAGGTCTAGTCATGTCAGCTTTAGTGATGGGACTGCACTCTGCAGTCGAGGTTGTGTTAATCGGTAGAATTTGTTGGTTGTTGTACTACCTTAGTTGTGATGGATAGTTGGTGCGGCTAAGGTCATGGACGACCTGGTAGACGACATTAGGTGAGTCGAGTTAAGATTGGTTAGAGATTGGTTGGACAGGTTACCAGGGTTGGTACTTATCGATAGAATCTCGGAGTGGGGATACAGAGTAGTTAGTATGGGCGGTTGATTCCGTTGGATGCGGAGTCTCGATAGTGATGCCTGGTGGTTGGGTCTGCACGAGTTGTGGCAGGCACTACTATCGAGAGTGGTTATAGTTGCGCTTGTTAAGAATCGAGGGACATTTAGGGAACGTTTCCTTTTCTTGGTTGAGTTGTCAAGGTGATGGTACCCAGAGTTGTTGGGTACAATGGGGGCAGGATTGGTCCAATTCGAGCAGAGGTACGGAGTCGTTGTTCGGTATGAGCAAAGATCCAGGGTTGTCTAATTCGCACAGTGTGTGCGGATGTTGATGCTGATGATAATGCTAATGCTAGTGTACTGGTGCTGGTGCCAGTGATTGTGATAACGATGAGTCATGAGTCGGGATGTGGCTCCGTCAAGATGGGTATTTGTTCGGTATCTGTGGCTCGGGAATGAATCACAGATGGAGTTGGACTGGACGAGATCCAGCAAGGATTGAGTTACGAGGATCGAGTAGTAATGGTCCACATTCTTTTGGATGTGCATTAACGGTTTAAGCCGATAGGCGAACTTGGTAATGAGTTAGACTAGTTACGGACACATGGTTGATGTCCACATGTGTTGGTTCCGACATGGTTGGAACTTTGAAATAGAGAGAGGTTGCAATTGAGGTGACGAGAGGAGTGCGGGTTTTTCGCATTGGTAATGAGTATTTCGAAGTCATTAGGGTGATTTCTCAGGTTCTGCCATGGTAGACGATGGTTGTTGTCACGAGTACGTTGATCGTGTATTGGTGGATGGACCCACGTTTGTTTGGGTCATCAGGAAGAGTTAGGTCTTTGAAGTTAGGTGAACGAGATTTCTCATCCTCTGCTTGGTGGCAGACGATGTTGGGTTACGTGGTGTGGTGAATGCAATGAGTTTTGTTTGCATTCACGTAGGATGAATGTTGATGTCACCATATTGGATCATCCTCGGTTTTCACTAGGTGGGAAGGCGAGGATCGATATGAGGTAATTGGAGGGAACCCACAGTCTCGACGTGTCTCGTCGTCGACTAATCTGTTTAGATGTGAGAAATGGTTAAGAGGTGATGTGACTGACGAAGGATTCAAAGAGGGTGTTAGACCCTAGGATCAGATTTCAGGTAGTCGATAGCTGAGTGAGCATGCGTGGATCCTAGGTGGATCGGGACTATGTTGTTGAGGACTTTGGGCATTGTGATGGATCTGGATCATGATCTTGATGATCAGGTTAGGTGGAGAGTTTATTACCCTGTCTTGGATATTTGGATATGGGAATGTTGGGACGACTTCTTTTCGAAGTCAATCCGGTATGAGACGGTAGTTGAGTAAATCGAGGTGTATACGTTTTGCCTTGGACATTTGAGGATGTAGATGATGGGACTGAACTTCTTTTCGAGGTAATCCTGTATGGTGTTTTAATTGAATGAGTAGGCGTCCGACGGGATATACCTTGGTGGGCATGATAGGGTTGTAATGTGCGAATGATGAGGTTGGCTTCCTTATGAAGTCAATCGAATGAAATGTGTTAATCGATTGAACAAGTAACCGTTATTTTCGGATTTGGTGCGTCTCGATAAACGTGGGTGAGTTTGGATGCTCAGTTGGCATGAGAGGATATACCTTGGTGGGCGTGATAGGGATTGGTACATATTGGAGTACGTGATTAGAAGTAGACGTTGTGATATTGGTCGGGTGACCATGGGTGTCAGGGCCCACCTCTAATCCCCCAGGATTAGGGACTAAACCCTGCTCCTGTCTGACAACCCAAAAACGAAAGACCGAACAACCTCACGAAAACCACAAATTACATTGTCAGACGCAGGAGAATTAAAACACCCCAGAGTCAACAGTTATACAAAGCATAGTACCAAACTAAGAAAAACAAAAACCGATACACCGAGTACACTCACAACGGAAAATTGGAAACACTCCGGGAAAACTCTCGAGTACTCTATGCCTCTGACGCTGCCTCAACGTCAACTGTCGCGCTAGCTCCACGACCTAGAGGGCAATTAAAAACCAGAAAGTGTGAGTGGACCATGAAGAATAAAAGTTCAAAAATCATTTCATAAACAAACCAGGGTTTCGCCCTCCGTTTTGAAAACATGCATGCACAACCCATTTATTTAAACACAGTTATAAACCATATAATAATCATCATAACAACATTTATAATTCACAAAATAGGCATCATGAAAACAGTACAATAAAATACAAATCCAAGTTATCATTATCCGATCAAACCTGCTGGACCTATCTGAGTCTTTAAATTCCCGAGTCTTTAAACTCAATCCAGCCCTCAATAATCCGAGTCTTTAAACTCAATAGGCCTACGGGGGAAATAGCAATATATCTGAGTCTTTAAACTCCGAGTCTTTAAACTCAATCCGGGTCTTTAAACCCAATCCGGGCCCGTCCTCCGTCAATCACAATATCCGGGTCTTTAAACCCAATAACTAGATCCAGCAAATCCAATCCAAAACCATTTGAAAACCATTTCTAAATCCATATCCAAACCCGAATCCGAAATCACTGGCCCGAAACCATTCCGGCATCCAGAACTGTCATTCCGAACCCAAATCCGGAAATACACTTTTTGACTTTAAGACCAAATTCCGCTTTTCGAAATCTGATTCTAAAACCGAAAACCCTTGATCATCAAAATCATTTTCCAAAATCCCTTTATAATCATTGAAAACCCTTTATCATTTGAAATCCCAAAATCATAGCATCATAATCAGAAATCAAGCCTTTCTCGTAAAACGTGCTGAAAACCATATTTCCTCGAAAAACGTGCAATAATGTAAAACCGTTGTAGCATATCCAAATAACCATGAAATCACATATAAAACCATAAAACAAGTAATTAAAAGCAGTTATGCATGCTCAGTTATAGAGAAGGGGTCTACTCAGAGTTACCGGGTACGTGACTCGCGTCCCGAACGTCCTGCACGTTCCTCAACCTCCTCAGGGATTCCCGATCCTGTCAACAGTCACCAAACTACGTCACTAACACATTAACGAAGGTTCTCCTAATTTTCCCCAATTTTCCCGAACTTCAAACCGTAACGAACCGAGACCCTAAACCTTCGATCCCGCCGAACTAACTCAATTCGACGTCTGATTAACCCGAAACCTAACTGAAAAGATCCGTTACAACGTCTAGACCAAAACCATAGTTGGAAGATTCCCCAGAAAATGCCCCACGCGCCCCCACGCGCTGCCCAAAGTGACTGCGAGTGGGCCTCACGCGCCTGCACTGTTCATCGTCTTCAACCTTCGTCCAAGCGGTCCAGACCGGTTCAGCCAACCCGAACTGGCGTGACCGGTTCAGCCAACCCGAACTAGCTTGACCGGTTCAGTCCCTCTTTCCACCATTCTCTTCGTCCTCTACCCAGTAATCCATTCCCCTCAACCAAACACAACAACAAAGCCTCTAAACCATCGTCCCAAACTCGAACCAGTGACCAACACAAACCTCTGTTCCACAATCCGACCACCCGTACACTTCCCGTTCACGGCTTCACAACCAGAAGCTCCCTAGGAACTCACTAAGTCGACTAGCACTCACCAAACCCCTCGACTTGACCCCAAACTTCACGACTCAACGTCTGAACCTAAACTGGAAAACAGAGCATTTTAAGGAAATTATGAAATTACCTGTGCTCAGGCCGCCGTCGTGAGCTCCGTCGTGCCCACTCGACTCCTCTAGTCCTCCTCCGTCCTCTGGACACCACCACCAGCCTCGATTGATCAATTACACGACAGCACCACCGCCAACACCCCTCTCTGTTTTTCTGAGAACTCTCACCTCTCACACACCCGAACTCAGTTCAGTGCAACCCACACACTCACTAGTCTCCCACTCTCTCACTGCTCTCACTCACTAGATCAACAAAACTCACACTCTCACCCAGCAACTGATCGATTTCACTCTCAAACCTCACTCTGTTTCCTCTCGAATGCATGACTACACAACCCAAATAATTGGAACCGTGCACACGCCTAGAACCTACTAGACCTATGCCAAATGTCACAATCCTGTGGTCCCAATCCAAAATATCCCAATTAGCACTGCACACTTGTCCTCATCAGATTGCACAATTCCCAATGTGCAAAAGACCAAAATGCCCCTACTTGTAAGTCCAAATTACCATTTTGCCCCTCACCGTTCTAGACCCGTATCTTAACCGTCCAATGTTCGATGAAGGCATGCCGCCTGTTGTTGAACTCAGGATGACGAGACCTACCTAGCGGTCCTCGGTCTACGCAAAAATGGCAAGTCTAGCAAAAAGTCAACTTTTCCCCTTCGTTTACCCAAATTACGAAAGTGCCCTCAACCTTCCGAACATCATAACTTCCTCCTCGGATGTCGGAATCGGGCGTGCCACCTGTCTACGGACTCGTGACGTCCCGTACTATGTCACGGTCATCGGTCAATGCCCAATTGACCACCCGAGCTCAAAGTCAACATTTTGCCCAAACTAGGGGCAAAATGGTCATTCCACGCTAACGGGCCAAAAGTAACCAACTAAACACCGATTAACTCAGTTAAACCACCACTAATCACTCATCTAATTACTTCACTAATCCCGACTCTCGGGACGGGTCGTTACAATGGGACTCGGAATGAATGATGGGTTGGAGTTTCGATCTGTCTAGTACTAGATTGGACAGATGGCCTTTAGAATAGAAACGTGATTGGCTACGATCTAGGTTGTAGTGGACTAGTTGGTGGATGGATGTACCTACCCTATACGTTGTTCGAGGAACGATATAGGACAGGCTTGTGGTGGCTGGTGGCGGTATATGGGATATACCAGGGGTACATTGGTGAGCGTGTTGGTAGTCGGCTTAATCCCGATACTACTGGATTAGTCGAGGACGTGAACTGGACATTGGATACTGTGCACTGGGTCATAGTGGTTCTTATGGGTTCAGTTACACATAGGTCGAGTGAGATGTTGGTAAGTGTGTACTCAGGTTGAGTGAGTTGGTGGTTAGTGTAACCACAAGTAAGTATAATGTCAGTTTTCAAATTTCGATTGTCAAGTGGTGATAGTTTGGCGGGATATGTCAACGTGGATCGATGAGTGAGGTTTGGTGACTCCCAGTGGGAGCAGATGTCAACATAGATTGGTGATCGAGGAATGGTCCTCGGCCCAACAACTGTCTAGTTGTTTGTGTCAGCGAAATGGTAGAATTGTCGGGTGGTATCAACTTGGAACGTGTGGTCATTTTCACTCGAAGAGGTCGAGTGTGGACGATGCGATGTGAGTATTAGTAGAACGTCTGGGTGCAGACAAGTATTGTGTTGACTAGTGGGTGTACTAGTGCACACGTGTTGTGAGATCAAATTGTTTTCCACGAGGTGGATGTGGAATCGGCATAGTTGGAATTTCGAGGACAAAATTAATTAAGGATGGAAGGTTGTAACGACCCGTCCCGAATTCCTAGATTAGATTAGTGACTAATGAAGGATTAGTGAAGTTAATTGGTGATTAGTTGAGCGAAATCGAACGAAGGACGCGAAATGACCGTTTTGCCCCTAGTCGCGGGCAAAATATTGACTTTTGACCCGAGAGGTCCAATGGCCGAGGGCCGAGGACCGTTACGTAGATCAGGTCAATACGAATCTGTAGACATGCGACATGTTGAAATCGGACGTCGAACGGAAAAGTTATGGTCACGGGAAGTTCGATTGCACTATGCACGCATTATGAGGCAAGGATTAAGAGGCAATATCTGATTGGTTGACTTTTTAAGTGGGACCCATGGATGAGTGACAAGCGTCACTCTTCCCATTGGCCCTTAACCCCAAAATGTGGATCTCAAGTGTGATTAGTCCACTTGTATTAATACATATATTTTCCCACCCACTTCTCATCATAGCCCTTCATCTCATCTAATCTCTCATCCTAACCGTCCATATCTCCCTCTCTCGCAGCTGACTATCATCATCAGTCATCCTCTCTGTTTCCATTCACAAAAACCCGAAACCCCCCTTCCCCCCATTCTCCATTTTCCTTTAAACAAACAAACACACACAAGAACCACCTCACAATTATTTTCATCTTGTGTTCTGTGAGAGACCGTGAGTAAGGGAGTGGTCTGAAGGGCTGAAAGACGATGGGAAATGGCGGTCCACGACGGAGGTAAGTTTGACCTGTGAACCCATGAGATTTCAAAATTTGGAAATCAAGTTTTGGTTGTTGTTTTGAGCCCCTTTTGATTCTATTCTGACCTAGGGACAATGACGACTCTTTTGGGATCATTTTTCGAAGAGAATGGACACTTGGGAGGGCTGAAAACCAAGCTTGAAGATCAAGCTTACTGTAATGGTTTTTCACGTGCTTTGGAGTCATAGATGGAAATGAAGTGAGTAGAGGAAGGTCTATGATTTGAAAGGGGAAATATTGGATAAAAAATTAGTGAGTTTGGAAACAAGAACCGGCCACGCCGGTCTAGACCGATCTGGTCCGGTTCGAACCAGGTGAACCCAGTTTGCCGGAAGTAGGGGACAACACTGTAGCAGGCGCGTGGTTTTCACGGGCAACCCCTTTGGCCAGCTCGTGAGGGCGCGTGTAGGGTCTTTTGTTAGAGTGTTCAACATGTGAAATACTCTATTCGATGTAAGGAACATTTTGGGACTGGTTTCGTGCCGATCGGACACCGTCTCGATGTTATTCGGGACATCCGAAGGTTTAGGATCTATTTTTAAAATAGTTAAAAATTCGGAAAAATTACGGGGCTTCAATGAGAGGTTAATAAGGTAGTTAGTAACCTTCTAGATTGATTTGGACAGGTTTGGGAGTCCCGATGACGGTGATTAGCCGGGGAGGCTTACGACATGCAAATCGAGGCGTCGACTTATGACGGTCTGTGAGTGGACTTTGATTTCTAAACTGTGATGCATACATAAATGTTTTATATGTTTTATGGATATGATTCTATGATGTTGATTTTGGATATTGGTGAATTACATGGTTTCATGCATTTTGAGGCAATTTACGTGCTTGCACGTTAATCGAGGTTTACAATTTTGCACTGATTATACGTGCTTATGGTTTTGGAAATGGTTTAATGAAATGGTTTTGGATTTAAAAAGGTAAACTCGGGTTCGACACGCATTTGTTTTGGGAACCCTCGGACTCGAAGTTCATTAAGTTACATTTTCGGGACAGAGGCCCAATTGGTTCTTGAATCGATTTCAGATTTGGAAATATGGAATCGGGCACGAGACCCAATTAATTTACGAACTCTCGGACCTGAAGTCCATTTGATTTAACAAGGCATCAGGACGGAGGCCCAGTTGGTTTATGTATCGGGCTCGAGGCCCAATTGGTTTGCGCACGGGCTCGAGGCCTAGTTGACTTACGTATCGGGCACGAGGCCCATTTGGTGTACGAAATCAGGCACGAGGCCCATTTATTTTAAGAAATCGGACGCGAGGCCCAGTTAGTTTTACGAATCGGACCGGAGGCCCAGTTAGTTTACGAATTCGGGCTTGGAGCCCAGTTATGGTTTACGTTGTGATTTCGGGTTAGGAACCCATAAATGGATTTCAGGTTCATGACGGTTTATGGGGACCAGGCATGAACTCTTGAAAGGTTTTGAGAATGTTTTCAAATGGTTTTTCATATACCGTCCTTTATATATGGATTGTCTCCTCCGGGGAGAGTCGTTGGCGTGGGTGGACCCCAGAGTTGTCACGGAACACTGATTGAGTAGAGTCACCCCTGTTGGGTTCCTTACTCTCAGAAAGGCTATGGATTATAACCCGCATGGAGGTTCATTGATCTACAAACATTGACCTAGGTGGACTCTGGGGAGACTTGGGATTTGAGACCCCAGGTAGCACGTGTGTAGCTTTAGATACCGTGACAGGATTGGTTATATGATTTATGATAAACATGATTTCTTGGTTTTGCAAAATTGTATTTTAGGGATAATAAATGGATTTGGGCTGAGTTCCCAAATATGTTTACTAGGTTATGAATTTCTGTAAATGGTTTTGGGCAGGGGCCCGTATATTTTGTATTTACTGAACTTGGGGCTGAGACCCTGAATATGGTTGTTTAAACATACGTGGTTTGATAAATGGTTTTCCTATGCATGCATGCTTTTTAGTGAAAGCCATAAAGGTCTTTTATAAAATGTGTTTCACGAACTATTGATTTTCGTCCAATCACAATCTTTCTGTTTTTAATACTCTTCAGGTTGAATACGGTGCAAATTGTATTAGAGACCGAGACATCATACTCCTCCACCATATCCTGGCATACTCTGGAAGCTGATCGGACTAAAGTTCAAATTTTTCTGGTCTGACACTCCGTGTTAGATGGGAACAGGAGCGTCCCTAGAACACCACACAAAGGGGACTACTCAACAAACTCATAGAGCTACTGAACTGCTCAGGAAATCAAATCCAATAGAAAAACTAAGTAGCAAATAAAACTAAATAAGAAAAATACCTAAATCCCCTGATTTCCCCCTACTCGGCTGCCACATGATCCAATCAGAATTACAACCGACTCAGATCGAATCTAGGCACCAACAACCATATCTCTCACGCCGACATCACCGTCGCCAACTGGCATTGATGGCAGAACCTTCGAGGAGTAGCACATCAGAGAAGACATTGCACCATGCCCATGCCTCCGTCCAACAAGCCCAGGAAGGAGAAGAGAGAAGGAGAGCGATCTAAAAGCCATGTGGGAGAAAGGAACCAATAGGAAAGCAAGAAAGAAATCCGAGAGACGTGAAGGTGGAGGTAACTCCAAAGCGACCACCAAGCGGTAGAGATCCAGAATACCCCTACCCCGAAAAACCTTGGGCTGGCTGTGTGTTTTTAAGAGAGAAGGTGTGGATAGAATAATGGGAACATGAAATAGTTGGTCCTGTAATTGCGACGGCGCATGTCAAAATATGAGTAGATTACGACGCGCAATGATACAACATGGGCTTTATAGCCCACCTAGAGATCAAGTGGGTTCTATCGGCCATTCAGCTACGAAATGGGCCACTTTGTCCATTAATGTATTTGGGTAATTCAAGCTTCAAAGTGTAATTCAAATACACTCCATTTTAAACTAATTTTTAGTTTAGTGATCTTTATAGGGGAATGAGATTGGAGACTTCAAGCGGTTTACGTTGGGCATGTTGACCTCCAAATTCCAAGCTTGAATGATAATGAGGGTTTCTAGTGGAGTAATTTAACTGCCAAGTACAGAATTTTTCTACTTTTAGTTGTAGGACCAAAATGAAAGTCGAGGGTGTGAAAGGATTGAAGCCCGCCAAGTCGTGAAGCGAACCCGAACAATGTGTTTGGCACGTTGAGTGCTCGAGAGAGAAGAACCAAACTTTTTCGTTTTTCCCATTCTAAAGCGGCAAAGCCAATACCATAGCTCATTACTCACTCTTGCTTTTCCTCTAGTTTTTGTTTCTTTTCCCATCAGTTTTTGGTTCTTGAAAAATTTTCAGCCCAAAACAATGGCGGCCTCGCTGATACTTCCCCGAAGAGCTTCGTCTGTGGGCGTTTCTCGCACTCTCCACGGTACGTTCCTTAAAATTCACCTTTTGGAAAGAAGAATATGTAGTGTTTTTTTCTTTTGTATTTATAAGGTGTTTGATTTCTGAAAAAATGGTGGAGAATAGCGCAAGCTTTATCTTGTTCTTTCTCTGGTGTTGGGATCTTCTTCATTTAGGATGAATAATGTCAACCTAAGTTAAAATTTTGATTATAGTGGGATTAAATTGGGCTTAAGTATTGAACTTTGGATTCTACATTGCAATCTGAGTTGAATCTGTTGGCCGAGAAACTACATGACAGTTCGATTTTTGGACCATATGTTTCAGTTGTATAATTTGAAAAATCTATAATTCACTGCATTCCTGAGGATAATGCAACCGCTTGATTGAGATGATGTGATCACGTCAAGTATTATAATAATATAATTCAAACTATTCAATTGCAGGGCCATCTTATATTCCATTTATAGTTTGTTTTGGATGTTAAAATCTGTGGACTTAGTGTGAAAAATGGAATAGTATTCCTGTTCTCCAATTCTCTTCTGGTTACCAGAAATTTTAGCATTTTTGTTTTACCAACTTTGTCAAGTAACGAGGGAAAGGGAATCGATAAAATCAAGTTCAATTATATGGCTTATACAAATATGGTAGATTGATGTATCGGTCTTTAGTCCATTTGGTCGTTTAACATCAAGGGCATGTGTTCAATCCATGGTTGGTTTGAGAGAATGTGGTTAGAGCCTCATTTTCTCTTGTGGCCTAGTTTCCTTTATCTCCAAAGGCTTGGAGATGAAAGGAGATGAAAGGAGATATGGGTTGTTTGTTTACCTTTTAATATACCGGATATGTGCACTAAAACTTGTAGATTTCAGGTGGCTGTATATAAGTTGGCATGTTTTACTTGTAAAAAGGACGTTCTGAGTAGTTTGTATTTGGTAATTTCAGCTAAATTTCTTGATTGATTCATGTGTGATTATATTATCTGATTGTTACTATTAGCTAGTTTGTTGTTTTGATGTTGCTTCCTATTGTTACATCTCCACAGGCCTAGCAAGTAATATGGTGCCCTTTTCCCTTCATTTGGATTTAAAGGTTGCTGCTTTGGTTGATGTTTTTTTATACAAAGCAGTATAGCAGCTTCAGTGGTGCAACACAGTTTGATTTTACAGACCTGACGTAAGTAATTTCTTCCCATTTCTATATTCTTTTTCAGCCTTTCAAAATTAGTTTTATTACTTTTCTTTTGTAGGTTCAATTTAGACATGTAGATAGCCCTTTTAAGAAAATTCATATGTATTATGTGCTGTGACAATCTTAGGATTTGATCAAATGTGATCTCTCAACCTCTCATTCTATGTCTTTAACTTTGGGTCACTCGTAGAATACATTATGTGGATAAAATGAAGCCAAGGCTTGGAGCTTACATTCAGTTGTTAGTACAGGCTCAAAGCTTAGAAGTTAGAACTTAGGATCCAACAATGCATCAATTTCCTTTTGCATTCTACTTTTGATTGTTATATTCTTATTTTCCATGAAAAGGCATCCTTTGGATTTATCTTCATTATTGAATCTGGTTGATTTCAGTTCTCCTCATACCTGGTATCCAAAAGCTCGAAGTAAGCAGTGCAAGATCATCCTGCACATGGGTCCCACGAATAGTGGTAAAACGTACAATGCTCTAAAGCGGCTCGAATCAAGTGCATCTGGTATGTTGTGGGTACTAAGCTTTCTGGGGTTTGGATTATTCAGTTTACTTAGGAAATTAATGCAATGATCCTATAACACTCCAAATAAACATTTGAGTATAGCTCCGTATGTTTGCCCTCATCTGCAGGCATATACTGTGGTCCTCTGAGATTGTTGGCTTGGGAGGTTTCAAAACGGTTGAACAGGGAAAAAGTGCCTTGTGATCTAATAACAGGACAAGAGAGAGAGGAGGTTGATGGTGCAAAACACAAGGCTGTGACAGTTGAGATGGCTGATGTAACCTCCAACTACCAATGTGCCGTTGTCGACGAAATTCAGGCAAGTTGATATTTTCTTATGTGTACTCTAGAGATTTCTCTCACCATATTTAGAATGGTTTAAGAGAACAATCTATTGTTTAAATTGAGACGTTGTGTTTGGTAGAAATATATAATTAATAGTTATTGAGGCATATAGACTCGTGGACATTGCAATAAAATGATGATTTTGGATCTAAATATGAATCAGCTTTTTTGAAGATGCTCTCTAAGTGGAGCCTAGGGACAGTAAAATTAGTGGAGCAAGCTCCGACTGATCGGATTGCTAGAGGCTTTGCTAGCCCGGAGTAATCTTACATAATTGCTAAATGGCGACTACAAAAACACTTGTTTCTTAACTACCATTTCCCTTGTATGGTAGATTTAATATCACATGGAATCTGTTTCATGATGTTCTGCAGTATGATAATCTATGTATAATGCATTGATTTAAATACTAGATGGAACAAATCTTTTATATGAACGTACAAATAAAGAACATAATTCAATTAAAATTAGGGGTTTAATAAACTTAGACATGCTTCCATGTATACTAAGTTGACAGAAGTTGTATACACATATAGCTTGTTACTGTGACATCCTACTTTTACACGAGTTCATTCTGTAACAACAAAAAGCTTTGCGAACCTTTAGTCTAGAAGGTATGATAATGTTTCTCTATTGAATTAAATTCAGAAGTACAACAGTGTTAACCTATTTGTACATGTCTAGGGGAGAACTAACTAGGAAGGAATTAAGAGTCTTAACTAACTAGGAAGGAAATCCTATAGATACAATAGGTAAGGAATCTGAAGGATTCCTGTTGACCTTAGGCTAGCTGATCATGGATATTGATACTCAATCTCCTGTGATTCAGATGGGTCCTTAATAAGCCCCCGTAAGATGGTGGAGCCATCTGTAACACCAATCTTGGAGCGGAGGAGTTGGAAGCGTGGGCGAGGCAGCAGCTTGGGGAGAGCATCAGCAAGTTGGTCATCGGTGGTGACATGCGAAACCTGGAGTAGACCACGGGTGATATAATCTCGGACAAATTGAAAGTCGATGTCCACATGCTTCATGTGTGAGTGTAGAGCAGGGTTGGGATAGTCGAATGTGGTGCCAATGTTGTCGCAAGAAATGGTGGGGGTCCCAGCAATGGTGATACCAAGCTCTCGCATGAGAGACTGAACCCAGAGTAGCTCGGTTGTTGTGCATGCAATAGCTCGATATTCTGCTTCGGTGGAGGACCGTGAAACAGATTTTTGCTTGCGGGAACTCCAGGAAATCAGGTTGCCACCAAAGTAGCTGGTGGTTGGCTTGCGATCATCATGGTCTTCAGCCCAATCCGCATCGGAGAAGGCATGGCGGTTGTTGAAGGAGTGGGAGATGGCATGGAGTCGGTTGGAGGACTTTCGGTGGAG
Organism: Prinsepia uniflora; assembly: GCA_032719365.1. Classification (NCBI taxonomy): domain Eukaryota; kingdom Viridiplantae; phylum Streptophyta; class Magnoliopsida; order Rosales; family Rosaceae; genus Prinsepia; species Prinsepia uniflora. The sequence continues at coordinate 25,983,198 of CM064871.1, read as the reverse complement.
ATGAAGACCATAGAACATTGTGCCTTTGAGGTAGCGAAGGGCCCTTTTAAGAGCTTGCCAATGAAGATCCCTGGGAGCATGCATGAAATGAGAGAGTTTGTTGATAGCATAGGAGATTTCTGCTGGGTCAAGTTGAGATATTGAAGGCTGCCAACAATGCGACAGAAGAGAGTCGCATCTGCTAGTGGGGAGCTGTCTGTGATGGTGAGCGAGGGGGAGACAACAAGTAAAGTGGACACCGGCTTAGCTCCGTTCATGTGGGCCAAGGTTTGGATGTCTAGAACATACTTGTGCTGCAAGAGGAAGTATTTTTCAACAAAAGTTTTGAAATCAATGAAAGTTGAGAAAACATCCGATTTTTTTCTTAATCAGGTATATTTAATTATTTAGTAAGATGGTCAACAAAAATAACGTAATAGGAAAAGCCATCCATTGATTTATAAGGAGCAAGACCCCATACATCATTGTAGATTAATTGAAGGAGACAAGTGCTTTGAAGGGAAGAAACACAAAAGGCAAGCGGTGACTTTTATTACAGAGGCATGAACTACAAACGGACACTAAATGTTCAAAGGAAACAAAAATAGAGGACTGGCAGAGAACACTTTGTAAGACCTTAGAGTTTGGATGACCTAAACGACGATGCCAGAGACTGGGGGAAACCACCACATTCACCATTGCTTAAGGTCGTTGAAGGGAGGGAGAGTACCACTCATTCTTACTCGGGCCTTGAAGGAGAACTGCCCTCGTACTGAGATCCTTCACATGGAAAAAAGTTGGAAACAATTCAATAGATGTGTTATTTTGCTTATTTGGATGACCTAGACGACGATGCCAGAGACTGGAGGAAACCACCACATTCACCATTTCTTGAGCTCGTTGAAGGGATGGAGAGTACCACTCATTCTTACTCGGGCCTTGAAGGAGAACCGCCCTCGTGCTGAGATTCTTCACATGGAAAAAAGTTGGAAACAATTCAATAGATGTGTTATTTTGCTTATTAAACTTGGAAATGGAAATGAGGTTTCTGGTCACACAGAGCGTTTTAAAGTGTAAAAGAGGTAAAGGAAGGGGGGATAAGGAGGAAGAACTAGTGTGGGTGCTACGGAGCCCCTTACCATTACCAATAATGATCTCGTCTGGGCCATGATACTGAGGACAGCGTTAGAGGGTACATGGTGCTATGCACCCGAGTTAAGGAGCCAGTTGGTAGACGTGGCCTGAGTGGTGGGATTGGCCATGGGTGGAGGTTCGGAGGAGTGCTGAAGATAAGGACAGCTTTTAGCGCTGTAACCTTGGGTGCCACACCACTAGCAGAAGCCACGGTAACCACTGCTAGGAGTGTTGGAGCGTTGGTTGCCCGCTGAGTTCTGGGAAGGGGAGGATCGCTGGTGGTTGTTGTCGGGTTGTTGGTTGGAGTAGCAGTGGCCGAAGCCGCCACGGTTGGAACGGCCTGAGCTATAGCCACGGTTGGCCTGCAACACATTGGCGGTGATGGCAGGAGCGGGAGCTACTGGTTCATTGCGTTTGGACGCTGCTTCATATTGGACTAGCATGTTGTGGAAGTTCTCAAAGGACATAGATGTGATGTGAGACCTCACTGCAGTAGCGATGACTTTGAACTAGGCACCAACACCGTTGAGGACATGGAGGAGTAGGTCGTCATCCTTGAGTGGGGTATCAATGGCAACCAGTTCGTCGGAGAGAAGACGAACTTCCTGCAGGTATTCAGATATGAGGCGGTTGTCACGATGAAGGAGAATGAGCCATTCCTTGAGGCCAAGCACAGGGGCGTGGGCAATGCTCGCTTAAAGGCGAGTGAGACGCTCCCAGGAAGATGCTGAGGTTTTGGCCGCAACAATCAGGGTGATTACCTAAGGGGAAATGGATGCCAATATGGCATGAAGTAGAAGCTGCTCCTGAAGAATCTAGAAGGCGCAGAGCGTTAACTCGGTGACAAGTGGGTAGGGATGAGTTCCATCCACGTAGCCCATTAAGAGCCGATGAGAAGGGCGTTGAACTGAGCACACCAAGGGAAAAAACTGGTGGTGGTGAGCTTAACTGGGAGTTGGGCGGCATCGTTGATGGTGATGAGGGAGGAGGGATTATGGGTTGTTTTGGGTGGTGGTAGGATGGGATTGATAGGGACCGTGGCTTGTGCGGCCATGGAAGAGAGAGGGTGGGAGAGAAAATGGAGTTTTGATTGGTGCAGCCTTAAGGCTCTGATACCATAAAAGGTATGATAATGTTTTTGTATTGAATTAAATTCAAAAGTACATCACTATTAACCTATTTGTACAGGTCTAGGGTAGAACTAACTAGGAAGGAAATAAGAGTCTAACTAACTAGGAAGGAGATCCTATAGATACAATAGGTAAGGAATCTAAGGGATTCCTGTTGACCTTAGGCCAGTCGACCATGGAGTGTGATTCGGATGGGTCCTTAATATAATCCTCCTTATGAACCTAATTAATTTAAATAGATGACAAAGTAAAAGTTTATTTCGTTTGACTATTGAAGGTCTATAAAACCAATTAAATTGAAAGCAGTTTGCAGTGACCCATAGGTCTCTTGAATGTTGAAAAGCAAAAGTAGAGAGTGTAGCCTTCTTTGAATTCAGCTCTAATGTAGCACTATGTAGTGCATAGGGGAACAATGCTCAGGTGGTTGGTTTTGGATATTCTTGGCATAGTTGTGATGGACCTCTTAAATAGCCATATTGTCAGGTCAAATGTAATCACTTAAATAAATTATGATTAGGCATACTGCCAATCTGAAAGAAAAAAATAATTCCAACCATAAAAGGCTAATTTAAATTAACTAAATTTACTAAAATGGCTGTGAATCAAGTCTATTACAATTTAAGATAGGTATATGTTAAGTAGCAGATATTTCTTATGGTTGTGAGCCAACATACATTCTTTCACATAAAGATATTTGAAATACTATATTCTGAAAGTTGCTTTATGTATATTATACATACTAATTTTCTTTCTTTTTTCTTTTTTCTTTTTTCTTTTGGTCAGATGCTGGGGGTGTAAGACTAGGGGTTTTTCATTTACACGTGCTCTATTAGGAATTTCTGCCGATGAACTTCACCTTTGTGGAGACCCAGCTGCTGTTCCTCTTATTCGGGAAATACTAGAAGTGACTGGCGATCATGTTGAGGTAATAGGAAAATTTTTCAGCCAGCATTGACCAAGTTTTTTCCTTTTTTAGTAAATTAGGTTGTATTGAATTAGAGGGATAAGGATGCTACGTAGTTCTTTGTTAGGTATTTTCCTTTTCTTACATGAGTTTTATTCATTTGAACTATTAATAAAGTTGTATATTTGGTAATCCCAAACTATCATGTCCATATGGTAAGTTCATTTATTGTTTCAGAAAGACAGACATAATGAGAGGCCTAGCTACTGCAATATCCATAATATGTTTACTGTACTTTCAGCCAGAGGCTAGGTGTTTTCGGAGGATTTTCTTTGTATTTATTCTGGTTTGCACATATGAAAGTCTATTATATGCCCACGAGGGACTGAAGAAAGAATCTGAATATTATTCCGAGAAATTTTATGACTGACCGACCCCATGTTTTCCTTGGGTCATTTTACAATAGTATTTATTAGGAACATCGTTGATTTGCCTATTATTTTGAGAATATCATGTTCCGCTTATTGGTAATATTCCCATTTAGCAAATCACTAGGTTATGATTTGTATCTACTTAGATTAGTTGTATTGGTTAAGTGCTTTGTGAGCATATGATGAGCCAAGAATGCTATCCCAATTTCCTTCTGTGTCTCATGTTAACGTTTTTCTTCCTCTCAATTTATACTGGTTTTCGACTTTTGATATAGGTTCACTTCTATGAGAGGCTTTCACCTCTTCTTCCAATGAAGGTTCCTCTGGGTTCATTCTCTAATATAAGGACAGGCGATTGCGTTGTAACCTTTTCACGCCGTGAAATATACAAATTCAAGGTAATGATTGGCAATCTCTTGTATTTTTTATGTATGTCATGAAGTATACTGGTGCATGTGTGTGAGGGTTATGTTTAGTCAAAGACATATTTTCAATCAATGCAACAAAAAGGAAAGACAATCCAACATATTTACTAGCTGTCTATTCTTTTTTACCTCAACTTTTTCATATTTACTTATGGTTTTGCATATTTACCTCTCAAGTCTCAAAGCTGGTAGTCTGCGTAGAAAATGTGTCCCAATGTTAATATTACTTTTGTTTCTTGGCTTGTAGAGGGTAGTCTTTTGGCTTTTCATTGCTCATGCTGTTTCAACTTCTGTTGGTGTTGTTTTTCGTTCTTGGTTCTGTTTTCCATATATTGTTGTATTAACATTTTAAAATGCATTTGTATGGTCTTGCTAGAAAGAAATTGAAAATGAGGGAAAGCATCTTTGCTCAGTTGTTTATGGTTCGCTTCCACCAGAAACTCGAACAAGACAGGTATCAATTCCTTCCTGTGTCTTTAGTTCATCATGGCTTAATGCAAATAGGTATCTTTTTCTCAAATGGTTTCCATTAGTGGCAAGCTAACTGTCCAGACCCTGTTTTGAATGTAAACAGGAAAAACAGATTTGAACTCAATTGTAGATATTTGTGGTCCTGATTATTAATTTCTAGTTACAACCTGGAAAGTAAAATGCGGAAATGCCTCTTTTTCTTGTTACGGTATAATTGGTTGGGGGCACTGCAGCATGCTACATGCGTGTTGGTGATTGCCATTGCTTGATGATCGGAGAATTACCTACTATGATCACCATATTTCCTGAGTTATTGTACCCTTTAGGACCGCAGGCAACAATGTTTAATTATGAAAGCAGTGAGTTTGATGTTCTTGTGACAAGTGATGCCATTGGGATGGGTCTTAATCTGAACATTTCACGGATCATATTTTCAACAATGATGAAATTTGATGGTTTTGAGATGCCGAAGCTCTCTGTACCAGAGGTCAAACAAATCGCAGGTAACTTTCTTCTTTGGGTCAGTTATGCTGCATGGTCTTTAAACTTCTAAATCCATACAGCTCATGGTTAATTTTATTTTGATAGTAATGTTGGTAGCCTACTTGTAAATAGATCTGTATTACAATTCTTTAGAATTTTATTATGCTAGAGAAAGCAACTCTTCCCAAATTTTAGATCTTGTCCAAGCTCTATTAAGCCCATAGCTTCAGACAACCGCCTATTTAAGTCAATGTTTCTTCTCGTTCAATGGAAACAAGAAATCTCCCAACCATTCTTAAAGCCCCGGTTTTATATAAGCCTATATATTATCGTTTCATAGGCTGAGACTTCCGTGAGGCATTTCCTAGCCAAGAACCACAACCTAAGTCTTTATCATGGTGTAAATCCTTAGTCATTCCTGTCAGTCACTTAGGTAACCCGACCTCGTGAATCGTCATTAACTAGTACAACCACTCGAAAATTTGTAGCTACTGTTTTTAGCTCTCAACTGTTTTCCCCTATTCACGTCATTAACTAGTACAACCACTCTAAAATTTGTAGCTGCTGTTTTTAGCTCTCAACTGTTTTCCCCTAGAAGTCCCTGTGACTCTTGTTCACTCTTCCCCTTATCTCTTATTTTTATGTTGGTGATTTCTTGTAAGTTTCAAGGAACCATTTTCTTGAATTTTCTATGTTATGCGGTTTCTAAGTTTTATGCTTGTGTTCCTAAAGTTTGCTTCCGCTAAATTGTTGTTTCTGTGTTTTCTGTTCTGTCCTACGTCAAATTTGGTATCAGGGACAAGGCTAGATCCCGTTCCTAAGGAAACTTCTACAACTAGCACAACGAACTGGGGCAAAGGAAAGGCAGTCCAAGGCACACGGGGAGGATTTACTCGGTGCTATACATGCCAAGGATTTGGACATTTTGCTGCCCACTATCCCACAAGAGAAGAACCCTAGCTATAGCAAACGCTAAAGAAGGTTACGGTGATTTTGAAGAAGAGGTTTATGAACCTGAAGTTCTACTCAGCAATGAGGATGGTAATGGAGACTCTGGCTCTTACACTCCACCTCACCAAGTGGTAGTAAGATGCACATTAACTCAACCTAAGAATGGCGATGACGGGTGAAGAACATCAATCTTCCAAACCTACATCAAATGTGGCGACAAAAACTTCAAGTTCATCATTGACAACGGGAGTTGTATTAATGTTGTGTCTGCACAAACAGTTTCCTGACTCTGTTTATCTTCTACAAATCATCCACAAGCATACAAAGTATCATGGATCAACGCTTCCTCTATTCTAGTTTCTAAGCGATGCTTAGTGCCTACACAACTGTCTTCTTACAAGGAAGATGTCTTGTGTGATGTGGTACCTATGGTGGTGTGCCATATTCTATTGGGTAGATTGTGGATATATGATAATGATGTCCAAACTGTAGGACAATCTAACGAGTGAAGTTTCTTCCATAAAGGGAAGAGGATAGCACTGAAACCATTACCACCCAAAATTGGTCCTCAATTAGCTACCAAAAACAGAGGACGGCACAAGACCAGCCAAAGAAAGAGTTTACAGCTCATTAGTGCAGCTAAATCTCTCAAAGAAACGGAAGATGGTTCTCCCATCTATGCCATAGTAGCAAAGAAATCAGATCTGCCTTCAACCACAGACCAGCTGTAGTAAAGTCTATTAAGGATTATCCAGGATCAAAGGAGATTGAGAATCAATCCCCTTGATCCGCTGGACTAACGTCCACGGATTCTCCTTGATTCCTACCTATTGTATAAATTGTCAATATAGGATTCTTTCCTGGTTTAGTTAGACTAATATTCCTTCCTAGTTAGTTTCTCCTAGTCTTCTACAAATAGGGTACTACTGCTGTAACCTAATTAAGTTGAAATACAGAAAATTTCTCATACCTTTTTATGGTATCAGAGCTTTAGGTTCCACCGAACACTTCTATCCTCCTCCCTTTTCTACCTACCCTAACTCCCCTATGGCCGCTGAAACACCCATCCCTCCACCAATCACCGGTAACTCCATACCCTATCTTATTACCATCAATGCTGACGCCCAACTTCCCATCAAACTCACATCCACCAACTTTTATTGCAGTGATATGATGAGCATATAGACTCTGAAAATTTGAATGGTACATGAATAGAATTGGAACGAAAAATAGACTTTAGGACTTTAGAACTAGGGTGACCTAGACGACGATGCCATAAGGTTGGAGAGATCACCACACCCGCCAAGGCTTGAGGTTGTTGGGATGTAGGGGACCATTTGTACACTCCATCTTTACTCTGGCCTTGAAGAAGGACGGCCCCTGTGCTAAGATCCTTCACTTGGAAATAGTCAGGGAAAAATTTAATGGAGGTGATTAGTGGTATTGAACTGAGATATAGGGAGTATATTTCTAGCCATGGTTGGAACACAAAGGACATTATGGAGAATGAGAACGCGAGGAAGGAGAAGAGATAGTGGTGGTACCAGTATGGGTTATGTGCAACCTCTTACCATTGCCAAACTAGGAAGCGTTTGACTATACAAACTAAGTAAGGAATCAAGCTGATTCCTATTTACACTGATACTAAGGAGGAGATTGATCTGCAATCTTCTATGATGAGGGAATGTCCTTAATAGAGGGATAGGGTCGGCGAGGATAGGATCCATGATAGTAGAGGCTGGGGCAGTTGGTTGTGTGGTGGGGACGCTGCTAGGGGCAAGAGGAGGTGGAGGCAGGGACAGTGGTAGGACCTGAGCATTGGAAGGTTCTTGGAAGACCGTGGAATGAGGATGCATCCAGTGAGTCCATCGTTGGAGTGGAAGGTGGTGTCGTTGCTGATAGGGTGGCAGTAGATTGAATGAGGACATAGGAGACAAGAAGGAGAGTAGAGAGCCAGGAAGTGAAGGTGTCAAGATAAACACTTGGGGATAAGGGGAGGGTTTGGGCAATTGGAAAGTTGGATTCGTCAAACTGGACATGGCGGCAGACATAGAGTTTGTGGGAGGGGGAATCATAGCATAGGTAGGCACTCTGATATAGGGAGTAGCTAAGGAAAAGGCACGGTTTGGACCATTGAAAGAGCTTATTGGAATTTTAGGGCCTGAGCCAAGGGAAGCAAAGGCAACAAAGGGTGCGAAGACGGGAGTAGTTGCTAAAAAAGCAGTGTATGGACCCTCGTTTTGAAGGATGGTTGTGGGGAGGCGGTTAATGAAGTACACCGCAATTTTGAATGCGTAGGTCCAGTAGGAGAGTGAAAGGGAGGCTAGATGGAGGAGGGTGATACATGTCTCGACAACATGGCGGTGCCGCCTTTCAGCAACACCATTGTGCTAGGGAGTGGGGATGAGTGAGCAGGTGGTTAATGCCGTGAGTGGCAAGAAAGGGCTTAAGCTTGATAAATTCCCCACGACCATCAGTGTACAATGTATGGTGAAAATAGTTTTCAACCAGTTTTTTGAAATCAACGAAAGTAGAGTAGACATCTGATTTTTTTCTCAGAGGATAGAGTTAAGTGTACTTTGTGAAGTGGTCAACAAAGATCACATAATATGAAAATTCGTCAATTGACTTGTAAGGGGCAAGACCCTAAACATCGCTATAAAGAAATTGAAGAGGACAAGTGTTAGTTAGGGAAGAAACACCAAATGGAAGGCGGTGACTTTTATTACATAAGCACGAAGTACATAATGACTCTGATAACTTAGAAGAAATATTGATAGAAGAAAGACGCAGGACATTTTGAAGAGTTTTGAAATAGGGATGACCTAGACGACGATACCATAGATTGGGGGACACTACCGCACCCACCAGGGCTTGAGGGCGTTGAAGGGAGGGAGAAGACCACTCGTACACATCATCCTTACTCATGCCTTGAAGGAGAACCGCCCCCGTGTTGAGATCCTTCACATGGAAACAATCAAAAACAACTCAATAGATGTTTGATTTTATTTGTTAAATTTAGATATGGAAATTAGGTTTCTGGCCATGGAAGGTACATAAAGGGCATTTTTAAGAGTAAAAGAGAAAGGAAGAAGAGGATAAGGATGAAGAGCCAGTGTGGGTGATACCTAATCCCTTACCATTACCAATGATGATCTCGTCTAGTCCACGGTACTAAGTGGCATTAGAGAGATGATGAGAGCTGGAGGCCACATGGTGATGCGCTAAGGACTGTTGGAGCTGAGGGCATCTTTTGGCATTGTGACCCTGTGTGCCACACCACTAGCAAAAACCATAGTAGCCGCTACCAGGAGGGTTGGAACGGCAGTTGCTATATAAGTTTTGGGAGAACCCCTGGCCAGAGGAGCGGGTGCTGTCTGATTGTTGGCTCGAATGGCGCTGGCCAGAGGAGCCACGATTGGGAAAATTGGAGCTGTAGCCACGGGAGGCCTGAGTCATATTAGCTGCGATGGCAAGGGTAAGGGCTACAGGTTCCTCGCGTTTGGATGCTGCTTCATGCTGAACCAGCATGTCGTGTAGGTTCTCAAAAGAGACAAATGTCTCGAGACCTCATTGCAGCGGCAATCTCCTTAAACTCTAGGCCAACCCCATTAAGGACTTGAAGGAGCAGGTCGTCATCCAAGAAAGGGGTGTCAATAGCAGTCAGTTCATCAGAGAGGAGATGAACTTGCTCCAGGTAGTCTGATACGGGGCGTGTATCACGACGGATAAGGGTGAGACGCTCCTTGACTCCAAAAACACAGGCTCTGGCAGTGGTCGCATAGAGGCGAGTAAGACGCTCACAAGCAGCTGTTGAGGTTTTGGCAGCAGCTATCAAAGTGATTACCTGAGGGGAGACAGATGACACGATGGCATGGAGGTGGGCTTGGTCTTGACGGATCCAGAAGGCGCGTAGCGCTATGTTGGTTGCGGGAGGGCAGGGGTGTGTGCCATCCACGTACCCCATGAGGTCATAGTCAGGAAGGTGAGGAATTGAGCACGATAGGGGAAGAAGTTTGTGGCAGTGAGCTTAACATTAAGCTGGGCAACAACGTTAATGGTGATGAGAGAGGATGGGTTAGGGTTGGTATCTGTGGTTGGTGGGGTGGGGTTGACAACGATGGTGTTTTGTGCTGCCATTGAAGGTAAGGTAGGGAAGAAAAAGAAGGAACGAGTTTACTCGGTGGAGCCTTAGTGCTTTAATACCATGACAAGGTATGTAAAACATTTTCTTGTATTGATCTTTCTAGTATACAGTAGTGTCCTACTTATACCTTCTTTAGGAGAGTCTAACTAGGTGCGACTAACTAAACTAGGAAAGGATCTTATAATTAACAAGCTATACAATAGGAAGGAATCAGAGTTTATGAAATTTGAGTATATTTTCCTACGAAAGGATTATTCTGGTTTGAAGCCAATTTTGGGTGTGAAGCCCCTGGAGTGATTGCAGACCTATCTTTTAAGTTTTATGTTTGTTTTCCTAGAGTTTGCTTCCGCTAGTTTGCTAAATCGTAGGTCTCAGATCTGTCCTACGTCAAATTTGGTATCAGAGCCGATTCTTTCTCTTCTGGGCACTATTGTATGTCCAGAATTCGCAGCGAGTGGACCTACCCATCATATATGGATGTTGAACAGAAAGCACAAATCCTAGACCAATTGACAAAAGATGTTGCTGGATTAACAGCAGCAGTTGCTGAAATTCGGGCCACACAGCAAGAACATGTCACCATGTTGCGAGAACACTCCATCCTATTTCGAGAACACTCCATCCTATTTCGAGAACACTCCACTGCCTTGGGAATTTGCCAGAGCAGAGACCGTGACATAGAAAGAGAAGGCAAAAATTTCTGCCAACTAGATGCTAATAAAAAGGTTATGATGCCAAGGTCAGTTGATATGATTAATGAGTTTTTGGCTAAATGGAGAGGTAGACAAAGAAAAAATTCATGATAAAATAACCATGGAAAATCAGGTAGCACAACTTACAGATCAAGAATCATCGCCAACCCCGGTTCAACCAACAATACAGGAAATATCCATTCAATTGGATAAGCAAGAGTCAGTGATCGAGTCAGCTCCAATTTGTACACCAATTCTGCCTATGTTTGGTGTTCCTTCTACTCCAAAGCATAGTAATATTTTTACTAAGATCGCTCCTATGACCTATCAACATGTGAGGATAGAAGATGAATTACAGAATTACTTTGGTCATGTTAAGAGCCTTGGACTATTATATGACGTTGACATCAAGGAAGTAATTTAATTCCAACGCAACCTTTGTGTCATTGATGAACAGCATTATCCTTTCGATGTTGGTTAACCACTGATGTTCAAGCTCCTCGCTTAACTTGCCAAAGTCAAGTTTAACCAGGGGAGAATGATGCAGAATGGTCAAGGGCAATTTAGTCTTCGGGGTTTTAGGGTTTAGTATATCTTTGTTTTTTGTTTTATTAAGGAATAGACATGTTTCTATGTTCTATTAGGATTAGTTTATCTCTATTTTATGTTTTAATTAGGAGTAGGCATGTTCCCATTCTAATTTCAGTTTAATTAGGATTTCTAGTTTGTTTAATTCTCTATAAATACCCCATTGTAATTCAATGGAAGGGATATGAGTTTATGAATAAAAGTTTGAGTATATTTTCCTGCGAAAAGGATTATTTTGGTGTGAAGCCCCTGGAGTGATTCCAGACCTATATTTTAAGTTTTATGTTTGTTTTCCAAGATTTTGCTTCCGCTAGTTTGCTAAATCGTAGGTCTCAGATCTGTCCTACGTCATTGGTTCTGTATGTTTTGACGAACAAACTACTTTTTCTTTCAGGAAGAGCTGGCAGGTACGAATCAAAATTTCCTGTTGGTGAAGTGACTTGTTTAAATAGAGATGATCTGTCCTTACTTCATTCATCACTAGAGTCCCCCTCTCCGGCTCTTGAGGTAATGAAAATTTCCAGTGAACTGGACATGTTTTTGACTCATAATGGTTCCACTTAAAGATCTCGGTTTGTGGTTTAGTACCATATTGATGCTTGCCTGACTTCTAATTGGGTGCAATTTTGGTAACGCAGAGTGCTGGATTATTTCCTACCTTTGATCTTTTGTTTATGTATTCACGTTTACACCCAGAATGTGGCCTCCACCAAATACTGGTTTGTTTTCTTTTGATCGTCTCTTTGTTCTTTATATTCGTTGGTGCAAGAGGAGGCTTGAGAGACAATATTGCATCTATTTCTATCTATTTGTTTGTTCATGGGCTATGTATCTTTGAAATGTATGCATATGAGCCTACATATGTTTGTGTGCACATGTATATGTGCGTTATAGAGGAACGATACAAAAAGACCAATTCGACGGAATTGGTATGTCATATAAAATAAGTATCATGTATTAAGGATACTCCTAGGATCCAGCAGATCCCCGAAGATTGAGTATCCAATCTCCCTGATCTGCTGGGATTAGTCAACAGGAATCAATACTGATTCCTTCCTAATGTATTTACTTCCTAGTCTAGACAGCCTTTACTTCTTTCCTAGTTAGTTCTAGTCTAGGTCTGTATAAAATACACCACTGCTGTACATTCTAATTAATTCAATATAACATAAAACTTCTATACCTCTTTATGGTATCAGAGCCCTAAAAGCTCCACCGAGCAAACCCTAGAAAAAAAAAAAACCCCAAAACACAAACCCTAATCCATGGCCGCTCAACCCACCGCTGCTGCTGCTCAAACCACTGCCGCCCCTGTCAATACCACCCTCCCACCAACCGCCGGTGAACCAAACCCTCTTTTTCCCACCCTCGTCACCATCAACACTGCAGCCCAACTTCCCGTCAAGCTTACTGCCACCACCTTCTTTCCGTGGCGAGCTCAATTCAATGCCCTGCTTCGAGGGTATGATCTCATGGGCTATGTTGATGGCTCTCGGCCCTGCCCACCCACCACAGAAACAGCCCTTCATGATTTTTGGGTTCGTCAGGATCAACTCCTGCTTCATGCCATTCTGGCTTCTGTCTCCCCTCAAGTGATTCAACTCATTGCCGCTGCACCAACTTCAGCCGCTGCCTGGGCACGGCTCACTCACCTTTATGCCAGCAAAGCCCGGGCCCGTGTCCTTGGCCTCAAGGAACGGTTGACCCTTCTGAGGCAAGATTCCCGCCCAGTTTCTGAATATCTGCAGGAAATTAGGGTTCTTGCAGATGAGCTGGCTGCCATTGACGGACCACTGTCTGATGATGACCTCCTTCTCCATGTTCTTAATGGAGTTGGACCCGAATTTAGAGAAATTGCAGCAGCTGTGCGGTCCAGGGACACCACTGTCCCTTTTGAAAACCTTCATGACATGCTTGTTCAGCATGAGGCTGCTTCCAAACGTGCAGCCCACGTAGCACCCACTCCTCCAATCACAGCCCACCCCACTCAATCCTTTCGTGGTTACTCCTCCAACCGCAACACTAGGGGCTCCTCTGGCCAAAGGTCCAACTTTCAGCCCATGGACACCCACCGTGTCTCTGGAAACCGGCCTCACCACCAATCCAATGACAGTTCCCGTCGCTCATCCTCCCAGCCCACTGGATACCGTGGCTTTTGTCAATGGTGTGGCACTCAAGGCCACAGTGCTAAGCGCTGCCCTCACCTTCAGCAGTCTGCCCCGCCACCTCCGGTGGCCAATCCAGCCACTCCTGCCTCCTCCTCCGGTTGGCTCCTTGATTCGGGAGCCTCTCATCATGTAGCAACCAGCTCCCACCACCTTTCTGATGCTACCCGCTACAATGGTCCAGATGAGATCATCATTGGCAACGGTAATGGCCTCCTTATTACTCACACTGGATCCACCTTACTTCCTTCTCCCACCTCCCCCCCCTTCCATCTTAAAAATGTCCTATGTGCTCCATCCATGACCCGCAACTTAATTTCCATTTCCCAGTTTAATAAACAGAATAATACCTCTATTGAACTGTTTCCTGGTTATTTTCATGTGAAGGATCTCAGCATGGGGGCGGTTCTCCTACAAGGCCCGAGTAAGGATGATGTGTACGAGTGGTCATCGGTTTCTCTTCCCAAACCTCAAGCAATGGTGGCTGTGACAGTTTCCCCTCACCTTTGGCATCGTCGTCTTGGTCACCCTCAGTCCAAAACCCTCAAAAGTGTCTTAAGTCAGTTTCATGTTCATTTTTCTTCCAAAATTCCAGACCCTATATGTAATTCTTGTGCTTGCAATAAAAGTCATCGCCAACCCTTTGGCATTTCCTCCTTACAAAGTACTCGTCCTCTGGATTTAATATATACTGATGTGTGGGGACCTGCCCCCTACACCTCCATTGATGGTTTTTCCTACTATCTTCTCCTTGTTGACCATTTTACGAAATATACCTGGCTGTACCCACTTCGAAAAAAATCAGACGTTTATTCAACCTTCAAAGACTTCAAAACCTTGGTTGAAAAGTACTTTAATTCACCTATCATCTCTCTTTACACTGATGGTGGTGGTGAATTCATCAAATTGAAACCATTTCTTGCTGAACATGGCATAAATCATCTTCTCACCCCTCCCCACACTCCTCAGCACAATGGTGCAGCCGAAAGGCGTCATAGACACATTGTTGAAACTGGTCTCACACTCCTTCATCAAGCCCGCCTCCCCCTCACCTACTGGTCCTATGCCTTCAAGACCGCTGTCTACCTTATCAACCGCCTCCCCACTCCTCTCCTACAAAGCCAATGTCCATACACTGCTCTTTTCAATGCCACTCCCAATTATGCCAAACTCCGGACTTTTGGCTGCCTCTGTTATCCATGGCTCAGGCCATATACCTCCAACAAACTGCAGCCTCGTTCTCAGCCCTGCCTCTTCCTCGGCTATTCCCTCCACCAAAGTGCCTACCTATGCTATGACCCATCCACCAGCAAACTCTACACCTCCCGTCATGTACAGTTTGATGAGACCACCTTCCCTTCCACCACCTCCCTCTCCTCCTCCACTAGTGTGTCCCCTGAAACCTCCACCACGTGGCTGTCTACTGTCCCTCCTGTCACACACATTCCCCACCCGCCCTCTGTCACGTCACTGCCACCAGCGCTATTATCTGCTCACCCACAAGACCCCCTCGACACATCATCCTTGCAGGTACTTGCAGAAGCATCGCCCCCTGCTCATGTCCCACAACCTGCACCTTTGCTCCCTGCCACCAGCAGCCTTCCTGCTGCCCCTGTCTCTGCCGCAGCCCCTGCTGCCCCTGTTCAGCCCACTAGTGTCCCCCAGCACCCTCCCCTGCGCACCTACACCAGGCGCCCCCGACCTCCCCCACCTCCCCCGAATCCTCCCTCCCTCCAACCCACAAAAACCCACCCTATGTTAACCTGAACTCAAACAGGAACTGTAAAACCAGTTCCCTCCTATGCTCTCACCGCCACCAAGCACCATCTACCTACCTTGGCCGAGCCCACCTGTGTATCTCAAGCCAAGAAAGACCCTGAATGGCGAGCAGCCATGTCCAATGAGCTGAATGCCCTCATCAAGAATGGGACTTGGGACCTTGTTCCCTCTCACCCAAGTCAGAATATTGTTGGGAACAAGTGGGTCTTCCGTATTAAGCGGACCCCTACTGGTGACATAGACCGCTTCAAGGCCCGCCTTGTTGCCAAAGGGTACCATCAGCGCCCGGGAGTGGATTTCACGGACACATTCAGTCCCGTAGTCAAGCCCACCACCATCCGTGTGGTCCTACACTTGGCTGTAACCAGTGGCTGGCCTATCCGACAGTTGGACGTCAACAATGCCTTCCTCCACGGCACTCTCCATGAGGCTGTCTACATGGCCCAGCCTGCTGGGTTTGTGGACCAGCAGCATCCCACACACGTGTGCAGACTCCGCAAGGCCATTTATGGCCTAAAACAGGCCCCCCGGGCCTGGTACACAGAACTTCAGTCCTTCCTGCTCACACAAGGATTCGTGCACGCCAGCTCGGATACCTCCCTCTTTCTCCTCAGGCAAGGTTCCAGCACTCTGTTTTTTCTGGTTTATGTTGATGACCTCATTGTGACAGGGAACAATCAAACGCTCATCTCTCAATTCATCCCAGCTCTTGCCACCCGGTTCTCTGTTAAGGACCTTGGTGATCTGCACTATTTCCTAGGCGTGGAGGTCATTCCTACTGCACATGGCCTTTTCCTCTCACAGCACAAGTATATCCTTGACCTACTCCACTTGGCCCGCCTGGATGGAGCCAAGCCTGTGGCCACTCCCTTGGCGGTTTCCCCTCCATTGCACCTGCATGATGGCTCTCCACCAGCCGATGCCACTCTGTTCCGTCGCCTTGTCGGGAGTTTGCAATACCTAAGCTTGACACGACCTGATGTTTCCTTTGCTGTCAATAAACTCTCCCAATTTATGCATGCCCCAACTGATCTCCACTGGCAAGCTCTCAAACGCGTCCTTCGTTACTTAAAGGGGACTTTGTTTTTTGGCCTACACCTCCACCGTAAGACCCCTTCCACTCTCCACGCCGTCACTCACTCTCTCCATGCCTATTCAGATGCCGATTGGGCTGGGGACCAGGATGACCGCAAGTCCACAACCGCCTACCTGGTCTACTTAGGCAGCAACCTTATCTCCTGGAGTTCCCGGAAACAGCGTGCAGTCTCCAGGTCCTCCACTGAAGCAGAGTATCGGGCTGTGGCATCCACCACCGCAGAACTGATCTGGGTTCAGTCCCTCCTCCGTGAGCTGGGCCTCACCCTTTCCGCCACACCAACCATCTCCTGTGACAACATTGGAACTACCTACTACTGCTCCAATCCTGTTTTTCACACCCGCATGAAGCATATCGACATTGACTATCACTTTGTTCGTGATCATGTCACCGGTGGTCGGCTCCAGGTGTCCCACATATCTACTGATGACCAGCTGGCCGATGCCCTCACCAAACCCCTGCCTAGACCCCGGTTTCAGTTACTGCGCACCAAGATCGGCATCGCTGATGGCTCCTCCGTCTTGCGGGGGCGTATTAAGGATACTCCTAGGATCCAGCAGATCCCCGAAGATTGAGTATCCAATCTCCCTGATCTGCTGGGATTAGTCAACAGGAATCAATACTGATTCCTTCCTAATGTATTTACTTCCTAGTCTAGACAGCCTTTACTTCTTTCCTAGTTAGTTCTAGTCTAGGTCTGTATAAAATACACCACTGCTGTACATTCTAATTAATTCAATATAACATAAAACTTCTATACCTCTTTATCATGTAGGGCAAGGGTGAAGCTTGTTGGCTGCCAGAGTTACTAATAAAGTAATGGGAAATTATTCTGTCGTCAAAGTGCTATTCTGTGGTTATATATCACTTGTAGTTCACACAAACAGAGATTTGGTATTGGTTGCTGGATTTGAAGCCAAGTATACAAATATTTCAATATCATGGTCAATCTTTAAGTGGATTTGGACTTTTTAGATGCCATCCTCATCTTGTTTGAACAATAGTTAGAGTTGAATCCAAGATTGCTTATTTCAGGTGTGTTTGGATAAATTAAACCAAAATTGGAATTATCGCTGACCAAAAATTCATTTGATTGTTAGCTCTCTCTTCTGTCGATGTTTAAGCTTCCTTTTTAATGATGTACCCTTCTCTTCTCCCACGTTTTGGCAGGAACATTTTGTAGATAATTCGAAATTATCAGACAATTATTTCATTGCTGATTGTGAAGGAGTGTTGGTATGTTTACGCCTCGTGCTTAATTTTGAGTCAGTCAGGGAACTCTAGTAGTTCTTGTGGACAATCAAATATGACAATTGGTTTGGTAACTCATTTTCATTGTTTACTTGCACCTTCTTCACTTTGAACAGAAAGTTGCTTCTATTATTGATGAGTTGCCTCTTAAGTTGCATGATAAGTACCTTTTCTGCATAAGGTAAATAAAGGTGAAACCTGTGCCTGAGCTTATCTTTTCATGTTGGGTAGATTTACTTTAATTTGTTAAATTCAGGTTCATTAACCATTCTGATTTGCAGCCCAGTTGACAGGGATGATGAAATCTCATCCCAGGGTCTTACACAGGTAAAAACTAATTACTGTTCTTTGAGTGTTTAGTGTTTATTCTCGATGGAAAACCATTCTTACATGTCTGGCCTGGTGCAGTTCGCTCAAAGTTATTCAAAAAGCGGCATTCACAAGGTAAGATACCAAAAACACAAGCTGAACTCAAGGATCTTGAGTCCATTCACAAGGTAATACAATAATTTCTTTAAAAATAGGTTGCCTATTTTTTGAGGAATGTGGGGTGAGCTTATGATAATTCCTCTCTTTTGGTGCGAAAAAATTGAAGGTTCTGGATCTCTATGTTTGGCTGAGTTACCGACTGGAGGAATCATTCCCAGACCGTGAGCTGGCGTCTTCGCAAAAGTCCATCTGCAGCATGTGAGTTCTCTTGCAACTGGAATTGGTTTCCTGTTTCCATTTGCCTGGCACCTCTATTTTGTTCTTTCTTAAAAAATGTAGGTTGATCGAAGAGTTTCTGGAGAGATTAGGATGGCGGAAGCCGAGGACCAAGAGATTTACCTCGCGTACTCCCTCAACTTCACTATTATCCGCAATAAAAAGACGGTACTTGTGAGATATTTATCCCTACTCTGAGCATGTCTATTCCTCATCTTCCACTCAGACATTAAACTCCGGTCTTGAAGGAATACTTTTAAGCCGGAGTTTCTCTCCCGGTGATCAAGTAGGGGAACCCTGCTTGCTAACGGACTATGGCCGGAAGTTTATCTGAAAAGTAGGTTGATTATGTACAATTAGCACTGTTAAGTATTATTTGATCTATGTAACAGATGAATTTGACAACAGTGGCAATCAAATTGATGGAAGAGTTTCCTTCCCCATTTTTAGGATTTTCACCAAGTACATTTTTAGATCAACTGAGTGAAAAATAAGAATGCCAACTTTTCAAAGCAAACTGCTCCAAATTTCACAAGAAAGTCTGCTTAGATCAAATGCAAACATCTCTGTCAACAGCAATGTCATTGACTCATTGGAATTCTTGAGGAACGATCAAGTTTACAAATTGTCCTGGTGACATAATTTGATAATCATCAAAACAAGGCCCTGTAGTTTCTAATTGAATGAAAAGGAAAAGGAAAAAGAAAAAAAAAAACAAGTCCTTCATTTAAGAGACAACTGATACACACAATAGACATTCAAGAACTGTTGCCTAATGTGTGTTGCTCCTTTGCCCGCAACATCATCTTCTCAATATGTCTCTTCTCTTTCTCCATGCCCTTCCCCTCCAGTTCTTTTACCAGCATGTTGTATACGCTGTCCTTAGGTACGAATCCCTTCACCACCATTTCCTCAAAGAAGAAGCAAGCGTGCTCAAGCTTACCGTTCCCAGAAAGGCCGCGTATCAACAGCGCAAAAGTTCCACCTTCAATGCTAATGTCATTTTTTGACATGTGGTCTAACAAAAAGCTCAGAATCTTCATCCTCTTCTTTCTGCAGAACAATTTGAGCAATGGGGCATATGTCTTAAGATCTGGCTTGCACGATTCCTCCTCCATCTTCTTCAGCAATTTGAGAGCAGCCTCCTCCTGCGAATGTGCACAAGCGCGAGAAATCATTGTATTGTATGCCAAAGCGTCCGGATTTAAACCCTCCCTTGTCATGTCCTCAACGACTTCCTCAGCATCCTTAAGCCTACCGGCTTTACCAAGAAGGTAAATCAAAGAGCTATAAAATGAAGTATCAGGAGAACAATTGCTCCTTCTCATTTTCTCATAAACCTCCAAAGCTTTAGTTATCTCCTTTGCCTTCCCTAAAGCATGCATTATGATCGTATAAGTCACGGCATTTGGCTCACAACCATTCTCCTTCATTTCATCAAGAACTTCATCGACTTTGCGAAAATCCTTGTCATGACAATAGGCTTCCATCAAACAGGTGTAAGAGAAAACATCGGGGCGAAATCCGCTCTTCTCCATCTCCTCCATTGTCTTCCTAGCAATGTCTAATTTCCTGATTATACACCACCCATGTATCAATACATTGAAAGTTTGAGAATTAATGGGTATAGAATCCTTAAACTCCAAGAAAGCTTCATGGGCATGCTCAACACTTCTCTCCTTCACCAATGCGCCCATCAGAATGTTCAAGGACAGCACATCCATGCCGACGCCAAATCGCTCGATTCCTCGGAATGCATCCATTGCCTCATGGTATCTACCAGCTCTTGCAAGCCTCCGCATCACCTTACTCATTGTGTCCAAAGTAACATACCCTTCTCCAATTTGGTGCATTGCCTCAACCAACTCCCACATAGTCTCAAACTTCTGGGACTTCCCTAATATGTCAACCATAGAATTATAGGCCTCTGGGAGATGCCTATAACCTGTTTGTTCTTTTGCCCAAATGAAAAATCCCAAAGCAGGAACCCATTCATTGCTAAACCTCCTCAAAACCCGTCCTACCAAACTCTCTGATAAACCCACAACACACCCATCCAAAGCTTGAGCTGCATTTTCCGGTGACGGGTACGGGCTTTTCAAGATTCTACTGATTTTATCGATGTCGGTATCAACAGTCACGCGGGGCGAGCGCTTGACGACTTCTCTGGCATCATTGAGCTTCAAGGTTTCAACCCAACTGGCAAGAGAAGGGATAACAAAGTCGTCATCTGCATCTGCGTCTGCATTTTCTGGGGGTTTAGTATCGAAGAATTTGACCCAGCTTGGAAGCTCTAGAGATTCAGTGACTTGGGTTGGGTCTGTTTCGGTGCATAAACGATTGCAAAGCAAGAGGCCGATGTTGGTTTTGGAAATGGAACGGAGCTTCGGAGTTCGTAAGCTTGAAAGCATTGTGGGTTGAGGCGCAGGGAGAGACTGTAAGCAACAAGAAAAGGCAGAGCCTTTTGATCAGTTGGTCATTCGAATACGATGCCAGGGCAACTAAAGTAAAACCCGAATCCATTATATGGTTTTGTTCGATTCGGTTTGGTTTAAACAATTTGACCCGGATCCGGTGATTTTCTCCTTTTGCTGAAAAAAATAATGGTTTTCTTAACTTGACGCAGTTTTTAATAAATTGGTAAAATCTACAACACAAGTCGCCACTATTATGATTCAGTAATGTTTCTTATCCTGCACCATAAGAAGAAGAAGAAAATTTAAATATTTTTGTCTCAACTTTCAATAAACTCGTTTCTTGTGATCGCCCATGGAGAATATTGTTATTTCTTGAAAATGCTTCTTGAAGCCCCACTTGAGAATGATCATTCTGAGATTTTTTAGATTATATTTGTCTTGATGTTACCTATATTTTCACTTGACTCTTTGTCCAATTAAATTTTTATATATTTTTTTATGCGTGGTTAATGTCAAAATCATCTATATAGGAGCGGATACACAAGTGTTTAGACGAGGGAGATTTCTTTGTTGTAGTCTGATGTAGTGTTGTGCTATGTAAGTGACTAGAGCGAGTGAGGCGAAGGCTAAAAGTCTTTGGTGTAACGACCCGTCCCAAATTTTTGGGATTAATTAAGGTTAAATTGAGGATTAGTGAGACTAATCGGGAATTAGTCGAGGATTTTCGGACGTTCAGGGGGAAATGACGATTTTGCCCCTAGACAAGGGCAAAAAATTGACTTTTGACCCAGAAGGTCCAATGCACGAGGACTGAGGACCGTTACATAGATCGAGTCGATACGAGTCCGTAGACAAACGACACTTCGAAATCGGACATTCGATGAGAAAGATATAGGTCACAGAAGGTTCGTGGAACTATTGCATGTTTTACGAAACGAGTGACATTTGTCCTGTTGTGGGCCTTAGATATTTTGAACAAGCCCAGTGGATGAGTGACAAGTGTCACTCATCCATTGCTTACCTAACACAGATACATGCACCCACTCCTTTCATCCTCGTCTGTTTCTTTCGACCAACCAAACCCGAAACCCCCCCAAACCCGTGCAACCCAAAACACCTCCACCCCATGTCATCCCCTCATGTGATGACTGAGTGATTGTGAGTGAGAGGCTGAGTTGGACGGACGACGGAGAGACGTCGGTGCACAGCGGAGGAACCACGACCAGGTAAAACCCGAAACCGTTAAATGGGTCGATTTTCGAAGTTGGGTTTAGAGGATTGTTGGGTCATTTCTAATGTTTGGGTTGTGCTTTGGATGGTTGTACGAGTCTGTGGGTATAAAAAACAGAGGTTGAGGACGGCGGAGCAGCCTAGACGGAGGCCTGAAAACTGGGCCGTGAGAATCATGATCGAACAGGTAATCCCTAGCAAGTTTTAAATGTTTTTGAACCCATAGATCGAATGAGGAGGATTGGACAATAACACTGGAAGCAACGGCTTCGAAAACGGTGGTCGGAGTTGGAAGAAAAAGCCGGGTCCAGTCCGCGGGTCTGTGCGACCCGGAACAGTGAACCAGGTCAGACCTGACATGTCAAACTCGCACGTGTTAGATGACGTCAACCGTTGACTTTACTGTTCACTGCTAACGTCAATGTTGACTTTTTGGTCAACGTTGACCAGCCATTTTGACCCACGTGTGGGGGTGTGTGGACACGTATTTTGAGGCGGGACTAGGACAATTTAAAAGCTTTGAACGATATGAATCTAATGGTGGTGGTTTCGAGTCGATTGGAAACCGTTAGGTTGGTCAAATTGAGATTTAAAGCCTAGGGAAGCATGTTCGGGACACGTTGAATTTTCCGGGAATGTTGGGGGTTCTTGTTATAGACTTGTCTAGGTTGGTAGTGACCTTTGAGTATGTTTTGGACAGGTCTGGATGACCTGGAGAGGTCGGATTAGGCCGAAGAGGCTTATGACACGAGTATTGAGGTGCAGCTTGGACGGTCTGTGAGTAGCCTTTTTTTATGATTATGATGCATGCATAAATGTTTTATATGTGTTTATAAACATGTTTTGAGATGCCATGAGTTCATGTGATTTAAATATGAATTGTTTGAAATTTTCGGAGGAAAATGCATTATTGCACGTAGTTCGAGGTTTCTACTTTATATGATGTTTAGGCTTCGGCCGAGTGTACTACGTGCTTGTGTTTTTTGTGATTCCGAGGTTTCACGAAGAGGCGTGAAATCGAGATTCGAGCGTGAGTCCCAGTTAAAAGATGATTTGAAAGTGTTTTTGAAATGAGAATTGGTTTTCAGCTTTGGAAATATCTTTCTGGCGTATGAGCCAGTTGATTTGAGGTTTGACTTAGAGTATAGTCAAACGTGAGATAAGTCGGGCTGTGACCCAGTTATGAGTTTTACTAAAGATATTTCGGGTATGAGACCAAGTTGTCGATTTTATAGGATTCGAGGAATCCTGGGATGTTAAGTGTCGTTGGACACTGGATTTTCGGGCGATGACCCAATTGGTGCTATTTCGGGCGGTGACCCATTTGGTGATGTTCCGTGCTTGAGGCTCTATTGATGATGGTGACGCTCATCTCCGAACTGCAGATGTGTTCCTTCCGGAGAGGTCACGATGCACTGCCTGTTGTCGAGTAGCAGCGGGAAGCAATGACCGAGGGAGGCTCGACTTAGGAGTGCCGATATTATCCTCTGAGATCGATCAACGATGTGTTCGTGATGATCTAAAGATGGTCGCGGCGAGTAATGTGTCCACGGTGACATTCGAGGATTGTGAGCGAACCTGAGCTATATGCACATGTGTTAGGATTAGAATCGTGACTGACATTGGGATGAGTTCACATGGGATGTGCTCCCACATGTTCTATGTTTTGGGCCGATGTAACGCCCCGAAAATTCAAATAATGTGAATGTATAAAATATTATGTAAAATGACATTTTTACCCTTGGAGGGGTGTGGTTAGAAGTTGACTTTTTGTTTGGAATACTTTTTGTACATTTTTCGAGGACCGTTGTGTGGGTCTCGAGACGCTGAGTCTATAGACGCATGCGTCAATCGGAGTTCGGATGTAGAAGTTATGGGTCTAGAACTATGAGGGGCATTATGGTAATTATGTGTCGCAGGGGTAAAATAGTAAATTGCGCCAAGATTTTGATGAGTCAATGTTTGGTGACTCATTGTTCCCTTAAGTGACACATGTCACTTGGTTAAGGCTAATTAGTGGCCAAAGAGGTATGTGACGGTGGGAAAGAGTGGTTGCATGATTTGGTTTGCAATGATGTCATGGTGATTTGGCATGATTAATTGTGATTAATGATTATTTTAATAAGTCTTTTGAGCACGTTTTACGAGAAAAATGCAATTGATGTTTTGGGCTAGGCCCGGAGTCAAAAAGATTTTAAAAAGGATATTTTGACTTAGTTGGTGAGTCAAGGATGATTTCTAGATTATTTTAATGTTTTCAAATGAGATTTTACGGATTTACGTGTAAATGGCATTTGGGTTTGAGACCCTGTCGGAAATGATTTTGACTTGGTTTGAAGTCAAGGATATGATTGATATGTGTTTGTGGTATGGATTGTGTTTGTGATTGTGGATACTGGTACATGTCTGGATGATGCGAGTGCAGTTCCTAGACGTGACTCAGATGTTGTGTGGGTGCAGTCCTCGAGTATGTGGTACGTCTAGATGGTGCGTGTGCAGTTCCCAAACATGACTCGGATGTTGCGTGAGTGCAGTTCCCGAGTTGGCCTACGCGTAGTGCGGATGTGACTGTGTGATTGATTGTGCACTTGTGAGTAGTGTTGTTTGATGTTGATTGTGATTTCTTTGCGTACTGGTGTTGAGTACGGGTTTTGGCCTTTGTGGCCAGGTTAGTGTTTTCATATGTTTGGCTTGAGAGCCGGGATTTTGGTACTTTTCATGTGATTTGGCTGGAAAAATGGTGATTGTTATTCATATGTTTTACCCTATGCATGCATGGTTTGATAAACTGGATGGGAAAATGGTCTATTTGAAATGTATTTTCAAATGATATTATTTTTGTCCACTCACACCTTTTATGTTTTTTATGACCCTCCAGGCTGTGCCACAACGTTTGGGGATGATCGAGAGGCGGAGGCATGAGCGGAAATCAGTGCAGTTGTCCCTTGTCTGATAGGTGTTGAAGGGTAGTTTTGGGACTTCAGTTGACTTGTCAGATAGAAGCAGGATCAGGCACGGTTATCAAAGTCCAGTCGGGACTGGTCCTGTCACCCGGGGTTCCATTCTGGTTTGCTTGATTTGTTTTTGGGCAGAGGCCTTGTATGATTCGGTTTTTGGGTTGAGACCCTACTGTGATACTGGCTTCAATTGAGAAGCATTTTTCACTGTGTTTTATTTTGGGAAGCAATACGTCTTACTTCCAAGAAAATATTTGAAAGAACTCTTTTATGATGCATGCATGTTTTTACGTGAAGGGTATAAATATATTTTTGATATAAATGATTTTCATCAACTGTTGTTTTGTCCACTCACAGCTTTTATGGTTTTAATACCCTTTAGGTTGATAGCGAATGCGGGCTGTAGCAGAGATCGAGACATCACATGCCACCACCGATCTTGGCGTACTCTAATGGACCCTTAGCAGGTGACGAGTTTATCCCTGGTCTGACACACGGTGTCAGACGGGAGCAGCCACTTCCCATGATAATCCAGGAGGATTAGGACGGGTCCTGTCAAGTTGGTATCAGAGCATGAGTTGCTCTTAGAGTGACGCGCAGACGCTGGATATGATGTCTTTGCAGTGGTAACAACCCGTCATCAACTTGATTGTTAGGGTGAGATGATGAGGATTAAGTGGAATCGAACCCTGGTTAGGTCATGTTTGGCACAAGGTACAATGGTTTGGGGTTCGATTGGCATCAGATGCTGTGTTTTGGTGAAGTTTGATCCCGAGTAGGATCGTTGTGCGTGTGAATTCAACGACTTGGAGCCGTAGGGTTATTGGTGAATAGGGCCTAGTCGACCAGTTGTCCCAGTATGACGACTTTGAGAGTTAGGACCTTTGAGCGGTCACGTCAGATAAGGGATTGTGGCAAAGTGGTATCAGTGGTGGTCGTGGACGACCCAAGTTGAGACTGTTGGGAATAGGAAAATTTGGTCCTATTTGGCATGAGATTCCATGTTTCAGTGTGTTGAATCCCGGACGGATTTTGATGGGCAGAGGATGCCACGTTATAGATGTTATGTTTCATAGTAGGCCGTGATTGTGACATGTCGTGGATGTGCAGTTTTAGACACTGAGCAAGGCCAAGTTCTTCTGAGCCCAACGACTAGAGACCGTAGAGTTACGAGTGGATGAGAGATCCTTGGATTGCGATCACTAGTTGGTTGAGTACTAGTTAACCCCGTATGGCAACTCTTTGGAGTCGAGAGTGATGGATCAGTCAGGATGGACGTGCTGTAGTGAGCAGCAAGGTTCGGGATAACCCTAGTTTGAGATTGATTGGAAAAGTTACCAGGAAAGTGCTACTTGTGGATTGGATCTTGAGTTGGAACGATCGAGGATA
The DNA here is from genome assembly GCA_032719365.1 of Prinsepia uniflora. Lineage (NCBI taxonomy): Eukaryota > Viridiplantae > Streptophyta > Magnoliopsida > Rosales > Rosaceae > Prinsepia > Prinsepia uniflora. The sequence goes on along the minus strand of CM064871.1, from coordinate 25,956,874 downwards.
TTACGTGTTGAGCGGTTGGTACCTGTAGTGAGTTGACCGCATGAGTATGGAGTCTCGATAGCAGAGTGTTTCTGGGATTTATTTGGAGGTGGTTGTGGCAGACGCTGCAATCAATGCATGTGGACGAGTCTCATCGAGTTGGATAGACTCATGTTACTGTGACGACTGAGACGATGGAGATTTGCCAGTCGTGGTGATGGTACAGAGGGGTGTGAGTGTCACTCAATGCAAGGAGTGATTTTTGGATTCAACTCGGTTACAACTGAGTGCGATCACAGAATGAGGTGTTGAGTTTTGGGTGTTGGCGAGTGTACCGCACTACCTCAGTGGAGGTGACTGAGATGAATGAGAGATGCGAGAGACGTGTTGGATGAAATCCAATAATGGTCGGATAGTTCTAAATGACACTGCGGGTGTCTAAGCAATGTAATTCCTTGAGGTCGCGGATTGTGACAGAGATGGTAGACGTGCCCTAGATTGGTAACAGGTGAGTTCGGTGGGCACGAAGCGGGACAGAGAGGATCTGAGTGGCTCAGCCTGAGGCATGGGGTATACCTTGATTGGTGAAAAGTACCAAAGCTCGTTGTGGATGGATGGCAAAAGTGTTCGGTGTTGGAAATTGATCCCATAAGGGTTGGGACGTGCGAACCAGTATGTCGATGGGGATGGTGATGGAAGATGCCAAAGAGAATCAATGGGAGTATTAGTCTTGAGAAAAGGATTAAGAATTACAGTAACTATCATAGAATACTCTTAGTCGGAGGAGGTGACTTCACTTTTTCCGTTTTCTTGGCCAGAGCTTCCGCTTTGACCGTTAACTTGATACTAGACTTAAGACACGAGGGTGTGCTCAGGAGTTGAACTTAAAGGTTGAAACGTGAGAATCAGGTAGTAGTGGATGGCATCCTTTTGGATGGGCAGAGACAGGTGAGTTGAGTATTAGACAGTTTACGAGACATATAGGTGAATGTTATCCGAGTGAGTTGGGGACTGGAAAGTCCAACCATTGGAAAAGATGGATATGCTTCCAACATGGTTGCAACTTCTCTTGATTCCGAAGTTGGTAAATGAGATTATCATTTTCGACTCTATATCAGATGATGTTGGGTGTCACCAGTACGGTGATCACGTATTGATTGGTGGACCCTTGATTGGCTTTGGGTATGTGGACAAGTGAAGTGACAGGACCCATCCCAATCCCCCCGGGATTAGTGCGGGATGACCCTGCTCCCGTCTGACACGAAGTGTCAGACAAGGGATATTTTCGTCCTTTGCCCTCCCGGGCTATCAGAGTACGCCAGGATCCGGAGGAGGCATGTGATATCTCGGTCCCTGCTACAGTCCACATCCGATGTCAACCTGAAGGGCAGTCAAAACATTAAAAACTGTGAGTGGACAAAACAAAAGTTTATAAAAACATTTTAACGAGAAGACCTTTGTACCCTCCACTAAAAAGCATGCATGCATTCGAAAACCATTTATCCAAAACAAACCATATGTGGGACTAAGCCCAAAGCAGATATAAACCAAGGTCGAAAGGACCACAATGAAAACGACCATACGGGCCACTGCCCAAATCCTGTGCACACCTGTACACACCACATATCATATATCATATATCCATCACGTACATATATATAAGTCACACAACCAATCCTGTCACGGTATCCAAAGCCACGCGCGCGCTACCCGGGTCTCAATCCGAGTCATCTCAAAGTCAAGGTCAATGTCCGTAGACCACTGACCCTACCCGAGGTAAGAGTAATCATAGCCTTCCTGAGAGTAAGGAACCCAACTGGGGGGTGACTCCACTCAGTCGGTGCTCCGTGACTACTCCGGGGTCCACCCAGGCCAACGACCCTCCCCGGAGGAGATAGTAGAACATGTAAAGGAAGGTAGACGAACATATATATACATAACATAAACATTCATGACCGGTTCCCCTGAACCGTCATGATCCATAATATCCGTAATCAGGTAACATGCCGGTTCCCATAAACCGTCATGTACCGTAATAATATAACCAGGTAACATGCCGGTTCCCATAAACCGTCATGTACCGTAATAATATAACCAGGTAACATGCCGGTTCCCATAAACCGTCATGTACCGTAATAATATAACCAACAAGGGTTCATGCCGGTTCCCATAAACCGTCATGCACCATGATACCATAACAAGGGTTCATGCCGGTTCCCATAAACCGTCATGAACCTGGGAATCCATTTAAGGTTCCCTGACCTGAAATCAAAACCGTAAAGTGACTGGGTCTCGTACCCGAACATAGGACACCAACTGGGCACCGTGCCCGGAATCTGAGGTCATATGCCCGAGACAAAACGAAATGGGTCTCATACCCGAGTTTATCATTTTGAAATCCAAATTCAGTTCATTTAAATCAATAAAGAAATACAGACCCGTATAAGCACCGTATAAGGCCGAAACCTCGAAATACGTGCTTATACGTAACCACATACAAATGCACCCATGGCATCATCAAACAAGTAATAAAACATATAATAAACATTTATGCATGCACCAATTTAGAAAACAAGGTCCACTCACAGACCGTCCGAGCTGCCGCCTCGATTTGCGTGCCATACGGCTCCCCGAGCCGATCACCGTCACCGGGACTTCCAAACCTGTCCAAATTAATTTAGAGGGTTACTAACTACTTATATAACCCCTCACTAAAGCCCCGTAATTTTCCCGTATTTTTAACTATTTTTAATCCCGAACCTAAACCTTCCGATGCCCCGAAACATATCGAGACGGTATCCGATTGACACGAAACCAGTCCCAAAATGTTCGTTACATCGAATAGATGATTTCGTATGTTGAAAAAATCCCCAAAAACCCTAGCACGCACCCGCACGCGCCGCCTGAAGTGGCTGCGCGTGGGAGCCACGCGCCGCTACAGTGCATCCCCTTCCTTCGATCGAACCGGTCCGACCCCTGCAACTGGACCGGCGTAACCGGTCCAGGCCTTCTTCTCCCTCATTTTTGGTCCGATTTCCTCCATTCTAATTCCTAAATTCCGATTTTCTCATTTCTAATCTATCCTAATCAAGAAAACTAGGAAAAACGCCACAAAACCCGTCCGTCCAATTCTCCCATAATCGGTCCAATTTTTCCGATTGCACCCAGGGCTGCTCAGCCCTTCACCGCCGTCCAAACCACCCTCTACGCCTTCCTACAACCTCAATAAACTCATCCTACTCATTAGAACTCAGCCCTAACACCTAAAACCCGAAAATGAAATTTGAATGGAAGACTTACCCGCTCGGGTTTGTCTCCTCCCCGCCACCGTGGACGGTGGTTCCGGCCGTCCAGCAACCTCCACCAGTCCTCAGTCATCTCCTGTGCCAGCCTCAAGTGAAACCAAGTGAAGAGAATGGGTTGGGTTGTTCAGAGGAGAAGAAATGGTGTGAGATCGGGTAATGGTTTGAAATGGAAGGAATGATCGATCGATGCATGTATGTGGGAAGGTGGGCAATGGATGGGTGACACTTGTCACTCATCCCTTGGCCTGCCAAAATATCTGGGTCCACACTAAAGACAAACTGTCCTCGTAAAACGTGTCGTCGGGAATAGTATCCCGAAACTTTCGTGAACCGTAACTTCGCCGTCGAACGTCCGAATTCGACGTGTCGCCTGTCTACGGATTCGTATCGTCCTTATCTACGTAACGGTCTTCGGCCCTCGGCCATCGGACCTCCCGATCAAAAAGTCAACTTTTGACCCCCAATTCACCCAAATTACCAAAATGCCCATAAACTTCCGAACGTCATAACTTCTTCCTCGAACGTCGGAATTGAACGTGCCACCTGTCTATGAACTCGTGACGTCACGAACTACGTCACGGTCATCGGTCAAAGTCCATTTGACCGCCCGATTAAAAAGTCAACGTTTTGCCACCACCAAGGGCAAAACGGTCATTTCGCATCGTTCGTCCGATTTCGCTCTACTAATCACGGATTAGCCTCACTAATCGTGATTAGTCACTAATATAATCATGGAATTTGGGACGGGTCGTTACAACCTTCCCTCCTTAATTAATTTCGTCCTCGAAATTCCAACCGACTCTAATCCAACCGTTCTTCCCTCCTTAATTAGTTTCATTCTCGAAACTCCAACTATCCTGATTCCACATCCAGCTCGTGGAAAGTAGAATCAACCTCAAAATACATGTACGCTAGTACACCCACTAACCAGAATAATACTCGTCTGCAACCAGACGTACCGCTAACATCCATATCGTATCGACTACGTTCGACCACGTCGAATGACAGTAGTCATGCGTTCTGAATTGACACTACTTGTCGAATCTACCGTTTCGTTGACACAACCAACTAGACGGTTCCGTGCTCAACCACTAACTATCCTGATATCTACTCCCACTGGGAGTCACCAAAACTCACTAACCGATCCACGATGACACCTCCGACAAATTGTCACCACTTGACAGTCGTCAATCGAAATCTGTCACTATACTCACTCGTGGTTACACTAACCAACAATTCACCCGACCTGTGTGTAACTAGACCCATCAGAAATACCATGACCCAATGCACGGTATCCAATGTCCAGTTCACGACCTCAACTAATCCAATGGTTTCGGAACTAAGCCGACTACCAACACGCTCACCAACGGACTACGAGTATAACCTATATACCGTCACTAGGAACCACAAGTCTGCCCAGTGTCGTACCTTGAACAACGTACAAGGTACGTACATCTACCCATCGACAAGTACCAACCCTGGTAACCTGTCCAACCAAACTCTAACCAGTCGCAACTCGACTAACCCAATGTCGTCTACCAGGTCATCCACGACCTTAGTTGTACCAACAGTCCATCACAACTGAAGTAGCACGACAACCAACTAGGTCAAACCGATAAGTACAATCCCGACTGCGAAGTGCAGTCCCAACACAAGCTGATATGACTAGACCGACTAACGAACCCCAAATCCGAATAGTCGTCAAAGTCACACCACTCGCCAACTCACATTTCCGAACCATACACCCCAAAGTAGGGTTCCACGATCACACCTAGAGTTCCTCGGAACCCAACTGCGAAAAGCAGTAAAATCAACAATCTGACCGACCCCGCGGTCCGACATCGTAAAGACGTCAATCCAATCCTACCAACACTCCAACTCGGATTCCTCGAATCCGGTTGCTAACTGCCAACTGCAGTAAATCCATTTAACTCAACATAATCTGACCATCTAATGGTCACACTCCTAACCAGTCGTCGGAATCGATCCTACGACATCGTGAAGACGATCCCAACTAACCGTCTCACGATCCAAAACTCTAACGTAATACTACGTTAAGCCTTCCGTAGGGTTCCACACTGCCAACCCTGACAGAAACATGGCAACCCCGGCCTCAAATGTCGAACCAAGGCATGCCAATCCTACTAACTATCGCACCGGCACCCCAACAATCAGGTTGACCACGGACTGCAGCCCAATGAGACATCACATCCTCGACCAGCATACATACTCCAAGAGCTCCGCGGTTGCTCGAAGAGAGACAACCCCGCTCTGATACCACGTTGACAGGACCCATCCCAATCCCCCCGGGATTAGTGCGGGATGACCCTGCTCCCGTCTGACACGAAGTGTCAGACAAGGGATATTTTCGTCCTTTGCCCTCCCGGGCTATCAGAGTACGCCAGGATCCGGAGGAGGCATGTGATATCTCGGTCCCTGCTACAGTCCACATCCGATGTCAACCTGAAGGGCAGTCAAAACATTAAAAACTGTGAGTGGACAAAACAAAAGTTTATAAAAACATTTTAACGAGAAGACCTTTGTACCCTCCACTAAAAAGCATGCATGCATTCGAAAACCATTTATCCAAAACAAACCATATGTGGGACTAAGCCCAAAGTATATAAACCAAGGTCGAAAGGACCACAATGAAAACGACCATACGGGCCACTGCCCAAATCCTGTGCACACCTGTACACACCACATATCATATATCATATATCCATCACGTACATATATATAAGTCACACAACCAATCCTATCACGGTATCCAAAGCCACGCGCGCGCTACCCGGGTCTCAATCCGAGTCATCTCAAAGTCAAGGTCAATGTCCGTAGACCACTGACCCTACCCGAGGTAAGAGTAATCATAGCCTTCCTGAGAGTAAGGAACCCAACTGGGGGGTGACTCCACTCAGTCGGTGCTCCGTGACTACTCCGGGGTCCACCCAGGCCAACGACCCTCCCCGGAGGAGATAGTAGAACATGTAAAGGAAGGTAGACGAACATATATATACATAACATAAACATTCATGACCGGTTCCCCTGAACCGTCATGATCCATAATATCCGTAATCAGGTAACATGCCGATTCCCATAAACCGTCATGTACCGTAATAATATAACCAGGTAACATGCCGGTTCCCATAAACCGTCATGTACCGTAATAATATAACCAGGTAACATGCCGGTTCCCATAAACCGTCATGTACCGTAATAATATAACCAACAAGGGTTCATGCCGGTTCCCATAAACCGTCATGAACCATGATACCATAACAAGGGTTCATGCCGGTTCCCATAAACCGTCATGAACCTGGGAATCCATTTAAGGTTCCCTGACCTGAAATCAAAACCGTAAAGTGACTGGGTCTCGTACCCGAACATAGGACACCAACTGGGCACCGTGCCCGGAATTTGAGGTCATATGCCCGAGACAAAACGAAATGGGTCTCATACCCGAGTTTATCATTTTGAAATCCAAATTCAGTTCATTTAAATCAATAAAGAAATACAGACCCGTATAAGCACCGTATAAGGCCGAAACCTCGAAATACGTGCTTATACGTAACCACATACAAATGCACCCATGGCATCATCAAAAAAGTAATAAAACATATAATAAACATTTATGCATGCACCAATTTAGAAAACAAGGTCCACTCACAGACCGTCCGAGCTGCCGCCTCGATTTGCGTGCCATACGGCTCCCCGAGCCGATCACCGTCACCGGGACTTCCAAACCTGTCCAAATTAATTTAGAGGGTTACTAACTACTTATATAACCCCTCACTAAAGCCCCGTAATTTTCCCGTATTTTTAACTATTTTTAATCCCGAACCTAAACCTTCCGATGCCCCGAAACATATCGAGACGGTATCCGATTGACACGAAACCAGTCCCAAAATGTTCGTTACATCGAATAGATGATTTCGTATGTTGAACACATCCCCAAAAACCCTAGCACGCGCCCGCACGCGCCGCCTGAAGTGGCTGCGCTTGGGAGCCACGCGCCGCTACAGTGCATCCCCTTCCTTCGATCGAACCGGTCCGAACCGACCGGTCCGGTCCGACCCCTGCAACTGGACCGGCGTAACCGGTCCAGGCCTTCTTCTCCCTCATTTTTGGTCCGATTTCCTCCATTCTAATTCCTAAATTCCTATTTTCTCATTTATAATCTATCCTAATCAAGAAAACTAGGAAAAACGCCACAAAACCCGTCCGTCCAATTCTCCCATAATCGGTCCAATTTTTCCGATTGCACCCAGGGCTGCTCAGCCCTTCACCACCGTCCAAACCACCCTCTACGCCTTCCTACAACCTCAATAAACTCATCCTACTCATTAGAACTCAGCCCTAACACCTAAAACCCGAAAATGAAATTTGAATGGAAGACTTACCCGCTCGGGTTTGTCTCCTCCCCGCCGCCGTGGACGGTGGTTCCGGCCGTCCAGCAACCTCCACCAGTCCTCAGTCATCTCCTGTGCCAGCCTCAAGTGAAACCAAGTGAAGAGAATGGGTTGGGTTGTTCAGAGGAGAAGAAATGGTGTAATGACCCGTCCCGAATATCGGGATTGAATATTAATTAATTACGAATTAGAATGACTAATCGGGGATTAGTTGAGTGAAATCGGACGAAACGTACAAAATGACCGTTTTGCCCCTAGCGTGGGCAAAATGTTGACTTTTAGTTCGGGCGGTCAAATGGACTTTGGCCAATGACTGTGACGTAGTTCGGGACGTCACGAGTTCATAGACAGGTGGCACGTTCAATTCCGACATTCGTAGAGAAAGTTATGATGTTCGGAAGTTGAGGGGTATTTTGGTAATTTGGCATAGTAGGGGCCAAATGTTGACTTTTTGGCCGGGAAGTCCAACGGACGAGGGCCAAGGACAGTTACGTAGGTCTCGTCGATACGAATCCAACGACAGGCGGCATGCCGAAATCGGAGATTCGACGACGAAGTTATGGTCACGGAATCGGGCTCGATTAACCGAACGAACCGGGAATAAAATAATATTTTATTAATGAACAGTACCCGGTGACTGAGCACACTTGGATGAGTGACAAGTGTCACTCATCCCTTAAAATCAGGCACAAAACATGGATCCATGATTTTGGGGGAGACCTAATTATTATGTTTTATTATATTAAATTAATTAATTAATCCTAATTTCCATTAATCTCCCATATTTTCTTCAACCGTGTACAAACCACAAATCAGTTTTCTCCCAACCTCCAATTCTCTTCCATTTCTGAACCAAAGTGTGAGCATTTGAGAGTGAATTGAACTGGGAAAAACGAGGGATTAATTGAGAGCTGAGGACTGGGATTTCGGGTTTTAGAAAATTTGGAGGAAAAATCGAATTGGTCGAATTGAGCTGTGATGATCGAATTGGACATTGGAAATAGCTTCTTGAGGTTGAGACGAGTTGTTTCAAATCAAAAACGAGAGGAATTCATGCCCAATTGGCTCTGAACGGGTTTGGTAACAGTGGGAGATATCGAGCTTGAGTCGTGATCAATGCGTGATCAAACGACGAAATTGAGGTGGGGAAACAATTCCTCATGGTCCATTGATGCTTCTGGGTTCGTCAATTGGGAGGAATCAGTGGCCAAGGTGGAAACTCCATGGTTGCACACTGTTCGGATGTTCGAGTTTGAGTCGTGAAGATTGAGCAATGATTTGATCCAATTGAGTTGGGGGAAAGGTTTACCTGTGATCAATGAAGCTTCTTGATGAATCAATTTGGGGAAATCTTGTGGAATTGAGGTAATTCGACTGATGAACAGTGGCCGGAGGTCCTTCGATTGTTCATCCTTGATCGTGAGGATTGAGGTAATGTTTCAAGTAATTAAGGTTACAGAACCCTAATTGAACTTATAACGAAACTAACTGGATGCTCAATTGATGAAAACAGTGTGGAATTGACTGAAAACCAGCCGGGTCTGATCGCGGGTTGAACGACCCGTTTACCAGACAAACGGGCTTGAACGACGACACTGTAGCTGGCGCGTGGGTTTCACGCGCAGCCACTCACGGCGGCGCGTGAGGGCGCGTCCGGCCTAGTCTCAAGGTGAGGTCAACATGACTTTTGATCCTCTCAGTGTAACGAACATTTTGACGTTGATTTCGGTGAAATCGGATATTGTTTCGATAATGTTCCGCGTATCCGAAGTTTTGTTTTACGAGTTAAATACGTATTTAAATTCCGGAAAAATTGGGGAAAATTATATGATGTATTTTGAGATGTTAGTAACCCTCTATAATGATTTTGGGCAGGAGTTGTGATTTCCAGATTTTACGGAAAAACGTGCAGCTCGGAAACGAACCGTTTTGAACGGTGTGTGTGAGTGGACCTTGTTTTCTAACCGTGATGCATGCATATATGATTTAAAATGCTTTATTATATGATTTGATATGCTTTGGCATGATTGGTATTTCAATTCGGTGATTTCTCGATTTTGTGATTATAATATTATTATATTCTGGCACGATTTTCGAGAGATTATGAAATTGATTAAAAATGATATTGTGGGCGTGAGAACCCAAGTAAATAATGATTTTGACTCGGATTTGGAGTTACATGTGAATTTGATGATTTTTGGTATTCTCGTGATTTTTGTGATTATTTTAATCAGTCTTTCGGGCACGTTTTACGAGGAACGTGCAAATGATGTTTTGGGCTAAAGCCCGGATTGAAAATGATGTTTTGACTCGGGTTATGAGTCAGGAAGTTGAAAATGATATTTGGACTCGGATTATGAGTCAGTGATTGATTTCATGGATTTACGTGATCGTGGCAACTCGGGTTTACAGTTGCACGGATTTACGTGATATTGATATTTTGGGCTTGAGACCCAATGGAATTGTGATTTTGGTTGGAATTGTATTTCCATGTGATGACATGATGATATTAATGATTTTCGGATTTATAAAGTAAATCGGGACTTGGGGCTGAGACCCTGTATTGATATATGATTTGGTTTTTAATGCAACTGTTTTTCACTGGTTTTTGTGATGGTGATATGTTGCGGATATTTAGGGCTTTCGGGAGAAAATATGTTTTTCCCCGGAGTGCACCCTGGAGATAACGCTCGCCTTCGGGATGGAAGTGTTTACCCCGAAGAGGTCACGTAGCACGATCTTTGTCTTGCAGCCCAGGGGAGGCTTGACTCAGATCAGATGTGCTGGATTACATGGATCGGTAAGTGATGTGTTCACGAGATCCGGATCGTCGGCTGGTGAGGTTTTTCCCAGCGACGGATTGCTGACTGATGATGTGTTCACAGCAGCGGATGCTCGGATTTTGAGCGGTCCTTGAGCCTATTGATATGCACGCGTTGCAGGGATAAACGTGACTCTAAGCAACAGGATATGGAAATAAGTCCCGTGGTTTATGGAAAATGATTTTGAGGAAACCGTGGTTTAGCGGTTAAAATGATTTAAAGAAATTGTGAACTTTTGAGATGTTAAACTGATTTGGTGAACATGAGTTTTTGTGGACCATGGGAAAATATGTTTTGATTTTATCGGTCCACTGTTCATACTTGAATGATTTCATACTATTACTCATGTTTTACGATATGCATGCAAGTTTGTAAAAACTGGAGGGTAAGAATGTATTTTGGTAAATGTTTTTATAAGAGGTCATTTTTGTCCACTCACACCTTTTCTGTTTTGTTAACCCTTCAGGTCGTGGCGCGTTGATCGAGGCTATTCTAGAGGTGGAGGTATGTACGGGCACAGGCGCAAAAATTCCCTTGTCTGGCAGGTATTGAAGGGTAGTTTCGGACTTTCTGTTGACTTGTCAGACGGGAGCAGGACTGGGTACGGTTTTTGACGTCCAGTTGGGACGGGTCCTGTCAAATTGGTATCAGAGCACTAGGTTGCTGATGCTGTTGCCATGCCATACCTCCGGAACGTGAGCCTCGTGCGCGACCTGGTAGTGAGATGGGTATATTAGGGTATTTGAGACCTTGTGATGAATCTCGGAATGTAATTGACCTTGGTTTGTGGGTCAGATATTAATTTGTGTAGCTACGTCTTACTAATTGTCGAATCGGTATTCTTGTGGGCCCTAGGATTTGCTGGATCCAGAGGCTTGGAAGGTAGCACAATTGGGTAGGTTGGACCCAGGATGAGATTATTCTCAGAAATTCCTTGTGCGAAATGTGAGTTCCCAACGTCTAGAGTGTGTTGGGGGTATTCCTAGGTTTGGAATGTGGTATTGATGTGGTTCACCAGCGGTAATTTGCTGGGTGACCGGGTATGCCAGGGATGGCGTGGATGATTGGGGCAAGAATTCGGTTAGGACTCGAGATGAGTCATGGTAATATCTTAAGTCTCAGGAGCTGTCGGGTTTTGAGGGACCCTAGGTAATAATCGCGGAACCTAAGGTGGGATGTTTGGTTCGGAAATGTGTGCTGGCGGGTGGTTTGACTCTTAATGACTTTTCGAAGTCGAGACCGAGTGACGATTGTGTCAGGTCTAGTCATGTCAGCTTTAGTGGTGGAACTGCAATCCACAGTCGGGGTTGGTACTTGTCGAAGGAATCCCAGAGTGGGGATACAGGGTAGTCGTACGAGTACTTGATTCCATTGGATGTGGAGTCTCGATAGTGATGTCTGGTGGTTGGGTCTGCACAAGTCTGTGGCAGGCACTCATACCGAGAGTGGTTGTTGAGAATCGGGGGGACGTCAGGGGACGTTTCTTTTTCCCACATGAGTTGTCAGGGTGACTGTACCCAGAGTTGTTAGGTGCGAAGGAGGCAGAGTTTCTCCTATTCGAGCAGAGGTACGGGGTCGTCGCTTGTTATGAGCGGAGATCCAGGGTTGTCAGTTTTGCACACGGTGTGCTCATGCTGATACTGTTGTCTGTGTACTGGTGTGGGTGCCGGTGTGGTGCTGACGATGGGTCACGAGTCGGGTTGTGACTACGTCGAGTTGGGTATGTGTCAGTAACCAGTCCAAAGGGGACACGTGGTTGGTGTCCGAGTCCGATGGTCCCGACATGGTTGGACCTACGGAATCATGAGAGGTTGTGTTTGAAGAGGATTGCGGGTTTTCCGCATGGGGATTAGGTATTCTGAAGTCATCAGGGGTGATTTCTTATTTTCTGCTGGGTGGCAGACAATGTTGGGTTACCTGGCATGGGGAGTGCAGTGAGTTTTGTTTGCATCCACGTAGGATGAATATTGGTGTCATTGTTTTGGATCATCCTTGGTTTTCCCTAGGTGGGATGGCAAGGATAGATACGAGGTAATCAGTAAGGGTGTAAGACCCTGTGGTTCCTAGTTGTCGACTGTGTTGATCCTAGGAGGATCGGGTTAGTGATGTTGTGGACTTTGGGCATTGTGACGATCTAGGATCGTGATGTTCACGGTCGGCTGACGTCGTAATGGATCTGGGTCGTGATTTCGATGATCCAGATTGGGTGAGAGTTTATCACTCTTACGTCGGTATGTGAGTCATAAATGACGGGACTGAAACTTCTTTTCGAAGTGGAGCCCCTTATGGTATGTTACTCGAGCGAGTAGGGTTCAGACGGGGTTGAATTTGTTCAGCCTTAGAGTTGTGACAGATGGGATTGGCTTCCTTATGAAGTCCATCAGATGTAATGTGTTACTCTCTTGAACTGGTAACCGATAGGTTCGGTTTTGGTGTGTCCGAGTGGACGTGAACCAGATTTCGGGTTTTGGAATCGAATTTCTGGGTGACGATTCAGGATTCGATTCAGGAACTTGAAAGTGGAATACCGGATTTGGGTGCGGAATGATTATTCCAAATGCTAGCTTACGGAATAATGATTTCGGATTCGGATTTGGACATGAATTAAAAACTGTGATGTATGGATTTGGATTCGGGATTTCTTACGAAATTGCGGATTCGGATTTGGTATTGAAACTAGCTGATTGGTGGAGTTTCGATTTTCCTCTTGCTGGTTTGGGCAAATGGACTCCATTATTGGAACGTGTTTGGCTATGACCTAGGTGGTTGTAGTCTGGTCAAGGGATAGATGTACGTACCTTATACGTGGTTTGGGGTACGATATTTTGCAGACTTGTGGTGGCCGGGGTTGATGTGAATCCCGGGAGAACTCGGTGTTTTTCCCTGTGGACACGTTGATGTGTCATTTTGAGTGTTGTCATTTGGCGAGGTGTGTTGGGTAGCATAGGACAAGGATTGTCGATGTTAGCAAAACCCTCAGGCTTTTTACTTTTGCCTTACCTGGTTTGGGATCGACCATATTGGTCTATGGGTCGAGTACTAGGGTCCAGCTGTAGGATCATGCTTGGTGTACGATGTACGGTATCGTATGGACGAGGGTACTTGATACCTAGTGACGGTACGTGGGATGTACCAGTGTTGTGTCGATAAACGTGTTGGTGTTTTGGCTTAGTTCCAATACCATTGGTTGTGGATGTGAACGTGAACTGGACATTGAACACGATGCACTGGGCAGAGTGATTCTGACGATTACAGTGATTGTTTGAGCAGGTGCTCTTAGCCAAGGTTGGCAAGTATAACTCTAGTGTTGAGTTGTGTGATTACTGCTAGGCTTGTGTTCAACGTGTTCCAGATGCACCGTCTGATTGAGTGTGATGACGGTATGCGTATACTCAGGATGAGTGAGTTGGTGGTTGGTGTGACCGCAAGTTGCTTTGCGGCGAGATGTTACCTTGTCGTGACCTTACCAGCATCTGGGATCGCTGAGGGGGTGACAATTGTGGTAACTACTGTAGGTATTTGTCGCAGGATTGAGTTTGCCCAGCGAGGGGAGATCATGTTGATGATCATATGCTACATTGACGGACGTTGTAGTATGATGTGTTGTCACTGATTTGTTGTGGATTGGCGCTTTACTAGGGTGGTAAAGCTTGGTGGTGACAGTATGGCTTGTGGTGTCGGCTTGGACTGACTAGTGAATTTTGGTGACTCTCTATGAGAGCGAAGATCAGAGCACATTAGTGAGTATGTGGGGCTATCAAGCTGAAGGAGTCAGCTTAACGGTGACATTGCCAATTTCTGGTAATCAATTTCATTCGAGGTAGTCGAGTGTAGTCAGTACGACGTGCATCTGTGATGTGACGTCTGAGTGCAGACGAGTTCTGTGTTAGCTAGTGGGTGTACAGGTGTACACGTGTTGTGTGGCCATTTGTTCTCCACGAGGTAGTTGTGGAATACGAGTAGTTGGAATTTCGGGGACGAAATTCTTTAAGGAGGGAAGGTTGTAATGACCCGTCCCGAATATCGGGATTGAATATTAATTAATTACGAATTAGAATGACTAATCGGGGATTAGTTGAGTGAAATCGGACGAAACGTGCAAAATGACCGTTTTTCCCCTAGCGTGGGCAAAATGTTGACTTTTAGTTCGGGCGGTCAAATTGACTTTGGCCGATGACTGTGACGTAGTTCGGGACGTCACGAGTTCATAGACAGGTGGCACGTTCAATTCCGACATTCGTAGAGAAAGTTATGATGTTCGGAAGTTGAGGGGTATTTTGGTAATTTGGCATAGTAGGGGCCAAATGTTGACTTTTTGGCCGGGAAGTCCAACGGACGAGGGCCAAGGACCGTTACGTAGGTCTCGTCGATACGAATCCAACGACAGGCGGCATGCCGAAATCGGAGATTCGACGACGAAGTTATGGTCATGGAATCGGGCTCGATTAACCGAACGAATCGGGAATAAAATAATATTTTATTAATGAACAGTACCCGGTGACTGAGCACACTTGGATGAGTGACAAGTGTCACTCATCCGTTAAAATCAGGCACAAAACATGGATCCATGATTTTGGGGGAGACCTAATTATTATGTTTTATTATATTAAATTAATTAATTAATCCTAATTTCCATTAATCTCCCATATTTTCTTCAACCGTGTACAAACCACAAATCAGTTTTCTCCCAACCTCCAATTCTCTTCCATTTCTGAACCAAAGTGTGAGCATTTGAGAGTGAATTGAACTGGGAAAAACGAGGGATTAATTGAGAGCTGAGGACTGGGATTTCGGGTTTTAGAAAATTTGGAGGAAAAATCGAATTGGTCGAATTGAGCTGTGATGATCGAATTGGACATTGGAAATAGCTTCCTGAGGTTGAGACGAGTTGTTTCAAATCAAAAACGAGAGGAATTCATGCCCAATTGGCTCTGAACGGGTTTGGTAACAGTGGGAGATATCGAGCTTGAGTCGTGATCAATGCGTGATCAAACGACGAAATTGAGGTGGGGAAACAATTCCTCATGGTCCATTGATGCTTCTGG
Organism: Prinsepia uniflora; assembly: GCA_032719365.1. NCBI lineage: Eukaryota > Viridiplantae > Streptophyta > Magnoliopsida > Rosales > Rosaceae > Prinsepia > Prinsepia uniflora. The sequence continues at coordinate 25,941,314 of CM064871.1, read as the reverse complement.
GTTCGTCAATTGGGAGGAATCAGTGGCCAAGGTGGAAACTCCATGGTTGCACACTGTTCGGATGTTCGAGTTTGAGTCGTGAAGATTGAGCAATGATTTGATCCAATTGAGTTGGGGGAAAGGTTTACCTGTGATCAATGAAGCTTCTTGATGAATCAATTTGGGGAAATCTTGTGGAATTGAGGTAATTCGACTGATGAACAGTGGCCGGAGGTCCTTCGATTGTTCATCCTTGATCGTGAGGATTGAGGTAATGTTTCAAGTAATTAAGGTTACAGAACCCTAATTGAACTTATAACGAAACTAACTGGATGCTCAATTGATGAAAACAGTGTGGAATTGACTGAAACCAGCCGGGTCTGATCGCGGGTTGAACGACCCGTTTACCAGACAAACGGGCTTGAACGACGACACTGTAGCTGGCGCGTGGGTTTCACGCGCAGCCACTCACGGCGGCGCGTGAGGGCGCGTCCGGCCTAGTCTCAAGGTGAGGTCAACATGACTTTTGATCCTCTCAGTGTAACGAACATTTTGACGTTGATTTCGGTGAAATCGGATATTGTTTCGATAATGTTCCGCGTATCCGAAGTTTTGTTTTACGAGTTAAATACGTATTTAAATTCCGGAAAAATTGGGGAAAATTATATGATGTATTTTGAGATGTTAGTAACCCTCTATAATGATTTTGGGCAGGAGTTGTGATTTCCAGATTTTACGGAAAAACGTGCAGCTCGGAAACGAACCGTTTTGAACGGTGTGTGTGAGTGGACCTTGTTTTCTAACCGTGATGCATGCATATATGATTTAAAATGCTTTATTATATGATTTGATATGCTTTGGCATGATTGGTATTTCAATTCGGTGATTTCTCGATTTTGTGATTATAATATTATTATATTCTGGCACGATTTTCGAGAGATTATGAAATTGATTAAAAATGATATTGTGGGCGTGAGAACCCAAGTAAATAATGATTTTGACTCGGATTTGGAGTTACATGTGAATTTGATGATTTTTGGTATTCTCTTGATTTTTGTGATTATTTTAATCAGTCTTTCGGGCATGTTTTACGAGGAACGTGCAAATGATGTTTTGGGCTAAAGCCCGGATTGAAAATGATGTTTTGACTCGGGTTATGAGTCAGGAAGTTGAAAATGATATTTGGACTCGGATTATGAGTCAGTGATTGATTTCATGGATTTACGTGATCGTGGCAACTCGGGTTTACAGTTGCACGGATTTACGTGATATTGATATTTTGGGCTTGAGACCCAATGGAATTGTGATTTTGGTTGGAATTGTATTTCCATGTGATGACATGATGATATTAATGATTTTCGGATTTATAAAGTAAATCGGGACTTGGGGCTGAGACCCTGTATTGATATATGATTTGGTTTTTAATGCAACTGTTTTTCACTGGTTTTTGTGATGGTGATATGTTGCGGATATTTAGGGCTTTCGGGAGAAAATATGTTTTTCCCCGGAGTGCACCCTGGAGATAACGCTCGCCTTCGGGATGGAAGTGTTTACCCCGAAGAGGTCACGTAGCACGATCTTTGTCTTGCAGCCCAGGGGAGGCTTGACTCAGATCAGATGTGCTGGATTACATGGATCGGTAAGTGATGTGTTCACGAGATCCGGATCGTCGGCTGGTGAGGTTTTTCCCAGCGACGGATTGCTGACTGATGATGTGTTCACAGCAGCGGATGCTCGGATTTTGAGCGGTCCTTGAGCCTATTGATATGCACGCGTTGCAGGGATAAACGTGACTCTAAGCAACAGGATATGGAAATAAGTCCCGTGGTTTATGGAAAATGATTTTGAGGAAACCGTGGTTTAGCGGTTAAAATGATTTAAAGAAATTGTGAACTTTTGAGATGTTAAACTGATTTGGTGAACATGAGTTTTTGTGGACCATGGGAAAATATGTTTTGATTTTATCGGTCCACTGTTCATACTTGAATGATTTCATACTATTACTCATGTTTTACGATATGCATGCAAGTTTGTAAAAACTGGAGGGTAAGAATGTATTTTGGTAAATGTTTTTATAAGAGGTCATTTTTGTCCACTCACACCTTTTCTGTTTTGTTAACCCTTCAGGTCGTGGCGCGTTGATCGAGGCTATTCTAGAGGTGGAGGTATGTACGGGCACAGGCGCAAAAATTCCCTTGTCTGGCAGGTATTGAAGGGTAGTTTCGGACTTTCTGTTGACTTGTCAGACGGGAGCAGGACCGGGTACGGTTTTTGACGTCCAGTTGGGACGGGTCCTGTCAAATGGTGTGAGATCGGGTAATGGTTTGAAATGGAAGGAATGATCGATCGATGCATGTATGTGGGTAGGTGGGCAATGGATGGGTGACACTTGTCACTCATCCCTTGGCCTGCCAAAATATCTGGGTCCACACTAAAGACAAACTGTCCTCGTAAAACGTGTCGTCGGGAATAGTATCCCGAAACTTTCGTGAACCGTAACTTCGCCGTCGAACGTCCGAATTCGACGTGTCGCCTGTCTACGGATTCGTATCGTCCTTATCTACGTAACGGTCTTCGGCCCTCAGCCATCGGACCTCCCGATCAAAAAGTCAACTTTTGACCCCCAATTCACCCAAATTACCAAAATGCCCCTAAACTTCCGAACGTCATAACTTCTTCCTCGAACGTCGGAATTGAACGTGCCACCTGTCTATGAACTCGTGACGTCACGAACTACGTCACGGTCATCGGTCAAAGTCCATTTGACCGCCCGATTAAAAAGTCAACGTTTTGCCACCACCAAGGGCAAAACGGTCATTTCGCATCGTTCGTCCGATTTCGCTCTACTAATCACGGATTAGCCTCACTAATCGTGATTAGTCACTAATATAATCATGGAATTTGGGAAGGGTCGTTACATGAAGTTGTGATTGTGACGCTGAGAAAAGTGCTTGATTCCGTATTAGAGATGGGTATTCCGAAGTCGATGAGGGAGACTTCTCGTTTTATGCTCTCTAACAGATGGTGCTTGGTGCCGTAGGATGACATATGATGAATTTTGATGTCATCATCTTGGATCATCCTTGATTCTTCCCTATGTGGGATGACGAGGAGTGATATGACAGTTAAAGGGTTCAAAGAGGGTGTAAGAACCGAACACCTAGGTTGTGAGTCAAATTTGAATGACTCGAAGAGCAGATGGTATTTAGCATCATCGGATGTGATGAGTGAGTGTCTGAGGTAGTGGACCCATGTTGGTATGATGGGACATGTTATATTGGTTGAGAAAGCTAGTATGGATCCACCTAGGATCGAATACATCTAGTCTGTGAGTCGAGTAGACTGAGGTCTAGTCGTTATCGGGGAGAATCATACTACTGATTATGCTAAGCTAGGAGTAGAAGAGAATCATATTGTAAGATAGTTGAAGAATCTTTTGGAATAGTTGGTGAGAAGTCAAGACAGAGGTTGGATATGGGGATGTGTGTATGATTTGTCTTGGATAGGTGAATGAGTATGTGCTGGATATGTGAATAAGTTTGAGACGAGGACAATACTTGGGTATCGATCAGGAAGAGATGAATAAGCGATACCTCGAGTTAGATATGAGGATAGAGATTGTGATGGATTGATGTTAGCCTGGTGATAGATGGTTGAGGTTCGAGTCTTGTTTAGAGTGTGGTTGGTATGTGATTGGACATTGCCAGAGCGCAGTTCTTGAATAGGCCAGGGTAGTTCCTTGATGATGGATATGATGTGGCTGCGCCGGTGAGTACTGCATGTTGGGATTGACCAGTTAACCGGTATGTTTGGGTTGAGAGTTACCAGAGAGGATGAGTATTTTGATTAATGGATAGAGTCCTAGATGGAAATGAGGTGGTGATCGGATTTGATCCGATGGTGACAGTTCAATGAGGATTATGATCGGATGTGTTCCGACATATTGAGATGTTGACTGGACGTCGAATACTGTGTGCTCGAGCAGAGGGGATTGAAAGGGTTCAGTGATTTTGTGAGCCGAGAGCTTAGGGCCATGTGGGCTAGAGGAACCCTAGTGTTTTTATCTGTGTGGTTACCTCTACTGAGGCAAGTATTCGATGGGGTCCAGATACACCCAGGATGGGTGAGATGTCAATTATGTATCGACAGGATACATGAGACGACAGTTTGGGACTCGAGATGAGTCAAGATTTCGATGTTGGTCGCTGAGTGAACTAAGATATGATGTGGGGACTCGAGAGTGAGTCAAGATTAGGGTGGAGCAGCGAAAACGCAGTAGAGCCGAAAATTACCTGCTAGCCACGATAATTGTTGTGGACTTGGAGGCTTTTAGAAGAGAGTTATTTCTCTATGGGACTCTAGTGAGAGTCAGCATGAGTATGGGAAAACGAAGGAGTTGGCTAATGTGAGTACCGATGCCGATAAATGCGGCATATCTGAGTATGGCCTGCGAGGTGAGATTTGTTCTATTTTTACGGTAGGATCTAGAGGATGTTTGTCTGGTCGGACACTAAGCAGGATGTCAGCTCGGATGTGATAGCCCTCAGTAGGAGTGCGTATTTCAGCTTGACGACCCAATGTTGGAAAGTGTCAGAGTGGTAGACTGAAAAGCCGATTGATGTTAGCTTAGTATAGTTGACCTCTCAAAGTGAGTGACATGCGAGATCAACGAGTGTCGGCGTCTCGAGTGGGACTTACGTGCCGACGTGTGGTTCCTCGAGAGTTGAGTTGGAGCTTTGGAAGCGCTAGTGACAGTGGGTTCCAACGTGTACGGTGGTTGTGTCGGACGTGTATATTTACACGAGAGTTGTAACAACCTGTACCTTCGGGAAGGGTATAAATGTAATTTTGTAAAAGTTTTGTATATAACGGACGATTTTGCCCTTGTGAATAGTAGGTCACAAGTTGACTTTTTGATTTACCGATTGGATGACTGTTGACCCTTGACCGTGACGTAGTTTAGGACGTCACGAGTCCGTAGACAGGTGGCAGGTTCGATTCAGACAATAGGAGAGGAAGTTATGACGTTCGGAAGATTGAGGGCGTTACCGTAATTTTGACTAATTGAGGAAAATGTTGACTTTTTGGTGGACTTGTGATTTTCACGTAGACCGAGGACCGTTAGATAGGTCTCGACGTCCTGAGTACAACGACAGGCGGCACGATGACATCGGACGTCGGACGGAATATTTACGGGTCTGGAAAGTGTGAGGGTAAAATGGTAATTTGTGTAGGAGGGGCATTTTGGTCTTTTCCCTCAGCCCAATCAGATAAGGGCAAGTGGCAGGGATATTTTGTGCTGACCAAGGAATGATGGACACGTGCAAGGGGCTGGATGGTTCCAGGGGTTACTAAAGTGTGCACGGCCACACTTTGCACGTTTTCAAACCGTGCATTTGTTCAAACACACAGAGAATCAGAGGAGAAGAAACTGGGAGAGATTGATCAATTCAGTGCAACGGTGAGTGAAGAGTGAATTGAGAGAGTGATAGTGAGACGAGGGTGAGGTGTTGATCGTGATTTAGGGGTGAAACCGTGCATGGAGAGACGACGGTGGTACGGCGGAAGTCTGAGAAAACAGGGAAGCCGTGAGACTGTGGCGGTGGTTGTGCCGTGTGGTGGATTGATTCAAGCCAATAGGAGGCTCAGGTGGCTGCAGGAAGTCCAACGAACACCGTGGTACACGGCGGTGCACACGGCGGAGACGGAATCGAAGGGTAAGACTTTCCCCTGTTTTTCCCGTGAACTTCAAATCGAAAGTCGTGGAGTTGGGCTTAGAGTCGAGGGATTTGGAGGCCAGGGTGAGACTCCTGGAGGTCCTAGGAGCTGTTTGGTTGTGGTGCCGTGCCGGGGGAGGACCTGGGCGGCCGGCGGCCAAAACAGGGGCTACGGGCCGTCTGTTTCGAAGCCGTGAACGGTGGGTTTTAAGCCGTGATGGTTCGGTGTAGGGACATGGGAAGGTTGCTAGGGACTGGACGATGAGAGTAGGATTGGTTTGGATTGGATTGGTGGCTGAGCGGAGGAGAACCGGTCACGCCGGTTCAACTGTGTTGAACCAGGTGGCTCGAGGAAGGAGAAGCACTATAGCAGGCGCGTGAGGCCCATGCGCAGCCACTTTGGGCGGCACGTGGATGCGCGTGGGGAGGATTCCGGCCAAGCTTCCAACATGGTTTTGGTCCTAAATTTCCTAAGGAGTTCATTGGTATGGTTTTCGAGTGAATCGGACGCTGTTAGGGGGTTGTTCGGGAATCCGGACGGTTTAGGGTCTAGGATTAAAATATTAATAAATTCCTGAAAAATTGGGGAAATTAGGGTTAGTATCCTTGATGTGTTTGTGACCCTATTTGGTGCATATTGACAGGACGAGAGGCACCCGAGACGGTTGAGGAGCGCACGGAGCGCGATTGACTCGTTCCGAACTGTGAGTGGACTCTTTCTTTTCTTTCGAGCATGCCTAACTGTTTCATTGATGTTGTATGTTATTAAATGTGTTTTATGCTTCTTAATGATGCTTTTATATGGTTGATATGTTTGCACGTTTTTCGAGACATGTTCGGGATTTTGCACGTTTTTCGAGAAAAGATGGTTTTCGGACGTTGATGCCATATTTAAGGATTTAAATCTATGAATGTTTTCTGATGATGATAAATGGGTTATGAAATATGATTTGTGATTACATGTAGTTTTTGGTATAATAATGGATTTCCGGATTTGGGTTCGGAATGTCGGTTCGGAACGCCGGAAGGGCTTCGGACCGAGGATTTCGGATTCGAGTTTGGCTATGGATCTAGAAATGGTTTTACAATGAATTGGATTGGATTTGCTGGATCTGGATAGTGGGTTTAAAGACCCGGATACTGATTTGACGGGGGACGGGCCCGGATTGAGTTTAAAGACTCGGGAGTTTAAAGACTCGGACATTTATTATATTACCCCCGTAGGCCTTTTGAGTTTAAAGACTCGGGAGTTTAAAGACTCGGAAATTATATTTGAGGCCTGGTTGAGTTTAAAGACTCGGATAGGTCCAGCAGGTTTGATCGGAAATGATGGTTTGCTGTTCATGGTTTATGCTATGGTTTTCTGATATACATACCATGATTTCTATATCTGTTTTATAGTGTTTCTATTTCTTATGATGTTTCATGTTATGATTTTCTAATACTTAGTTGGGCATGCCTGTTTTTAAAACGGCGGGAATAAATGTTCTTATTGTTTTTTTTCCTTAACTTTGATATGATGATCCACTGTTTTTGAATCTTTCATTTATTCTAGTCCACTCACACTTTTGGTTTTAAATTTTCCCTCCAGGTCGTGGTGATAGCGCTGGGGTGAACGTTGAGGCAGATACCGAGGCATAGAGCTTTTGACGTTCTTCCGTTGCGAGACCAGCGTTGTAGGATTTTTGTGCCCATTTTGTAGAACTATGCTCTGACTGGCAGTTGTAGATATATTTACTCCTTCGTCTGATAGTTATGCTTATAGTGGTATTAAGGTTATTTTGGTACTTAAAGTGTGATTGTCAGACGGGAGCAGGGTTCGTCCCGGGTATCGAGGTGATATTTGGGACGGGTCCTGACAAGAGTGCACCGAGTTGGAGGAAGAATTGGATTTCCACCGTTTAGTTGTGGACATGGGTCAGCTTGAATTTCGAGGACGAAATTATTTGAGGGAAGTTTGTAACGGCCTGTCCCAAATTTTTGGGGCTAATTAAGGTTAAATTGAGGATTAGTGAGACTAATCAGGAATTAGTCAAGGATTTCCAAACGTTCAAGGATTAGTTGAGAGAATATGGGATGTCGAGGATTTGTGTAACGACCCGTCCTGAATATCGAGATTAAATATTAATTATTTATGGATTAACGTGACTAATCAGCCGTTAAATGACCGTTTTGCCCCTGAAATTGTGCAAAATGTTGATTTTTGACCAGGGGAGTCAAGCATATGAGGACCGATGACCATGACATAGATCGGGACGTCACGAGTCCGTAAACAGGTGGCACGTCGAGATCGAACGTCAAATGGGGAAGTTATGGTCACGGGATCAAAATCGGTATAATTAATGTCTTGGAATTCGAGTTAATTAATGCTAAATTCTGATTGGTCGATTTAATTGATGTGGGTCCTTGGATGAGTGACAAGTGTCACTCATCCTATTGGTGGGCTTCCCTAATTTATGGATCTATGTCCATCGGGAGATTTTTTTATTAAATATATTATTTCCTCACTCATCTCTCTCTTCCTTTCCCATGCACTATCATCTTCATCATCATCTTCCTTCTTCCTAATAACTAAACACACAAACATCCTTCGATCCTCAACCGTTGCTGATGGTGTGAACATGAAAGTGAGAGAGGGCATTGAGATGAACCGAATGGTGGCCACGGCGAGGACCGTCGTGCACAGTGGTCGAAGTTCAAAAATGGTAAAACCTGTGATTCAAATTTTGCGTTGTTGATTTTGGGGTTGTTGATCGATTCTAAGCCTAGGGTTATGTTCATTGAGCTCCCACGAGCTTGTAGGTGCAATTTTGGACGGAGTTGGACGTCGGAGGTGGCTGGAATGATGACAGAAATTCTGGCCGAAATTTTGAATGGCCATAACTTTAAATCCAGTTACTTTCTGCAAATTCTGGGTTTATATTTGGAATCCTTGGCTCGAGTAGATGGATTTACATATGTAGAACATCGAATTTGGTTGAGAAACGAGTGAAATATCGAAATTTGAATTTTGGGGCAACAATGGAGTTTTCTAGAGAAAAATTCCGGCAGGTCGTCAGCGAGTTGACTCATTGACTTTGACCCATTGACTTTTTCCAAAGTTGACTTTCACGTTGACCACGCACGTGGGGGCGCACGTGATCGAATTTTGAGGTAGGCCTAGTGTCATTTTAAAGGTTTCGACGATTCAGATTCAATGGTGGTGGTTTACGATCGATCAGAGATCGTTAAGTTGGTCAAATTGAGGTTTTTCACCTCGGAAAATGTGTCCGGGAGTTTTGGGAGTTTATCCTATAGACTTGTATAGTTGATTAGTGATCTTCGAGTACGATTTGGATAGGTTCGTGAGTTCCAGAGATGGTAATTTAGCCCGGGGAGGCTTATGACATGCATATCGAGGCAGCAGTTAGGACAGTCTGTGAGTGGGCATTGATTTCTAAATTGATGCATGCATAACTGTTTTATATGTTTTAAATATGTGATTTATGAAGGATTTGATTGTGGTATTAAGTATTCACGTATTTGCATGTATTTCGAGGTTATGGTTTTATACTATGTTTCTACGTGATTGTGGATTTATTAATGGTTCAATGGTATGATTTTGGATTTGAAAATATGGAACCGGGCTTGAGACCCATTTGATTTACGAACTATCGGACTTGGATTCCATTTGATTTAATGAGATATCGGGCTGGACGCCCATTTGGTTTACATGATCGGGCTAGACGCCCAGTTGATTATGATATCGAGCATGAGTCCCATTTGTGGTTTATAAATGTGATTTCGGGTTCGGAGACCCTAATATGGATTTGGAGTTGAGTACTTGGATTTCTGGATTTACGATGGTTTTATGGAAATCCCGGGCATAGCCCTTTGAACAGTTTGAGATGATTTATGAAATGGTTTTTCATATACCATCCTCATGAGCGGTTGCCCTCCAGACATCCCGTAGTATCATGGAGTGGTTGGTTGTCTCCTTCGGACGTCTCGTAGTATCCCGGAGTAGTCACGGCGTACTACCTGAAAGGGGCTGCCCCGAGGCGCAACTCATGCTCAGGAGTGCATTTATGGTTGATACCTCTAGGGAGGGTCATTGATCTGCGGGTCATTGACCTGGGTGGACCCTGGGGAGACTCAGGATTGAGACCCCGAGTAGTACACGTAGCTTGGAAACCGTGACAATGGTATCGATTAAGCATCAAGGATGTCGATGTTTGGTTTTGGGCTGAGTTCCTATATACTTTTGGACTAAGGCCCTAATGATTTGAGGAAGGAAAAGGCTTTGGTTTTCTAAATGTTTTTTTATTGTATTTTAAATTAACTGGTTTTTGAATGCATGCATGCTTTTTAGTGAAGGGTATAAATGGTTTTAATGCCCTTCAGGTTGATTGCGGATGCGGGCTGTAGTAGAGACCGAGACATCACACTCCTACACTGATCCTGGCGCGTTCTAGAAGCCCCGAATGGACTGAGGTTTTGAGTTATCCCTTGTCTGACACTTCGTTTCAGACGGGAGCATGGCACATCCCGCGTCAATCCCAGGGGTGATTGGGATGGGTCCGTTGACTTTTCTGAGAATGTTGATGGTTCTTGTTATAGACTTGTCTAGGTTGGTAGTGACCTTTGATTATGTTTTGGACAGGTCTGGATGACCCGGAGAGGTTAGAATACCCCGGAAAGGCTTATGGAATGCATATCGAGGCGCATCTTGGACGGTCTGTGAGTGAACTTGGTTTTATAATTTTGATGCATGCAAAAATGTTTTATGTTTTTATAAACATCTTTTGAGATTCCATGAGTGCATGTGATTTAAATATGAATTGTTTGGCATTTCGGAGGAAAATGTGTTAATGCACGAGTTTGAGGTTTCTGCTTTATATGATGTTTGGGCTGCGGCCGAGTGTACTACGTGCATGTGTTTTTTGTGATTCCGAGGTTTCACGGAGAGGCGTGAAATCGAGGAACTGATTTACGATTTTGAGGATTTCACAGAGATGCGTGAAATTGAGATTCGGGCGTAAGTCCCAGTTGAAAGATGATTTGAAAGTGTTTTAGAAATGAGAACTGGTTTTCAGCTTTGGAAATATCTTTCGGGCGTATGACCCATATGATTTGAGGTTTGACTTAGATTATAGTCAAACGTGAGATAAGTTGGGTTGTGACCTAGTTATGAGTTTTACGAAAGATATTTCGGGCATGAGATCCAGTTTTGAATTTTATAGACTTCGAGGAATCCTGGGATGTTAAGTGTCGTTGGACACGAAGTTTCGAGTGATGACCCAATTGGTGATATTTCGGGCTGTGACCCATTTGGTGATGTTCTGTGCTTGATGCCCTATTGATGATAGTGTCGCTCGCCTCCAGACTGCAGATGTGTTCCTTTCAGAGAGGTCACAACGCACTGCCTGTTGTCGAACAGCCGTATGAAGCAATGACCGAGGGAGGCTCGACTTAGGAGTGCTGATGTTATCCTCTGAGATCGATGGGAGATGTGTTCGAGATGATCTAAAGACGGTCGCATCGAGTGATATGTTCACGGCGACATTCTAGGATTGTGAGCGGACCTGAGCTATATGCACATGTGCTAGGATTAGAATCATGACTGACTTTGAGATGAGTTCCCATGGGATCTGCTCCCTCATCTTCTATGTTTTGGGCCGAGGTTCCATTCTGGTTTGTTTGATTTGGTTTTGGGCAGAGGCCCTGTATCATTTGGTTTTTGGACTGAGACCCTATTGTGATACTGGCTTCAATTGAGAAGTATTTTTCACTGTGTTTTGATTTGGGAAGCAATACGTCTTGCTTCCGAGAAAGTAATTGAAAGACCTAGTTTATGTTGCATGCATGCTTTTACGTGAAGGGTATAAATATCTTTTTGATATAAATGATTTCATCAACTGTTATTTTTTCCACTCACAGCTTTTATGGTTTTAATACCCTTTAGGTTGATAGCGGATGCGGGTTGTAGTAGAGATCGAGACATCACATGTCACCGACGATCCTAGTGTAGTCTAATGGACCCCCGAGAGGGTGACGAGTTTATCCCTGGACTGACACGCGGTGTTAGACGGAAGCATGCACGTCCCACGATAATCAAGGGGGATTAGGATGGGTCCTGTCATTGGGCCATAGTGTCGTGGTCCTACCCTATATGGGTTGGTCCACCTAACTTGACCTTCTAGCTGCCCTCAAAGTAGATGTATCACTAGTAGAAACTGCTAATAGATAGAGTTAGAAATGGCTTCTAAATTGCGGCCCATAAACCATTGTTCGAATAAAGTGAAAGTGAAGCAAATGGGCATCTTACTTGCATTGTTCTTTTCTATGCCTCCTTAAAGGACATTAAATAATTTCTTTTACACCTAGTCCAAGTTCAATGTCGGCGTGTTCATGTTAGCAACGTGCAATTCAGAGTTAGATGAGGATTTAGACAGATCAACATCTTCAAGCTAGATTGTTCGAATACTGAACCAAAACATGAATATGGTTCTACGATTTTCACAGACAAAGAACTCATTGGTTGATATATTCCAATTATCCAAATCGGACTAGAAGAAAAGAGAAGGGAAGTACAAACACTTAGAAATTAAATGCTTGAATATTGGTTTGATGAATTGAATTATAAGTGCGTAATGTAAACTATTTCTAGACTAAGCCATGAGCTGACGCTATTAGTTGAGAGACCATCAACTGGATGAACATCCATTAGAAATCAAAGGGGTTGTATGGCACCACATCAGGTTTAAGTTTTTGGGATTGGAAGCATGAAAACAAGCTTTCCAATGTTCTCTTGGAGCTCCTAGGATCATTTCTGGGATGCTAAGGAGCAAATTGGACGCTAGAAAGTCCGTCGACATGGTTGAGGAGCCATGTCTTAAGCTTTGGAACGTGGACCGGGGCTTCGAGTAAGGTTTCTTCATCCTAAGTCCATAGATCTTCTTCTCACCTAGTTTAGATGAGGTTAGATGGTTGTAACATGAAAAATGGACGTAGAAATCATGTTTTAGGGACCAAGTCAGACCCATAGGTTGGGTGACTTGAAAATTAGAAATGGGGTCTGGCTGAGGTAGGGGATGATGAATAGTACCATACGCATGAAGCCCACACGCAGGGGAATGTGACGGTGCGTGAGAGTGCGTTGGGAACTTCCTGGGTTTTCGGTTAACACGACAAATGTTCCTCTCTTCGTCCTGATTCCAATGGTATATGGTTTTAGAGATTTGAACACTGTTTAGGTACAATCGTGGAATTTTATATGTTCATTTTTTAAATAAGAGTGACATAAGCATGGTTTAAGCTAAAACCTAATATTAAGTAATAGTAGACCTTTAATTATGGTTTATGATAAATTAAGGAAATATGAATGAAGGAATGGATTTAAAGGTTGTACTATGTGCATATTTTATTGTGAACATTGTGGCATTAATTAACTTATTATGTAGTTCATTAATTTGTATATGTATGAATAATATTTATTGAAGATGTTATGTATACTATTATTCTATGATGATGATGACATGACGACATGATGATGATGATGTAATAGTGACATGATGTCATGATGATATATATATATATATACATTGATATACGAGATGTTGATACTATGGTTATGGTGATTGATGGAAAAATATGGAGAATATTAATACGAAGTTATTTAGAGTTAAGAAAAAAACAAGGATAATTTGTGGTACTTGGGACAATGTTTAAAAGGTTGATAACTTTGGTGCATATTTATGATATTAAATACACTAACTATAGTTAAACTTGATTATTTAGAATAAAGGGATTAAGCAAGTGGTCAGACGGGAGTAGGATTAGTCTGGTTTTTCACGGAATTTAAGAACAGGTCCTATCAATCAACCCATCGATCTAACAACCTCTTCCTCCTCCTCCTGATCCAGATTGACAACCTGGAGGGTCATTGCATCGACTAGCGCCTTCTTGGCCTTCTTCTTCTTCTCAGCCAAAAAGGCTATCCTGATAGGACTCGTCCCTAAATTTTGTGAAAACCGGGCCGATCTTGCTCCCATTTGACAACCCTTATCAGATAAGAGATATTACAAATTTTATTCATGTCTGCGTCTTATTAAGTTATCCAAATTAATTCTACCCTTGCAGAGTTTCCTCTCACGTCCAACCCCTTAACCCCGACAAGTAGTAGAAATTACGAATTCAACCATCTTCCGGGTCTTAATTTCATTCTTAAAACATATCACTATTCGCCGTTTCAATTGTATAAACATATTAAAATTATAAAAACAAGTTGAAGCACATAATTGTTCATATGTTCAAAATCTACATTGTAAAATGTAACTCATAACCTTTCTACTTACCCATGCCCAATTTAACATTAATGGTCCTTCCACCATTCACATAAATGATCCTTCTTCTTATCACCTTATAAATTCACTATTCTTCATCATTAGTGACACTTTATTAATAACCAAATACAATCATAAACTTAGAATACAATTTTACATATTCCTTCTCTTATCCAGTTTTTACAATATAAGTTATAGCCGTAGCAATTTAAGGTATAGCCGTAAACAATAATAACCATATAGTTTGACTCATTACCATTGATTGTACTTATCATTAAACTTTACTAAAACTCAAATATAAACACTTACATCAAGCCTTTACCATTTCTATTTCCATAGTATTCATTATCATCACTTCACCATCAACATAATTATCATCATTATCATCACATCATCATTAACAGAATCATCCATTATCCCATAATGATTAAATTCAAACCCTTTAATTTACCCAATTTAATTTTGGATTTAAAATATAAACAATAAATATTGGACCCTGAAACTATACTCAACCAATGTCCAAATTCCTCAAATATTATACCATTAGATTTAGAATGAAGAAAGGAACATGTTTCAAGAAGAAAAGGTCCCACACGCGCTCACGTGTCCCCGTTGGCCAGTGATAGCCTCCGCGCGTGGGCCTCACGTGCCTTCGTAGAGGTTGTTTTCAACCTCTCACAGGTCTGCAAACTGGGTAGCTCGACCCGGCGACCTGACCGATCGAAAACCAACCATTTTACGTCTGTTCTTTCTAATCTAATAGGCCAATCTTACTTAACAAGAAAAACTTACTTAACTAAGATTGTTCACCTCCATTGTCTTTTGGCCATGATTTCCCAGCCATAACATTAGCCTTTCCAGCATCCAAACTGGTTCCTCTTTGTCCCAAAATAACCCTAGAGGCTTGATTAGAACCCTAGGATGCTTAACTGACCTTCGGGAGCTTCAGATCACCTTGACAACACTTGGACAAACTTGAACCTTATGGGTTGTTCATCATCACGAGGTTGGAAAGTCTCAGTCTCTCTAGTATTTCTCCTAGGTTTTCTCTCTCTCTCTCTCTCTCTCTCTCTCTCTCTCTCTCTCTCTCTCTCTCTCTCTCTCTCTCTCTCTCTCTCTCTCTCTTTTCTCCTTCACTCCACCTCTTAGGCTGGTTTTCTCTTTGGTTTTCATTTTCCTTATTTTTCTTCTATTTCGACCATGCTCCACCGATACTTACACATGCACACGCTTCACATGTTTATAGGCTCAAAGATAATGGGCAATTGGGAGGGAGCATCCAGATTTCTCTAGACACATGTCCACACGAATCATATGTCAAATTTTAAAATGACCAAATTACCCTTTAAGCCAAAATTTCCATAATGCCCTTAGCTATTTTGACCCATATGTATCCAAACTCCTTTTTTGGTGTACTATCTGTCTATGTATTCAGAGGTTCAAGACCTTTGTAACAGCCCTCATGAAAATTTCAAAAGGTATCTTGATCAAAAATTCAATCTTTTGACCTTATAGGAGCAAAATTTTCACTTCTCATTTTTTCAAATTTCCGGAGTGTTACATATTCTCTGCGGATCCCTTCGATCAAGATCCTCAATCCTCTTTTACAGCCTAGATGATGACCCACCTATTGCTGATGCCTCTCTCCTTTTCTGGGTGGATACTAACCCCTTTAGTTGAGGAGTCGTCTCGCCAAGCTCTAGCACTAAATCACTCCCGATCGGGATGAGGGTCCTCCTTTTATTGGCCTTAAAAACCTTGTTGCTACTCTTCTATGTACGCTTCTCTTCATCCCTTGACATAGCTGCAAACAAAAACAAAAATGGATCAGATAATGACATGCATTCTTAAGAAATCTAAGTATACAAACATATACATGTTGAAGAGATCAGGCTGACCACATGGAGAATGGCAGGTAGTGGATTGTATTCATCTTCCTCCTCACCTCGCGACAGGCCTGCTGTTAGTCCTTGGAATAATCCACCATAAGAAGAACACCCCTAAAAGACTGACTACTAGTAAGACATCAATGCGAAAAAAAAACAACAACAACAACAAGAAAGGTCATCATTTTTCAGAGTTGTCAGTCCATGTCGCAAATCAGGTGATGTCATGTGGTAGGCTATCAGGTCCAATCAGCTATCAGGCCCAGTCAGCATGTTAGACCACATGGACCAATCGGGTGGTGCCACATGACAGGCTATCATACCTGACATTTTTAGATTTGACATATGTCAGATGTCAGCCATGGACCGCCATGAAATTGGTCATGTTTGAAAGGTTGCGACGATCTGAATCCAATGGGGGGTGCTTTCACGTCGATCAGAGGTCGTTTGATAGGTCAATTGAAGGTTTATAGCCTCGAGAAATGTGTTCAGGACACCTTGATTGTTCTGAGAGTTTTGGGTGTTTATTGTATGGATATATAGGGATTGTTGGTAACCCTTGAGTATGATTTGGACAAGTCCCAACGTCCTGAAGACTGCGGATTAGCCCCGGAGTCTATTACGACGCAAGTTTAGGAGTGCACAGCACGGACAGTGTGTGAGTGGACCTTGATTTCTAAATGATGCATGCATATGTTTTAATGATTTATGAATATGGTTTGAAATGACTGGTTTATTTATAGTTTTGAATGAGGCATTTCATGATGATTTATATGTTGGTTGGATCATGATTTGAATGATGTTTTAATTCTTCATTTTAAATGATTTCACGGGGATGCGTGAAATCGGTATTTCGGGCTTGAGACCTAGTTGATTTAAGGTTTGACTCAGAGTCAAACGGAAAATCGAACAGTGATTTGAATAATAAAATGATTTTCAGATTTTAAAATGATATTCAGTCTTGTGACCATATTGGAAAGATGATGGACTCCGGGAGTGAGTCCATATGTATGGAAACCATGTTTCGGGCCAAGGGCCCTACTGCGATGATTTCGCGAGGAAATGATATCGGGTTGTGACCTAGTTATGATTTATTAAAGGTACTGGATTTAGTTGATAGGATTCGAGGAATCCTAAATTTACGAAGGGTTTCTAGATACTGATTTGTGGAAGCTGGTTTCGGGCTGAGACACTATGCGAAATAACTATTTTGATTTGAGAAACAACCATTTTGAAAATGTGTTTCCACTTTTTTTAATATGACCATTCTCCGGGAATATGAGAGGGCCTCCGGTTGACAATATGTTTCCCTGGAGATAACGTTTGCCTCCGAGGTACAGAAAGGTCACGATGCGCCTGTTGTCGAGCAGTCGAGAGAGGTAGCAGCCGAGGAAGGCTCGACTCAGGAGTGAGGATGTTATATAAGATTGATCGTTGATATGTTCACGAAGATCTGAAGATTTTTGGCCGGTGATGTGTTAATGGTGACATGCTCATATCAAAGTGGTCCTTGAGCTTATGGGCATGCATTACTGTGATTGGATATTGTGACTGATGATGATGGGCTATGATCCCACACGATGGATATGAGAATGGGTCCCAAGGTTTTTGCATTATGATTTGTGTCTAGAGGTTTTAACATGTGTCGGTTTTATGATGAAAGTACTTGTTTTCGTATGTACTGTTTTGTTGGAAAGAAATGGTTTTAAACTGATATGCATGCATGCTTTATAAAACGGAGGGTGAAAACTATATTTTGAAAAATGGTTTTAATAAATGATTATTTTTGTCCACTCACACGTTTTGTTGTTTTTGGCACCCTCCTGGTTGATCGCAGATGCAGGCTATAGCAGAGACAGAGTCATCACATGACCGATGCACACTCTGGAAATCACTGCGCACTCTAGATAACCCCGAGCGAGTTACGGACTTATCCTTTGTCTAACACGCGGTGTCAGACGGGAGCAGGCACATCCCACAATAATCTAGGGGGATTGGGATGGGTCTTGTTAAATTGGTATCAAAGCACTAGGTTGCTTTTATGGTATTGCGCATGTTCCGGATGTGATGTCCCTGGGTTGTTATTATCCCGTCATTAACCTGGTCGTGAGGGTAAGAATAGGAAGATTAAGTGGGAATGAACCTATCCGTGGTTTTGTTTGGCATAGGATGTCGTGGTTGAGCAATGTTAGACCTTGATTAGGGCTGGATGGACCTAGAGTAAGGCCGAGTAGACCTGAGGAGGGCCGAGTTTCCTGTGGGCCTAGCCGCTGAAGGGCGCAGAGTTACTAGTAGACAGGATCCTCGAATAGTAGCTACTAGTTGAGTGGGTGCCAGTACAATGAGTTTTTCGAGTTATGACCAATGATTGGTCATGATGGATGGGCTACTAGGAACAGCGGAAAGTCGTGGACGACCCTAGTTGGAGATTGATTAGGCATGTTACTAGGAGCATGGTACTTGTGGATCGGATCTTGTAATTGACCGATTAGTGGATTTTACGCATTTGAGCGGATTGTACGGGCGGTAACCCTAGTGCTTGATCTCGATGCCCAGGTGAGTGACCTTGATAATGTTGGGTCGCTAGTATGAGCGTTTGGTATGGATATCAATGAGCTTCTTGGATTGGTCTACCCGAGATTCGGGGCAGACATTTCTATCGATGGACAGGGACAAGACTATCGAGAGTTGGGCAACGTTCGAGGAACGTTCTTACGATATTTTTGCCTAGTCATATAGAGATATGAGAAAGTGGAGTACCTCCCGAGATGAGTGGAGGGGTACAAGCTCCTGTTCATGTCAACAAATTTGATGTTGGCTTGTTATGAGCAGAGGTTTGTGAGCGACGCCCAGTATGAGCAGAGATTTTGGTCTGAATTGGTTCGCACTAGTGTGACACCCAGTGTGACGGCAACAACGATTGAGACACTAAGGATTCATCAGGGTTTGTCGAGTCTTGAGAGTAGAGATGACTGAGATAAGGTTAATGGAATTCGACACTGATCTGACGGTCCCGATTGCCACTGAGTGCGTCTAGTGGCTGTCTTGCCAGAGATCTTAGACGAGTGACAAATATATGAGATGCGATGAACGGGACAGAGCGGATCCCTAGTGGTCCAATGGGAGGCATGGGGTATGCCTGGATTGGTGATATGTACCCTGATTGGTTGTGTTCGGATTGCACGAGTGATGCGTGTAATAGTTGATCCCATAGTGTTGGGACATGCGAGTTATTACTTTGATCAATACTATATTGATGGTCGTTTGGTAAACCGAGACTGTTAGATTTGGACAAGATGTTTGGTTTTCTAAGACATATGAGACTCGTGGTGATGTTCCTGATGGATAGGTGGACTACCCATTATTTCTCTGTTGAGTATTTGAGGGACCGGTGGTATTTGGTAGTCCTGAGTTGTTATGATTGGTCTTCTGGTAGGACCAAAGGAGATCACGGAGGAAGAGTACTCAGCTTTTTACAAAAGGATACTCCTTTCGTGAGTTATGGCTTAGAGGCCAGGAGGATACAACAAGTAGGTTGTTAGGGACATGGGACACATGTTGTGATGTCCCCAGTTAGCTCAGTGAGCTTGAAGTGAGTATAGGGTTGTGTTTGAGCTTCCCGATGTGTTATCGGTGCATTATGTGGTTGCCACGTTCAGAGGATGTTTTCCTGGGTACGTAACCCAAGTCCCACCCATTTTTTCAGAAGATACCGACAGGGTTGAAATCAGTAAGGATTCAGTTATAGGACTCAGTGGAATTTGGGTTTCAAACCCAATATCATCTATTGGAATTCGATGGAACTTCGAGAGTTGGTTTTGACAAGATAGTTGGACAATGTGAATAGAAACCTGGAAGTGTTTCATGGAAATGTCACCCAGGTGGATGTTGGCTTGACTATGGACCAGATTCAACTTTAGTTAAGAAACAAAAGGTGCTTGGTATCACCTAGTGTTATGAGTGAGTATCAGATTTGGTGGACCCGTGTTAGTATTATGGGTCATGTTACGTTAGCAGAGAGAAAGCTAGCGTGGATCCACCGTGGGTCGAATGGATTGAGATGATCGTGTGGGCTATGGATCGAGACCGTTGAGGACCGAGTTGGTAGTAGACTCGAGAGTTGAGTTTGGGATTTTTGTTGACAGTTAGTCACACGTATGTGGATACGGTCACCGAAAATGAGCTGATTTGAGGAGGGATACGACCATGGGAAGAGCACTACAGTAGCAATCAACGGATATTGTGGGTTGGTTAGAAGTCCTTATCCAGAGACAGAGAAAACTTCCAGGTTTGGGTTCGAAAGGGTGTAAGAATGGAATGAGTGAGCAGAAGATTGGTTACTGCTCTAGTTTGACTATCTTGGACGATAGTGAGGGCTTTGGAAATGACAATGATGCATGGATACACGCGTTTAGAGAGTGTACTTATGATGCACGTAGAGATTTTGCATATGCAGCTAGGCAGGTGAGATTCCTTTAGATGATCTGTTTATCCGTGTTTTGGAGCTCTAAATGAGTATGTGTTGAGCACATCTTAGGTGTTGATCTGGTAACCATGAAAACTCAGAGAGGACGTTGAGTTAGAGTATACGATCTTTCCAAAGTGGAGATCAGACAGACAGGCTCTAGCATGGATCATGAATGGCTACTATGCCAGCAATGTCGTAGAAGGACTAGATCCGAGATCGATTTGATGTGTGGATATTGGTATGTGGTCAACGTGCACTACTCACACATTTGACAGTAGGATTGTAGAGTGTTGAGCAATCTAATCGATGTGGTACAATCATCAGATTGAGCCCTAGATGGACATGGTATGATAATCAGATTCGATCCGACATTGATTTTTTGATGAGATCATTGATGAGACGCCTAGTATTGTGCTTTAGAGGTGAGGGAATTCTAGAGGGTTCGATTATTGTGTGAGCTTGAAGCTCAGGGACATGGTTATGGGCAAGAGAAACCCTAGTGAAACTGAGTTGCGAACATCTCAGCTTGAGCAAGTATTCGATGGGGTCAATATGCACTCTGGTGAGTGAGATGACAGTAAGGACTTAAGATGAGTCAGGATCACAACGTTAGTCGTTGAGTAATGCGTGGTATCCCGATAAGACTCTAGAACGAGTCAAGATCAAAGTTGCGCAACGGAAGCGTAGCGGAGTAGTGAGTTACCTGCCAGACACGATAATGCGTCGTGAGGGTGGTTAAAGGTTAGAGACAGTCGTGAATGTGTTGGACAATGTGAATGTGTTGGGCATCGTGAGTGTGATACACAGTTAGAGTCCACCGAGTTAGAGACGACTTGTGGTGCTCCAGCTGAGCAGAGATTAGTTTGTCAATTTGGATGATGAGCAAGACTAAGAGTATGAATGGGATGTCAGTTTGGTAGAGGAGGATGGTAGCTTGGATGCTGACCGAGACAGGTAAGATCGACGAATGTCGATGTCTCATACGAGACTGGAGAATTGAGAAGTGGAGATTCCAGTGACTGTTTGGTCACTCGTTTGTCGGAAATGGTCATTAAGGATGAGTGATAGAGAATTTATCAACCAAGAAATTATGAATGATAAACTCTTAATGTAATACTTTGCAAGTGCACAAAATCGTATCAGGAGTATAGTAGGTTTGCAAAGGTCGATCCCTCGAGGACTTGTTCAACGTGAATCCACTTAGTTTAGAATTGGGTAACTTGATTAAGAAGCACAAAAACGTTGAGGGGTTTTCAGTGATGATGAGCACGAAATTAAATGATGAAAAACACAAAGTAAAGTTATGAAAACAAGATTGAATGTTGATTGATTGACTAAGATGAATTAGGACATGTTATCCACCTTTACCAATTATAGTTATCCTTATATTTCGTTTATTAGATTGATATGAATGTATCTGAATTAAATTCCCATGCAGGGGCCCGGCTAAGGTTCACCCCACACATTTATCTTCTCTTAGATTGCATGTTTAAGCGTGATGTACCCGCCCTTAAACAACTATTACCGATGATGCGTGATAATGCATGAAACTTAAAGAAGATTTAATGACACTACACTATCCCTAGAAAAGTGATGTGCATACTTAGGGAGTCATGAGTTTAGGTTACAAATAAGAGTCCCCCTTTAAACATGATGCTACAATTTGCAGGGTGAATACAAACACCGAGGTGATCCGTCAAACAATTACATCAACAATTATACACAAATAAGGTGATCAAACTTATAAGCATAAATTGAGTTCATGAAGTGGAGTAATCCAACAAATCCAGGTATACATAACAACCATAATCAACAGCTAGAAATCTAATTATGAACTAACATGGCTAGGGCTTCAAACAGCCCTAGTCTAAAAGGAAACTACTCATGAGAGAGTAAATTGGCACAAACACTTCTTCTCCCAAGCTTCACGTCTCAAAGATGATGCAAAAATCAAATCCAAACTTCAACACCAAGGAAATTGCGGCAAATAGTATAAAAGTTAAGTAGAAATTTCAACAGAGTTTTGGGACCTTAGGAGGTAAATTGGACCTCCAAAAACAATGAGAAAACAACTATTTATATCCCCCCTAACACCTGCCTTAGCATCTCCCTAAAAGAAAGGGAAAACAGCCCCAAAAACAAGGAGGAAATCCCTTGTAGTCGTGAAAAAAGGGAGGTAGCCGTATTTTTGTCGTCCTTTTTGAATAAGGAAGCCTTTTCCTTCCTTCTTTCCACTTATTTCCTTCATCTTTGACTAGGAGTTAAATTAATTCTATCTTAAATCAGGTTATAAAGCCCTAAAATAAAGGAAATGAATAAAATTGCAGCTAGGGAAGTTAATTAACCCTAGCCATGTACTCCAAGAAACTTCCTTTTCCTATTTTCTTGCCTCTTTAACTTCAAGATCTGATTAGGACATCTTAAAGCTTCCTTATCCAAGTAAGCACAAGTAAGCACCCTAAACACCCTCAGCCACAATTTTGAGAACTTTGGGGGCCTAGCCGCAATTTATTGGATCTTGGGGGATCTTGGAAATGCAAATGGAAAGTGATATGATCCTTTGTGAATCCTTGCTAGGTTCTTGAAGATCTAGCCTTGGAAACATCACATTTCATTGCAAAACACGATTTAAACCTCAACTAAGCAATCTGCACAAACTTCACAAAAGATATTATTTTTTCCTATTGTTTGAATGATTATAATCAAAAGATAAGTAAAAAGGATTAGAAATATCATTGAAATAATGCTCAATTGGTGACTTATCAAATGTAACGACCTATCCCGAAATTGTGGGATTAATTAAGATTAAATAGAGGATTAGCAAGGCTAATCGGGGATTAGTCGAGGATCGTCGAAAGTTCAAGGTGAAATTACGATTTGCCCCTAAACGAGGGCAAAAAGTTGACTTTTAACCTAGGAGGTCCAATGCACGAGGACCGAGGCTCATTACGTAGATCGAGTCGATACGAGTCCGTAGACAAGCGGCACGTCAAAATTGGACATTCGATGGGAAAATTACAGCTCACGGAAGTTCCGAGGAACTATTTACGGTGGCGCATTTTTCGGGAGAAGTTGCCTTTCGCCTTTTGTCTTATGTGGGGCCTAGATATTTGTTTAGGCCCAAGGAATGAGTGACAAGTGTCACTCATCTATTGCCCACCATCTCACATACATGCATACCCATTCCTTTCTCTCATTCGATCAACCAAAACCCGAAACCCATCAAACCACAACCCCAATCCTTCCTCCTCACCTATGCTAACTGAGAGAGACTAAGAGTGAGGTTGAGGGTGAGTCGGTGATGGTGAGTAGGATGGCTGAGTCGCCGTGGACGGCTGTGGAGTCCCTGGAAAAAGGTAGACCCGTACCCTCTGAAGTTTGAATTTTGGATTTTTGGCTTTGAACGTTTGGGGCTGAATCTAAGCATTGGGTTATTCTGGGATCTGTACGAGCATGGGAGGATGGTTTTGGACGGAGGTTGATGGTTGAGCAGCCCAGATAGAAGGCTGGAAAACTGGGCGACAGTTCTTCGAATTGGAGGTACATTCCTTGATCTATTTTCATGGTTTTGAGTAGCTGGATCGATAGGAAATGGAAAGACAAAGCTATAGGGATGAACGGTTTCGAAAATGGTGGTCGGAGGAAGGAGAACCGGTCTCGACAGTTCGCCGATTCAATTGAACCGAAAAACTAGATAACCGAGTCTAAACCGGGTTCGGTTGGAGGTTGACGAAGCTACTGTTCCTGGCGTGTGGGCTTCACGCGCAGTCGCTTACGACGGCGCGTGGGGGCGCATGGGGCAGAGTTGCGGGTTATGGTCAACACGTGTTTTCATCATCCTTTCGATGTAACGAACATTTTGGCACATGTTTTGAGTCGATCGGACACCGTTTCGGGGTAGTTTTGGGTGTTCGAAGGTTTAGGATTTATTTTAAATACGTTTAAAAATCCCAAAAAATTGGGAAATTTAATGTTAGGTTATTGGAAGTGATAGTGACCCTTGGGTATGATTTGGATAGGTCTGAAAGTTCCGGAGATGGTGATTTAGCTTGGGAAGGTTTATGGTGCCCGTATCGAGGCTCAACATGGACGGTCTGTAAGTGGACTTTGTTTTATGAATACGATGCATGCATAAATGTTTTATATGTGTTTATGAACATGTTTTGAGATGCCATGAGTGCATGTGATTTAAATATGAATTGTTGGGCATTTTCGGAGGAAAATTCATTACTTTATGTGATGTTTGGGCTTCGACCGAGTGTACTACGTGCTTGTGTTTTATGTGATTCAGAAGGTTTCATGGAGAGGCGTGAAACCAAAAAACTGATTTACGATTTTTGAGGATTTCACGGAGATGCGTAAAATCGAGATTTGGGCACGAGTCCTAGTTGAACTATGATTTGAAACTGTTTTGAAAATGAGAACTGGTTTTCAGCTTTGGAAATATCTTTCGGGCGTATGTCCCAGTTGATTTGAGGTTCTTAGAGTATAGTCAAATGTGAGATAAGTCGAGCTGTGACCCAGTTATGAGTTTTATGAAAGATATTTCGGGCATGAGAACCAGTTGTGGATTTGATAGGATTCAAGGAATCCCGGGATATGAAGTGTCACAGGACACTGGTTTTTAGGCTGTGACCCATTTGGTGATGTTCCATGTTTGAGGCTCTGTGTATGATGATAACATTCGGGTTCATCCCGAGTGTTACGACGCTCGCCTCTAGACTGTGATGTGTTCCTTTCTGAGAGCTCATGGTACACTGCTTGTTGTCAAGCAACCGCGAGAAGCAATGACCGAGGGAGGCTCGACTTAGGAGTTCTGATGAGATACTCTATGATCGATCGGTGATGTGTTCGCGATGATCTAAAGATAGTCGCGGCGAGTGATGTGTTCACGGTGACATGCTAGGATTGTGAGCGGTCTTGAGCTATATGTACATGTGCTAGGATGAGAATCGTGACTGATATTGGGATGAGTTCCCATGGGATGTGTTCCCACGTGTTCTACAGATTGGGCCGAGGTTCTGTTTTGTTTTCTGGTTTTGGACGGAGACCCTATATGATCTGGTTTGGGGCTGAGACCTTACTGGGGTACTAGCTTCAATTAAGAAGCATTTTTCAATGTGTTTTGATTTGGGAAGCAATACGTCTTGCTTCCGAGAAAGTATTTGAAATATCTATTTTATGATGCATGCATGCTTTTACGTGAAGGGTATTAATATCTTTTCGATATAAATGAGTTTTATAAACTGTTGTTTTATCCATTCACATCTTTTATGGTTTTAATACCTTTCAGGTTGGTAACAGATGCAGGCTGTAGCAGAGATCGAGACATTACTTGCCACCGTCGATCCTGGAGTATTCTAATGGACTCCGAGCGGGTGACGAGTTTATCCTTGGTTTGAAACACGGTGTCAGACGAGAAAAGGCACGTCCCACGATAATCCAAGGGGATTGGGACGGGTCCTGTCATCAAATACCCCAAACCTATCTTTTGCTAGTCCCTTAGCAAAACATAACACAAAAGACTCGATCTAATTAAGATAGGCATGTAAACCTCTAGGTTCACCTAGTAGGAGAAGTTTTGTCTACTGAGGGTTATAGCATCACGATACCCACAAACGTTTTACTTACACATAAGAAACAAGAATAGAAAACAAACTCATAAAAACTAAGGAAGATGCTAGAACCGTGAACTCAAGTGTCAAGTGTTTGTACCAACTTCTCAAATGAAAAAGCTAGAAAACAACGTCACCTAAACACCCTAGAAAGATTTCGCCTCGACTCTAATCCTCACTAGGCATCACTCAATACACTCAAGAACCCTAAGGAATTCACTCGACAAGCATATTTGATGAGTTTATGTAAAGACAATCAAGTTAATCACTTATGAATTTCAATGAAGAATAGCACTTTATAAGTTAATATGATCTTCATTCACGGGTTCTAATGGGGCTAGGTTCTTGGGTTAATAATGAAAGGTTAGAATTCAAAGAACCTAAACCGCATCAAGGCATGAGAAGTCATGGCTCAGACCTTGAGTCTAGATGAAACCGTGCTTAAACTCACAACAATGCTCTAATTGAGGTACTCTCACTTGACTCAACTCAAAGTTCGTTGCTTTCTTTTCTTTTCTTTTTCTTCTAATCGCAATTTTTTTTCTTTTTTTTTCTTTTGCAATCTTTTCTTTTATTTTCACTAATGAACTTGATACATTTTTGTTTATATGAGCTGCGCCAAGATCATGCAATAACTTCCTCAATTTACAACTAAACGAACAATCGTTTCCATTCTAGCTTACTTCAATCACATGAGTATAAGTAGCACAAAATATCAACATATTTCCTCCTCACCATGAATCTTATTTGATGCAACCTTGACACAAGCTTATATTATAGGGTTTAGCCATTATGAATGATTCAAAACTTGGTTAGGTCATATTGTAGGTGAAGAACAAAATGGCTAAGTGTTTGGCTTCAAAAGGGGCTTAGGGAGCATGCAATTAGGACTGGAAAAAGAAGGGCCTTTAGGAGCTAAAACACACATAGCCTATATCACATCTCATAAATGATCAACGTCAAATCAAGAGCATCCAATAGATACGGTTCTTTAAACATCAATGCAAATAGAAAGAGATCATGCAATTATGAACAAAGTGATGAGTGTTTAAGAGTAGAAACAAGTAGATCACTCAGAAAGAGAGGTAATTAAGCTCAAATATCTCACAATGGTAGTCTCCACTAATTTTCTAAGCATGCTCAAATTCAATTTCTTTGGTTGTTTGATCACTTGATTATGGTATCGTGAAGTGCAAGTGTGAGTTCAATGATCATGGCAATGATTCTTAGCAAGTACAAGCAATTCTCACATTCTATACATTTACATTAACTTGTTTAGGCATGAAAACTAGCATCCAAAAAAAAAACAGCAAAGAAAACAAAATAGAAAACAAAAAAAAAAAACAGAAAATATAAAACAGCAAGGAAATAAAAAAAGAAACTGAGTTGTGTACCCCTAAACTTAAGTCCAATACCCCCAAACCTAAATGAAACATTGCCCTCAATGTTTTGAGCATAAAAGGAAGATAAAGTCGTGAGTTAGAAGGTGAAAAACGTCCATAAGAAAAAGGGAAAAAACCAGGGCTATGTTGCCTCCTAGGAGCGCTTGATTTAACGTCTAGGCGAGACGAGGACATCAGCTCATGGAAGGGCAAGTGCAGAGGCGTCGGGGGCCTCAAGGGGGATGGGAGACGTCCCAAAGTAGGGCTTGAGTCTATGGCCAATCACGTTGAATGGTTCTCGCTTAACTGGATGTTGAATTTCAATTGCACCATGAGGGAAAACATTAGTGATAATGAATGGACCAGACCAACGAGAACGTAACTTACGAGGAAACAAATTGAGTCGGGAGTTGAAGAGCAGGACTTGTTGGACAACTTGAAGGACCTTACTTTGAATGTTCTTGTCATGAAAGGCCTTGGTCTTCTCCTTGTAAATTTGTGAGCTTTCATATGCCTCATTGCGAAGTTCATCAAGCTCATTCAGTTGCAACTTTCGGTGAATTCCAGCAGCGTCTAGGTCCATGTTCATGCGCTTAACCGCCCAAAAAGCCTTGTTTTTGGGCTCTACAAGTAGATGACAACCTTTACCAAAGACTAATTGAAAAGGGGACATAGCTAAAGGTGTCTTGAAAGTCGTTCTATAAGCCCATAGTGCATTGTTCAACCTTAAGGACCAATCCTTGCTGCCAGGATGAACTGTCTTTTCAAGGATCGCTTTGATCTCCCTATTGGACACTTCGGCTTGCCCACTTGTTTGAGGATGGTATGGGGTGGATACTCTGTGATTTACACTATACATCTTCATCAAAGCCTCAAAAGAACAATTACAAAAGTGGGAGCCTCCATCGCTTATGATGGCCCTTGGTGCACCAAACCTAGCTAGAATATGATTTTGAATGAAACTCACAACAAACTTAGCATCATTAGTTTTAGTGGAAAGTGCCTCAACCCATTTAGATACATAATCCACAGCAAGCAATATGTAAAGATTACCAAAAGAATTAGGGAAAGGCCAAATGAAATCAATGCCCCAAATATCAAAGATCTCAACAACTCAAATCGGGTTCAAAGGAATTTGATTCCTAGGACTTATGTTACCTTGCCTTTGGAATCTATCACATGTGAACACAAATTCATAGGCATCCTTGAAGAGTGTGGACAATTAGAAACCACTTTGAAGGACTTTATACGCTGTTTTCTTGGCCCCAAAGTGACCTCCACACTCAAAAAGAATGAAAAAAATTCAAGGATAGGACGTACCTTATAATTGGGAATGCATCGTCGAATAATTTGATCCGGGCAATGTTTCCATAGGTAGGGCTGTAACAACCCGTCTCGGAAGTCAAGATTAGATTAGTGGTTAGTGACGGATTAGTGAAATTAATCGGTGATTCGTTAGGTGATCTCGGACGGACGGTGTGAAATGACGGTTTTGCCTCTAGAATTGGCAAAATGTTGACTTTTAGTTCGGACGATCAAATGGACTTTGGCCGATGACCGTGACGTAGTTCGGGACATCACGACTCCGTAGACAGGTGGTAGTCCGATTCCGACATTCGAGGACGAAGTTATGATGTTCGGAAATTTGAGGGTAATTTGGTAATTTTGTTGAAAATGGGCAAACTGTTGAATTTTCATACGACATGGTTTTGTCACGCATTTCGAGGACCATTAGGTAGGTCTCGATTCCCTGAGTACAACGACAGGTAGCCCGCTACCATCGGACGTCGGTTGGTTAGGATTTTGGCCTAAAAATGCTAGGGGCAAAATGGTAATTTGGCATTTAGGGGCATTTTGGTAATTTGTTGCATTGGGATCTGTGCCCAATAACAATGGGACACTTGGCCGCTTTGGATGTTGTGTCCACCAGATTTTGGACACATGTCCCTCTCTAGATGGTTGTAGAACCTTGCACAGCCGCCTTTTTTTTGTTTTAAATCAGTTTCAATGTTTTAGCACGATATTGGGAGGAAACAAAAAACAAAGAGAACCCAACCCATACATTCCCTTCAAACCTCAATAATTGGTGATTACTTGTGAATCGAATGATAGAAGAGATGCTAGAGGAAGGTGAGACGATAAGGATGGTGGTGGTACGGTAGCCCACGACGGCGGGTTGAGGTAGCCCGTGAAATTCTGTTTTCCCATTGAAAATGCCAAGTTTTGTTCCTATGGGTTTTGGATCGATTCAGTTGTGGAATCGTGTTTTGGAGGTTCAAACACATCATTTGGGACCGAATTCGAGGCCTGAAAGGGGCGGTGGCCATGGAACCCGTGTAAGGTAATCTTGATTTTGAACATGGTGTCTTTGATTCTAGCTAGTTTTGATCGATTCCAATGGGTGGAACATAATTCTGGAGGTCTTGTGAGTTTCTTAGACTGGGTTTTGAGGACTGAGATGACGTGTGGTGACTAGTCTTTTCTTATCTTGGATATGAAATGGTTTTATGAAAAGGTTTTCATATGCATGCATTGGTTTCTCGTGGAGGGTATAAATGCAATTTCTTATGAATCGTCTTCTGATTGTATCCTTTATTTTTTGTCCACTCACAGTCTTTTCTATTTTCGATACCCTCCAGGTTTGATGCGGTGCAGGTTATTATGAGAGAGAGATGGAGACATCACACACACAATCCATAGTAAGTTATGCGCACTCTGGGACATCAGAAAGAGGTTTTGGTACTTTGGCCTGTTATCCCTTGTCTAGCTTACGTGTTACATGGAGGTTGGACAACGGTTTAGCCTTCCTATCACACGTAAGTTAGATGGGAGCATGACTTATCCTTTAATCCCAGGGGATTGAGGGTGGGTCGTGTCAAGTGCTCATCCCAAATGTAATACCTAGCTTGCTTAGCAAGCTTATTCTTTTGGTACCAGTTCAAAAACTAAGGGAATTTCTTGGTTACAATAAAGTTAATCGAATCAGTGTACCATGGATCGATTGTATCAATGCTGAAAAGTTGTTCGTCGGTGAATGTCTCGTGCAAGGGTAGGTGATCCTCTTCTTCATTCGAGCCATGGATGAGATGACTCATATGATAAGTAACTACATTCTCACTCCCCTTTCTTGTCCCGAATTTCCAAGTCAAACTCTTGAAGGAGAAGCATACATCACAACAATCTAGACTTTGCATCCTTTTTACTTAACAAGTATTTCAACGCTGTGTGATCCATGTAGACTATGACCTTTGTTTGAATCAAGTAACTCCGAAATTTTTTCAGGGCAAAGATGACAGCAAGAAGCTCCTTTCCAGTTGTAGAATAGTTTAATTAGGCATCATTAAGTGTTCGGTATGCATAGTATATGACATGAGGAAGTTTATCGTGTCGCTGTCCCAAAACAGCACTTACTGCGAAATACGAAGCATCACACATAAGTTCAAGTGAGCTTCTCCTTTAAAGTGTCAAAAGCCTCCCTACATTCCCTATCAAAGTGAAACACAGCATCCTTAGCAAGCAAAGCACATATAGATCGAGATACCTTGCTGGAATCCTTAATGAACCTCCTGTAAAATCCAGCGTGTCCCAAGAAAGATCTAACCTCTTTGACCGTGGTTGGGTATGGTAATCTCTTAAAAACATCCAACTTATCTTTGTCCACCTAATACCCTTGCTAGAAATCACGTGGCCCAAGACAATACCTTGTTGAACCATGAAGTGACACTTTTCCCAATTCAGCACTAGATTACTTTCTTCACAGCGTTCAAGTATCCGAGAAAGATTAATCAAACACAACTCAAATGAAAGCCCAAACTCAGAGAAATCATCCATAAATATCTCAATGATATCCTCAACCATATCTGAAAAGATACTCATCATACACCTTTGAAAAGTGGTCATCGTGTTGCATTGACCAAAGGGCATGCGCTGGTAAGCGAATGTTCCATAGGGGCAGGTGAATGTCGTTTTCTCTTGATCTTCCTGGGCAATTGGAATCTAATTATACCCAGAATATCCATCTAGGAAACAATAATGAGAATGCCCTGCCAATCGTTCCAATATTTGATCTATAAAATGCAAGGGAAAGTGATCCTTATGAGTGGTAGTGTTGAGCCTTCGGTAATCAATGCATACTCTCCAACCTGTGTGTATCCTTTGGGGTACAAGCTCATCCTTTTCATTCATAACTACTGTGATTCCACTCTTTTCAGGCACTACTTGCTCTGGACTTACCCATTTAGAATCACTTATTGGATAGATGATTCCCACATCCAAAAGTTTCAGCACCTCCTTTTTGACAACTTCCTTCATTAGCAGGTTCAGCCTTCTTTGTGCCTCTCGGGAGGGCTAATGTCCTTAATGTCAGCACCAGTCCACCCAATGGCCCTTTGATGAGTGCGAAGGATGTGGCAAAGCAAGTCTTCCTCGGATGGAGTAAGGTTCACGGCAATGATGATCGGGAGAGTTTTGTTGCTGCCTAGGTAAGCATACTTGAGATGTTCTAGAAGGGGTTTAAGCTCAAGGACAGAGGAAGAGATATGAGAGGGCAAGGTCTCTGTGGTGGTGAGGGGCAAGGCTTCATAGGGGGCCTTAGACAAGTGCATGAGAGGCATGGTGTTTGGGTCCATAGTGGTGTCTAGTTTAGGGAAGGTGAGGGTTTTTTCTAGGTCATCTATCATACATGATAGCTTAAGATTCTCATTAAGAAGCATATCCATAGTATTCAGCCTGAACTTGTAACTCCTTATGATAGTTTTTTCTAAGTTACAATAGGGGTCGTTGGATGACAGTCACATTGAGTGACGTTTACTTTCGATATGAGTTGTCAGGAATTGTCCTAAATCTCCTGGGATTAACGCGGGACGTGCCTACTCCCGTCTGACACGAAGTGTTAGATCAAGGATAATTCCAAATCCTCAACCCCACTGGGGCTTTAGAGAGTGCCAGGATCCGGAGGAGGAGTGTGATGTCTCGGTCTCTGCTACAGCCCACATCCGTGATCAACCTGAAGGGCAATAAAAGTCATTGAAAAGCAGTGAGTGGATGAAACTAATAATTTATAAAAAAAAAATTCACGAAAAGAAGTTTATGCCCTTCACTAAAAAGTTTGCATGCATTCGAAAACCATTTATCAAACCGTTTCTTAAATCATTCATTGGGGCCTTGGCCCAAAACCTTAAATCAAGTATATGGGAACTCAGCCCAAAACCAAATCATGTGGGGACTCAGCCCAAATTGATACATGTGGGTCTCAGCCCAAAACCATATCCAAAACATAGAACACGAGGTCTCAGCCCCAAACCAATTTTCGAGAAATCGCATATACATATACATATGCATATATAACCCATGGTTGGCATACCAAATGCCAACTCAGGGCACACAGCCCCTAGGGAACAAATCCCCGATATCTGTCACGATATATATATATATATATATAAGTATGCATACTACTCGGGGTCTCACTCCGAGTCTACTCCCAGGATCTACGATGTCTGGGAGGATCTGTCCAAATCCAGGATCTACGACGTCTGGAGGACTGTCTCCGGACCCAGTCTTAGACTATACCATAACTCCCACTCCTAGAATTTGCTCCCTATGGGGATTACTCATTCCGGGTAGTGGATTGTGAACCTCCAGCTCGATGTCTGAAGGAGGCCAATCAACTCATATAGGAGGGTATATCCAGTTTTAGATACTTTCTTTCAAATCTAAATTCAACTGGGTCTCATACCTGAATCTCAACAGGATTCCTCGAATCCGATTCAAATCCAATTTCACAGGGTCTCAAGCCCAAATTCTCATTTCAATGGGGTCTTACACCCGAATTCTCATTTCATAAACCACAATTGGGACTTAAGCATGATTTCACGATTCAACGGAGCCTCAAGCACGATTTCACGATCAACTGGGCCTCAAGCCCGATTTCACAACCAACTAGGCCTCAAGCCCGATACCATAATTCAACTAGGCTTCAAGCCTGATATTACAACCAACGGGGCCTCAAGCCCGAATTCGTAAACTAATGGGGCCTCAAGCTCGAATTCATAAACCAGCGGGGCCTCAAGCCTGAATTTGTAAACCAACGGGGCCCCCGGCCCGATCGTATAACTTAAATGGGCCTCTAGCCCGATTTCTTATTAAATTAAATGAACTCTAAGTCCAATGGTTTCCAATCAAATGGGTCTCATGCCTGATTCTATATTTTTAAATCCAAATCCTTTCCATCAAATCGCCACAAAAAACACAGCAGGTAATGGCACGACATAAAACTGTAAATCTCGAAATGCGTGTAAACACGTAAATACTAACTACCACAAACATATGCACTCAAGGCATTCTAAAACAAGTATTTAGACATATAAAACATTTATACATGCATCACAATTGAGAAAACAAGGTCTACTCACAGACCGTCCAAAGCCGCGCCTCGATACGCGCGCCATAAGCTTCTCCAGGGCCAATCACCATCATCGAGGCTCCCAAACCTGTCCAAATCATTTTATAGGGTTACTAACTACTTAATTAACCCCTCATAAAAGCCCCATAGTTTTTTCAAATTTTTAACTATTTTAAACCTTGATCCTAAACCTTCGGGCATCCCGAACTATATCCAGACAATGTCTGATCGACTCGAAACCAGTCCCAAAATGTTTGTTACATCGAATAAATGATTTCATATGTTGGACACTTCCCCAGAATCCTCCCCACGGACCGCCATACTCCGCTTGAACGCCCTGCGCGTGGGCTTCACACCCCGGCTACAGGATCACCTTCAACCTTCGGCCAGACCGGTCCGAACTGGTACACCTGAAAATCCGGTCCAATCGGACCAATGGAACCGGTTCAGTCCATTTCCTCCCTTATTTTTTGGTCCGATTTCATCCCTTCCAATCCCAATCTCTTTCTCTTTTCATTTCCTATCATCCTACATGATCAAAACCATGAAACCAATCCTAAAACTCATTGGTTCTTAAAACCATTTTGAACCCAAACTTCATATCCACGTTCGGGGAACTTCTAGGGGTCAAACCTTCATCTGAAGGATCCCATTTAGTCCCTAAGGTCCCTAAAACCTAGTTTGAACTTTCGATTAGGGTTAACTTGGCCTGAAAGTGATTTCGGTAGGCAGCCACCGAAAATCTCCCAACGGCCGTTCCGGGCCGCTCAGCCGTTCCCCACCATCCAAAACCATCCCCTAAACATCCTACCAGCCCCCTGAACACAACCTAAACCACAGCTAACCTCCCTAATGTCCAAATCACCAATTTGAAATTTCAAAATGAAAAGAGGTACGGGTTTTCACCTATTTCCCGCGCTTCCTCCGTCGTCCATGGTGGCTGGCCATCCTGCCACTATCAACACATCCTCCCACTCATCCTCAACCTCTTTCTTGGCCTCACACAGATTCAAATGGGGGAAGGGTTTGGTTTTGTGTTCATCGGGGTGTTTGGTCGATCGAATGAGGAAAATGATACAGATGCATGCATCTGTGTAAGGGAAGCAATGGATGGGTTACAATTGTCACTCATCCATTGGGCCTAGGGAAATATCTGGGCCTCGTCGATTCGCACTATCACCGGAGCTTCCAAAGTTCCAACTCAACTCTCACCAACCGCGTTCCGATCGTTAACTCTCGAGAGTCCCCACGTCGGCTCTATAGAAATACATAAACCGTGTGTTTATTACAACAACCAATATGGAATTTTATAGAGGTTTGTTTATGGGATAAGACAGAGCAGTTCTTATCTCCTTAAACTGCTTCTAACTGTAGTAGGACAGATGTCCTAAATACATGTAACTGTAGGTAACTGTCTCTAAATAGGACAAGTGTCCTATACCTAGTACTTAACTGATGTCTAGCTTCTACTACGGACTTAGGTACACGGGTTTAACCTTGGAACTAATATACAGTGTGTGCTAGTGTGATATATACATAGTCTAACAGCCCCCCACAAACTAGGCACCCGAAGGGTGACAAGTTTGGTTGTAAAGTTGTTGTGGCGGGCAGTGAACAATTCCTTTGTGAACAGATCTGCAAGTTGCTGCTGGGAGGGGGACGAGCTGAACATGATGAGTACCAGAAAGCACTCTTTCTCACAGAAAATTATAGTCTAGGGTTATATGCTTTGTTCTAGCATGAAAAACTGGGTTCTAAGACATGTAGTAGGTGCTCAGACTGTCACAGTGCATCTGTATTGGCAGGGGAGGAGTAAACGTGAGGTTAATCCGTGATTAGTTAGGCGAAATCGGACGAACGATGCAAAATGACCGTTTTGCCCCTGGTCGTGGGCAAAAGGTTGACTTTTCGTTCAGGCGATCAAATGGATTTTGGCCAGTGATTGTCACATATTTTGGGACGTCACGAGTTCATAGACAGGTGACACGTTCGATTCCGACATTCGAGGAAGAAGTTATGATGTTCGAAAGTTCAAAGATACTTAGGTAATTTGGTTAAAAGAGGTAAATAGTTGACTTTTGACTTGGGAGGTCCGATGGCCGTGGGTCGAGGACCTTACTTAGATCAAGACGATACGAATCCATAGACAGGCGGCACCCCGAAATCGGACTTCGAACGGGACTTAGGTAGGGTGTATGGTTCGAAAAGGTGAGTTGGCGAGTAGTTTGACTTTGACGACTTTTTAGAGTAGAGACCGTCGGTCGGTCTAGTCATGTCAGCTTTAGTGATGGGACTGCACTCTGCAAGCAAGGTTGTACTTATCGGTTAGACCTAGTTGGTTGTCATGCTACTGTAGTTGTGATGGATTGTTGGTACAGCTAAGGTCATGGACGACCTGGTAGACGACATTGGTTGAGTCGAGTTACGACTAGTTAGAGTTTGGTTGGACAGGTTACCAGGGTTGGTACTTGTCGATGGAATCCTGGAGTGGGGATACGGAGTAGTTAGTACAGGCAGTTGATTCTGTTGGATGTAGAGTCTCGATGGCGATGTCTGGTGGTTAGGTTTGCACGAGTCTGTGGCAGGCACAACTACCGAGAGTGGTTGTAGTTATGGTTGTTGGGAATCGGGGACATTCGGTGAACGTTTTCCTTTTCTCATATGAGATGTCAGGGTGACGGTGCCCAGATTTACTGGGTACGACGGAGAAAGAGTTTCTCCAATTCGAGCAGAAGTACGGGGTCGTCGTTCTGCATGAGCGGAGATCCAGGGTTGTCAGTTTTGCACACGGTGTATTGATACTAGTGTCGATGCTTGTGTACTGATACTAGTGCTGATACTAGTGTTGAAGTTAGTATGTTGGTATTGGTGCTATTGTTAGTGCTGATGCTGAGGTTGGTGCTAGTGTTGGGGATCGGGCTGATACTAGTGCAGATGCTTGTGTGCTGATACTGGTGGTGGTGCTGGTGTAGGTGATTGTGATGATGATGAGTCACGAGTCAGGATGTGACTAAATCGAGATGGGTATATGTTCGGTATATTTGGTCCTAGAGCGGATCATGGATAGTGATGAACTGGATAAAATCTAGCAGTAGTTGAGACGTGAGGACCGAGTAGTAATGGTCCACATCCTTTTGGATGTACATAAATGGTGTAAACCGATAGGCGAACTTGATAGTGAGTTAGACTAGTTACAGACACGTGGTTGATGTCCGAGTGTGTTGGTTCCGACATGGTTGGAACTTCGGAATCGAGAGAGGTTGTGATTGAGGTGACTAGTTGAGTGCTTGTTTCCGCATTGGTAATAAGTATTTCGAAGTCATTAGGGTGACTTCTCAGGTTCTACCATGGTAGATATGGGTTGTTGTCACCAGTACCTAGGTCATGTATTGGTTGGTGGACCTGGGATTTGTCTTGGGTCATCAGGAGGAGTTGAGTATATCGAAGTTAGGTGAATGAGAATTCTCATTTTCTGCTTGGTGGCAGACGATGTTGGATAACATGGCGGGGTGAGTGCATCGAGTTTTGTTTTCATTCACGTAGGATGAGTTTTGATGTCATCGTCTTGGATCATTCTTGATTTTCCTAGGTGGAATGATGAGGATCGATACGAGGTAATTGGAGAGAACCCACATTCTCGGCATGTCTCGTCATTGACAAATCTATTTAGATGTGGGAATTGGTTGAAGAGTAGTGTGACTGATGAAGGATTCATGAGGGTGTAAGACCCTATGATCGAATTCCAGGTGGATTGTTAGCTGAGTGAGCAGGTGTGGATCTTTGGTGGATCAGGATTTTGATATTGAGGACTTTGGATGTCGTGACGATCAAAGATCGTGACGTCTATGGTCGGAGGACGTAGTGATGGATCTGGATCGTGATCTTGATGATCCAGATAGGTGGAGAGTTTATCACTCTTACTTGGATGTTTGAGTTGAGGATGATGGGACTGAACTTCTTTTCGAGGTTGATTCCTGTATGGCGTTTTACACAAGCGAGTAGGTATTCGACGAAGTCGGATTTGGTTAGCCTTAGATGTACGTATGTTGGGATTGGCTTCCCTGTGAAGTCAATCCAATGCACGGTAGTAATCGTTTGAGTTGGTAATCGTGCAAGCAGGTAATCGATAGGTTTGGAGTTGGTGCATCTCGGTAGACGTGAGTGAGATTGGATACCAGTTGGCATGAGTGTGTACGCCCACCAAGGCGTGAGTCGGATTGGTATGTATTGGATTATGTGATTAGAAGTAAACGTTGTGATACTGGTCGGGTGACCGAGGGACTCGAAATGGACGATAGGTTGGAGTTTTGATCTTTCTAATACTGGATTGGACAGATGGACTCCCGAATTGAAACGTGATTGGCTACGACCTAGGTTGTCGTCGTCGTCATTGTTGTTTTAGGCTGGTCGGTGAGAGATGTATGTACCTTGTACGTTGTTCGAGGTACGATACTGGGCAGACTTGTGGTGTCTGGTGACTGTGTATAGGATATACCAGGGGTACGTTGGTGAACGTACTGGTAGTTGGCTTAGTTCTGATACCATTGGATTAGTCGAGGACGTGAACTGGACATTGGATACTGTGCACTGGGTCATGGTATTTCTGATGGGTCCAGTTACACACAGGTCGAGTATGGTGTTGGTGATTGTTGATTCAGGATGAGTGTGTTGGTGGTATTGTAACCATGGGTGAGTAAAATGTTAGTTTTCGACTAGCGACTGTCAAGTGGTGACAGTTTTTCGGATGTTTCAGCATGGATCGATTAGTGAGAATTGGTGACTCCCAGTGGGAGCAGACATTAGGATAGGTTGGTGATTGAGAAAGGAACTGCTGAGCTGCTTGTGTCAACAAAATAGTAGAATTGACGAGTGGTATCAATTCGAAACGTGAGTGTTGGTGGAACATCTGGTTGCAGACAAGTACTAATCTGGTTAGTTGGTGTACGAGTGTACTTTTGTTGTGTGGTCGATTTGCTTTCCACGTGGTGGATGTGGAATCAGGATAGACGGAATTTCGAGAACGAAATTAATTAAGGAGGGAAAGTTGTAATGACCCATCCCGAATTTCGAGATTAGATTAGTGACTAATCATGATTAGTGAGGTTAATCTG
Source organism: Prinsepia uniflora (assembly GCA_032719365.1). Taxonomy (NCBI): domain Eukaryota; kingdom Viridiplantae; phylum Streptophyta; class Magnoliopsida; order Rosales; family Rosaceae; genus Prinsepia; species Prinsepia uniflora. The sequence continues at coordinate 25,902,432 of CM064871.1, read as the reverse complement.
TGATTAGTTGGGCGAAATCGGACGAACGATGCAAAATGATCAGTTTGCCCATAGTCGTGGGCAAAACGTTGACTTTTCGTTCAGGCAGTCAAATGGACTTTGGCCAATGACTGTGACATAGTTCGAGACGTCACGAGTTCATAGATAGGTGACACATTCGATTCTGATATTCGAGGAAGAAGTTATGACGTTCGGAAGTTCAAAGGTACTTTGGTAATTTGGTTAAAAGAGGCAAATACTTGACTTTTGACTTGGGAGGTCCGATGGCCGAGGGCCGAGGACCGTTACGTAGATCAAGACGATACAAATCCATAGACAGGTGGCACGCCGAAATCGGACTTCGAATGGGAAAGTTATAGGTCATTAAGGTTCGATTTCACTATGCACACATTACGAGGTGAAGACACTTGGCATGAGCTGATTGGTTGACTTTTAGTGTGGGACCCTTAGATGAGTGACAAGTGTCACTCATCCAATTGGTCATTTACCCCAAAAAGTGGATCTCACATTGATTGGTGAGATTTGATTAAAATAATAATATTTTAATTATTTTATAATTTCCCCTTAACTCATCTTTTAATCCTGGCCCTTCATCTGATCTAAACCCTCAATCATCACTGTCCATCTCATCTCTCTCTTTTCTGATCATCATCACCATCATCTATTTAATCTCTCCTTTTTCCCCCGTGCATCAAACTCCATCTTCTTCATTTTCACCATAAGCAACCCGAACACCTCCTCCATGAACACCTCCAAACCTCCTCATTAGTGTCTGAGTTGTGAGTGAAAAATGAAGAGTGGAATGAGACGATGAGAGTGTCACTGACAGCATGGTCCGCCGTCGACGGTGGCCGGAGAACCCGAGAAGGTAAGTTTTGGTTTTAAGATTCAAAACTTGGTTTTTGTTGGTTGTTGATCGAACCTAACGTTTGGGTTATGTTTCTGGGGGTCTGGTGAGGCAAATGAGTTTATTTTCGAGGACTTGGATGGCTGGAATGGACGGTTAATGGCGGAGGAACCCACCACCGCCATGGTTGATCTTGGAGGTATGGTTTTTCTTGGTTTCATTGTACTTTGATTGGCTAAACAGATAGGAAATGAGTAGGGGAAACTTTAGGAATTGAAAGGAAGGAAAATGGACCTAAAATGGACAAGTGTGGACCTTGGACCGGTCCGGTCCGGTTTGAACCAGCGAACCCGGTCGGCGAGAGGTTGCTGGTGACACTATAGCATCGTGCATGGGCTTCACGCGGAGCCGCTTGCGGTGGCGCTTTGGGGTGCGTGGTGGGTCCGATGGGGAAACTTCCAACATATGAAACACTCTATTTGATGTAACGAACATTTTGGGACTGGTTTCGTGCGATCGGACACCGTCTCGATAATGTTCGAGACATCAGAAGGTTTAGGTTCGAGATTTAAAATAGTTAAAAATTCGGGAAAATTACGGGACTTCAATGAGAGGTTAATAAGGTAGTTAGTAACCCTCTAGATTGATTTGGACAGGTTTGGGAGTCCCGGTGACGACGATTAGCTCAGTGAGGCTTACAGCACGTAAACCGAGGCGGTAGCTTATGACGGTCTGTGAGTGGACCTTGATTTCTAAACTGTGATGCATGCATAAATGTTTTATATGGTTTATGATTATGATTCTATGATATTGAATCGGTTGAATGTGAATTATATGGCTTCACGCATTTCGAGGCGATTTACGTGTTTTCGGTTTTACTCTGATTTTCCATACTTATGGTTTTGGAAATGGTTTTGGATTTGAAAAGGTAAACTCGGGTTCGAGACTCATGTGTTTTGGAAACTCTCGGACTCGAAGTCCATTTAGTTACGTTCTCGGGCCAGAGACCCAATTGGTTCTTGAATCGATTTCAGATTTAGAAATATGGACCGGGCACGAGACCCATTTGATTTACGAACTCCTGGACTTGAGGTCCATTTGATTTAACAAGGCATCGGGCTGAAGGCCCAGTTGGTTTACGTATCGAGATCGAGGCCTAGTTGGTTTACGAATCGGGCTCGGAGCCCGGTTGACTTACGTATCGGGCACAGGGCCCATTTAGTTTACGATATCGGGCACAAGGCCCATTTAGTTTACGAAATCGGGCACAAGGCCCTGTTGGTTTACGATTTGGGCCAGAGGTCCTATTTGTATGTGGATTCGGACTTAGGGCCCAGTTACGTTTTACCATTGTGGTTTCGGGTCAGGGACCCACAAATAGATTTACGGTTCATGACAGTTTATGGGGACCGGTATGAACCCTTGAAAGGATTTTATGGTTCATGATGGTTTATGGGAACCGGCATGAACCCTTGAAAGGTTTTTATGATTCATGACGGCTTATGGGGGCCGGGCATGAATCCTTGAAAGGTTTAAAGAATGATTTCAAAAGGTTTTTCGTATGCCATCCGTTATATATGTATTGTCTCCTCCGGGGAGGGTCGTTGGCCTGGGTGGACCCCGGAGTAGTCACGGAGCATTGACTGAGTGGAGTCGCCCCCCAGTTGGGTTCCTTACTCTCAGAAAGGCTATTGTTTATAACCTCCATGGAAGGTAATTGATCTACGGACATTGACCTGGGTGGACACTGGAGAGACTTGGGTTTGAGATCCTGGATAGTACGCGCGTAGCTCTAGATTACCGTGACAGGATTGGTGATATGAAATATATTGGATAAACATGATTTCAATTGGTTTGGGAAATTGTGTTTTATGATGATAAATGGATTTGGGCTGAGATCCCACATATGTTTACTATGTTATGGTTTTTGTAAATGGTTTTGGGCAGGAGCCCGTATGATTATGGTTGTTTAAACATATGTGATTGGATAAATGGTTTTACTATGCATGCATGCTTTTTAGTGAAGGGCATAAAGGTCTTTTATGAAATGTATTTTACGAAACTTATTACTTTTTGTCCACTCACAGTCTTTCTGTTTTCAATGCCCTTCAGATTGAATACGGTGCGGACTGTAGCAAAGACCAAGACATCACATACCTCCTCCGGATCCTAGGGTACTCTGGAAGCTGGAAGGCTAAAGGTTCAAATTTTCCCTTGTCTGACACTCCGTGTCAGACGGGATCAGGAGCGTTCCTCGTTAATCCCAGGGGGATTGGGGAGGGGTCCTGACACAAATGCTAAATGCACAAGTGTAAGCGAGGGCTTTGTACTCTGCTTCTGAAATGAACCTGGACACTGTGTCAGGACAGCCTGCCTAATCAGTATCTGAGTAAGCCTGGAATCTGAAGGGGAAGGGCGATTTGTGAATGGTGATGCCAAGGCCAATGGTGCCTTTTAGATAGCGGATGATTAGCTTTGCAGCAATAAGATGGAGATCCGTAGGATGGCTCATGAATTGAGCAGCATGCTGGACTGCAAAGGAAATGTCTAGTCGGGTTAAGGTTAAGTAGATAAGGGCACCTACTAGTTGACGGTAGAGGGAAGCATCAGGCATGGGAGTTCCTGTGTGGGCTGAGATTTGCTGTTTGGAGACCACGGGGGTGGAAGCAGGTTTGCAGTCTAGGAGACCACTACGGGTTAGGATGTCTATGGTGTATTTGTTTTAGGTTAGATGAAGGACATTGGCTGTGGGAGTGGCTTCAACACCTAGGAAATAGTGAAGTTATCCCAAATCTTTGATTGCAAATTCACGGGCCAAGCTGGTTTGGAAAGTCTATAGGGCAGATGTAGAGCTACCTGTGAGGATGATATCATCAACGTAGAGGAGGAGGAATAGGATAGTTGCTGAGTTCTTAAAAATAAACAGTGAGGGATCTGCCCTACTTTGAGTGAAGCCATGTTGGAACAAGAAGGTGCTTAATCGTTCAAACCAGGCCTTGGGGGCCTGTTTGAGGCCGTACAGAGCCTTGTGGAGTCTACACACATGATTGGGATGTTGTGGATCAGTAAAACCAGGAGGTTGTTGCATATACACCTCCTCTGTGAGAGTGCCATGCAAGAATGCATTGGTGACGTCCATTTGACGAATGGACCAGCCAAGGGAGACAACGATAGTTAGGACGACTCGGATAGTAGCTGGTTTGAAAACAGAACTAAAGGTCTCTTGGTAATCAAGACCTTCAGTTTGGTGAAACCCTTGGCAACTAGACGGGCTTTGTGCCTTTCTATGGTGCCATCTGCATGTCTTTTGGCTTTAAAGACCCATTTGCAGCCAATAGCATTGACATGAGAGGGTAAAGGAATAAGGGACCATGTATTTTGGTTGATGAGGGCAGAGTACTCAGTATACATAGCTCGGATCCAGTGGGGATATTTGGAGGCTTGTTTGTAAGTGGATGGTTCAGGAGATTGGGTAGCTAGTGTGGCATAAACTTGAGGAAGGGGGTATTTGGAAAAGAAGAGAAGATTACGGGATTTGGAGTGACATGATTTGCTTCTAGTGTTCATAGGGTGAATGTTGCGATTTGGAGGTGGTGGAGGTGAATCAGAGGAGCTGGAAGTTTCTAGTGAGGTTGGAGGACTGTTTTGTGAATGAACAGAGGCAAGAAGAGATGGGTAAGACATTGTTGGGGCAATGTGGTGGTGGGAAGTAGTGTTGGAAGGTGGTGTTGTGATAGAAGGAGACTGGAGTTCACTGGGAGAATTAGGTTCAGTATAGGTAGCGAGTGGGACAAAGGTAAGGTCTGGGGTGTGCGTAGTATCTGAGGGATATGGAAACTAGTCCTCATTAAAGAGGACATGGTGACTGATATAAACACGTTCAGTGGGGACGTGAAGGCAGCAATAGCCTGAGTGCTGAGCACTGTAGCTGAGAAAGAGACAATGAAGGGATCTGGACTCTAATTTGTGTTTTTCGTAATCTTCAAGGTAGGGAAAACAGGAACATCTGAAGGTGCGTAGAAGGGAATAGGGTGGGGATTTGTGATGGAGTAGGAAGTATGGAGAGGACCATTTGAGAACTGATGTGGGGAGGAGATTTACGAGAAAAACGATTGTGGTAATGGCATCAGCCCAATAACAGAAGGGGGCAGGAAAATCTACTTAGAATAGTGATGTTTCCTCTCAGCCAACTCATTTTGTTGTGGGGTGAGAGGGCAGGAAAATCACTAGTGAATACCATGGGTGGAACAGAAGTTTTGGAAGGCTTTGTTAGCAAATTCTTTGCCACCATCGCTGTGAAACGACTTGATGGTGGTAGAGGATTGGGTGATGATATATCTGGAAAATCTTGAAAAATGATCAAATACTTCATATTTGAGTCTCATAGGGTAGACCCATGTGCATCTAGTGTAGTCATCAGTAAAAAGCACGTAATAACGAAAACCAGAAACAGATGGCACAGGGGACATCCAAACATCTGAATGAATTAAGTCAAAAGGGTGTTGGGAAGTATGGATTACATTAGTGAAAGATTGACGAGTACATTTGCTTAAAGCACACTGATTATAGAAGGGTATAGAATTAAAAACATTAGGATGACTAATGTGTTGCTGATTTGCTCATGTGCGTAAGACTTTGGTAGATGGATGTCGTAGCCGCCGGTGCCAAAGACCTGGAGTGGTGGTGAGGAGTGCCTGGGGTGGGGGATTAGGCTTGATGGGATACAATCCATCTCTACAGGGGCCCTGAAACAGAATGGTGTTGGTAAGTAGATCTCGAATGACAAAGTGTGTTGGAAATAAAGTAATGCTGACATGTTGATCTTTTGTGTACTGTGCAATATACAAGAGATTTTTGCGAATGGATGGGACAAGGAGGACATTAGAAAGATTTAAAACTGAGGAACCAGAGGAGAATTGGATATTACCCGTGTGTGCTATAGGCAGTGTGGTGCCATTTCCCACCATAACTCGATCTTGAGTGGGAGGATTTGGGCGAGGGGCAGCAAGCGACATGATGACATGGTTGGTGGCACCACTGTCAGGATACCAATTGGGGTCATTGGTGGCTGTGAGGTGAAGTCCTATGAAGGCTTGGGAAAGATCATGATCTGCTGGCTGTTGAAGTTGGGGACAGGTGGCTACAACATGGCCAAACTTGTTGCAGGACCAGCATTGTGGACCTTATGGCCTGGCTGGATAAGTGGGAGGAGAACTGAGGACTCTGGGTGAGTTGTTGGATGGTGCAAAGCGGCCAGAACCACAGCGGGAGAAAGGCCAGGAGCCACGACTAGACCTGGAGCCACGTTGGTAATTAGAGCGACCTCTATGGACATAGAATGTCTGAGGGGCAAGGAAAGGTGTAGGGTTGGGGCAGTGGGCATATAGGGCAATGGGTGGAGGGTTTGATACATAGGAAAGATTTGTGACCTGTTGGGCCTCGAAAGAGAGGAAGCGAGCCCGCAGATCATTGAAGGGTGGGAGAGGAGGGAAATTTAGCATGGCGGTGATGAGCATCATGTATTCTGGTCCTAAACCACGAAGAACAACAGTGACTAGGTCATTGAGAGAGAAGGGTTCATTAATGGCTACAAGGGAGTCGGCCAGAGTTTTCGCGTGAGAGATATATTCAGAGATGGTCCGAGTGCCTTTTGTGAGAGACATCAACTGGAAACGCAGATTAGTTGCATTAGCAAGAGATTGCTATGAAAATATTTGGCGAAGGCACTCCCAGATATCACGGGATGTTTGAAGGCCAGCGACCTGAGATAGAATAGGCTCAGTTAGGGTGGCTCGCAGCATGCTGATCAGGGTCTGATCAATTTGGTACCATTGTTGGAAGGCAGGGTTCGGGAGAGGGGCAGCAGGGAATGTGAGAGCCGAATCAGAAGTGGCAGATGTAGGAGAGGATGTTGCACTTGGTGTTGGGAGAGTGGAGGGAGGGGAACGATGAGTGCCATCTATGAAGCACCAGTAGTTGTGGCCAATGAGGAAGGGTTTAATCTGGCTTTCCAAAAGGAGGTAATTGGATTCATTGAGTTTGACAGAGACTAGAGTGGAGCCGTGAGTAGGGGAGATTGAAGGAGTGGAGCAGGAATCGGTGGCCATTAGAATTAGGGACGAACAGAAGAGGTTAATATTGTGAAGAACAGAGGGATCGGTTGTGGTTATCAGACTGAGGGCTCTGATACCACGTAGAAATGCAGAAACCTTGTGCTTATTACAACAGCCAATATGGCATTTTATAGAGGTCTGTTTAAGGGATAAGACATAGCAGTTCTTATCTTCTTAAACTGCTTCTAACTGCAGTAGGACAGATGTCCTATATAAATGTAACTGTAGGTAACTGTCTCTATATAGGATATGTGTCCTATACCTAGTACTTAACTGATGTCTAGCTTCCACTAGGGACTTAGGTACACGGGTTTAACCTAGGAACTAATGTACAGTGTGTGCTAGGTTGATATATACATAGTCTAACAGGCTCGTAAGTCTCCCTCGAGACGTCGACACTCGACGATCTCGCTTGTCACTCACTCTTGACAGGTCAGAAATACCAAGCTGACCTCACGTCGGCTTTTCAGCCTGACGACCTTTCTCATACGATAACAGGAGTTGATATCCTATTCAGCATCCGATCCGATAATTACCCTCATTGCTCCAACTAAGCGATATCTCATCCCCTGTCACTAAACGGTTTGCAACCGTAATCCACTGTTTAGAGGAACACCATTCTCTTTTAACACTCCTTAAGTCCACGACCACGATCGTGACTAGCTGGTAACGCTCAGCTCCACTGGGCTTTCGCTGCGCCACTCTGATCTCGACTCGCTCTCGAGTCCCCATGTCGTATCATGTATTCTGTCGAAATACATTCGACATCTCACCCATGTCGATTGTATCTGGACCCCAATCAAATACTTGTCTCAGCAGGAATCATCACACACAGTCACTAGGGTTTCTCTGGCCCACACGGCTCTGAGCTCTCGGCTCACCAAATCTCCAACCCCTCTCTGTCAACTCTGCTTGAGCACATAGCATTCGACGTCCAGTCAACTCATCACTATGACGGAATACATCCAAACATAATCCTCGTCGAATCATCATTATCGGATCTAATCCAACCACCATCTCATGTCCATCTAGGACTTTATTCCTTCGACAAAACATTCACACTCTCAGGGAACTCTCAACCCGACATACCGATTGACCGTGGTCAATCCCATTGTCCAACGTGCACAACACACCGGTGCACTCCCATCATATCCATCATCAAGGTACTACTCGGCCTGTTCAATGACTGCACTCAGGCAACGTCCAATCACATACCAATCCTCACTATCCTCATATCCAACGCGAGGCATCATCTATTCATCTCTTCCTGATCGATGTCTACCTATCATCCTTTGTCTCATACTTATCCGCACACTTAACCTCCATCATCTCGATCATCGTGATCGTCAACTCACTACTCGATCTGACTCACCTCGGTCCACAGCGGTTCCACTACCTCAGACACTCACTCATCACATCCAGTGACGCTAAATACCTTCTGCTTTCCAAGTCATTCAAATTTGACTCACAGTCTAGGTGTCTTGTTCTTACACCTTTCTTAGACCCTCTATCTGTCATCTCCTTCCTTATCGACCCACATGAGGAAAACCGATGATGATGACATCAAAGTTCATCCTATGTCATCCTGCAGCACCAAGCACTATCTGCTAAAGAGCAGAAAACGAGAAGTCTCCTTCTCCGACTAAGAGTATTCTCTGATAATTACTGTAATGCTTAGTCCTTCACTTCCCAACTAAACACTTCCATTGATTCTCTTCGGCTTCTTCCATCACCATTCACTTCGGCATACTGGTTCGCATGTCCCAACCCTTATAGGATCAAATTCCAGCACCGAACACTCGTGTCGTTCATCCACAATGAACTAGGGTACCTATCACTCATCCAGGTATACGGTATACGCACCGCGCCACTCAGGATCATCTCTGTCCCGCTCAGTGCCCATCGAACTCACATGTTTACCACTCTAGGGCACGTCTACCAACTCGGTCACAAACTAATCCTTCGACTCACTTGGACATCACCCACGTGTTCATAAACAATCCAACCTATCTGTTTACGACTGTATATGCACATCCAAAAGGATGTCAATTCATCCTAACATGATGTACCGCTCAACCGAAGAGTCACAACAGGCTTCTGCTGTGATCTGTAGTCAGATCTCTGCACATCACGATATCTGACCAACCGGTTACTGATCCCCACGACAGCACTCACATCGTCCTTTTATCCAAGTTGTCTAGTCACCACTCAGTCATCTCAATCACTATTGGGACAAAGTTCCCACCCAGTTCGACCACTGTTGGGTTCCACCCAGTCCAACTCCATCGTATCTGTCATCTCGACATCAATCCCAAGAATTCACACTAGCCGATGAATCCTCCTCATCGTGTAGTGGTAGAAACTAACCATGAGTACATCACGAATGAGATACCCTCGGCTCGTGGATCATCGTCTCTTCTCGTTATCGTCATTGCATCACCGCCACGCGGGGTATGAATCAACCTATCTGGAATCCCTGCTCAGGTTGGAGAACATCTGCCTCCCTCGTACCCCACAACTCTGAGTACGACCATTCTGACCAATCATACTGGAAAATGAACGTTCCCGGAACATCCCCCAATTCTCAACAACTAGCAACAAATCCAACCTCGATGGTGGTGCCTGCCACAATCTCGTGCAGACACAACCCACTTACATCACCGCCGGCGCCAACCGCTCAACATACAACATCTACCGATCAGTCGACCTCAGAACCCGATCAACAAGTACTACTCTCCTGGTCACTCGTCTGATCACTCACCAACTAGGGCTATTACGAACTCGACTGCTCCCTACATCACGTCCATCTCGAGTGATTCCTCGCGCTCGACTCTGAAGAGTCATCGTACTCCGATACTGGTGCCCAAACAACCAGCACCCCAATTTGAGGATCTCGTCCTCTCGTAACTCTACGGCTCCTAGCCACTGGCCTCCACAAGGACTTGGCCATACTCCGTGCCTAACACTGTACAACCGCTACATGTCGTAAACGCATCCTACCATGCCACACGACAACTACTCCAAGCATCCCCTGCCAGTTGACATCCCTTCGGGATTTGACACACCGAAACATGGCATCTCATGCCAAATAGGATCGACGTTCTTATTCCAACCAGTCTCAACTAAGGTCATCGTGCGCTTGACCGCGGATGACCCTGACATCCGACCTCTACTGATTCCACTTTGGCCCGAACCATTTCTGACATGAGCGATCGACGGTCTCGACTCTCAGGTCGTCGTACTGTGTCTACTGGTCCACTGGATCCTATCTCCAGTAATACTACGGCTCTAAGACATTAGCTTCGCATACCCATTAATCCCACTCGGGGTCCAACGTCTCTGAAAATGCAGCTTCATATGCCAATCAGACCCTAAACCATCGCACTTCGTGCCAAATGTAAGCTAACTAGGGTTCGATTACACCGAATCCTCATACTAATACCCTAACTATCAGGTTGATGACGGGTTATTACCACTGCAGAGTCATCACATCCTCAACCTGCGCGTCACTCTGGGAGCAAAACCTGCCCTAATACCACTCGTCAGGACCCGTCCCAAATCCCCTGGGATTACCGCGGGATGTGTCTGCTCTCGTCTAACACGAAGTGTCAAGCCAAGGATAATTCCAAATCCTCAGCCCCACCGAGGCTTCAGAGAGCACTAGGATCCGGAGGAGGAGTGTGATGTCTCGGTCTCTACTACAGCTCGCATCCGCGATCAACCTGAAAGACAATAAAAATCATTACAAAGCAGTGAGTGGACGAAACTAATAATTTATAAAAACAATTTCATTAAATGAAGTTTATGCCCTTCACTAAAAAGCATGCATGCATTCAAAAACCATTAATCAAACCATTTCTTAAATCATTCATTGGGTCCTTGGCCCAAAACCATAAATCAAGTACATGGGAACTCAGCCCAAAACCAAATCATGTGGAGACTCAGCCCAAATCAATACATGTGGGTCTCAGCCCAAAACCATATCCAAAACATAGAAAACAGGGTCTCAGCCCCAAACTAATTTCCGAGAAATTGCATATACATATACATATGCATATATAACCCATCCTTGGCATACCAGATGCCAACTCGGGGCACACAGCCCTTACGGAACAAATCCCTGATATCTGTCACGATTTATATATATATATATATATATATAAGTATGCATACTACTCGGGGTCTCACTCCGAGTCTACTTCCAGTATCTACGACGTCTGTGAGGATCTGTCCAAATCCAGTATCTACAATGTCTAGACTACTGTCTCCGGACCCAGTCCGAGACTATACCACAACGCCCACTCTTGGAATGTGCTCCCTATGGGGATCACTCATTCCGGGTAGTGGACCGTGACTCTCCAGGTCGACGTCTAGAGGAGACAAATCAACTCATATAGGAGGGTATATCCATTTTTAGATACTTTCTTTCAAATCTCAATTCAACTGGGTCTCATACCCGAATCTCAACAGGATTCCTCAAATCCGATTCAAATCCAATTTCACAGGGTCTCAAGCCCAAATTCTTATTTCAATGGGGTCTTACACCCGAATTCTCATTTCATAAACCACAATTGGGACTTAAGCCCGATTTCATAATTCAACGGGTCCTCAAGCCCGATTTCACAATCAACTGGACCTCAAGCCCGATATCACAACCAACTGGGCCTCAAGCCCAATACCATAACTCAACTGGGCTTCAAGCCCGATATTACAACCAACGGGGCCCTCGACCCGATCGTATAACTTAAATGGACCTCCAGCCCGAATTCTCATCAAATTAAAAGGACTCTAAGTCCGATGGTTTCCAATCAAATGGGTCTCATGCCCGATTCCCTATTTTTAAATCGATAACCTTTCCATCAAATCACCACAGAAAACATAGCATGTATAGGCACGACATAAAACAGTAAATCTCAAAATGCGTGCAAACACGTAAATACTAACTACCACCAACATATGCACTCAAGGCATTCTAAAACATGTATTTAAACATGTAAAACATTTATGCATGCATCACAATTGAGAAAACAAGGTCCACTCATAGACCGTCCAAAGTCGCGCCTCGATACGGGTGCCATAAGCCTCTCCCGGGCCAATCACCTTCACCGGAGCTCCCAAACCTGTCCAAATCATTTTAGAGGGTTACTAACTACTTAATTAACCCCTCATAAAAGCCCCGTAATTTTCCTGAATTTTTAACTATTTTTAACTTCAATCCTAAACCTTCGGGCATCCATAACTATATCGAGAAAATGTCCGATCAACTCGAAACCAGTCCCAAAATGTTCGTTACATCGAATAGATGATTTCACATGTTGGACACTTCCTCAGAATCCTCCCCGTGCGCCGCCTGAAGGCCCTGCGTGTGGGCTTCACGTGCTGGCTACAGGATCACCTTCAACCTTCGGCCAGACCAGTCTAAACCGGTCCACCTGTAAATTCGGTCCGACCGGACCGGTGGAACCGGTTCAGTCCATTTCCTCCCTCATTTTTTGTCCGATTTCATCCCTTCCAATTCCAATCTCTTTCTCTTTTCATTTCCTATCATCCTACATGATCAAAACCAAGAAACCAATCCTAAAACCCATTGGTTCTGAAAACCATTTTGATCCCAAATTTCCTATCCATGTTTGGGGCACTTATAGGGGTCAAACCTTCATCCTAAGGATCCCATTTAGTCCCTAAGTCCCCTAAAATCTGGTTTGAAGGTTCGATTTGGATTAACTTTGTCGGAAAGTGATTTCGATGGGCAGCCAGCGAAAATCTCCCAGCCTCCGTTCCGGGCCACTCAGCCGTTTCAAACCATCCAAAACCATCCCCTAAACATCCAACCAACCCTATAAACACAACCTAAACCACAGCTAACCCCCCTAACGTCCAAAACAGCAATTTGAAATTTCAAAATGAAAAGGGGTTTGGGTTTTCACCTGTTTCCCGCGGTTCCTCCGCCGTCCACGGCCGCTGGCCGTCCTGCCACCATCAACATGTCTTCCCACTCATCCTCAGCCTCTCTCTTGGCCTCACACAGATTCAAATGGGGGAAGGGTTTGGTTTTGGGTTCATCGGGGGGATTGGTCGATCGAATAAGAAAGGGGATACAGATGCATACATCTGTGTAAGGGAAGCAATGGATGGGTGAAATTTATCACTCATCCATTGAGCCTGGGGAAATATCTAGGCCCACTCCAGAAAAAAGCCCACCAACTCCCTCGTAAAACGTGTTGCCACAAATAGTACCTCGGAACTTCCATGAATCGTAACTTTCCCGTCGAATGTCCGATTTCGACGTGCCGCCTATCTACGGACTCGTGACGTTCCGATCTACGTCATGATCATCGGTCCTCGAATCAAACCTCCCGAGTTAAAAGTTAACTTTTTGTCCTCATTTAGGGGCAAAATCGTAATTTCACCTTGAACGTCCGATAATCCTCAGCTAATCTTCGATTAGCCTCACTAATCCGTCATTCATTCTTAATTAATCCTTAAAATCAGGGATGGGTCGTTACATGAGTATCGTGGATAAATATTGTACGTGCACGTGGAGAAGTGTACCTCGGATTGGAGGCAGGGGTAGATTTCCGCAGTTTGGATGTGGAATTGAGTTGATTTAAATTTCGAGGACGAAATTATTTTAAGGAGGGTAGATTGTCATGACCCGTCCCGAATTTACGGGATTAATTAAGAATTACTCAGGATTAATTGAGGATTAATGGACGATCGGGGTAAAATGACTATTTTACCCCTGAATGAGGGTAAAGAGCTGACTTATGACCCAGAAGGTCAATAGTGCACGGATCGAGATCCATTATGTAGATCGAGATGATACGAATCCTTAGATAGGAGGCACGTTGAAATCAGACATGATATAGGAAATTTAAGGGTCTAGAACGAATCGGGGTACGATTGCACAATTTACGAGGAAGGTGAACATTTTTCTCTTGTGGGCCCAGATATTTATGGTCAGGTCCAATGGATGAGTGACAAGTGTCACTCATCCATTGCTCCCCATCTTCATTCATGCATTGTATTCCCTTCCTATTCCATTCATCCCAATCGAAACCCAAATCCAACCCACACACTCTCATTCCCTCATCCTGTTACTGCCTGAGTGAAACAAAGTTAGAGAGTGAGTTGAGATGAAGATGATGGTGGCAACGACTTGGACAACCATGCACTGTGGCTGGAAATCTGAAAGGTAAGCCGTTTAGGTTCAAATTCAAAGTTTGAGATTTAGGGCTTGTTGCACGGTTTTGGCATTCGAAAATCATTCCTAGGGACTAGACGAGCACACTGGGATCAAAAGCAAGGATTTTGGTTGCTGGAACTGGCTAGAAATCGAGGTTGAAGGTTGCTCCAAAATCACCAAGCTTGACAGGTGATTTCAAGACGTTTTTAATCTATTTTGAATCCATAGATCCATTTTTGGGATCATTGCGAGTAGATAGGAAGAAAAATGGTCGAAAATGGTTGAGGAATGAGTGAGATCGAGTCTGGTCGGGTTCGCGGGTTAGTTGACCCATTACAGAGAAACGGGTCAACCCAGCTGGAGGTTAACGATGATGACGTGGTAGTCCACGACATCATCTGTTAGAGCTGTTAGTACACGTGGCAAATCAGGTGATGCCACGTAGCAAGCTGTCAGGTCCAGTTAGCTGTTAAGCCAAATTAGCATATGTCATACCACGTGGACCAATTAGGTAGTGCCACATGGCAGGCTATCAGACATGACAAGTGTCAGATGTCAGGCTGGCATCAGCATGATGTCATCTTTTGACCGACGTTGACCGCCATGAACCGTCGTTGACCACAGCGTGGACCGTCGTTGACCTGCGACGACCAGCGTTGACCGAACTTTGACCAGCGCGAGAGGTCACGTGGGCATGAATTTTGAGGTGAAACCAGTCATGTTCAAAAGGTTTCGACGATCTGAATCCAATGGGGGCGGTTTTAGGTCGATTGGACATCGTTTGATAGGTAAATTAGAGGTTCTTAGCCTCGGGAAGCATGTTCGGGACACGTTGACTGTTCCGTGAGTTTTGATTGTTTATTGTATGGACATATAGGGATTGTTAGTAACCCTTGAGTATGATTTTGACAGGTCCAGACGTCCCGAAGATTGCGAACAAACCTCAGAGAGGCATACTTCGCAGGTTTCGGAGCACGCAACACGGACGGTGTGTGTGGACCTTTATTTCTAAATGATGCATTCATATGTTTTAATGATTTATGAATATAGTTTGAAATGCTTGGTTTATTTATAGTTTCAAATCAGGTATTTCATGATGATTCATATGTTGGTTGGATCATGATTTGAATGATGTTTTAATTCTCGGTTTCAAATGATTTCACGGGGATCGGTGAAATCGGTATTTCTGGCTTGAGACCCCGTTGATTTAAGGTTTGACTCAAAGTTAAACGGGAATTGAACAGTTATTTGAATAATAAAATGATTTTCGAATTTTAAAATGATATTCAAGCTTGTGACCCTATTGGAAAGATGATGGACTCCGGGAGTGAGTCCATGTGTATGGAAACCATGTTTCGGGCCAAGGGCCCTATTATGATGATTTCACGAGGAAATGATATCAGGCTATGACTTATTTATGATTTATGAAAGGTATTCCTGGATTTGGTTGATAGGATTCGAGGAATCCTGGATTTATGAAGTGTTCCTAGACACTGATTTTATGAGATTTTATGAGATTTGTGTAAAATTGGTTTCGGGCTGAGACTTTATGCGAAATAACTATTTTTATTTGAGAAACAACAGTTTTGAAAATATTTTCCACTATTTTTATTATGACCATTCTCCGGGATTATGAAAGGGCCTCCGGTTGCGAATATGTTTCCCCGGAGAGGACCCTGGAAACAACACTTACCTCCAAGGTACGGAGAGGTCACGATGCGCCTGCTGTCGAACAGCCGAGAGAGGCGACATCCGAGGGAGGCTCGACTCAGGAGTGCAGATATTATATGAGATTGATCGTTGATAGGTTCACGACGATCTAGAGATTGTCGGCCGGTGATGTGTTCACGGCGACATGCTCGGATCAGAGCGGTCCTTGAGCTTATGGGTACGTGTTGCTGGCATTGGATATTGTGACTGATGATGGGCTAAGATCCCACACGGTGGATATGAGAATGGGTCTCGAGGTTTTTTCATTATGATTTGTGTCCAGAGCTTTTAACATGTGTAGGTTTTATGATGAAAGTACTTGTTTTTCATATGTACTGCTTTGTTGGAAAGAAATGGTTTTAAAGTGATATGCATGCATGCTTTATAAAACGGAGGGTGAAAACTATATTTTGAAAAATGATTTTAATAAATGATTATTTTTTCCACTCACACATTTTGTTGTTTTTGGCACCCTCTAGCTTGATCGTGGATGAGGGCTGTAACAGAGACAAAGACATCACATGACCGATTCACACTCAGATAGGAGTAGGCATGCACATCCCACGATAATCCACGATGGGTCCTGTCAACTGCGTTGACCCAACCTCTAACTCGGCATCCTTATCATAATCCTGCACTTCGTTTGACTGCATATCCCGATCTGACAAGATAGCAATCTAGGAAAGAAGATAAAAGGTTCTATGACCAACCGAGCACTATGCCTACATGTATCCAACCACCATTCAACCACTCGTTCATTAAAAACCACAATTTTTATTCAAAAAATAAAGGAAAAATCAAAATACCTTGTCTTTTCATGGAGGAGTTGGCTCATTAGAAGACTGCATTGACGGTCGCAATGAGTTCACTGACAATCATCTTCTTACTTTGACAGCAACTCTGCAAAACAGCAGAAGTGAAAAAGATGAAAAGTAAATTTGAAGGCAGAAACCTCCACTATTTATAGAGGTCCAGTCGAAAGGTGAAACGTCACCTCAATAAAAGCACAACTTACCACAGGGCAACATGTGGCCAACATGCAGTGGCCACACATGCGCCCACGCGCCATCGTCAAAGGTATCCTTTCATATTACCCGACCAAGCGGACACCATCTATTTGATCAGTCAACCCATCGTTGACATATCCTCTAGCAATAACAGCATTATGCATTGACCATCAGCCAAAACCCTACTCAAGTATGAAGGCTAGCTTACTCAGCCAACAGACTAGTTCATCAAAAAATCCTGGACAAGCCTAGCAAAGGCCCAATCCATCCGAGCTACGCAAGTCTAAACACTTATGCTTGCATAATGCTCGTCATCTGTTAGCTTACTAAGCTAAACACATCGGTCAAATCCTATTTCCGATCAATCTAACCTAAGCTCAATCTTATTGACCCCATTTTCCAAACAAGAGTCTCTCAAAACGGTTCGCATATGACACATTTAGGGGTTTGGCAGACTAGAGATATATCTCCTCATTGAGTTTGGGAAAAAAAAAAACAAGTCCCCAACCAAGAAATTACACCTCGGTTAAAAATTTAGGGGACTTCTGTTGACACTATATTGGACCAGACTTTGTAGTCCAAACATCTAAAGTTCAAACCCAATAAACAAGCCCAGAGTCTATCTACAAACTCAAAAAAACACATGTGTCCAAGTCCACACAACAAGGCCTAACCACTCATTGACACGTGGATACATCTGCATCATCCATCTAGATGCCACATGTCAGCTCTTCAATAAAAATGCAGTTATCATGATGGGACCCATCACAATCCCTTTGGATTATTGTGGGATGTGCCTGCTCCCATTTGACAGCGCGTGTCAAACAATGGATATAAACTGTAACCCGCTCGGGGTTACCTATAATGCAAAAAGATCTGTAGAGTTACGCAACGGCATGTGATGACTCGATCTTTGATACAGCCCGCATCCGCGATCAACTTGAAGGGTATCAAAAACATAAAAGCTGTGAGTAGAAAAAAAACAATCAGTTTATAAAATCATTTTATCAAAAAAGACATTTATAACCTTCATGTAAAAGCATACATGCATCAGAAAACAAGTATTCAAACACTTTTCTCAAAAACAAATCATATTGCTTTTCGAAAACAAAAACACAATGAAAAATGCTTCTCAATCGAAACCGTTTCCTCAGTAGGGACTCAATCAAAAACCGAATCATACAAAGTCTCAGCCCAAAACCAAATCATGTGGGACCTCATCCTAAATATCAAACCATGCGAGAACTCAGCCCATCATCATTAGTCATGATTCTAATCCCAGCAACGCGTGCCCATAAGCTCAAGGACTGCTCTGATCTTGAGTATGTCGTCGTGAACACATCACAGGCCAACAATCTCCAGATCATCGTGAACATATCATCGATCGATCTCATATACCGCACTTCTAAGTCGAGCCTCCCTAGGCTACCGCCTCTCTCGGCTGCTCAACAACAGGCGCATGGTGACCTCTTCGTACCTCGGAGGTGAGCATTATCACCATAGTGCTCTCCGAGGAAACATATTCACAACCGGAGGCGCTCTAATAAAATCCAAGTCGTTAAACACAAAATCATATCATCATCAACAAGGACACAAGCCCGAATATCATCAATAGGGTCACAAGCCCAAAATATCATCAAATGGGTCACAAGCCAGAAAACAGTGTCTATCAACAATTCATAAACCCACCATTCCTCGAATCCTATCAAATCCACAATTGGGTTTCATGCTCGAAATATTTTTCATAAGTCTCACAACTGGGTCACAGTCTAATATATCACACGTTTAACTATACTCTAAGTCAAACCATAAATCAACTGGGTCATACGCCCGAAAGATATTTACAAATTCGAAAACCATTTCACGATTGAAAACACTTTCCAAATCATCCTTGACTTCAATCCAAGTCAAGTCTTATCAACTGGGACTCATGCCTGAATATCAATTTCACGCATCTCCATGAAATCATTCAAAATTGATAATCAATCCTCGGTTTCATCAAAATCACATAAAACATATGCACGTAGAATCTTCGGCCGAAGCCTAAACAACATATTTAAAACATGTGCAATCAATGCATCTCAAATCATGTTCATAAAACATATAAAACAGTTATGCATGCATCATATTTCATTAAACAAAGTCCACTCATAGATAGTCCGTGCTGCGCGCTCCGAATCTCACGCCGTAAGCCACACCAGGGCTAATCCAAACTCTCTGAAACGTCCGGACCTATCCAAATCATATTCAAAGGTCACTATCAACCTATAAAAGTCCACATCAAAGATCCTCAAACATCTTGGAAGGGTCAACGTGTCCCGAACACGCTTTGTGAGGCTAAAAACCTCTAAATGACCTATCAAACAAACTTCAATCGACTTGAAACCACCACCATTGGATTCAGACCATCAAAATCTTTTGAACAAGACTGGTTTGACCTTGATATTCGTGCCCATGTGCCCTCACGCGCTAGTCAAAGTCCAATCAACGCTGGTCCACAACGATCAACGTTGGTCAACGGCTGACGTCATCATCATGTCATGCTGACATCAGCCTGATAGGTCTGACACCTACCACATGTCACTCTCTTATTGGTCCACGTGTCCTACCATGTGTCCCCTGAGACCTCTTACACACTGCCACGTGGCACCATCTTATTAGTTCACGTGCTCTAATAGTGCTAACTAGACCTGCCACGTAGGCCTGACATGTCCTGACAACTTGCCGTGTGGCATCACTCGATTGGTCCACGTGGTCTCACAATCTAACACGTCAGCTGCTGACTATGTTTGACAACTTGCCACATGTCACCCTCTTGTTGGCCATATGGCCTGACATATCTAACAGATGATGACGTGGATTGTCATGTCATCATCGTCAACCTCTGGTTGGGTCAACCCAAGCCTCTATAACGGGTCATTTGACTCGTGACCCTGACCCAGTCATATATTGACCGTCCGACCACCATTTTCTACCATTCTTTGACCAAACTGCTCGTCTCTAACCCAGGAAGGGATCTATGACCTCAAATTAGGAAAAAGGGTCTGGAAATTATTTTTCGAATCCAAACCTTCATAGTTGTTCTTCAAGCTCCCCTCCAAGGCTGTCCAGTGGCCTTCATCCTTCCATTCTAGTTCCTCCATGCTCGTACGAGCTCGATGAACACATCCAAGGCATCAAATCACGTCCCAAACGTCCAGAAATCGAATTCAAATTTCAAAATGGAAATGGGTTCACAGGTTACCTATTTTCACGGGTTCCTCAGGCCACCATCCTGCTCAGCCACATCCCTCGCCATCTCCCAGTCTCTCAGTCACTCTTTCTCTCTCTCTCTCTCTCTCTCTCCCAAATCATAACCAGATGATGGGTAATGGTGTTGGGTTTTGGGGTGGGTTTCGATTTTTGGATCGAAATGGATGAAGGGAAATGGGTGATGCATGTATGTATGGGTTTAGGCCAACGGATGAGCGACACATGTCACTAGTATATAGGTCCAGGCCAGATCTTTTTGGCCCACTAAGGACAAATCAAAAGTCAACTGTCTCATTTTTTGTGCAATTAGGAATAGTCCCTGAAACCGTCCTTGATCCGTAACTTTCTCGTACGATGTCCGATTTCGACTTGCCGCCTGTCTACGACTCGTATCGTCTCAATCTACACAATGGATCTCTGTCCATGTGTATTTGACCGCCCGGGTCAAAAGTCAACATTTTCACCCTTTCTATGTCAAAATTGTCGTTTTACCCCAATCATCCTATAATCCTTGACTAATTCCCGATTAGTCTCGTTACAATCTTCCCCCTTAAAGAATTTCATCCTCAAAATTCAAGTCAACACAATTCCACATCCAACTGCAGAAATCTAATCTGCCTCCATCCCAAGGCTCTCTATGTGTATGTGGGTACGTGTCACCTGTCATCCACTCAGGTGCACTCAAAACTAAGTCTGACATCTCTACCCAGTAAGAGCAACCTCAATCACTATCACTGGACGGTCTCCCACCATCAATCATACTCACGACATATCATCGTGACCAGCTGGTAACTCATCGACTCCACTATGCTTCTATTGCGTAATTCTGATCTTGACTCCTCTCGCGTCCTCGGCTAGTAACTCACATCACAATTACGTTTTTCTAGGGTTTCTCTGACCAACCATGGTCTTGAGCTCCCAGCTCGCACAATCATTGAACCCTCTTAAGCTTTTCTACACTAGCGTACAATATTTGATGTTCGGTCCTCGTACTCACTGTACCATCAACATCGGACCCCGTCCGATTACCATACCATGCCCATCTCAAGCTCAATCCACCTAATGGGTGGCTGCCCTGCCAATCGTTGTCCAACACTAGACCTGTCTGTCCGATCTATGTTCTGGACAAATCACATACCAACTCGAAATTTTCTCAGAGTTTTCCAGTCACTCGACTAACTCCAGAGACCATCCAACAGTTCATTAACCAATCTCATTTCTTGGTTAACTCCAAAAATTACGTCTTTTGACCTTCCTCGACCCCATCGTGTCGATGCGAAGGGTCGGATCCTGAAACTGCGCTGTCACAACTAATTCAGCAATCCTTTCAACCGAAATCATCTTGACTTCCTCTTGAGTCAATCATGTCAACGGCTACCCTCACAGGGATAAACCTCCACCCAACAATCACTAGCACTCCTCCAATAAGAGTGATTCCAATCTCAACCGTCATAATTGGTTAACACCACTCCCAACTCTCTCGATCCACAACCGCCTCGGTCCATATCCAGATTTATACTCATCTTGATCCTCTCAATCACCTCGATCATCGCGATCTATAACCACCCCAATTCACACTCGAATCGATCCTCGACCACAATGATCCATAAACATCTCGATCCACCATCATCGCGATCCTCGATCACCCATACCCACAATCACCATGATCCTCGATAATCTATAACCGACTCAATCCTCAATCATCTTGATCTTCCCAATCCACCGAGGATCCACACTAGCTCTCTCAACTATCGTAACATGCACCGAATACCAACATGGGTCCACCAAATTTGATACTCGCTCCGTACCAGCTCACTAAGCTGACCAGGGACATCACAACACGTGTCGTATGTCCCTAACGACCCACATGGCGTATCCTCTTGGCCTTCAGGCTGTAACTCACAAAGAAAGTATCCTCTAGCTAATCGTTGGTAAGACTCTTGTA
Source organism: Prinsepia uniflora (assembly GCA_032719365.1). Lineage (NCBI taxonomy): Eukaryota > Viridiplantae > Streptophyta > Magnoliopsida > Rosales > Rosaceae > Prinsepia > Prinsepia uniflora. The sequence goes on along the minus strand of CM064871.1, from coordinate 25,880,372 downwards.
AAAAGTCGAATACTCTTCTTTAGTGATCTCCTCTAGTCTTACCAATAAACCAATCATAACAACTCAGGACTACCAAATACCATCGGTGCCTACTCTTGTCTGACACCTCGTGTCAGACAAAGGATAGAAACTGTAACCCACTCGGGGTTACCCAGAGTGCGCCAAGATCTGTGGAGTTACGCAATGGCATGTGATGTCTCGGTTTTTGCTACATCCTACATCCGCGATTAACCTGACGAGTATCAAAAACACAAAAGTTGTGAACGGACAAAAATAATCAGTTTATAAAATCATTTTATCAATAAGACATTTATACCCTTCACGTAAAAGTATGCATGCATCAGAAAATAAGTATTCAAATACTTTTCTCAAAAACAAATCATATTTCTTTTTGAAACAAAACACAGTGAAAAATACTTCTCAATCGAAGCCATTTCCTCAGTAGGGACTCAGCCCAAAACCAAATCATATAGGGTCTCAGCCCAAAACCAAATCACATGGGACCTCAACCTAAATACCGAACCATGCGGGAACTCTGCTTATCATCATCAGCCACAATTCTAATCCTAGCAACGCGTGCTTATAAGCTCAAGGACTGCTCTGATCTTGAGCATGTCTCCATGAGCACATCACCGGCTGACAATCTCCAGATCGTCGTGAACATATCATCGATCAATCTCATGTACCGCACTCTTGTGTCAAGCCTCCCTCGGCTGCCGCCTCTCTCGACTGCTCTACAGCAAGCGCATTGTGACCTCTTTGTACCTCGAAGGCGAACATTATCTCCAGAGTGCGCTCAGGGGATACATATTCACAACCGGAAGCCCTTTAATAAAATCCGAGTCTTTAAACTCAAAATCATATCATTATCAACAGGGACACAAGCCTAAATATCATCAATAGGGTCACAAGCTCGAAATATCATCAAACGGGTCACAAGCCCGAAAACATTGTCTATCAACACTTCACAAACCCACAATTCCTCGAATCCTATCAAATCCACAACTAGGTCTCATGCCCGAAATATCTTACATAAATCTCATAATTGGGTCACAACTCGATATATCACACGTTTGACTATACTATAAGTCAAACCATAAATCAAATGGGTCATACGCTCGAAAGATATTTCCAAATTCGAAAATCATTACACAATTCAAAACACTTTCCAAAATCATCCTTGACTTCAATCCAAGTAAAGTCTTGCAAACTGGGACTCATGCCTGAATATCGATTTCACGCATCTCCGTGAAATCATTCAAACCCGATAATCAATCCTCAGTTTCACGCCTCTCCGTGAAACCATCAAAATCACATAAAACATATGCAAGTAGAATCTTCAGTCGAAGCCTAAACATGATATAAAACATAAAATGCCAATCAAATCATATTTAAAGCTTGTTCAATCAATGCATCTCAAATCATGTTCATAAAACATATAAAACAGTTATGCATGCATCATATTTCATTAAAAAAAGTCCACTCACAGACCGTCTGTGCTGCGCGCTCCAAATATCGCACCTTAAGCCACTCCAGGGATAATCCATACTCTCCGGAACGTCTGGACCAGTCCAAATCATACTCAAAGGTCACTATCAACCTATACAAGTCCATATCAAAGACCCTCACACATTCCGGAACGGTCATCGTGTCCCAAACATGCTTCTCGAGGCTAAAAACCTCTAAACGACCTATCAAACAAACTCTAACCGACTTGAAACCACCACCATTGGATTCAGATTATCGAAACCTTTTGAATAAGACTGATTTAATCTTGAGATTCGTGCCCATACGCCCTCACGTGCCGGTCAAAATTCGGTCAACGCTAGTCCACAGCAGTCAACGGCTGACGTCAATCTGATAGGTCTAGCACCTGTCAGGTCTGACATCTGCCACCTGTCACTTTCGAATTGGTCCACTTGTCCTGCCATGTGTCCCTTGACACCTCTAACACACTGCCACGTGGCACTATCTTATTGTTCTGCGTGTTCTGACATTGCTGACTGGACCTGCCATGTCAGCTGCCACGTAGGCCTGACATGTACTAAAATATTGCCACGTGGCACCACCCGATTGGTCCACGTGGTCTGGCAGCTTGCCACATGTCACCCTCTAGTTGGCCACGTGGCCTGACAAGTCTGACACACTGCCACGTCATCATCGTCAACCTCTGGCCGGGTCGACCCGAACCTCTATAAAGGGTCGTTTGATCTGCGACCCTAACCCGGTCGTATCTCGTCCATCCAGCCACCATTTACCATTCTTCAACAAAACTGCTCATCTCTAACCCAGGAAGGGATCTACGACCTCAAATTCAGAAGAAAGGGTCTGCAAATCACCTGTCGAATCCAAACCTTCACGGCTGTTCTTCAAGCTCCCCTCCAAGGTTATTTAGTGGCCCTTAGCCTTCCATTTTGGTTCCTATATGCTCGTACGAGCTCGATGAACACATTCAAGGCATCAAATCACGTCCCAAACGTCCAACAATCGAATTCGAATTTCAAAATAGGAATGAGTTCACGGGTTACATGTTTTCACGGGTTCCTTAGGCTACCGTCGTGCTCAGCCGCGTCCTTCACCCTCTCCTAGTATCTCTGCCACTCTCAATCTCTCTCTCTCTCTCTCTCTCTCTCTTTCTCTCTCTCTCTCAGATCAGAACCAGGTGAGCGGTGATGGTGTTGGGTGTTGGGGTGGGTTTCGATTTTTGGATCGAAATGAAGGGAAAAGGGCGATGCATGTATGTATGGTTTGGACCAAAGGATGAGTGACACTTATCACTCATCTATTAGTCCAATCCAGATCATTTGGGCCCACTAAGGACAAACCAAAAGTCAACCATCTCGTTTTCCATGCAATTGGGAATAGTTCCTGAAACTGTCCTTGACCTATAACTTTCTCGTACGATATCCGATTTCGAAGTTCCACCTGTCTACGAACTCATATCGTCTCGATCTACACAATAGATGTAAAACCCCGGAAGTTTGAGGATTTGAATATTGTAATTTAATGTATGAATTAACATTTTTACCCTTGTGAATGGATGGTCAAATGTTGACTTTTTGATTGGTGGGTCAAATGGACTTTGACCAGTGACCGTTACGTAGTTCTGGACGTCACGAGTTCATAGACAGGTGGCACGTCCAATTCGGACGATCAGGGAAAAAGTTATGACTATCGGAAGTTCAGGGGCATTACCGTAATTTGGACTTTTGGGGGGAAAATGTTGACTTTTCGTTTGGCAACTAATTTTCACATTACTCAAGGACCGTTAGGTAGGTCTCGATGTCCTGAGTCCGTAGACAGGCGGCATGCCGAAATCGGACTTCGTACGAGGAAGTTATGGTTAGAAACATGAAATCGGGAGGTTCGTGTCTCGGTTTTCGTGTCGAATATTTTATTCTGATATGCTGATTGGAAGACACCTGGATGGGTGACAAGTGTCACTCACCCATTGGCTAGATTGGATCAGATCCACTATGAGATTAAATAGCATTAAAATCCATTTTTGATCTCAGCCATTGATCTGAAGTACCCCAGATCTAATCTGAACCATTGATCTCATCCTTGAGATCAAATCTGGACCGTCCGTTTCCTTTCCCTCCATTCTTTATATTTCCTACCCGAAATGCACATTCTGTCCATTTTGAACAAACACCCCAGCTCATCACCCATTCTCTGTGTCTGCGTGTGGGGGACTCACTGGTGAGGCTGAGAGACGGCGGTGAACGGCGGCAGACGGCGGCAAGGTAGGTGGTTCCTAACCCGAAACTGCTTAAAAACTCAGAAAATGGAAGCTTATTTTTCAACATGTTTTGTCGAGTTCTATTGATCCTATTCGATTCTATGGACTGGTAGGAAACTTTAGGACGTGATTTCGTGGTCTGAGGTGACCTGAACGGTGGTTAAACGGCGACGGGAACCCGGGTCTGTTCGTCGAGGTAAGTCTTCGATTCAGCCCTTGTTTACTGATTTTAATTAGCTAGAACTATTTCTGGGATTAAGACGAGTAGTTAGGAACAAACCTGAACAAAAATGATTGAGAAATGGTGAAATGGTGACCGGGTCATGATCGCGGGTCTGATCGACCCAGTTGCAGAGAAACGGGTCGACCCGTCTGAGGACAGAGGTGATGACGTGGCACCCTGTCAGACCTGTCAGGTGACGTGGACAAATCGTGAGCCGACACGTGTCACATGTCAGTGCACAGTCAGCACTGACATGTCAGCGACGTGGCCCAATCAGGGACTGCCACGTGTCACTGACATGTCAGTGACGTGGACCAGTGTCGTGCTAACACGTGGCACATGTCAGATCTGACACGTGGCCTAACAGATCAGTGAGGTGGACCAATCGGGTGTTGACACGTGGCACCTGTCAGAGTCTGACATGTCAGACCTGACAACTGTCAGATGACGTCAGCATGACGTCATGCTGACGTCAGCAGGGACTTTTCCTGCGTTGACCGGCGCGTGGGGGCGCGTGTGAACAGTGTTTTTGATGGGACCACCACCATTCTTTAGGTTTCGACGATCCGGATCCAATGGCGGTGGTTTTGGGTCGATCGGAGATCATTAAGTTGGTCCAAATGAGGTTTATTGCCTTGGGAAGCGCGTTTGGGCGGCTTTTCCCAGCCGGTTTCAGCCTAGGATTTCATGGTTGAATGTTAGGGGTTTAAATTGACCTTTACGTATACTTTGGACTTGACAGGGATTGTACATTTGTACCAGGACGTGGGTATGCGTTCGGTTCCTAGCAGGATTGTACTGTGAGTGGGCCGTTTTCTTAAACCCTTGCGTGCATAAATGTTTTCTGGTTTATTATACATATTCACATGCTAAAAACAAATAATGGTTTTGATGATATGGAAATTATGGTTATGGAACGTTTCACGGTATTTGGGCTTAAGACCTGTTTGATGAAACTTAAAGATTGGTTGGATTTTATCTATGTATATATATATATATGCTTTGCATGTGGATATCAATAAAATGTATTTGGTACTGCACTGTATAGATCCATTCTTATGATACTGTCTCCTCCGGATGAGGTACCCCGGAGTGGTCACGGACGTCTAGAACGTCCAGCGTCTATGACGCTAAGCATCGGGGATGCTGTACCCGAACGGGGTTCGGGGATTGAACTCAGAATTGAGACCCGAGTGGCACGCGTAGCCTTGTGATTGTGACCTTATTTAGACGTCAGGGACATCAAACATCGGGGATGTCGGGATTGGAGTGTGTAGTGCAGTGGCTAAAATTATGTTTATGGTTTTATTTTATGCCTTATGATACATATTATATGAATGATGTATTTAAATTCTGATGCATGCATGTTTGGAAAACGGAGGGGTAAATTATATGTTTTACTTACTAAATGATTTAATAAACTTGAGTTCGGCCCACTCACCCTTGATGTTTTGGTAACCCCTCCAGGTCGTGCTAATGAGGTAGAGGAGGAACCTGAGGCTGAGGCATAGATCCATTTCTGCGTACCTGAACCCCTGTTGGGTGGTGTACCCGCAGGTTTATGTTAGAGTCGTGCTCGCAACTTGTAATTTTGGATTTCATCCCTTGTCTGACATCTGTTTAATTCGGATTTGATGTATAACTTTAATTTGGTTGTTTATGCATTTGATGTTTTGAGGTTAAAATTGGTATGAATTGTGGGTGTCAGACGGGAGCAGGGCACGTCCCCTTGTGGTCCCTGTGGGATCGGGGCGGGTCCTGTCAGCTTGGTATCAGAGCACTAGGTTGTGGTCAGCATGCTAGACTAGCGATTAGTACTAGTTACTTGAGTTTAAGGATAATGTTAACTGATCTATGCCTCTTGACAGTTGGTTATGCCTCCAAGGAGGATCCCTCATACACGAACTGACGAGGATCTGGAAAGGGAAATGGAATGCGCAAGCATTGAGCGAGCTCAACGTCTGGGAGCCACTCCTTTCAACGGGGGATCGAACCCCGAAGATGCTCATGATTGGATCACCAAATGGGAAAGGATTTTCACGGTGATGCACTGCCCTCCGGGCGAATGGGTGACCTTGGCAGCCTTCTTACTGGAAGGAGGAGCCTACCAGTGGTGGCACGGACTGGAAATGTCTGGGTGGTCCGTCCATACCACTACTTGGGAAGCTTTCCGTTCCCGATTTCTGGACCAGTACTACCCGCGATCATTTCGCGCGGCACGGGAGGCTGAATTCCTGCGGCTGGAGTAGGGGAATATGTCCGTTGCGGACTACGAGCAGACTTTCGGAAAACTATCCCGGTTCGCTGCATCATTCGTGAGCACGGAGGAGGACAAATGCCAAAGGTTCGAGCTTGGACTCTGAGGGGAGATCCGGGCAAGTGTAACTGCTGCTACTCATGCTTCACTGATAGATATGGTCGACGCTGCGGTGCGTGTTGAGGCCAGTCTGGCGGCACACCAGACACGACAGCCTTCAGGCGAGGGGCGACGTCAGGATCGCCCACATCGTGGGCCATCAGGCCAGAAGAACAACAAGGGAGAGGGCTACAGGGGAGCACCCTTATCCTTCAAGGGTCGTGGCTGGTCAAGTCGACACGGAGGCTCTCTGGGCAGAGGATCTGGATACAACTCTGGGCAGCTTTCATCATGGAGCGGTGCTTCTGGTAGGCATTCAGACAAGCCAAGGCCAGTAACTTGTTTTGCTTGCGGAGAGGAGGGCCACTATGCCTGTGATTGCCCGCAGTTGCCCAAGAACAACGACGCTGGGGGCTCTAGTGTGGTGCAGAGTACGGCTTCCCACACTAATGGAGGTCGCGGTCAGGGAGGTGACCGAGGTGCTAGACGTGGCGCGAGCGGCCGTGGACGGAACGGAGGGCCAAGGGCCCAAGTGTTTGCAATGACCCAGCAGCAGGCGAGGACTGCCCCAGACGTGGTTACAGGTACACTACATATCCTAAACCTTCTTGTACGTGTATTGATGGATACGGGGGCTACACATTCTTTTATTTCGAAGAGTTGTGCTGGTATGCTTGATTGTGTGGTATCAGCCTTAGATTGCGAAATGGGTGTTGGCACCCCGATGGGCATCGTGTACCTTGTGAATCAGGCGGTTCGGAGGTGCCCGGTGAGAATTGAGGATGTGGAATTACCCGCGGACTTAATTATTCTGGATATCCACGACTTTGATGTAATTTTGGGAATGGATTGGCTATCGGAGCATGGGTCACTCATCGATTGCTATAGCAAGCAAGTGATTCTGCGAAGCTCGGGTTTGCCGGAGGTTATCTTCCGGGGGGAACGTGACGGTTCGCCTCCTGAAGTGATTTCTTCACTTACTGCTACCAAACTTCTACGGAAGGGATGCTAGAGTTACCTAGCGCATGTCGTGTCGGATCAGGTTGATACTCCGGGTATCGACGAGATACCGGTGGTGTGTGAGTTTCCAGATGTGTTCCCGGAAGACTTACCTGGATTACCGCCATCGCGGGAGATCGAGTTTACAATTGAACTACTCCCGGTACCCGACCTATATCCCAGGCACCATACTGGATGGCGCCGGCTGAGTTACGAGAACTCAAAACTCAATTGCAGGAGTTGGTGGATTTGGGATACGTCCGACCGAGCACTTCACCGTGGGGAGCACCGGTGTTGTTCGTAAAGAAAAAGGAAGGGAGTCTCCGTTTGTGTATTGATTATCGACAACTCAACAAGGTGACACTGAGGAACTAGTATCCTCTACCCAGGATCGATGACCTTTTTGACCAGTTGCGGGGAGCACAGTGCTTTTCGAAGATTGATTTGCGGTCTGGGTATCACCAACTGAGGATTTCGGAGGAGGATATTCTGAAAACTGCTTTTCGAACCCGTTATGGACACTACGAGTTCCTGGTTATGCCTTTTGGTTTGACGAATGCTCCAGCAGCATTCATGGATCTGATGAACCGGGTCTTCCGACCCTACTTGGATAAATTCGTGATTGTGTTCATCGATGATATCTTGGTGTACTCGAGGAGTGCCCGAGCACATGAGGAACATCTACGGTTAGTGTTGGAGAAGCTGAGACAAGAACAGTTGTACGCCAAGCTGAGCAAGTGTCAGTTTTGGCTGAGCAGTATTGGTTTTCTGGGACACGTGATATCGACGGATGGGATTAGCGTGGATCCCCATAAAACAGAAGCGGTGACTAACTGGGCTAGACCGACAACAGTAACGGAAGTGCGGAGTTTTGTCGAGTTAGCAGGTTACTACCGGAGATTCGTGGAGGGTTTCACCAAAATTGCTGCACCATTGACTCGTCTAACTCGGAAAGGAGTGAAGTTTATTTGGGACGAGCAGTGTGATCGGAGTTTTCAAGAATTAAAGGATCGATTGACCACTTCACCTGTCCTTGCATTGCAGGATGACAGTGGAGAATTCGCGGTCTTTAGTGACGCATCACTACAAGGTTTGGTTTGCGTGTTGATGCAGACTGACAAGGTTATCGCCTACGCATCCCGGCGGCTGAAGACTCATGAGTTGAACTACCCTACCCATGATTTGGAGTTGGCAGTGGTGGTTCATGCTCTAAAAATCTGGAGACATTACCTATTCGGCGCAACGTGCCGGATATACACCGACCACCAGAACCTAAAGTACCTATTCACTCTGAAGGAGCTTAACATGAGACAACGGAGATGGTTAGAGCTGCTGAACGATTATGACTGTACGATTGAGTACCATCCGGGTAAGGCCAATGTGGTGGCGGATGCACTCAGCAGGAAATCAGCGGGATTAGTTGCACACCTGGGGATGGTGTATCTTCCTTTGCTGGTGGAACTCTGGAAGGCGGGAGTTATGTTGGATACCGATGAGCATGGAGCTTTGTTGGCCAGCTTCCATGTACGACCTGTATTGATTGATCGGATCATCGAAGCACAACTTCAGGATCCGATACTCTGTATTTACAGGATTGAGGTCGATGCGGATGGGAGACAGGATTTTACCATCCGGGATGATGGAGCACTGGTGAAGTTGGGCCGTTTGTGTGTACCTGCAGTGGCAGAGTTACGGGCCGAGATTCTTGAGGAGGCCCATAGTTCGGCCTATGCTATGCATCCGGGAGGTACAAAGATGTACCGTACCCTCCGGAACCATTATTGGTGGCCAGGAATGAAGAAGGATATTGCTGAGTTCGTGAGCAGATGCTTAACCTGTCAGCAGGTTAAGGCGGAACGGCAGAGACCGTATGGGGCTATGCAGCCACTTCCGATTCCCAAGTGGAAGTGGGATCACATCACCATGGACTTCGTCTTTAAGTTACCAAGGACTCAGAGTGGAGTTGACGGAGTATGGGTGATCGTGGACCCGTTAACCAAGTCAGCCCATTTTCTGCCAGTTCAGGAAACTTATAAACCTAATCGACTGGCTCAATTGTTTGTGAAGGAAATCATACGATTGCATGGTACGCCGGAATAGATCGTGTCCGATCGTGATCCGCGTTTCACTTCCAGGTTCTGGCGGAGTTTGCAAGCTACCTTGGGAACAACCCTACGTTTCAGTACTGCGTTCCATCCACAGACCGATGGACAGTCTGAACGGACCATTCAGACCCTGGAGGACATGATGAGGTCCTGTGTACTACAGTTTCAGGATTCTTGGGATACTCATTTGCCATTGATGGAATTCGCTTACAACAACAGCTATCAGACAAGCATCGGGATGGCACCTTATGAGGCACTGTATGGTCGACAGTGCAGGACACCTATCTGCTGGATGGAGATAGGGGAGCGAGCGGCTGTAGGGCCGGAATTAATGGACTTAACCCTAGAGACTGTTCGAGTTATCAAGGAGAGATTGAAGGCGGCGCAGGATCGCCAAAAGAGTTATGCCAATCGACGGATTCGAGACCTGGAATTTGAAGTGGGAGATTTTGTCTTCCTGAAGTTATCTCTGTGGAAAGGGATTATCCGTTTTGGTCGACGGGGGAAACTGAGTCCGCGTTTTATCGGACCTTATGAGATCGTGGAGAGGATTAGCAGGGTTGCATACAGATTGGCACTACCTCCAGAACTTTATAGAGTTCACGATGTTTTTCACGTATCGATGATGCGGAAGTACGTACATGATGCTTCTCATGTACTGGAGGATCAACCTATCGAACTCCGAGGGGATTTGAGCTTTGAGGAACAACCAATGCAGATTTTGGATCGGAAAGACAAGGTACTACGTCGGAAGACGATTCCTCTCGTGAAGATTCTCTGGAGAAACCAGAATGTGGAAGAAGCCACATGGGAGCCTGAGGCTCAGATGCGAGAACAATTTCCTCATTTGTTTCTTTGAAATTTCGGGATGAAATTTCTTAAGGGGGGAAGGTTGTAACACCCCGGAAGTTTGAGGATTTGAATATTGTAATTTAATGTATGAATTGACATTTTTACCCTTGTGAATGGATGGCCAATTGTTGACTTTTTGATTGGTGGGTCAAATGGACTTTGACTAGTGACCGTGACGTGGTTCTGGACGTCACGAGTTCATAGACAGGTGGCACGTCCAATTCGGACGATCAGGGAAAAAGTTATGACTATCGGAAGTTCAGGGGCATTACCGTAATTTGGACTTTTGGGGGGAAAATGTTGACTTTTCGTTTGGAAACTAATTTTCACATGACTCAAGGACTGTTAGGTAGGTCTCGATGTCCTGAGTCCGTAGACAGGCGGCACGCCGAAATCGGACTCTGTACGAGAAAGTTATGGTCAGAAACGTGAAATCGGGAGATTCGTGTCTCAGTTTTCGTGTCGAATATTTTATTCTGATATGCTGATTGGAGGACACCTGGATGAGTGACAAGTGTCACTCACCCATTGGCTAGATTGGATCAGATCCACTATGGGATTAAATAGCATTAAAATCCACTTTTGATCTCAGCCATTGATTTGAAGTACCCCAGATCTAATCTGAACCATTGATCTCATCCTTGAGATCAAATCTGGACCGTCCGTTTCCTTTCCCTCCATTCTTTATATTTCCTACCCGAAATGCACATTCTGTCCATTTCGAACAAACACCCCAGCTCATCACCCATTCTCTGTGTCTGCGTATGGGGGACTCACTAGTGAGGCTGAGAGACAGCAGTGAACGGTGGCAGACGGCGGCAAGGTAGGTGGTTCCTAACTCGAAACTGCTTAAAAACTCAGAAAATGGAAGCCTATTTTTCAACGTGTTTTGTCGAGTTCTATTGATCCTATTCGATTCTATGGACTGGTAGGAAACTTTAGGACGTGATTTCGTGGTCTGAGGTGACCTGAACGGTGGTTAAACAGCGACGGGAACCCGGGTCTGTTCATCGAGGTAAGTCTTCGATTCAGCCCTTGTTTACTGATTTTAATTAGCTAGAACTATTTCTGGGATTAAGACGAGTAGTTAGGAACAAACCTGAACAAAAATGATTGAGAAATGGTGAAATGGTGACCGGGTCATGATCGCGGGTCTGATCGACCCAGTTGCAGAGAAACGGGTCGACCCGTCTGAGGACAGAGGTGATGACGTGGCACCCTGTCAGACCTGTCAGGTGACGTGGACAAATCGTGAGCTGACACGTGTCACATGTCAGTGCACAGTTAGCACTGACATGTGAGTGACGTGGCCCAATCAGGGACTGCCACGTGTCACTGACATGTTAGTGACGTGGACCAGTGTCGTGCTAACACGTGGCACATGTCAGATCTGACACGTGGCCTGACAGATCAGTGAGGTGGACCAATCGGGTGTTGACACGTGGCACCTGTCAGAGTCTGACATGTCAGACCTGACAACTGTCAGATGACGTCAGCATGACGTCATGCTGACGTCAGCAGGGACTGTTCCTGCGTTGACCGATGCGTTGACCAGCGCGTGGGGGCGCGTGTGAACAGTGTTTTTGATGGGACCACCACCATTCTTTAGGTTTCGACGATCCGGATCCAATGGCGGTGGTTTCGGGTCGATCGGAGATTATTAAGTTAGTCAAAATGAGGTTTATTGCCTTGGGAAGCGCGTTCGGGCGGCTTTTCTCGGCCAGTTTCAGCCTAGGATTTCAGGGTTGAATGTTAGGGGTTTAAATTGACCTTTACGTATACTTTGGACTTGACAGGGATTGTACATTTGTACCAGGACGTGGGTATGCGTTCGGTTCCTAGCAAGATTGTACTGTGAGTGGGCCGTTTTCTTAAACCCTTGCGTGCATAAATGTTTTCTGGTTTATTATACATTTTCACATCCTAAAAACAAATAATGATTTTGATGATATGGAAATTATGGTTATGGCACGTTTCACGGTATTTGGGCTTGAGACCCGTCTGATGAAACTTAAAGATTGGTTGGATTTTATCTATGTATATATATATGCTTTGCATGTGGATATCAATAAAATGTATTTGGTACTGCACTGTATAGATCCATTCTTATGATACTGTCTTCTCCGGATGAGATACCCCGGAGTGGTCACGGACGTCTAGAACGTCCAGCGTCTATGACGCTAAGCATCAGGGATGCTGTACCCGAACGGGGTTCGGGGATTGAACTCGGAATTGAGACCCGAGTGGCACGCGTAGCCTTGTGATTGTGACCTTATTAGACATCAGGGACGTCAGACATCGGGGATGTCGGGATTGGAGTGTATAGTGCAGTGGCTAAAATTATGTTTATGGTTTTATTTTATGCCTTATGATACATATTATATGAATGATGTATTTAAATTCTGATGCATGCATGTTTGAAAAACGGAGGGGTAAATTATATGTTTTACTTACTAAACGATTTTATAAACTTGAGTTCGGCCCACTCACCCTTGATGTTTTGGTAACCCCTCCAGGTCGTGCTAATGGGGTAGAGGAGGAACCTGAGGCTGAGGCATAGATCCACTTCTGCGTACCTGAACCCCTGTTGGGTGGTGTACCCGCAGGTTTATGTTAGAGTCGTGCTCGCAACTTGTAATTTTGTATTTCATCCCTTATCTGACATCTGTTTAATTCGAATTTGATGTATAACTTTAATTTGGTTGTTTATGCATTTGATGTTTTGAGGTTAAAATTGGTATGAATTATGGGTGTCAGACGGGAGCAAGGCACGTCCCCTTGTGGTCCCTGTGGGATCGGGGCGGGTCCTGTCAATAGACCTCGATCCACATGCATTTGATCGTCCGGGTCAAAAGTCAACATTTTCATCCTTTTTAGGATCAAAATCGTCATTTTATTCCGATCATCCGATAATCCTCGATTAATTCTCGATTAGTCTCGCTAATCCTCAATTAATTCTTAATTAATCTCGTAGATTTAGGACGGGTCGTTACATATCACACATCAAAATTATTTATCAAACCTCTCCCAAAACACTAATACAAAAAAAAAGCGCATTTCCCGATAAAATGTAACTAAACTTTATTATTCATTATTACTTTGTGAAAATTACTATTTACTACATACCTCTTATATACACATGCCAACATGCTAATTTGGACGTTAGAGAGTCTTTAGGCCAGCACTATGCCGGTGTTTATCCCTGACTGACAACCAATTTACCCTCTTTTACAGGTCATACAAAGAGGATGTGGCACGAACATAATAAACAGAATATCACATCTAAGTTGACACATTTTGTGTATCAACAATAATAAATTTTATAATAGGTAAAAATCAATCTATAAATTAGTTGTAAAATTTCTAAATGTTCTAAAAATACATTATCCGTTATCATTTGAACAATGTAATTCTAGAATTTCAATTGTTTTTAATAATTTTCATCCTCTACATAATAGTTCCCGGTTCAATTTCAGATGTTTTTAATAATGTTTCAATTGGAACTTAAGGCATTTTAAAATAATGAAAATATCAATTTGTTAGATCCGGGGTCGGGTGACCCATGTGATGAGTAAAACTAACGTGGACGGGTCACGGGTAGAATTTCCGGTCAATTTCTCTGCGCAGTTTGTCTCATACAAATTTAGACCGAATTGGAAAATTCTGACGAAACTTTCACTCAGCAGAAGCACATCTCCGTATAGCAATCGCTTTCTCTTTGCTCTATAAAGGTCAGTCGCCTTCCTTCTTTAGCGATCTTTCTGCTATTCAAAACTTCAGTTCTGATTTCTACGGTTTATTGTTCCCAAGAGACTTTTATCTTTTCTTTTTCTCTTCTTTTTAATTAAAAAACTGGGGTTTTCTGTTCTGCCGTTTTTGAAAAAGCATGAAGGATCAAGAATTTTTGTGTAGTAGGAAACTGAAAGGTGCTTTTTTTGTGTTTGGTAATTCCTTGAAATATCATGCAAACTAGTTAGACTTATGGGTGATTGAAACAATTGAAAATTGTACGCATGCTCTGCAGAATTAACTGAAGTGATAGAAATGAGTGAAAAGGGGGAAAATTTTGATAAATTTGAAGATCTTTCATTCATGCAGGAAATGGGTTCTATGTCAAAATACAAAAAGATAACAAATTGACAGTTCGTGTTTTGTTTGCAACTTAAGTGCTTATATTTTTCATTTTCATATGATCGGCTAGATTTACCTGTTTGGTCTTGGTTCTTGCCCATGGAAACATACATGGATAAATGACAGGAAAACTGTGTAAAATTTGATATAAGCGTATGTGTTTGCTCCCCTGAGGAAACATCTCAGGCCCTGATTTTTTAGTGGGCAGCAGACATTATCATATATTTAGTTTCATCCAAATGTTATCTGTTTCGTATTTTTGTATTAGTGAAAAAAAACAGTGATGATGGGGTGTTGCAAATGCCAAAGTATAATTCTCTTTAATTTGTAGCATTATGATGGGTGGTGTGTATGCTGCAGAAAATGAGAAACTTATGTTTCTTTGGGAGCTTTAGCTTTTTCGTGTATTTTGTTTTGGCTCTCATGTTTTTTACTTGATGTGAATGCTAAAGAAGTGTTATTTTATGCAGGTTTACAGTTCATTTACCATGAAGAGGGCAGCTCCATGGGATGAGCGTGTTGATATTATATCGGATGACTCTTCTTCCTCAGACACAGAAATGGTGACAAATGATTCTAATAGCAAGCAGTTAGGCTACAACATCACATTTGATCAACCTGCCAATGAAAGTACACCGGAAGGTATTGGTTTAATCAAGATTTTGGAGCCTTGTTTTACTGACAATGGTGAATGAACATCATTAAAGATTTACTTATAATGTTGCGGAGCAACAATCATTGTTTTAATATTTCGTTATAAACAATCAAGAAATAAATAGTTCAGTTGAAATTTCTTTTCTTTTTAACATACTATAAAAATGCCTCAAGTTCCAAGTTCCCAAAAACTTATATTGGTAAATACTAGTTGCCACCTTGTAGACTGAGAACGTGAACTTCATAGTACCATACATGTTTAGATTATCTTAATTATGGTAAAAGAAACTATAGATCTGTTGAATCCAAGCTGCACAATGCTGTTTGTTTCAGTAGTTGGATTAATGATGTAGCATTTTATTAGCTAAAGTGCATAGTCGCTAAGAGTAATCTGCCACTAAGTTTTACTTTTCCACATTTTGCATTTAGTGGTTTCATTATTGCTGTTTGGAGCTTTTGTTCGCTACATGTTGTCATCTGTCTTTTTCTTGAAGAAAATTGAATGGCTAAAAATTACTTTTTATACCATTTTGGGACTTTGTCATATTCCTTTTTATTTAACCATTTCTATTACATAGATAGCTTTGTATTGTTGTTGGACTCATCATGTCCTCTAAACACGCATTAAATTGCAGGAGCATTGACGCGAATGGCAGAGATGTATCAAGAGTACATGAAGCAGATCCCAATCCCAACACATCGTGGCTCGATTATTCCATTTACCTCATGGATGGGTTTAGGCCAATCTATAAAGCAGTTGTATGGACAACCGTTGCATTACCTCACTAATATTCTCCTAAAACAATGGGACCAGTTGAGGATTGGCGGTGAGGAGGAATGCAGGCCCTTGGATACCATTATCCATCCGTGCAAAGCTGAAGCTACCATATGGCTTGTTGAAGAAGTCCACCGGCACACCTCATCTCATCTTCATGTAGCAAATCTTTGGCTATCAGATCCAAAGTACCATGCCTTCGTTGATTCCATTTTTCCGCAATTTCCTGACTGTTAGATCATGCCATTGCTTGATAGTTTTAGACTTCTGTCATGTAAAATGTTTGCCAAATTCTACAAAAAAAAAAAAAAAAAAATTCTCTTTTGATGATGTAATTCCTGGTGAAATTAAGCCATAGTTTGTTTTTTCACCCTTCTCTTTCCTACCTTAATGGCTGCGGTTGTTTGCTCTGCGTAAAATAGTTGAAAAATCACCCAAAAAATAACAAATAATGTTATGAGCTTATC
Organism: Prinsepia uniflora; assembly: GCA_032719365.1. Classification (NCBI taxonomy): domain Eukaryota; kingdom Viridiplantae; phylum Streptophyta; class Magnoliopsida; order Rosales; family Rosaceae; genus Prinsepia; species Prinsepia uniflora. Next base: position 25,864,068 of record CM064871.1, on the reverse strand, counting down.
AGATCCTGAACACAAAATTGTGCCCAAATTGTTTTATCCTCAATAAGCTTGTGTCTTCATCGACTAAATGTTTCCTCAATGTGCTTCCTTTTTCTAGGATTCCTTCGCTCGGAATATCGGGTAATTGATCGCTCTTGATGATGGTCGTCGTCGATTATCATGACAACTGAGGCCTTCTGTTGCAGTTTTAGAGACTCTGCAAGCAACTCTTGCTGCTCATCACATACTAGGAGTAGGTGAATACCACAGCTTTTCAAGAAAAGTCGTTAAAAGCCACTCCCGAAGTAAAATTTAACATAAACCCTACGAGGCAAATCCGAGTTTGTGTTTCCAACAAGGGTTGCTTAACCCCAATCCTCAATGGAATAAACTTGAGCCACACATGCGAAGAGGTGTCTTTCTTGAACAAGAAGAAAACTCAATAGTCTCGATTTAAGCATACATCGGTGACGGAAATTGTAGCTCCAAAAGACCAACCAGAACAATTATCATGTGCAACTTTAAAAACAGCACAAATAGCCAGTCCTTCCTATCCAATCTAATTGGACAGTTGCAGGAATTTCAAAAGAAAATTAACATATTTGGCGCTCATGAAGAGGGGTTTCGATAAAAGTTCACATTGAACCACAGGTGAACCAATTTGGAACCTCATTTCCAGGAACCATAACATCAAATGCAAAGTCATGATCATAAGATGCCTGTAAAACAATAGTTATAAGAACATTAACTATATGTATTTATGTGTATGAATTATAAGAACAATAACTATATGTATTTATGTGTGTATGTTTGCACACAAGCGTGCATATTTGAGAGAGAGAGAGAGAGATACCTGGTTGCTTAGAAGATTTTCCATTTTTGCGACGCCAAAGCCCAGATTGGAACACAATCTCTAACAATTCGTCCAAGTTCATCCAATTTCCCTGGTGATTCTTCTTTGTGTTCAAGTATCTTCAACAAGTTTGAAAAACTTTCCAATGATTCAGAATCACTTGCCACTAGCCAGTGTATCCCTGGTGGCAGCTCTCGCATTTCTCGAAGCCTCTTGCAACAATTCAAGTTCAGAACCATTAGATTTTGCAGCTCATAAATGCTGCATGGCAAGTTGTAAGATCTTCACAATTTGATAAATACAACTCTTCAAGCCCAATGAGATATCTGATTGATGAATGCAACTCTTTTATGGAAGTGCCTTGTAGATTTATATATCTCAACTTCCATCTTTTCTTCAATTACTGGAAAACTCTCAAGCATAAAGCAGTCACCAAGCTCAATAATATCTAGAGCTTTTACGCTGATTCTTCCTGGAAACTTTGAAAGGTTATACCATCCCCTAAGATTCAAAGTGACAAGTTTATCAAGGAATCCAATGGAAGGATGAACCTCAACTAAACTTGTACAGTAATTTGGGTTCAAATTTCCCAAGTTGGGATTCCAGTGAATTCGGGGATTTTCTCTAAGAATTTACAGCCTTCAAAATTCAAAGATGTCAAGTTTGGAAGATTCTGTGCAACAATAAAGAAAAGGATCAAATGAAGTTTCAAAGAAATCTTCAGCATAAACGTGAGTGGAATAAAATGGATGACTACTTTAAAAGTACCTTGAGTCCCTCCCACAGTCGGGTGATGCAGCTTTGAGGCATATTCAGCACAACAAGTTTCTTTCGATGAAAATTAGATGGCAATGATTGTAACGAGCATCCTGGCCAGTCAAGGCACCTCACCTCATTGGGGAGATAATCGACATCTCCAGAAAAGTGCCCATTATAGTTCACGAAGAATTTAAGATTTTTCATTTTTGAGAAGCTTTTAGCATTCAAGCATATCTGATCATATTGTCTGGGGCACCTTTACCATAATGCCTTTAATAGTATTTGTTCCCTGGAGAAGAAAACACGTAATTAGTACCAAGAAATCTAATTAGCCTTCACAAGAAACATATGGGCTTAATTGACAAATTAAATGACACAATTTAATGTACACTTACGGTTTTTTCTGTTAGGACATGATAAACATCATCATGAAACCACAATCTGCTATGTCTTCCAGACTCATTGGTCGATTCTTGGCGTACTTCTTTACCCATTTCCTCTAGTAAGTCATGCATCGTTGTGAACTGAACCCTATGATTGGCATTGAACTACTGGTAGAAAAAGCTCCTGTAACTATATATGGCTCTTCGGTTACATTCTAGCACTTGTTTCACAGGGTCTTCTAAAGCATCAAAAACTTGTTTTGAGAATTTCAAGTATCTCTTTGTTAGGTGCTCTTTGGTAACTATCTAATGCTGCTTGCCATTGATCAGGACTTCTACCAGAGAGATGAGAACCTAAAACTATCAGAGCTAATGGAAGGCTGTGAACATAGTGTATTGGATGGTTAGTGAGATCCACATAATCATTGGGAGGTTCACTTGTTTTGAATGCATTCCGACTAAACAACTCCGGAGCTTTATGATAATCTAATATCTTGACTTCATATACTAAATGAACTTGATGAGCCGCCAGTAAATGCTTATCTCTTGGTGTTATGATAATTCTACTGCCTGATCCAAACCAACCAGATGCTCGAGCAAACTTTTTTAGCTGTTCCAATTGATTCACATCGTCAAGATTAAGAGAACCTTTTTATTTCTCAGCCTCTTCTTTATTGCATCTACTCCTTTATCAGCATTTGTCACCTTCGACCTGTTGCCCCTCAGAATATCACTTAGAAGAGTCTCTTGTAATAAGACTAGCTCTCTATGCGGCATTGAATTTTCTCTAACACTTTCCAGAAAGCAACTACCATCAAACTTATGGGAAGCTAAGTTATAAACAGCTTTGGAAATTGTTGTTTTACCTATTCCACTAGTCAGTCCCCCATATCCCTACCATACTCACACTGTTTCCCTCAACATCTAAAAGCCTATACACATCTCGCACACAAGATTCTATTCCAACTAGATCTGTAGCCACACCCAAATATGTATAGTGTAACACTTCAACTGAGATTTCCTCAACGATCTTATGGATAAATTGAGATCCATGCCTGTCGATTTAAAAGAATACAAAATGTTTCATTTATCAGCAGTTCAGCACTACACCTTAAAGAGGCACAAATTAATTCACCTCAGCGCTTAGTCGACTACTTGACTGCAGTCTAATTGGTTTAGTCAGCGTCAACCTTAGTTTTTGACTCTTTTTACCTCACTGTTATCTTATTTATTTATATAGTGGCTGCTGCTTTCTAATTTGAATGGTGTCAAAATTTATCTCTCAAAAATTTGTGTTCATGAAGATTTTCCCAAAATCAATATCCACTATATGTTTTACTTATGCATGATAGCCTTTAAGAAATTGGTTTAAGGGTGTTGAATCCTATAGCAAAAGTTTTTAGTTTTTATCAAAATAACAAAGCCAATTAGACCGAAAAAAATAAATAACTTATAAATGAAAATTGTCCCGAAATACGTACCCATCCAAGAAATGCCACCCAGACAAATTTGCTGCTTCTGAAAGAGCTTCTCTCCATCTGTACACCTTCTGAATATTGTTCTTGAGATTGCATTCATGTTTAGTAAGTGCCTCACCAAAAGATCCTCTTTGTCTTCGTACATCTGAGGGATCCACCTTGTAAAAGATTGACCTAACCATTTGCTGCTTCTATTTTCTGCACTCAAGAATCTTGTCGAGTTCATCCAGGCACCACTTAAAAGATGCATAGTTTTCGGAGAATACAACAATAGAAATCCTCGACTCTTCAATTGATCTGCAAGGTATTGATGCCCTTCTTAAGTAAAGCGTTGTACTAAGCTCATCATCTATGAAGGTATTGATGCCCATCTTAAGCAAAGCGTTATACAAATGATCTGCAAAATTATGGCATGTATCTTCACGTCTGAAACTCAAAAACACATCGTAAGGGTATGGATTTGCGAAAGAAGTTGAGGAAGAAGCTGCTTGATTGGCCATAGAAGCTAAACAGCCAGAGAGTTGGTCTGAGACTTTATCATGTTATATTAGGCCTAAGAAGCTTCCTCCAGCCCGCACATATCACAAATGAATGTGAAGTCAAAAGTGAACAACTTTCAGTCACTCTTGTCATCTTATCTCAGTTTTTGTAATTTACAAGACCTTTAAATGAAAATGGAAATCAGATCATTAAAAAAGCTAACCTTTTCCCTGAATTATAATTCTATTACCAGTAATCACAACAAGAGCAAATCCCCTGACTGAAAAAATGGAACCTGTTGTTATCACGAACAATAATTTCCCGGTTGTATATTCCTGACACTAACTTGGCAAAGGAGTGACAATCAGAGCACATTCTGAGATTCTTAACCACACGAATTGCCACCCCTTGGCTTGTACCTATAAGCCCAAAAGCTATGGCAAGTTTCTCACTATGTCGACTCAGCAATAACTCTTTTTCCTTCTCATCAACATCAAGCAAAACATTGGCCAAATCAGGAACATGACCAGCTTCTCTAAGTCTGCAGTTTATTTCTTGTAGCATCAATGCAATTTGGCTCTTCTCTATGTTTCTATCACCACCAGAAATAAACTCGTGGATCATTCCATTGATTTCGATGGCGCTTGATCCAGGCACCTTTTGTATCCCTCTCTCCTTCAAATGTAGCCTTACTTTCGCAACATCATCCCATTTCCCAGCAGACGCATATATGTTTGATAAAAGCACATCAATCCCAGTCCTCTGAGTAGCCAACTTGGATATCTGTTCAGCTGCATATGATGCAATTTCGACATTTTTTTGGGTTCGACACGCAGCTAAGAGAGTTCCCCAAATGATATCATTTGGCTCCATTGGCATGCTCTTCACCAGATCAAAAGCTTCTCCCAATAGCCCGGCTCGGCCTAGTAGATCAACCATGCAACCATAATGAACCATATGTGGGGAAATGCCATAGACAGACTTCATTGACTTGAAAATGTTCCATCCTTGCTCCACAAACCCAACATGGCTGCATGCTGTTAGAAGTGCAACAAAGATTACTTCATCTGGTTTCACACCTTGCCTAATCATCTCATCAAAAAGCTCTAGAGCCCGTTCCCCATTTCCCTCCATGGCCATTGCTCCAATGGCTGCAGTCCAAGCAGAAACATCTCGTCTCTTCATGTTATCGAACACTTTCATTGCATTTTGAGGATCGCCACATCTTGCAAACATGTCAACTAAGGCTGTGCCAAGCCGCATATCACAATCAATTTTGGTTTTTTCAATATAAGCATGGATCCACTTTGCAAGATCAAGAGCTCCTAGATATCCGCAGGCAGATGCAACTTCCACCATGGTCACCCTGTCTCCTTTTACTCCCTCAGCCTGCATAACCCGAAAAAGGTCAATTGCCTCCTCAAACATGCTCTCTTGGACAAAAGCACTGATCATGGTATTCCATGAAACAAGATCACTCTTTGGCATCTCAATGAACATCTGCCAAGCGGACTTTATGTCACCGCTTCTTATTAAACCAGCAATCAAAGAGTTCCACGACACTATAGTTTTATTCAAAATATTATCAAAAGCCCTGCAGCCCATCTCTAGTTTTCCACATTTCATGTACATGTCGATCATGGCATTACAAATAGCATCCCAACCTTCAAGTCCATTCCTTAGAACATAACCATGGCAAGACTTCCCAGCCCGAGAATCACCTAGTTGTGCACAAGCTGATATAGCAGACAACAGTGTAACCCTGTCGGGTCTTGGACCCTGTCTCAGCATTTCTTCCAAGACAGAAAGTGCCTCCCTAGCCAGTCCCAGATGCCCATAATTCGACAACACAGTATTGTAAAGAACCAAATTCTTATCAACACATTCATCAAAAATCCGCTTTCCAGCATCAGTATTTCCACATTTCATGTGCATATCCACAAGGGCGTTCACGATAAGCGTATTAACCTTCACTCCTGACTCACCAATGTAAGCACAAACTCTCTCACTCAATTCATAATCATTCAACTTTGCACAAGCAGAAATGACACACACCATGGTAACCGAATTGGGTTTAATACCCGCCGCCACCATCTCAAAAAACAAAGAAACAGCCTCCTTTGGAAAATTCCTCCTACCATAACCGCAAATCAAACTAGTCCAAGACACGATGTTTCTCTCAGACATTTCATCAAACACCTTCCGGCTATAATCCAAATCCCCACATTCCGAATAGAAATGGATCAAAGAATTCTCAATAAACACATCCCCCTCCAAACCCATCTTAACAAGCGCTCCATGGAGCTGAATCCCTTCACAGAAAGCCACAGCCTTTGAGCAAGCGCTCAGCACAAATGGAAATGTGAACTTATCAGGTAAAATACCGTTCACCACCATTTGAACATACAGAAAAATCGCCTCATCACTAAGCCCAGCACTAGCATAACCCCTTATCAAAGAATTGAACATGAACAAAATACCCTTTGTTTCTTCACCTTCAAGGAACAAGTTGAAGGCTTTTCGGGCATAATCCATACTTTCAAAGGTGCCCATTTCTGCACATGAAGCAATTAGCTTGGTAACAGTTGAGGTACTGAGGCCTTTCTTAGTGATTTGACAGTGAAGTTGCTTAACTTCGTTCATGGTTTTACAGTCTTTGAGTGACTCAATTGGGGAAGTGCCCTTGGCCGTGGTTTTGGGCTCGTTTTGGTTAGTGGGAGCTATGAAGCTTGGGGTGGCTGAGACCAGAGAACACAATTGTAGCGTTGTAGCCATTATCTGGTATGTGACTTTTACCCTGTTTGGGGGTTGCACCAACCGTCGACTCAACCAACTTCACTAAAATGCTTCAATTGCTTCCTTTTTGGAATTCAAACCATATATACTTGTTCAGCTGACGGCTCAGAGCGCAGACATAATTTTTTTTTGGGAAATTGACAAAACTAGGTGCGGTAAAAATGTATTCAAAAGTGGCCTATAAAATATTTTTATAAATTTAGACCCTACATATATTTTATAATAACTCTTATCCCATTATGTCTTATTTTTTTTTTATCCCAAAGAGAACTAAGACTTCATCTCACTCATCGGATTGCAAAAAGCGTCATTATGTCATTTTATTCTTAGATGACAGCAAAAAAATGTCAATCTGATTATAAAAAGAAAAAGTGTTGTTTATATCAACATCATCTATTTGAATACAATCCAATAAGCTATCATTAGACAACAGTATATGTCATCAGACGACAATTTTTTGTAAAAAAACTGTCGTCTAATATTCCATAAGAAGACAATTCTCGTAAAATACTGTCGCAATTTTTGTAAAAACAAATGTCATCTAAAATACAATATTATTTATCTTTATTTAACACAACAATTGTAACATGTTCTCAATTCACATACATAAATTATTTTCAATAAAATAAAATGAATCTAATTCTTTAAAACAAATCTATAAAACGTGATTTTATATATTAAATCCTCTAAAAGCCATGAGGATTTGAAAATATATTTAACATCAAGTACAACAAGTCTAGTTATCTAGCTAACTAAGTGTGCCTCAAGATATAACAAAAGAAAATGTAAAATTAACATCAAAGTACATGTTTAGGCAAAATTAAGTAATTGCTCCTTCAGATCTTCGATACCCAAATCTTTCACCAAGCAGTTAATCCCTTTCTCTAGGCATGTGCACCTTAAGATGGCGGGGGGAATACAAAACCGCCAGAGGAACCACTTTTCTGATTCCAGCCACTCCTTTGGCAGCCAAAGAGAACACCACAGGCCGACCAATCTATCATAGAAATGCATCTCAGCCAGATGATACAATGAAGAAGAGAAAACTAAAAATGAATTAAGTAAACCTTATATTTGTTTGGGAGAATATCACCCTTCATAGTACGCGCGTTAATTAGTAAACCATTTCATCAAACACAACATAATAACTCTACTTACAAATATATCAGAGGCACCCAATGCTAGTGCCTTGAAGACATCTGTTCCACGACGAACACCACCATCCAAGAAATGTATGGAGTGTGAATCTATGTAAACTTTTGCAAATATAAGCAGTTAAGAACTGGATCATTTACCTATTTCTTTCTACAACTATTTATATGAAGTCCTCTTTAAAAGTGGACTAAGAATACATGCTATAGACACCGTAGACATCACACTCATGATAGAGCTCATTCATTGACATTTGTTATTTTCTGTTATTATTTTCTGTTATTATTTTCTTCTTGATTGTAGCTCTGGTTTTTAAAAGAAAAATTAAGACATAACACTCATCTTAACCCAGAAAGGAGAAAAATTAAGTCAAAAGCATCAATCCTAAAATCCAGATGTCAAAATGCCCTAAGGAAACAATTTTATAGAAAATAGCTTTAAAACTTCAAGGCAGCAACCTATTTTCCTACCAATATATACTTTAAGAAACTTGCCTTAAAATTTGTTCTATCTTCTGCAATGCTGGGAAAAAAATATGTAAGACATCCAATCAACTCAAAAAATTACTTAAATAAAAATGCTACCTTTGAGATCTTCACTTTTTTTGCAAATGAAGATGATGATGCACCTAACAAACCCAAAATTATCTTCTGCAATCCTGGAAAGAAAAAAACAACTACTCATAAACAACTCATAAAATTTACCACAAGAACTCTCAGAGAACAAAAATCAGCTTTACAACATCACACAATGGAAAATACTTGGCTTCTTCATCTAAAGATCAGTCATCCATTATATGGAGGTAACTATCTTTCAGAATTACTAAAACGTTCTTTTTGACTAATTCCAAACAGATTGTTCTTCAATATCTCTCTTTTTATCTCATGCAGTCATCCAGTCATGCAAATGCAGAAGTAGTATGTCCAAGTCCAAGTCCTAATCTTCAATTGCTTATGTAATCTTAAGTTTTAGTGTTTATTGCATCTACAACATGCAATGCATTATCATCGCATTATGCATGAACCATTTTATTTGATCCCTACATGGCTACTGAGTTATTCTTATGCAGCTAATGAGTTTTTTATGCTTCAATTCATGCATGCTGAATAAAGGTTGCGCCATCTACAATTTCTAAATAAATCAGTGTGACTATCCTCGTAAACTCATTTTCAGTGGTGCACAACAATCAATTTTTAAGTAAACTGAAATCAACAAAGTATCCAATCCGTTTTAAATAAATGTTAAACAAAAGTAACCTAAACAAAAGAGGGCAAAGCTACTTTAGGTCTTTCTCTCTTTTGAGTCCCCTTCTTGTCGCTCTTTTATCATTGCGGACAAATTTAAGAGGAAAGTAAGTTGACAACTAAAACCTGAACTATTTCGACAACTAAGAGCAGTTTGTGAAGCAAAGAAGAAGCTCAAATTTAATTAGAATAACAATTATACAACTATGAAGTGAATCTCATATTGTGAAACTTCAATCAATCATACATCTGTTATTACATCAATTATTTAAGATAACAACCATAAGTAGCTATCTAATAGCTACTGTAAATCAAGTGATTTAAAACAGCCAAAACCGCAACCTAAAACTTCTTGTACATCAAATTTCACGAATACCCAAACCAAATACATATATACTACAACCCTAGACACAAATTTCATGAACATATTGTAATTATAACTATACTAATTATAACTAAACTGAACGAAATGAGCAATTGATCGTGAACAAACCCAATAGTAAGAACTGCACAAATTGTTAATATGAATTCCATAATCAATGTAAGTACTTCATTAACGAAAACAACCTAGAATTCATATGAAGCCCAATAGTGGAGGGAAAACAAATAGCCTACAGACCTTGGTGAACTTTTCATACTTCTAATTCAATACCATTTGAATTTAATATTGGAGAAAGAAATTATATAAATAGATCACTGATGCAACCATTAATTTTTGAAAAAAAAAAAAAAAAGGCATACCATGTGAGAATGTGGAACTCAAACTTGCGAATATGGATCTGCATTTAATGAAGATATAAATTCGAGTGTTTGATTATAATTTACATGAAGGCAAGAGTATTAGAAAACCAATCAAAAGCAGAGAAGCAGAGCGACATGTATGAGGTTAACAAACAACATCCAATGAATGACCATTGCTACCAGGATATTGGTTAACGGAACATCACAATTGCAATTGATGCATAAGTTGCAAATGAAATAATTCAATTGATTGACCAGATGACCATCAAATAGTAGAACATAGATTGGAATAGCAGATAAGTTTACTTACTAACTGGGCTGGATGTACAAAGAGAGTCTTATTATTGGTGCCATACCTGATTAGTTTGCTGCAAATGAAGATGATTGGTGGATGGAAACCCAACACTTTGGTGGATGACCACAAATTGCACGTAATAATAAACCCTAAACTCTTAACATTCATAATACTCATAAGCAGCCACATAAAACCAGTAGGAAGTCAAATAAAGGGTTTTTATTCGTAGTAAACAATACAACAAACAGTCAACCACATCTATAGATTTGAAGAACAGATAAAGACCCAGCATAAAAAAAAATCTGAATTCAACTTTACAAGTGAACATGCAATAAGAAAACTCAATCAATAGACGGGAAATTTGTAGCTGATAATCTAGGCTAGGCATGAAAGTAGCAAAAAAAACAAAGAAAGCACAACTTTATAGTAGCACTATTTCCCATAACCTTTTATGAATAAAAAAATTCAGGCAGCTCAAAATAGATAAGAACAAAGGCCATATTTTACTTCAGTCTCTTATCCTAGCTTCTTGACCAACTCTATTTCAACAATCCCTTAACTTCATTGTAAAGAAAAGTGGAACATAAATTTGAGAGGCAACAAACCTTGTATGTCCGGCATTCCAAGTCTCATAGTGCGTGCCAACATTCTGGTTATTAAAAAACCATAAAAGAAACAAAAATGTCAAACTCCATTTCAAATGTTTTTAAAAGCCAAGATTCGATTAGAGAATGTGGAACTCACCAGCAGACCCATAGAGATGCTAAGTAAAGCAAGCTTATTGATTCCAGCTTTCAGCTTCAAATTGTCACTAAATGGTAGTTTAGGATTCTCCAAGAAACCAGAGTTCCTGCATCAAATTCAGATCCTTTTGCAGACTTATGTTCATTCTGTGGATGAAGTAAGGCATGACCTAATGAATAGATGATAATAGGTGGGAACTTTCCAGCCTTTAGAAATCCGTCGTCTAAACCGATTGTGATACTGGCCACATAAATTGAAATGAATAATTTAGAAAGATACAGAAGCATAAAAAAATAGAAATAAAATACTAAAAATTCATACTTCTTCTATCATGTACCACAAGTAGCCTTTAGGATCCTTGCTCAATATATCAGTATATACTAAACACTTGTTGAATTATCAGTAACTACTATAGCATCTGAGGATGGTCCTAACTTTGCCATACTCAGTTAAGCATTCCCCTAAGCTTCGTCTTTCCATCATTGGCATTAAAACGAAAATCCCATGTAAAAATACAAGAATCCTAATTAGACCTTGTTTCCATCCAACCAGACAATACCCAAACCATTGTTCAAGAGGTAGATCTAGTAAGACCTGTCTGAAAACCCAAACTAAACCCCGCAAAGAAATGAAATAAAAAGATCATAGAATATATGTATTTAGAATGTATCAGTAGAGTATTTATTAATCCATGGATGAATGTTAAACAACAAAGATAATTTGAATTGATGGGTGAAGAAGAGAAATCTCACATGAAAGACTTTCCTTTGGGAGTGAGATTAGGGATCTGAATAACGATCTCCAGCAGCTCAACCGACTGCTCGAATTTGGGGAAGCTAAAATGTCTGATATCGCATGCCCTACTCAGTTCTCTCTCACTCGTCTCTCTGTTGCTCTCTCTCTAGAATTTTGGAGTGGATGACGAAAGGGCGAAGATGGTGAAGAAATAGCATCTAGGTTTGGATTTTGGATTTGAGAAAGCAGAAAGTGTGAAGGAATAGAGATGAACTGAGTAAGCAGAGAGGCGAGAAGATTAAGGAGCATATAAGAGGAACTCTGAATGGTGAAGGATCTAATGAGAAAGAACTCAGAATGGTGAAGGAGCGGAGACGAACTGAGAAAGCAGAGCGGAGAGAGGGTTAAGGAGCGGATGAGAAGAAGTCAGAATGAAAAAAAAAATAGAACGAAATGGAATAGAGAGTCTCGAAACTGAAAACTTTGAGAGAGTGAGCAGTAACACGCATGTTGTGTAGCTTATGCCTTTCCGCCTTTCAACTTTGGTTTTCAATTCCCATTTCCACTTATTCATACTTATCACATATGTATCATAGACGACACTTGTCTCTATACTATCATAGATGACAATTTGATCTCTCATAATAAAATGACAATTATAGTTTAAAGTGTCATTTAAGATTAAAAAAAAAAAAAGGCATAGTGCCTCTGTCATCATCTTGAGCGCTTCCTAAGAGAGAATGATGCAGCCTCTCAGGAGAGAACCAAGCAGCCTCTCTCATCTTTGTTTACTCATCATCTGATTACAAGCCGCCTCTCATATCCGTTTGCTCCCATCTGTTCATCATTCTTGCTCATCACAGTTCATCTCTCATCTTTTATCATTAGCATATCTCTAATTTGTTTCTTAATTACTATTTCGGGTGAAGTTTTTTAAATATATGTTGGGCAATCCAAAAAGTAAAGAAAATAAGCAAATGGGGAGTGAGTAAGGTTAATTTGTAGGTGTGAAGTTGGGAAGATAAACCTGGGTTAAAGGCCATAGAAGTCATTTTTGGATCTAGAGATTTGAAATTATAATGAATCTAGTCGGATAGTGACCCTATAGTCCAGTAGTCTTATAGTGCCCCTTTAGTCCAGTAGTCTTATATTACCCCAAAAATTATGCAGCCTATTTGTAGTATTGTAATGAATTTTATTTTGAATCTAATATATATTAGTGTATGAAATTTTAGGAATGGAATCAGTTGCAATTATGATTTGTTTCAATGAAAAATGTTTGAGGTGTGGAAAGAAATACATGTATGAAGGAGGAGATATGAAAGGCATTATTGTACCAAGGGCTACAATGTTTGATGAGCTTATAAATCGTGTTTGCCTTATTGCCCACCCAAATAATCCTGCTGAATCACTCAAATTCAAGTTCTCAGCTCATGTAACATCCTACAAATACAAGCATATTGAAATTGTGGATGATGATGATCTCCAATATTTTGTTGAAAGGTTATGTACTCACTTATTTAGGTTCATGTGATATTTGTTACTGGACCTTAGATTGTGTGTTAGCCATTTTTTTTTAAGTTCTTAGTAATCCATATCTTGTGACACGACCCATCCCAATCTTCCCTGGATTAACGCGGGATGTGTCATGTTCCCGTTTAACACCCTGTGTCAGATTAGGGATATACCTAAACCCTCTCGAGGCTACTAGAGTACGCCAGAATCTGTGGCAGCATGTGATGTCTCAGTCTCTGTTATAGCCCGCATCCGCGATCAACCTGAAGGGTATTTAAAAACGGTAAAAGCTATGAGTAGACGAAAATAAACAGTTTAGAAAACTATTTCACGAAAAGACATTTATACTCTTCATTAAAAAGCAACATGCATCAAAAAAACAAGTTATAACAACCATTTTCTTTAAATCAAATCTTATGGCTTTCAAATCATTATACAGTGAAAACATTTTCAATCAAAGTCATTTCCTTAGTAGGGTCTCAGCCCAAAACCAAAACACGTGGGGTCTCTACCCAAATCTGAAAAATACAGTATAACCAATCCTCAACATCCCAGATGTTTAATCAATTATGTCACAATCTCTAAGGCTACGCGTGCCACTCGGGGTCTCAAGTCCGAGTTCTCCCCAAGATCCACCAGTGTCCGGGTGATATCACCGAACACTATCCTTGGTGATATCCATATCTAGCAATCCTGATCCTGAGTATCTCCTCGTCGGAGCAAGGAGCGGCCCCTCTCAAGCAATGCTCGCACTCTTGGTCTTGAGCCTCTCCTCGGAGCGGCCCCTCCCAGGCAATGCATTGTGACTACTCCAGAATACTATGGGGCGTCTGGAGGAGACAAGCCACTCATAAGGATGGTATAAGTAAAATAGTGAAAATCAATGTAAAACCATTTATACCTCAAATCCAGTCTAAATCATTTCAACAGGGTCTCAGCCCGAGGTATAGTTTCCATAAACTGTTTCCATAAAACTAGGATTCCTCAAATCCGATCTAATCCAAATTTCATAGGGACTCAGCCCAAAATCATCTCAATAGGGTCTCAAACCCAAAATATCATTTCATAAACCATAATTGGGCCTCAAGCCCGATATCATAAACCAACTGGGCCTCCAACCCCGATATCATAAACCAACTAGGCCTCAAGCCCGATAGCATAAACCAATTGGGCCTCAAGCCCGACATCTCATAAATCAACTGGGCCTCAATCCCAGAATAATATTTCCAAATTCGAAATCATTTGAAAACACAAGCACATATAAAATCTGGCTGAAGCCCAAGGTACAACATAAAGTATAAATCTCAAAATACGTGCAATACCACATTGTACGAAAATACCAAAACACCACAATCATAGATATAAACCATATGCACTCAAGGCCTCTCAAATCACATATATAAAACATATAAAACAGTTATGCATGCATCATATTTAGAAATCAAGTGTCCACTCATAGACCATCCAAGTTGTGCGCTTGCAAGCTGCGTCGTAAGCCACTCCGAAATATACTGAACTCTCTAGGTCGTTCAGACCTGTCCAAAACATACTTAAAGGTCACTACCAACCTAGACAAGTCCTAATCAAAAGCCCTCAAAACTCCTGGAAAATTCAACCTGTCGTGGACACACATCCCTAGGCTAAAAACCACAATTTGACCTACCAAATGATCTTTGATCGACATGAAACCACCACCATTGGATTCAGAACATCAAAACATTTTGAATGGGACTAATCTCACCCCAAAATTTGTGCCCACGCTCCCCCACGGTCCGGTCAAACTTCCTGATCAACTCCGGTCATAAGTCAACGCTACTTCACGATCAACGGTCACGTCAGCCTGACAGGTCTGACTGGACTTGACAACTGCCATGTGTCAGCCTCTTATTGGCCACGTTGCCTGACAACTTGACAGATGATGATGTCACCTGCTGATGTCATCATCGTCTACCTCCAGTTGGGTCAAACTCAACCATTTTCGACCTCGTTTGTTCCTATTGACTCGTCTTGATCCCTAGAACAGTTCTATGACATCAAAAACACCAGAAGAGGTCAGGATTTTTACCTTCCAGGCTTGAACAGTGACGACCACTTGCAACTGTGTTTCCCTGTCGATTCCAGCCACTTCCATCCTCAAAATTGATCCTTACGAGTTCGTACTATACCTAGGAATCATGTTTCAACCTTAGAAACGTCCAAAAAACACCCAAACTTGAATTCAATTTTTCAAAGCCAAAATGGCTTACTTGCGGGTTTCCAACCACCGTGCACGACTATCCTCACTGTTGCTGTCGTTCGACTCATCTTAGTTGACAGGACCCATCCCAATCCCCCCGGGATTACCATGGAATGTGCCCTGCTCCCGTCCAACAAGGGGTGTCAGACAAGGGATAACCAATAGTCACTGCCCAAACGGGGCTTCCAGATTGCGCAAGGATCGATGGAGGAGGCGTGCAATGTCCCAGTCTCTGCTGCAGTCGCATCCGTGATCAACCTGAAGGGCATTAAAAACCAAAAGCTGTGAGTGGACGAAAATCATTAAGTTTAGTAAACACAGTTATAAGACATTTATGCCCTCCAATAAAAACGTATGCATGCTACGAAAACCAGTAACCAAAACGTTTGTTCAACCAAGCCATTAGGGCCTTAGCCCAAAAACCGTTAACTTAAAACCAAGTGTGGGAACTCAGCCCAAAACTGTGGAGTACCACTACCAGACATATTAAAACCATGTGGGCCACCGCCCAAAGCCATAAACATAAATCCATAAATCCAAAACCATTTAGGGTCCCCGACCCCGAAATACCATAACATAACCAATAATCCATTTTTACCACATAACACAAATCCAACCAAAAAGCCATTTCATAGATTCATTAATCCATATTTACCATTACCATCACCAGCATCCCAGATGCTTAGCGTCCCAGACGCTTGACGTCCCTGATGTCATATCTCACGGTATAATAAGCGACGCGTGCTGCCCGGGGTCTCTCCGGGTCCATATCTCTGACATCATAGATGTCTGACGAACCTGACGTCAATCATAGCAATCCTGCTCCTGAGTCATCATACGGTCAGGTAACAACTGGGCCCCTGGCCCGATTTCATAAAGCAACTGGGCCCCTGGCCCGATTTCATAAAGCAACTGGGCCCCCGGCCCGATTACAAATCGACTCCAAGTCCGAGGTTTCCAAAATAATTGGGCTTCAAGCCCGAGTTCATCTTTCCAATTTCAAAACCCTTCTTATCACATTATTTATTAAGCCATTAAGCCACAAGCACGTAAAACCACAATAAAATCGTTAACCTCGATATACGTGAAATACGAAAACACCTCGAAATACGTGCAACATACCCAAAATCAATACTCACAATCAGCGTCATAGAAATCACGTATATAAAACATATACCACATTTAAGCATGCATAGGATTTATAAAACCAAAGTCCACTCACAGACCGTTTAATGGTATGCCTCGATACGCGTGCCATCGGCCCTCCCGGGCCACACCACTATCACCGGGACTCCCAATCCTGTCCAAATCACGTTAGAGGGTCACTAACCTCATCATTAACATCCTATTAAAGTCCCGTAATTTTCCCAAATTTTTAACTATTTTTAAACTTGATTTAAAACCTTCGGACATCCCGAACAATATCGAGACGGTGTCCGATCGACACGAAACCAATCCTAAAATGTTTGTTACATTAAATAGGACAGAAGTCATGTTGACCTCACCTCGAGATTCGTGTCCACGCACCGCCGTGAGTGGCTGAGAGTGAAACCCACGCACCTGTTACAGTGTCGTCGTCTTAACCCGTATGTCTGATAAACGGGTCCTTTTGCCCGCGAGGTGTCCCGGTTGGTTTCCTATCAATTCAGCCTTAATTCCTTCAATTGATCATTCAGTTAGTTTCGTTTTAAGTTCAATTTAAGATCTGTAAACTCAATTACACGATCACTTACCCAAATTCCCACGATTTCACGATGAACAATGAAGAACACCCGTCACTGTTCCTTCATCGAATTCGGTAAATGGCTACTGATTTTTTCCAATTGATTCACCCAGAAGCATCAATCGACCATGAGAAACATTTTCCCTTCATCAATTTCGTCGTTTGATCACCCAATGATCACGACTCAACCTCGATTCATGCTCACTGTTACCCGGTCTGTTCAGAGCCAAAAGGGCACCAATTCCCTTCGTTCCTTCGACGATTCTGATCGTAGTGATCTCAGGAAGCTCGAATTGAGCTCCATTTCGATCCTCAGGGCCTATCTCTCAGTATTCGAATTTTCCCCCCAAAATTTTTAAAACCCGAAACCCAGAATTCAACATCCTCTCAATCCCTCGTGTTTCCCCTGATATCACAGTCCTCTAATCTCTCATTTTTCTCTCAAGAACGGCAGAGGAAAAGAGCCAATTCTCCCAGTTCTCCCACACAGTTTTGCTCACGGTTTGAAGGACACAGAGAAGGAATAATGGAGGATTAAGGGTAATTAAATATAATTAATAATTAAATGAAACACAATGATCATGTTTTCCCTAAAACATGGATCAGATGTTTGGGCTTAAATCAAGGGATGAGTGACACTTGTCACTCATCTGGGTGTGCACAATCAACAGTCACTATTCATTATTTTAATATTATTTTAATCCCGGTTCGTTCGGTTAATCGAGTTCGTTCCCGTGACCATAACTTCGTCGTCGAAACTCCGATTTCGGCATGCCGCCTGTCATTGGATTCGTATCGACGAGACCTACGTAACGGTCCTTGGCCCTCGTCCATTGGACCTCCCGGTCAAAAAGTCAACATTTGGCCCCTAATATGCCAAATTACCAAAATGCCCCTCGACTTCAGAACATCATAACTTTCTCCTCGAATGTCGGAATCGTACGTGCCACCTGTTTATGAACTCGTGACGGCCCGAACTACGTCACGTTCATCGGTCAAAGTCCATTTGACCGCCCCGATCAAAAAGTCAACATTTTGCCCACGACTAGGGGCAAAACAGTCATTTTGCACATTTTGTCCGATCTCGCTGTAACGCCCCGGACGTTCTGAAAATGTAATATTGTAAAATATTGAATAAAATGACGTTTTTACCCCTGTGATTTGTGTGGTCAATTTGTTGACTTTTTGATTGGGAGGTCGAACGGACGTGGAGTGATGACCGTGACGTAGTTCGGGACGTCACGAGTTCATAGACAGGTGGCACGTTCGATTCGGACGAACAGGGAGGAAGTTATGAGGTTCGGAAGTTTAGGGGCATTATCGTAAATTGGACGTTATAAAGGGAAAAAGTTGACTTTTTGTTTGACAATTGATACTCATTTGACTCGAAGACCGTTATGTTCGTCTCGACGCCCTGAGTACAACGGCAGGCGGCACGCGTGAAACGGACGTCGGATGACCGAGATACGGGTCACGGAAGTTGGAGGGCAATTTGGTAATTATTGCACAGAGGGGCATTTTGGTCATTTCACGGCGGTTACTGTAGCACCACCGTGAAAAACAGAGCACACGGCCATGCCGTGGTGTTTTGCGCGTGCAAATTTTTTAGGGTGGTAGTGGATGGATCAGACGATTTGTTTATGAGAATTGAGGCAGTGGAGGCACCCATGGGAGACTGAACTGAGCTCAGTGCACGGGCTGGATTTTAAAATGGCCGTGGTCTCTGTGCGTGCGGGAAACCATTTTCAGAGACCCCAGTTGGTCTCCCACGAGTTGTTGGCCACATTGATCGATCAACCGTGTAAGGGAGTGATGAGAGGTTTTGTTTGGGTCATTTGGTGCATCAGGTGTAGGCTGAGGTTGAGAGAGACGGTGAGAAAACAGTTTCGGGTTTTTGGGGGGAAACTCAGAGTTCAATTCCTACGGGCTTTGAGGGAAAACTAAACACATAGGGAGACTTCTGGGAGTGACAGAAACACGACGGTGCTAGAGTTGTTGAGATTGGAGCCCGTTTTGCCTAGGAACCCAAGTTCCAGTTCGAAGGAAAAACCAGTGGAGGGAAAAATTGAAGATCAAATTGTGGGGACATTCGAGCTAAACTAAGGGCCGTTCTAGTCTTCTGGGAGCAAAAGGAAACCAACCACATCGATTTCGAAGGACGACACTCACGAATTGGCCAAGAACTGAGCTCCCTGGTTCTGAGAATTTTCGAGCTTGAGGACGACGACTTCCAGGTAACGACGAGTTCAATTGTTTGTGCTATTGTGTTCGTATAGGTCCCCTTAAGCTACTGGTGAAATTAATTTGGAAATGGAACCGTGTAAGGTGAGTTCCAGAAGTCGACTTGTTCGACTGTTCGAGCTTGAGTTGGGTCGATTTGGTGTCAGTCGAGGTTAATCATCAATACAGACCTAAAATTAATGGATTAGAGAAGGTGATAGGATTGAAAACGAGAGGAATTGATTGAGAATTGAGCTTGAACTGGTCGGGTTGAGTCGCGGGTAACAGACCCGTTTATCAGTCTATCCGGGTAAGAACGAAGGCACTGTAGCTTGGCGCGTGGCCTTCACGCGCAACCACTTTGGGTGGCGCGTGACGGCGCGTGGGATGTTAACTCCGATCACGGTCAACATGGGAATTGTCCCTTTCAGTCTAGTTAACATTTTCCCTTTAGGATTCGAGTTGTTCGGGAGTCGTTCGGGATAATCTCGGGAGCCCGGAAGTTTAGGTCCTTAAGGTTTATTTCGCCGAAAAATCCGGGAAATTAGGGAAAAATCATACGAGCTATTTGAGGATGTTTGTAACCCTTCTTGTACATTTTTACAGGCCCGGACACTTCCGAAGCTACGGAGGAGCGCGCGGGACGCGATTGACGCGTCCTAAAACTGTGAGTGGACCTTTTGATTTCTAAATTGGGCATGCATGACTATTTTGCTTATTTATCTCATGGTTTTACCTATGATTTTATGATGGTGATATAATATATCGGTTTTACATGTTTCCACGCTTTTCGAGATATTTATCGTATTTCACGCATTTCGAGATTACGGTTTTTGCTTATGCATGCGTGATGATTTTGAGGAAGTACCTGGATACGAATATGCATGTTTTCGGATTTATGATGTTCGATCATATTGTGATGTGATTTTTCGGAAATTGTATGTGTTGGAATTTGCATGTGAATTCGGACATAAGTCCTATTATGATGTGATATGTTTTCGAAATGATGTTGGAAAAAGGTTGGTGATGAATCCTGGTTTATTGTGTTTAAAAACGGTTTTGGGTTTAAAGACCCGGTTGATTGTTGGATCCGGTTTTGGGTTTAAAGACCCGGTTATTTAATGACGGGGGCCGGGCCCGAAAATTGGGTTTAAAGACCCGAATTGAGTTTAAAGACTCGTGAGTTTAAAGACTCGATTATTATGATACCCCCAAGGCCTATTAATCATGTTTTGAGTTTAAAGACTCGTTGATATCCCGGGAAGGCCTAATATTGAGTTTAAAGACTCGGATGGATCCAACGGCATAATTGTGGTTATTGATTCACGTTTTACTTGATTTGTGCAATTAACGTTCAAAATGACGGTTTCTGAAACCTGGCATTATTAAATGGTTTTACATGAATTATGGCGATCCTTTGTAACGTTTTTCATGTGTTTCGGAAAAAGAGTTTTCAAAAGCTTAATATGCAAATTTTGAATATTTGGTTATGCATGCGTGTTACAACTGGAGGGCGAACCCGATTTCGGAAAAATTGTTTTTCCTGTAAAACTTATGTTTCGGTCCACTCACACTTTGTTGTTTTAAATTCCCTCCAGGTCGTGGTACAAGTGCGGGGGCAAGCGCCGAGGCAGAGGCGGAGGCATAAAGTTTTCCGTTGCGAAGTAGTTAGTTCACAGAGTAGGATTTGTTGCTTAAACTCGTTTTGTAATATTATGCTCTGTGAAACTGTGGACTTGACGTCCAGTCGGTTGTATTTGTTTAATCTCCCTGGTCTGACAATGGGTGTGTTGTAATATTAATTAGTTTTCCGGTCTTTTGGATTCGATTGTCAGACGGGAGCAGGATGCTTCCCGATTATCGAGGCGATAATCAGGGTGAGTCCTGTTTTCATGTGTTTTGGAAAAAGAGTTTTCAAAAGCTTAATATGCAAATTTTGAATATTTGGTTATGCATGCGTGTTACAAAACTGGAGGGCGAACCCGATTTCGGAAAAACTGTTTTTCCTGTAAAACTTATGTTTCGGTCCACTCACACTTTGTTGTTTTAAATTCTCTCCAGATCGTGGTACAAGTGCGGGGGCAAGCGCCGAGGCAGAGGCGGGGGCATAAAGTTTTCCGTTGCGAAGTAGTTAGTTCACAGAGTATGATTTGTTGCTTAAACTCGTTTTGTAATATTATGCTCTGTGAAACTGTGGACTTGACGTCCAGTCGGTTGTATTTGTTTAATCTCCTTGGTCTGACAATGGGTGTGTTGTAATATTAATTAGTTTTCCGGTCTTTTGGATTCGATTGTCAGACGGGAGCAGGATGCTTCCCGATTATCGAGGCGATAATCGGGGTGGGTCCTGTCCTACTAACCACCGATCAACCTCACTAATCTAATCCCGGAATTCGGGACGGGTCGTTACAACCTTCCCTCTTTAATTAATTTCGTCCTCAAAATTCCAACTGATCTAAACACAAACGTTTTTCCCTCCTTAATTAGTTTCATTCTCGAAACACAACTACCCTGATCCCACAAACACCTTGTGGAAAGTGGAATCGACCTCGCAACACGTGTACACCCGTACACCAACTAATCAGAACAAAAACTTGTCTGCACTCAACGTATCACTAGTACTCATAACGCATCGACTACATTCGACCCCGTCGAATGACTGAAACCACCCATTTCGAATTGACACCACTTGTCCAATCGCCCCTTTCGTTGACGCATCAACTCCCCGGTTCCTTTCTCACTCACCAGTCTAACCTGGTATCTACTCCCACTGGGAGTCACCTGACCTCTCTCAACCAACCACGTTGACACATCCCGACAATCTATCACCACATAGTTGTTGTCAGTCGAAAACTGACACTAGACTCACTCGTGGCTACACAAGCCACCAACTTACTTGACTTAAATATACACTTACCGACATTTCACCCGACTCGTGTGTAATTAGACTCATCGGAAATACCATGACCCATTGCATAGTAATGTCCGGTCCACGACTAATCCCATGGTATCGGAACCAATCTGACTACCAATACGCTCACCGACACACCTCGGGTATAACCCATCGACCAGACTACAACCACCTAGGTTATAGCCAAACACATTCCAATAATGGAGTACATTTGCCCAATCCAGCATGAGACAAACCGAAACTCCACCCATCATCTAGTTCCAATTCCAAATTCGAATCCGAAATTTCATAAGAAATCCCGAATCCAAACCCAGACATCACATTTTTAATTCATATCCAAATTCGAATCCAAAATCATTATTCCGTAAGCTAGCATTTGGAATAATCATTCCGTACCCAAATCCGGAAATCCATTTTCAAGTTCCAAAATCGAATCCTGAATCGTCACCCAGAAATTCGATTCCAAAACCCGAAATCTCGTTCACGTCTACCAAGACACACCAAAACCGAACCTATCGGTTACCTGTTCAAAACATTCGATTGACTTCATAGGGAAGCCAATCCAACCTCCACACGTCTATGGTTGACAAAATCCGACCACGTCGGAACCCTATTCACTCGAGTAAAATACCATACGGGCTCCACTTCGAAAAGAAGTTCAACCCCGTCATTTACGACTCACGTACCCAAGTTCGTATCGATCCTTGTCATCCCACCTAGGAAAAGCCAAGGATGATCCACATGATGACGTCAATATTCATCCTACGTGGATGCAAACAAAACTCGCTGCACTCACCATGCCATGTAACCCAACATCGTCTGCCACCAAGCAGAAAATGAGAAACCTCGTTTACCTAATTTTGAATACGCAACTCCTCCTGATGACCCCAAAACACACATGGGCCCACCAACCAATACACGCTCAACGTACTGGTAACTATATTCAACGTCTGCCAGGGTAGAAAACAAGAAGTCAACCCTCATGACTTCAGAATACCCATCACAGATGTGGAAACGAGCACTCCTCTCGTCCCCCAATCACAACTCCCCTCGAAACTAAGATTCCAACCATGTTGGGAACAAACATGCTCCCAACGAGATGTCAAGTCCAACCACTGGACTTCCCACATCCCCAACTCACTTGGACAACCACGTGTCCGCAACCAATCCATTATTATTTCGTTCGTACATCCCAACCTTTACAGGTTCAACACTCGGTTCTCCAAGTTATCAATTACCAATCCCCACATCCATACCACCAATGGTTTTCCTCGTCTTTTCCAAGTTCTCAATTATACCTTTTTATCCACTCATCACTGGTTATTTTACCATTGTCGGGACTAATCCCAACACATCACAATCTCAACTGGATCCCATCCAGTCCATCACTCAACCACTACTGAATCTCCACTACCGAACATATGTCCATCATGACGGAGTCACACCCCAACTCGTGGCTCGTCGTCAACACAATCACCGACACTAGCACCAGCGCTAGTACCGGCACCAACACACTATCACCAACACTAGTATCAGTACACAGGCATCCATACCAGCATCAGCACAAATGTACCACCATACCAACATCCATACTTGCACACCGTGTGCAAAATATGACAACCCTGGATCTCCGTTCATATCGAACGACGATCCCGTACCTCACAACTATGGGTACTACCTTTCTAACCGTTCACATCAGGATAATGAACGTTTCCTGAACGTCCCCTGATCCCCAAGTATTGTAACCACACTAAATACCCTCGATAGCCAGTCATCTCCACATGACTACCGACCAACGGTCATTGCTATCGAGATCCGTATCCACATATCGCACTAATACTCGGTCTAACTCGGGATTTCATAATTTATCTCAGAACCGTATCCGTAGATCAAATCCCATAGTTCTGCCTAGACTCACTAGAGTCATCCACATGGTCATCCATGACCTCAGCCGCTCGTCGCAGCACAAGTTCTCATCCACTAGTCACAATTAAGGTTTACCTTTTTAATCCAACATATACTAGGGTTCCACAATTGCACCCTATGGTTCCACCGAACCCAACAACTCTTCGTAATATAAAATCCACAACCTGACCGACCCCGCGGTCTAGACATCGTATAGACGTCAAATCCAAACCTACCATCAACTCAATGTGGGTTCCACCACTAAGGTCATCGGTCAACTCCGATGTACCAACATCCCTCACACTAGCAATCACCACTAAGGTTCACATTTTAGACCATTACTCAAATGAGGTTCCCCGAACTTGGCTGCACCTAGCAGCACAACAATCCAATATCACATGACCGAACCGACGGTCCCACAATACCAGTTCATCACAATCAACCCCACTTGGGTCGAATCACATTAACGCACGGCGTATCGGGCCAAACACACTCTATCCACTATTAAAACCCAAAACTATCTATCAGGTTGATAACGAATTGGAGCCCAAAGAGACATCACACTCTCGACCTGCGCGCACAAAAAGAGCAACCCTGCTTTGCTACCAAGTTGACAAGACCCATCCCAATCCCCCCGGGATTACCGTGGAATGTGCCCTGCTCCCGTCCAACAAGGGGTGTCAGACAAGGGATAACCAACAGTCACTGCCCAAACGGGGCTTCCAGAGTGCGCAAGGATCGATGGAGGAGGCGTGCAATGTCCCAGTCACTGCTGCAGTCGCATCCGTGATCAACCTGAATGGCATTAAAAACCAAAAGCTGTGAGTCGACAAAAATCATTAAGTTTAGTAAACACAATTATAAGACATTTATGCCCTCCAATAAAAACGTATGCATGCCACGAAAACCAGTAACCAAAACGTTTGTTCAACCAAGCCATTAGGGCCTTAGCCCAAAAACCGTTAACTTAAAACCAAGTGTGGGAACTCAGCACAAAACTGTGGAGTACCACTACCAGACATATTAAAACCATCACCGCCCAAAGCCATAAACATAAATCCATAAATCCAAAACCATTTAGGGTCCCCGACCCGAAATACCATAACATAACCAATAATCCATTTTTACCACATAACACAAATCCAACCGAAAAGGCATTTCATATATTCATTAATCCATATTTACCATTACCATCACCAGCATCCCAGATGCTTAGCGTCCCAGGCGCTTGACGTCCCTGACGTCATATCTCACGGTATAATAAGCGACGCGTGCTGCCCGGAGTCTCTCCGGGTCCATATCTCTGACATCATAGATGTCTGACGTCCTTGACGTCAATAATAGCAATCCTGCTCCTGAGTCATCATACGGTCTGGTAACTCCGTACAGTGACCCCTCGCAGGCAATGCACCGTGACTTCCCCAGTGTCCCAGACACCTGGAGGAGACCATCATATATCCTCGTATCCAGATGGTATATGGAAAACAGTTTTCTTAAATCATTTCACAACATTACAATGGCCCCTGCCCGAAATCGCCATAAAACATCACAATTCCATGTAGGGTCCCTGCCCCGAAATCACATTTATTAAACATAGGGTCCCAAACCCAAAATCACATTTATAACCCAACTGGGCCCCATGCCCGATTTTGTAAACCACTGGGCCCACGACCCAATTTTATAAACCACTGGGCCCACGACCCGATTTTATAAACCACTAGGCCCACGAACCTAATTTGTAAATCAACTGGGCCCCTGGCCCGATAATATAACTCAAATGGGTCTCAGCCCGATTTCATAACAACTAGGCCCCTGGCCCGATTTCATAAAGCAACTGGGCCCCCGGCCCGATTACAAATGGACTCCAAGTCCGAGGTTTCCAAAATAATTGGGCTTCAAGCCCGAGTTCATCTTTCCAATTTCAAAACCTTTTTTATCACATTATTTATTAAGCCATTAAGCCACAAGCACGTAAAACCACAATAAAATCGTTAACCTCGATATACGTGAAATACGAAAACACCTCGAAATACGTGCAACATACCCAAAATCAATACTCACAATCACCATCATAGAAATCACGTATATAAAACATATAACACATTTAAGCATGCATAGGATTTATAAAACCAAAGTCTACTCACAGACCGTACGGTATGCCTCGATAAGCGTGCCATCGGCCCTCCCGGGCCACACCACTATCACCGGGACTCCCAATCTTGTCCAAATCACGTTAGAGGGTCACTAACCTCATCATTAACATCCTATTAAAGTCCCGTAATTTTCCCAAATTTTTTAACTATTTTTAAACTTGATTTAAAACCTTCGGACGTCCCGAACAATATCGAGACGGTGTCTGATCGACACGAAACCAATCCTAAAATGTTCGTTACATTAAATAGGACAGAAGTCATGTTGACCTCACCTCGAGATTTGTGTCCACGCACCGTCACGCGCTGTCGTGAGTGGCTGCGCGTGAAACCCACGCGCCTGCTACAGTGTCGTCGTCCTAACCCGTATGTCTGATAAACGGGTCATTTTGCCCGCGTGGTGACCCTGTTGGTTTCCTATCAATTCAGCATTAATTCCTTCAATTGATCATTCAGTTAGTTTCGTTTTAAGATCAATTTAAGATCTGTAAACTCAATTACACGATCACTTACCCAAATTCCCATGATTTCACGATGAACAATGAAGAACACCTGTCACTGTTCCTTCATCGAATTCGGTAAATGGCTACTGATTCCTTCCAATTGATTCACCCAGAAGCATCAATGGACCATGAGAAACATTTTCCCTTCATCAATTTCGTCGTTTGATCACCCAATGATCACGACTCAACCTCGATTCATGTTCACTGTTACCCGGTCTGTTCAGAGCCAAAAGGGCACCAATTCCCTTCATTCCTTCGACGATTCTGATCGTAGTGATCTCAGGAAGCTCGAATTGAGCTCCATTTCGATCCTCAGGGCCTATCTCTCAGTATTCGAAATTTCCCCCCAAAATTTCTAAAACCCGAAACTCAGAATTCAACATCCTCTCAATCCCTCGTGTTTCCCCTGATATCACAGTCCTCTAATCTCTCATTTTTCTCTCAAGAACGGCAGAGGAAAGGAGCCAATTCTCCCAGTTCTCCCACACAGTTTTGCTCACGGTTTGAAGGACACAGAGAAGGAATAATGGAGGATTAAGGGTAATTAAATATAATTAATAATTAAATGAAACACAATGATCATGTTTTCCCTAAAACATGGATCAGGTGTTTGGGCTTAAATCAAGGGATGGGTGACACTTGTCACTCATCTAGGTGTGCACAGTCAACGATCACTATTCATTATTTTAATATTATTTTAATCCCGGTTCGTTCTGTTAATCGAGTCCGTTCCCGTGACCATAACTTCGTCGTCGAAACTCCGATTTCGGCATGCCGCCTGTCATTGGATTCGTATCGACGAGACCTACGTAACGGTCCTTGGCCCTCGTCCATTGGATGTAATGACCCGTCCCGAATATCAGGATTGAATATTAATTAATTATGGTTTAAAATGACTAATCGGGGATTAGTTGAGTGAAATCGGACGAATTGTGCAAAATGACCGTTTTGCCCCTAGCGTGGGCAAAATGTTGACTTTTAGTTCGGGCGGTCAAACGGACTTTGATCGATGACTGTGACATAGTTCGGGACGTCACGAGTTCATAGACAGGTGGCACGTTCGATTCCGACATTCGAGGAAAAAGTTATGACGTTCGGAAGTTCGAGGGCATTTTCGTAATTTGGCTAAAAAGGGGCCAAATGTTGACTTTTGACCCGGGAAGTCCAATGGACGAGGGCCAAGAATCGTTACGTAGGTCGAGTCGATACGAATTCATAGACAGGCGGCACGCCAAAATCGGAGATTCGATGACGAAGTTGTGGTCACGGGAGCGAAATCGATTAACCGAACGAACCGGGATTTCGATTAAAGTATTATTAAATAGTGAATAGTGATCAGAGTTTGTGAACACTTGGATGAGTGACAAGTGTCACCCATCCCTTGTTTTGAGGCCCTAAATTGTGGAACATGTTTCCCATTAATCCATATTTTTTAATCATTCCTTATCATGCATTCTTCATCATCCGTCATCTTCATTTCTTCATTTATTTTCTTCAAAACCATATACCTCAATCCTACACAAACACCTCTCAATCATCATCCATTGCTTATGACCCGTGAACGAAAGTTGGAGAGGATGTTGAGACGAACCCAATGGTGGCCACGGTAAGGACCGTTGTGCACGGTGGCCGGAATTTTGGAAGGTAAAACCGTAGGATTCAAATTTTGGGTTTTTGATTTTGATGGTGTTGATCGATTCTAAGCTTAGGATGATGTTCTTTGAGCTCTCACGAGCTTGTAGGTGCAATTTGGGACGAATTTGGACGTTGGAGGTGAACGGAATGATGATTGGAAATCTGGCCGAAACTTTGATTGGCCATAACTTAAAATCCAGGTACTTTCTGAATTTTCTGGGTTAATATTTGGAATCCTTGGCTCGAGTAGATGGATTTACATAGGTAGAACGTCGAATTTGGTTGAGAAACGAGTGAGATATCGAAGTTTGAAGTTTGGGGCATCAATGGAGTTTTCCGGCGAGAAATTCCGGCGAGTTGCCGTCGAGTTGACTCGGTCTCCGGAGAGTTGACTCGTTGACAGGCGAGTTGACTCGTTGACTCTGACCCGTTGACTTTTGACCGTTGACTTACTGTTCATGATGATGTCAGCGTTGACTTTGATGACATCATCGTTGACTTTTTGGTCACCATTTGACTAAAACTTTGACTCGCGCGTGTGGGCGCGTGGGAGCGTATTTTTAGGTGGGACCAGGACTATTTTAAGGGTTTCGACGATCTGGATCCAATGGCGGTGGTTTCGGGTCGATCGGAGATCGTTAAGTTAGTCAAATCAAGGGTTTTCACCTCGGGAAACGTGTACGAGACACGTTGACCTTTCCGGAAAAATTTAGGGTTCTTAATATGGACTTGTATAGGTTAGTAGTAACCTTTGGATATGATTTGGACAGGTCAAGATGACCCGAAGAGGTCGGATTAGCCCGAGGAGGCTTATGGCACGCATATCGAGGCGGCAGCTAGGACGGACTGTGAGTGGACTTTTGGTTTTCTAACTGTGATGCATGCATATATGGTTTAAAATGCTTATTTATATGAATTTCTATGATTTGACATGATTGATGCTTTGATTCGGTGATTTCTCGATTTTCGCGGTTTTATGATTATTATATTATTATATTTTGGCACGATTTCCGAGAAATCATGAAATTGGTTAAAAATGATATTGTGGGCGTGAGAACCCAAGTAAATAATGATTTTGACTCGGATTTGGAGTTACATGTGAATTTGATGAATTTGATGATTTTTGGTATCCTCGTGATTTTATGATTATTTTAATCAGTCTTTCGGGCACGTTTTACGAGGAACATGCAAAAGATGTTTTGGGCTAAGCCCGGATTGAAAATGATGTTTTGACTCGGGTTATGAGTCAGGAAGTTGAAAATGATATTTGGACTCGGATTATGAGTCAGTGATTGATTTCATGGATTTTCGTGATCGTGGCAACTCGGGTTTACGGTTGCACGGATTTACGTGATATTGATATTTTGGGCTTGAGACACAATGGAATTGTGATTTTGGTTGGAATTGTATTTCCATGTGATGACATGATGATATTGATGATTTTCGGATTTATAAAGTAAATCGGGACTTGGGGCTGAGACCCTGTATTGATATATGATTTGGTTTTTAATGCAACTGTTTTTCACTGGTTTTTGTGATGGTGATATGTTGCGGATATTTAGGGCTTTCGGGAGAAAATATGTTTTTCCCCGGAGTGCACCCTGGAGATAACGCTCGCCTTCGGGATGGAAGTGTTTACCCCGAAGAGGTCACGTAGCACGATCTTTGTCTTGCAGCCCAGGGGAGGCTTGACTCAGATCAGATGTGCTGGATTATATGGATCGGTAAGTGATGTGTTCACGAGATCCGGATCGTCGACTGGTGAGGTTTTTCCCAGCGACGGATTGCTGACTGATGATGTGTTCACAGTAGCGGATGCTCGGCTTTTGAGCGGTCCTTGAGCCTATTGATTTGCACGCGTTGCAGGGATAAACGTGACTCTAAGCAACATGATATGGAAATAAGTCCCGTGGATTATGGGAAATGATTTTGAGAAAACCGTGGTTTAGCGGTTAAAATGATTTAAAGAAACTGTGAACTTTTTGAGATGTTAAACTGATTTGATGAACATGAGTTTTTGTGGACCATGAGAAAATATGTTTTGATTTTATCGGTCCACTGTTCATACTTGAATGATTTCATACTATTACTCATGTTTTACGATATGCATGCAAGTTTGTGAAAACTGGAGGGTAAGAATGTATTTTGGTAAATGTTTTTATAAGAGGTCATTTTTGTCCACTCACACCTTTTCTGTTTTGTTAACCCTTCAGGTCGTGGCGCGTTGATCGAGGCTATTCCAGAGGTGGGGGTATGTGCGGGCACAGGCGCAAAAATTCCCTTGTCTGGCAGGTACTGAAGGGTAGTTTCGGACTTTCAGTTGACTTGTCAGACGGGAGCAGGACCGGGTACGGTTTTTGACGTCCATTTGGGACGGGTCCTGTCAAGTTGGTATCAGAGCACTAGGTTGCTGATGCTGTTGCCATGCCATACCTCCGGAACGCGAGCCTCGTGCGCGACCTGGTTGTGAGATGGGTATATTAGGGTATTTGAGACCTTGTGATTAATCTCGGAATGTAATTGACCTTGGTTTGTGGGTCAGATATTAATTTGTGTAACTACGGCTTACTAATTGTCGAATCAGTATTCTTGTGGGTCCCTGGATTTATTGGATCCAGAGGCTTGGAAGGTAGCATAATTGGGTAGGTTGGACCCACGATGAGAATATTCTCAGTAAATTCCTTGTGCGGAATGTGAGTTCCCAACGTCTAGAGTGTGTTGGTGTATCCTTAGGCTTTGTAAGTGGTATATGATGTGGTTCACCTGCAGTAATTTGCTAGGTGACTGGGTATGCCAGGGATGGCATGGATGAATGAGTCAAGAATTCGGTTAGGACTCGAGATGAGTCATGGTAATATCTTAAGTCTCAGGAGCTGTCGGGTTTTGAGGAACCCTAGGTAGTAATCGCGGAACCCTAAGGTGGGATGTTTGGTTCGGAAATGTGTGCTAGCGAGTGGTTTGACTCTTAATGACTTTTCGAAGTCGAGACCGAGTGACGATTGTGTCAGGTCTAGTCATGTCAGCTTTAGTGGTGGAACTGCAATCCACAGTCGGGGTTGGTACATGTCGATGGAATCCCAGAGTGGGGATACAGAGTAGTGTACGGGTACATGATTCCATTGGATGTGGAGTCTCGATACCGGTGTCTGGTGGTTAGGTCTGCACAATTCTGTGGCAGGCACTACTACTGAGTGGTTATGGAGAATCGGGGGACGTTCAGGGGACGTTTCATTTTCTCACATGAGTTGTCAGGGTGATTGTACCCGGAGTTGTTAGGTACGAGGGAGGCAGAGTTTCTCCTATTCGAGCAGAGGTACGGGGTCGTCGCTTGTTATGAGCGGAGATCCAGAGTTGTCAGTTTTGCACACGGTGTGCTCATACTAATACTGTTGTCTGTGTGCTGGTGTTGGTGCCGGTGTTTGTGCTGACGATGAGTCACGAGTCGAGTTATGACTTTGTCGAGTTGGGTAGGTGCCCGTAACCAGTCTAAATGGGACACGTGGTTGGTGTCCGAAGTGCGTTGGTTTCAACATGGTTGGACCTACAGAATCGTGAGAGGTTGTGTTTGAGGTGATAGGAGAATTGCGGGTTTTTCCGTATTGGGATTAGGTATTCTGAAGTCATCGGGGGTGATTTCTTATTTTCTGCTTGGTGGCAGACGATGATGGGTTACATGGCATGGGGAGTGCAGCGAGTTTTGTTTGCATCCACGTAGGATGAGTACTGGTGTCATTGTTTTGGATCATCCTTGGTTTTCCCTGAGTGGGATGGCAAGGGTAGATACGAGGTAATCAGTGAGAACCCATAGTCGCGGCGTGTCTCGTCGTTGACTAAACTGTTTAATTGTGGGCGTTGGTTGTCAAACGTTGTGACAGTACGCAAATGAGATGAGGGTGTAAGACCCTATGGTTCCTAGTAGTTAACTGTGTGGATCCTAGGTGGATCGGGTTTGTGATGTCGTGGACATTGGGCATTGTGACGATCTAGGATCGTGATGTTCATGGTTGGCAGACGTCGTGATGGATCTGGGTCGTGATCCTGATGATCCAGTTGGGTAGAGAGTTTATCACTCTTACGTCGGTATGTGAGTCATAAAAGACGGGACTGAACTTCTTTTCGAAGTGGAGCCCCTCATGGTATGTTACTCGAGCGAGTAGGTTTCCGACGGGGTCGAATTTGGTCAGCCTTAGAGTTGTGACTGATGGGATTGGCTTCCCTATGAAGTCAACCGAGTATAGTGAACTGGTAACCGATAGGTTCGGTTTTGGGTGTGTCCGAGTGGACGTGAACGAGATTTCGGGTTTTGGAACCGAATTTCTGGGTGACGATTCAGGATTCGATTTTGGAACTTGAAAGTGGAATACTGGATTTGGGCGCGGAATGATTATTCCAAATGCTAGCTTACGGAATAATGATTTCGGATTCGGATTTGGTCATGGATTAAAAATGTGATGTCTGGGTTTGGATTCGGGATTTCTTACGAGATTGCGAATTCAGATTTGGAATTGGAACTAGAGGATGGGTGGAGTTTCGATTTGTCTACTGCTGGTTTGAGCAAATGGACTCCATTATTGGAACGTATTTGGCTATGACCTAAGTGGTTGTAGTCTGGTCAAGGGATAGATGTATGTACCTTGTACATGGTTTGGGGTACGATACTTTGCAGACTTGTGGTGGCCAGGGTTGATGTGAATCCCGGGAGAACTAGGCGTTCTTCCCTGTGGACACGTTGATGTGTCATTCTGAGTGTTGTCATTTGGCGAGGTGTTTTTGGGTAGCATAGAACAAGGATTGTCGATGTTAGCTAAACCCTCAGGATTTTTACTTTTTCCTTACCTGGTTTGGGATCGACCATATTGGTCTATGGGTCGAGTACTGGGGTCCAGCTGTAGGATCTTGCTTGGTGTACGATGTGCTGTATCGTATGGACGAGGGTACTTGATACTTAGTGACGGTACATGGGATGTACCAGTGATGTGTCGATAAATGTGTTGGTGCTTGGCTTAGTTCCAATACCATTGGTTTTGGTTGTGAACGTGAACTGGACATTGAACACGATACACTGGGCAGAGTGGTTCTGATGCATTCAGTGATTGTTTGAGCAGGTGCTCTTAGCCATGGTTGGCTAGAGTAACTCTAGTGTTGAGTTGTGTGATCACTGCTAAGCTGGTGTTCAACGTGTTCCAGTTACACCGTCTGATTGAGTGTGATGACGGTATGCGTATACTCAGGATGAGTGAGTTGGTGGTTGATGTGACCGCAAGTTGCTTTGCGGCGAGATGTTATCATGTCCTGACCTTACCAGCATCTGGGATCGCTGAGGGGGTGACAGTTGTGGTAACTGCTGTAGGTATTAGTCGCAGGATTGAGTTTGCCCTGCGAGGGGAGATCATGTTGATGATCTTATGCTACATTGACGGACGTTGTAGTATGATGTGTTGTCACTGATTTGTTACTGATTGGCGCTTTACTAGGGTGGTAAAGCTTGGTGGTGACAGTATGGCTTGTGGTGACATATTGGTTAGTAGTGTCAGCATGGACTGACAAGTGAGTTTTGGTGACTCTCTATGAGAGCGAAGGTCAGGGCACATTAGTGATTACGTGGGGCCGTCAAGCTGAAAGAGTCAGCTTAATGGTGACATTGCCAATTTCTGGTGATCGATTTCACTCGAGGTGGTCGAGTGTAGTTAGTACGACGTGCATCGGTGATGTGACGTCTCAGTGCAGACGAGTTCTGTGTTGGCTAGTGGGTGTACATGTGTACACGTGATGTGAGGCCATTTGTTTTCCACTAGGTAGTTGTGGAATACGAGTAGTTGGAATTTCGGGGACAAAATTCTTTAAGGGGGGAAGGTTGTAATGACCCGTCCCGAATATC
Organism: Prinsepia uniflora; assembly: GCA_032719365.1. Lineage (NCBI taxonomy): Eukaryota > Viridiplantae > Streptophyta > Magnoliopsida > Rosales > Rosaceae > Prinsepia > Prinsepia uniflora. The sequence continues at coordinate 25,829,753 of CM064871.1, read as the reverse complement.
AGGATTGAATATTAATTAATTATGGTTTAAAATGACTAATCGGGGATTAGTTGAGTGAAATCGGACGAATTGTGCAAAATGACCGTTTTGCCCCTAGCGTGGGCAAAATGTTGACTTTTAGTTCGGGCGGTCAAACGGACTTTGATCGATGACTGTGACATAGTTCGGGACGTCACGAGTTCATAGACAGGTGGCACGTTCGATTCCGACATTCAAGGAAAAAGTTATGACGTTCGGAAGTTCGAGGGCATTTTCGTAATTTGGCTAAAAAGGGGCCAAATGTTGACTTTTGACCCGGGAAGTCCAATGGACGAGGGCCAAGAATCGTTACGTAGGTCGAGTCGATACGAATTCATAGACAGGCGGCACGCCGAAATCGGAGATTCGATGACGAAGTTGTGGTCACGGGAGCGAAATCGATTAACCGAACGAACCGGGATTTCGATTAAAATATTATTAAATAGTGAATAGTGATCAGAGTTTGTGAACACTTGGATGAGTGACAAGTGTCACCCATCCCTTGTTTTGAGGCCCTAAATTGTGGAACATGTTTCCCATTAATCCATATTTTTTAATCATTCCTTATCATGCATTCTTCATCATCCGTCATCTTCATTTCTTCATTTATTTTCTTCAAAACCATATACCTCAATCCTACACAAACACCTCTCAATCATCATCCATTGCTTATGACCCGTGAACGAAAGTTGGAGAGGATGTTGAGACGAACCCAATGGTGGCCACGGTAAGGACCGTTGTGCACGGTGGCCGGAATTTTGGAAGGTAAAACCGTAGGATTCAAATTTTGGGTTTTTGATTTTGATGGTGTTGATCGATTCTAAGCTTAGGATGATGTTCTTTGAGCTCTCACGAGCTTGTAGGTGCAATTTGGGACGAATTTGGACGTTGGAGGTGAACGGAATGATGATTGGAAATCTGGCCGAAACTTTGATTGGCCATAACTTAAAATCCAGGTACTTTCTGAATTTTCTGGGTTAATATTTGGAATCCTTGGCTCGAGTAGATGGATTTACATAGGTAGAACGTCGAATTTGGTTGAGAAACGAGTGAGATATCGAAGTTTGAAGTTTGGGGCATCAATGGAGTTTTCCGGCGAGAAATTCCGGCGAGTTGCCGTCGAGTTGACTCGGTCTCCGGAGAGTTGACTCGTTGACAGGCGAGTTGACTCGTTGACTCTGACCCGTTGACTTTTGACCGTTGACTTACTGTTCATGATGATGTCAGCGTTGACTTTGATGACATCATCGTTGACTTTTTGGTCACCATTTGACTAAAACTTTGACTCGCGCGTGTGGGCGCGTGGGAGCGTATTTTTAGGTGGGACCAGGACTATTTTAAGGGTTTCGACGATCTGGATCCAATGGCGGTGGTTTCGGGTCGATCGGAGATCGTTAAGTTAGTCAAATCAAGGGTTTTCACCTCGGGAAACGTGTACGAGACACGTTGACCTTTCCGGAAAAATTTAGGGTTCTTAATATGGACTTGTATAGGTTAGTAGTAACCTTTGGATATGATTTGGACAGGTCAAGATGACCCGAAGAGGTCGGATTAGCCCGAGGAGGCTTATGGCACGCATATCGAGGCGGCAGCTAGGACGGACTGTGAGTGGACTTTTGGTTTTCTAACTGTGATGCATGCATATATGGTTTAAAATGCTTATTTATATGAATTTCTATGATTTGACATGATTGATGCTTTGATTCGGTGATTTCTCGATTTTCGCGGTTTTATGATTATTATATTATTATATTTTGGCACGATTTCCGAGAAATCATGAAATTGGTTAAAAATGATATTGTGGGCGTGAGAACCCAAGTAAATAATGATTTTGACTCGGATTTGGAGTTACATGTGAATTTGATGAATTTGATGATTTTTGGTATCCTCGTGATTTTATGATTATTTTAATCAGTCTTTCGGGCACGTTTTACGAGGAACATGCAAAAGATGTTTTGGGCTAAGCCCGGATTGAAAATGATGTTTTGACTCGGGTTATGAGTCAGGAAGTTGAAAATGATATTTGGACTCGGATTATGAGTCAGTGATTGATTTCATGGATTTACGTGATCGTGGCAACTCGGGTTTACGGTTGCACGGATTTACGTGATATTGATATTTTGGGCTTGAGACACAATGGAATTGTGATTTTGGTTGGAATTGTATTTCCATGTGATGACATGATGATATTGATGATTTTCGGATTTATAAAGTAAATCGGGACTTGGGGCTGAGACCCTGTATTGATATATGATTTGGTTTTTAATGCAACTGTTTTTCACTGGTTTTTGTGATGGTGATATGTTGCGGATATTTAGGGCTTTCGGGAGAAAATATGTTTTTCCCCGGAGTGCACCCTGGAGATAACGCTCGCCTTCGGGATGGAAGTGTTTACCCCGAAGAGGTCACGTAGCACGATCTTTGTCTTGCAGCCCAGGGGAGGCTTGACTCAGATCAGATGTGCTGGATTATATGGATCGGTAAGTGATGTGTTCACGAGATCCGGATCGTCGACTGGTGAGGTTTTTCCCAGCGACGGATTGCTGACTGATGATGTGTTCACAGTAGCGGATGCTCGGCTTTTGAGCGGTCCTTGAGCCTATTGATTTGCACGCGTTGCAGGGATAAACGTGACTCTAAGCAACATGATATGGAAATAAGTCCCGTGGATTATGGGAAATGATTTTGAGAAAACCGTGGTTTAGCGGTTAAAATGATTTAAAGAAACTGTGAACTTTTTGAGATGTTAAACTGATTTGATGAACATGAGTTTTTGTGGACCATGAGAAAATATGTTTTGATTTTATCGGTCCACTGTTCATACTTGAATGATTTCATACTATTACTCATGTTTTACGATATGCATGCAAGTTTGTGAAAACTGGAGGGTAAGAATGTATTTTGGTAAATGTTTTTATAAGAGGTCATTTTTGTCCACTCACACCTTTTCTGTTTTGTTAACCCTTCAGGTCGTGGCGCGTTGATCGAGGCTATTCCAGAGGTGGGGGTATGTGCGGGCACAGGCGCAAAAATTCCCTTGTCTGGCAGGTACTGAAGGGTAGTTTCGGACTTTCAGTTGACTTGTCAGACGGGAGCAGGACCGGGTACGGTTTTTGACGTCCATTTGGGACGGGTCCTATCAAGTTGGTATCAGAGCACTAGGTTGCTGATGCTGTTGCCATGCCATACCTCCGGAACGCGAGCCTCGTGCGCGACCTGGTTGTGAGATGGGTATATTAGGGTATTTGAGACCTTGTGATTAATCTCGGAATGTAATTGACCTTGGTTTGTGGGTCAGATATTAATTTGTGTAACTACGGCTTACTAATTGTCGAATCAGTATTCTTGTGGGTCCCTGGATTTATTGGATCCAGAGGCTTGGAAGGTAGCATAATTGGGTAGGTTGGACCCACGATGAGAATATTCTCAGTAAATTCCTTGTGCGGAATGTGAGTTCCCAACGTCTAGAGTGTGTTGGTGTATCCTTAGGCTTTGTAAGTGGTATATGATGTGGTTCACCTGCAGTAATTTGCTAGGTGACTGGGTATGCCAGGGATGGCATGGATGAATGAGTCAAGAATTCGGTTAGGACTCGAGATGAGTCATGGTAATATCTTAAGTCTCAGGAGCTGTCGGGTTTTGAGGAACCCTAGGTAGTAATCGCGGAACCCTAAGGTGGGATGTTTGGTTCGGAAATGTGTGCTAGCGAGTGGTTTGACTCTTAATGACTTTTCGAAGTCGAGACCGAGTGACGATTGTGTCAGGTCTAGTCATGTCAGCTTTAGTGGTGGAACTGCAATCCACAGTCGGGGTTGGTACATGTCGATGGAATCCCAGAGTGGGGATACAGAGTAGTGTACGGGTACATGATTCCATTGGATGTGGAGTCTCGATACCGGTGTCTGGTGGTTAGGTCTGCACAATTCTGTGGCAGGCACTACTACTGAGTGGTTATGGAGAATCGGGGGACGTTCAGGGGACGTTTCATTTTCTCACATGAGTTGTCAGGGTGATTGTACCCGGAGTTGTTAGGTACGAGGGAGGCAGAGTTTCTCCTATTCGAGCAGAGGTACGGGGTCGTCGCTTGTTATGAGCGGAGATCCAGAGTTGTCAGTTTTGCACACGGTGTGCTCATACTAATACTGTTGTCTGTGTGCTGGTGTTGGTGCCGGTGTTTGTGCTGACGATGAGTCACGAGTCGAGTTATGACTTTGTCGAGTTGGGTAGGTGCCCGTAACCAGTCTAAATGGGACACGTGGTTGGTGTCCGAAGTGCGTTGGTTTCAACATGGTTGGACCTACAGAATCGTGAGAGGTTGTGTTTGAGGTGATAGGAGAATTGCGGGTTTTTCCGTATTGGGATTAGGTATTCTGAAGTCATCGGGGGTGATTTCTTATTTTCTGCTTGGTGGCAGACGATGATGGGTTACATGGCATGGGGAGTGCAGCGAGTTTTGTTTGCATCCACGTAGGATGAGTACTGGTGTCATTGTTTTGGATCATCCTTGGTTTTCCCTGAGTGGGATGGCAAGGGTAGATACGAGGTAATCAGTGAGAACCCATAGTCGCGGCGTGTCTCGTCGTTGACTAAACTGTTTAATTGTGGGCGTTGGTTGTCAAACGTTGTGACAGTACGCAAATGAGATGAGGGTGTAAGACCCTATGGTTCCTAGTAGTTAACTGTGTGGATCCTAGGTGGATCGGGTTTGTGATGTCGTGGACATTGGGCATTGTGACGATCTAGGATCGTGATGTTCATGGTTGGCAGACGTCGTGATGGATCTGGGTCGTGATCCTGATGATCCAGTTGGGTAGAGAGTTTATCACTCTTACGTCGGTATGTGAGTCATAAAAGACGGGACTGAACTTCTTTTCGAAGTGGAGCCCCTCATGGTATGTTACTCGAGCGAGTAGGTTTCCGACGGGGTCGAATTTGGTCAGCCTTAGAGTTGTGACTGATGGGATTGGCTTCCCTATGAAGTCAACCGAGTATAGTGAACTGGTAACCGATAGGTTCGGTTTTGGGTGTGTCCGAGTGGACGTGAACGAGATTTCGGGTTTTGGAACCGAATTTCTGGGTGACGATTCAGGATTCGATTTTGGAACTTGAAAGTGGAATACTGGATTTGGGCGCGGAATGATTATTCCAAATGCTAGCTTACGGAATAATGATTTCGGATTCGGATTTGGTCATGGATTAAAAATGTGATGTCTGGGTTTGGATTCGGGATTTCTTACGAGATTGCGAATTCAGATTTGGAATTGGAACTAGAGGATGGGTGGAGTTTCGATTTGTCTACTGCTGGTTTGAGCAAATGGACTCCATTATTGGAACGTATTTGGCTATGACCTAAGTGGTTGTAGTCTGGTCAAGGGATAGATGTATGTACCTTGTACATGGTTTGGGGTACGATACTTTGCAGACTTGTGGTGGCCAGGGTTGATGTGAATCCCGGGAGAACTAGGCGTTCTTCCCTGTGGACACGTTGATGTGTCATTCTGAGTGTTGTCATTTGGCGAGGTGTTTTTGGGTAGCATAGAACAAGGATTGTCGATGTTAGCTAAACCCTCAGGATTTTTACTTTTTCCTTACCTGGTTTGGGATCGACCATATTGGTCTATGGGTCGAGTACTGGGGTCCAGCTGTAGGATCTTGCTTGGTGTACGATGTGCTGTATCGTATGGACGAGGGTACTTGATACTTAGTGACGGTACATGGGATGTACCAGTGATGTGTCGATAAATGTGTTGGTGCTTGGCTTAGTTCCAATACCATTGGTTTTGGTTGTGAACGTGAACTGGACATTGAACACGATACACTGGGCAGAGTGGTTCTGATGCATTCAGTGATTGTTTGAGCAGGTGCTCTTAGCCATGGTTGGCTAGAGTAACTCTAGTGTTGAGTTGTGTGATCACTGCTAGGCTGGTGTTCAACGTGTTCCATTTACACCGTCTGATTGAGTGTGATGACGGTATGCGTATACTCAGGATGAGTGAGTTGGTGGTTGATGTGACCGCAAGTTGCTTTGCGGCGAGATGTTATCATGTCCTGACCTTACCAGCATCTGGGATCGCTGAGGGGGTGACAGTTGTGGTAACTGCTGTAGGTATTAGTCGCAGGATTGAGTTTGCCCTGCGAGGGGAGATCATGTTGATGATCTTATGCTACATTGACGGACGTTGTAGTATGATGTGTTGTCACTGATTTGTTACTGATTGGCGCTTTACTAGGGTGGTAAAGCTTGGTGGTGACAGTATGGCTTGTGGTGACATATTGGTTAGTAGTGTCAGCATGGACTGACAGGTGAGTTTTGGTGACTCTCTATGAGAGCGAAGGTCAGGGCACATTAGTGATTACGTGGGGCCGTCAAGCTGAAAGAGTCAGCTTAATGGTGACATTGCCAATTTCTGGTGATCGATTTCACTCGAGGTGGTCAAGTGTAGTTAGTACGACGTGCATCGGTGATGTGACGTCTCAGTGCAGACGAGTTCTGTGTTGGCTAGTGGGTGTACATGTGTACACGTGATGTGAGGCCATTTGTTTTCCACTAGGTAGTTGTGGAATACGAGTAGTTGGAATTTCGGGGACAAAATTCTTTAAGGGGGGAAGGTTGTAATGACCCGTCCCGAATATCAGGATTGAATATTAATTAATTATGGTTTAAAATGACTAATCGGGGATTAGTTGAGTGAAATCGGACGAATTGTGCAAAATGACCGTTTTGCCCCTAGCGTGGGCAAAATGTTGACTTTTAGTTCGGGCGGTCAAACGGACTTTGATCGATGACTGTGACATAGTTCGGGACGTCACGAGTTCATAGACAGGTGGCACGTTCGATTCCGACATTCAAGGAAAAAGTTATGACGTTCGGAAGTTCGAGGGCATTTTCGTAATTTGGCTAAAAAGGGGCCAAATGTTGACTTTTGACCCGGGAAGTCCAATGGACGAGGGCCAAGAATCGTTACGTAGGTCGAGTCGATACGAATTCATAGACAGGCGGCACGCCGAAATCGGAGATTCGATGACGAAGTTGTGGTCACGGGAGCGAAATCGATTAACCGAACGAACCGGGATTTCGATTAAAATATTATTAAATAGTGAATAGTGATCAGAGTTTGTGAACACTTGGATGAGTGACAAGTGTCACCCATCCCTTGTTTTGAGGCCCTAAATTGTGGAACATGTTTCCCATTAATCCATATTTTTTAATCATTCCTTATCATGCATTCTTCATCATCCGTCATCTTCATTTCTTCATTTATTTTCTTCAAAACCATATACCTCAATCCTACACAAACACCTCTCAATCATCATCCATTGCTTATGACCCGTGAACGAAAGTTGGAGAGGATGTTGAGACGAACCCAATGGTGGCCACGGTAAGGACCGTTGTGCACGGTGGCCGGAATTTTGGAAGGTAAAACCGTAGGATTCAAATTTTGGGTTTTTGATTTTGATGGTGTTGATCGATTCTAAGCTTAGGATGATGTTCTTTGAGCTCTCACGAGCTTGTAGGTGCAATTTGGGACGAATTTGGACGTTGGAGGTGAACGGAATGATGATTGGAAATCTGGCCGAAACTTTGATTGGCCATAACTTAAAATCCAGGTACTTTCTGAATTTTCTGGGTTAATATTTGGAATCCTTGGCTCGAGTAGATGGATTTACATAGGTAGAACGTCGAATTTGGTTGAGAAACGAGTGAGATATCGAAGTTTGAAGTTTGGGGCATCAATGGAGTTTTCCGGCGAGAAATTCCGGCGAGTTGCCGTCGAGTTGACTCGGTCTCCGGAGAGTTGACTCGTTGACAGGCGAGTTGACTCGTTGACTCTGACCCGTTGACTTTTGATCGTTGACTTACTGTTCATGATGATGTCAGCGTTGACTTTGATGACATCATCGTTGACTTTTTGGTCACCATTTGACTAAAACTTTGACTCGCGCGTGTGGGCGCGTGGGAGGGTATTTTTAGGTGGGACCAGGACTATTTTAAGGGTTTCGACGATCTGGATCCAATGGCGGTGGTTTCGGGTCGATCGGAGATCGTTAAGTTAGTCAAATCAAGGGTTTTCACCTCGGGAAACGTGTACGAGACACGTTGACCTTTCCGGAAAAATTTAGGGTTCTTAATATGGACTTGTATAGGTTAGTAGTAACCTTTGGATATGATTTGGACAGGTCAAGATGACCCGAAGAGGTCGGATTAGCCCGAGGAGGCTTATGGCACGCATATCGAGGCGGCAGCTAGGACGGACTGTGAGTGGACTTTTGGTTTTCTAACTGTGATGCATGCATATATGGTTTAAAATGCTTATTTATATGAATTTCTATGATTTGACATGATTGATGCTTTGATTCGGTGATTTCTCGATTTTCGCGGTTTTATGATTATTATATTATTATATTTTGGCACGATTTCCGAGAAATCATGAAATTGGTTAAAAATGATATTGTGGGCGTGAGAACCCAAGTAAATAATGATTTTGACTCGGATTTGGAGTTACATGTGAATTTGATGAATTTGATGATTTTTGGTATCCTCGTGATTTTATGATTATTTTAATCAGTCTTTCGGGCACGTTTTACGAGGAACATGCAAAAGATGTTTTGGGCTAAGCCCGGATTGAAAATGATGTTTTGACTCGGGTTATGAGTCAGGAAGTTGAAAATGATATTTGGACTCGGATTATGAGTCAGTGATTGATTTCATGGATTTACGTGATCGTGGCAACTCGGGTTTACGGTTGCACGGATTTACGTGATATTGATATTTTGGGCTTGAGACACAATGGAATTGTGATTTTGGTTGGAATTGTATTTCCATGTGATGACATGATGATATTGATGATTTTCGGATTTATAAAGTAAATCGGGACTTGGGGCTGAGACCCTGTATTGATATATGATTTGGTTTTTAATGCAACTGTTTTTCACTGGTTTTTGTGATGGTGATATGTTGCGGATATTTAGGGCTTTCGGGAGAAAATATGTTTTTCCCCGGAGTGCACCCTGGAGATAACGCTCGCCTTCGGGATGGAAGTGTTTACCCCGAAGAGGTCACGTAGCACGATCTTTGTCTTGCAGCCCAGGGGAGGCTTGACTCAGATCAGATGTGCTGGATTATATGGATCGGTAAGTGATGTGTTCACGAGATCCGGATCGTCGACTGGTGAGGTTTTTCCCAGCGACGGATTGCTGACTGATGATGTGTTCACAGTAGCGGATGCTCGGCTTTTGAGCGGTCCTTGAGCCTATTGATTTGCACGCGTTGCAGGGATAAACGTGACTCTAAGCAACATGATATGGAAATAAGTCCCGTGGATTATGGGAAATGATTTTGAGAAAACCGTGGTTTAGCGGTTAAAATGATTTAAAGAAACTGTGAACTTTTTGAGATGTTAAACTGATTTGATGAACATGAGTTTTTGTGGACCATGAGAAAATATGTTTTGATTTTATCGGTCCACTGTTCATACTTGAATGATTTCATACTATTACTCATGTTTTACGATATGCATGCAAGTTTGTGAAAACTGGAGGGTAAGAATGTATTTTGGTAAATGTTTTTATAAGAGGTCATTTTTGTCCACTCACACCTTTTCTATTTTGTTAACCCTTCAGGTCGTGGCACGTTGATCGAGGCTATTCCAGAGGTGGGGGTATGTGCGGGCACAGGCGCAAAAATTCCCTTGTCTGGCAGGTACTGAAGGGTAGTTTCGGACTTTCAGTTGACTTGTCAGACGGGAGCAGGACCGGGTACGGTTTTTGACGTCCAGTTGGGACGGGTCCTGTCAAGTTGGTATCAGAGCACTAGGTTGCTGATGCTGTTGCCATGCCATACCTCCGGAACGCGAGCCTCGTGCGCGACCTGGTTGTGAGATGGGTATATTAGGGTATTTGAGACCTTGTGATTAATCTCGGAATGTAATTGACCTTGGTTTGTGGGTCAGATATTAATTTGTGTAACTACGGCTTACTAATTGTCGAATCAGTATTCTTGTGGGTCCCTGGATTTATTGGATCCAGAGGCTTGGAAGGTAGCATAATTGGGTAGGTTGGACCCACGATGAGAATATTCTCAGTAAATTCCTTGTGCGGAATGTGAGTTCCCAACGTCTAGAGTGTGTTGGTGTATCCTTAGGCTTTGTAAGTGGTATATGATGTGGTTCACCTGCAGTAATTTGCTAGGTGACTGGGTATGCCAGGGATGGCATGGATGAATGAGTCAAGAATTCGGTTAGGACTCGAGATGAGTCATGGTAATATCTTAAGTCTCAGGAGCTGTCGGGTTTTGAGGAACCCTAGGTAGTAATCGCGGAACCCTAAGGTGGGATGTTTGGTTCGGAAATGTGTGCTAGCGAGTGGTTTGACTCTTAATGACTTTTCGAAGTCGAGACCGAGTGACGATTGTGTCAGGTCTAGTCATGTCAGCTTTAGTGGTGGAACTGCAATCCACAGTCGGGGTTGGTACATGTCGATGGAATCCCAGAGTGGGGATACAGAGTAGTGTACGGGTACATGATTCCATTGGATGTGGAGTCTCGATACCGGTGTCTGGTGGTTAGGTCTGCACAATTCTGTGGCAGGCACTACTACTGAGTGGTTATGGAGAATCGGGGGACGTTCAGGGGACGTTTCATTTTCTCACATGAGTTGTCAGGGTGATTGTACCCGGAGTTGTTAGGTACGAGGGAGGCAGAGTTTCTCCTATTCGAGCAGAGGTACGGGGTCGTCGCTTGTTATGAGCGGAGATCCAGAGTTGTCAGTTTTGCACACGGTGTGCTCATACTAATACTGTTGTCTGTGTGCTGGTGTTGGTGCCGGTGTTTGTGCTGACGATGAGTCACGAGTCGAGTTATGACTTTGTCGAGTTGGGTAGGTGCCCGTAACCAGTCTAAATGGGACACGTGGTTGGTGTCCGAAGTGCGTTGGTTTCAACATGGTTGGACCTACAGAATCGTGAGAGGTTGTGTTTGAGGTGATAGGAGAATTGCGGGTTTTTCCGTATTGGGATTAGGTATTCTGAAGTCATCGGGGGTGATTTCTTATTTTCTGCTTGGTGGCAGACGATGATGGGTTACATGGCATGGGGAGTGCAGCGAGTTTTGTTTGCATCCACGTAGGATGAGTACTGGTGTCATTGTTTTGGATCATCCTTGGTTTTCCCTGAGTGGGATGGCAAGGGTAGATACGAGGTAATCAGTGAGAACCCATAGTCGCGGCGTGTCTCGTCGTTGACTAAACTGTTTAATTGTGGGCGTTGGTTGTCAAACGTTGTGACAGTACGCAAATGAGATGAGGGTGTAAGACCCTATGGTTCCTAGTAGTTAACTGTGTGGATCCTAGGTGGATCGGGTTTGTGATGTCGTGGACATTGGGCATTGTGACGATCTAGGATCGTGATGTTCATGGTTGGCAGACGTCGTGATGGATCTGGGTCGTGATCCTGATGATCCAGTTGGGTAGAGAGTTTATCACTCTTACGTCGGTATGTGAGTCATAAAAGACGGGACTGAACTTCTTTTCGAAGTGGAGCCCCTCATGGTATGTTACTCGAGCGAGTAGGTTTCCGACGGGGTCGAATTTGGTCAGCCTTAGAGTTGTGACTGATGGGATTGGCTTCCCTATGAAGTCAACCGAGTATAGTGAACTGGTAACCGATAGGTTCGGTTTTGGGTGTGTCCGAGTGGACGTGAACGAGATTTCGGGTTTTGGAACCGAATTTCTGGGTGACGATTCAGGATTCGATTTTGGAACTTGAAAGTGGAATACTGGATTTGGGCGCGGAATGATTATTCCAAATGCTAGCTTACGGAATAATGATTTCGGATTCGGATTTGGTCATGGATTAAAAATGTGATGTCTGGGTTTGGATTCGGGATTTCTTACGAGATTGCGAATTCAGATTTGGAATTGGAACTAGAGGATGGGTGGAGTTTCGATTTGTCTACTGCTGGTTTGAGCAAATGGACTCCATTATTGGAACGTATTTGGCTATGACCTAAGTGGTTGTAGTCTGGTCAAGGGATAGATGTATGTACCTTGTACATGGTTTGGGGTACGATACTTTGCAGACTTGTGGTGGCCAGGGTTGATGTGAATCCCGGGAGAACTAGGCGTTCTTCCCTGTGGACACGTTGATGTGTCATTCTGAGTGTTGTCATTTGGCGAGGTGTTTTTGGGTAGCATAGAACAAGGATTGTCGATGTTAGCTAAACCCTCAGGATTTTTACTTTTTCCTTACCTGGTTTGGGATCGACCATATTGGTCTATGGGTCGAGTACTGGGGTCCAGCTGTAGGATCTTGCTTGGTGTACGATGTGCTGTATCGTATGGACGAGGGTACTTGATACTTAGTGACGGTACATGGGATGTACCAGTGATGTGTCGATAAATGTGTTGGTGCTTGGCTTAGTTCCAATACCATTGGTTTTGGTTGTGAACGTGAACTGGACATTGAACACGATACACTGGGCAGAGTGGTTCTGATGCATTCAGTGATTGTTTGAGCAGGTGCTCTTAGCCATGGTTGGCTAGAGTAACTCTAGTGTTGAGTTGTGTGATCACTGCTAGGCTGGTGTTCAACGTGTTCCATTTACACCGTCTGATTGAGTGTGATGACGGTATGCGTATACTCAGGATGAGTGAGTTGGTGGTTGATGTGACCGCAAGTTGCTTTGCGGCGAGATGTTATCATGTCCTGACCTTACCAGCATCTGGGATCGCTGAGGGGGTGACAGTTGTGGTAACTGCTGTAGGTATTAGTCGCAGGATTGAGTTTGCCCTGCGAGGGGAGATCATGTTGATGATCTTATGCTACATTGACGGACGTTGTAGTATGATGTGTTGTCACTGATTTGTTACTGATTGGCGCTTTACTAGGGTGGTAAAGCTTGGTGGTGACAGTATGGCTTGTGGTGACATATTGGTTAGTAGTGTCAGCATGGACTGACAGGTGAGTTTTGGTGACTCTCTATGAGAGCGAAGGTCAGGGCACATTAGTGATTACGTGGGGCCGTCAAGCTGAAAGAGTCAGCTTAATGGTGACATTGCCAATTTCTGGTGATCGATTTCACTCGAGGTGGTCAAGTGTAGTTAGTACGACGTGCATCGGTGATGTGACGTCTCAGTGCAGACGAGTTCTGTGTTGGCTAGTGGGTGTACATGTGTACACGTGATGTGAGGCCATTTGTTTTCCACTAGGTAGTTGTGGAATACGAGTAGTTGGAATTTCGGGGACAAAATTCTTTAAGGGGGGAAGGTTGTAATGACCCGTCCCGAATATCAGGATTGAATATTAATTAATTATGGTTTAAAATGACTAATCGGGGATTAGTTGAGTGAAATCGGACGAATTGTGCAAAATGACCGTTTTGCCCCTAGCGTGGGCAAAATGTTGACTTTTAGTTCGGGCGGTCAAACGGACTTTGATCGATGACTGTGACATAGTTCGGGACGTCACGAGTTCATAGACAGGTGGCACGTTCGATTCCGACATTCAAGGAAAAAGTTATGACGTTCGGAAGTTCGAGGGCATTTTCGTAATTTGGCTAAAAAGGGGCCAAATGTTGACTTTTGACCCGGGAAGTCCAATGGACGAGGGCCAAGAATCGTTACGTAGGTCGAGTCGATACGAATTCATAGACAGGCGGCACGCCGAAATCGGAGATTCGATGACGAAGTTGTGGTCACGGGAGCGAAATCGATTAACCGAACGAACCGGGATTTCGATTAAAATATTATTAAATAGTGAATAGTGATCAGAGTTTGTGAACACTTGGATGAGTGACAAGTGTCACCCATCCCTTGTTTTGAGGCCCTAAATTGTGGAACATGTTTCCCATTAATCCATATTTTTTAATCATTCCTTATCATGCATTCTTCATCATCCGTCATCTTCATTTCTTCATTTATTTTCTTCAAAACCATATACCTCAATCCTACACAAACACCTCTCAATCATCATCCATTGCTTATGACCCGTGAACGAAAGTTGGAGAGGATGTTGAGACGAACCCAATGGTGGCCACGGTAAGGACCGTTGTGCACGGTGGCCGGAATTTTGGAAGGTAAAACCGTAGGATTCAAATTTTGGGTTTTTGATTTTGATGGTGTTGATCGATTCTAAGCTTAGGATGATGTTCTTTGAGCTCTCACGAGCTTGTAGGTGCAATTTGGGACGAATTTGGACGTTGGAGGTGAACGGAATGATGATTGGAAATCTGGCCGAAACTTTGATTGGCCATAACTTAAAATCCAGGTACTTTCTGAATTTTCTGGGTTAATATTTGGAATCCTTGGCTCGAGTAGATGGATTTACATAGGTAGAACGTCGAATTTGGTTGAGAAACGAGTGAGATATCGAAGTTTGAAGTTTGGGGCATCAATGGAGTTTTCCGGCGAGAAATTCCGGCGAGTTGCCGTCGAGTTGACTCGGTCTCCGGAGAGTTGACTCGTTGACAGGCGAGTTGACTCGTTGACTCTGACCCGTTGACTTTTGATCGTTGACTTACTGTTCATGATGATGTCAGCGTTGACTTTGATGACATCATCGTTGACTTTTTGGTCACCATTTGACTAAAACTTTGACTCGCGCGTGTGGGCGCGTGGGAGGGTATTTTTAGGTGGGACCAGGACTATTTTAAGGGTTTCGACGATCTGGATCCAATGGCGGTGGTTTCGGGTCGATCGGAGATCGTTAAGTTAGTCAAATCAAGGGTTTTCACCTCGGGAAACGTGTACGAGACACGTTGACCTTTCCGGAAAAATTTAGGGTTCTTAATATGGACTTGTATAGGTTAGTAGTAACCTTTGGATATGATTTGGACAGGTCAAGATGACCCGAAGAGGTCGGATTAGCCCGAGGAGGCTTATGGCACGCATATCGAGGCGGCAGCTAGGACGGACTGTGAGTGGACTTTTGGTTTTCTAACTGTGATGCATGCATATATGGTTTAAAATGCTTATTTATATGAATTTCTATGATTTGACATGATTGATGCTTTGATTCGGTGATTTCTCGATTTTCGCGGTTTTATGATTATTATATTATTATATTTTGGCACGATTTCCGAGAAATCATGAAATTGGTTAAAAATGATATTGTGGGCGTGAGAACCCAAGTAAATAATGATTTTGACTCGGATTTGGAGTTACATGTGAATTTGATGAATTTGATGATTTTTGGTATCCTCGTGATTTTATGATTATTTTAATCAGTCTTTCGGGCACGTTTTACGAGGAACATGCAAAAGATGTTTTGGGCTAAGCCCGGATTGAAAATGATGTTTTGACTCGGGTTATGAGTCAGGAAGTTGAAAATGATATTTGGACTCGGATTATGAGTCAGTGATTGATTTCATGGATTTACGTGATCGTGGCAACTCGGGTTTACGGTTGCACGGATTTACGTGATATTGATATTTTGGGCTTGAGACACAATGGAATTGTGATTTTGGTTGGAATTGTATTTCCATGTGATGACATGATGATATTGATGATTTTCGGATTTATAAAGTAAATCGGGACTTGGGGCTGAGACCCTGTATTGATATATGATTTGGTTTTTAATGCAACTGTTTTTCACTGGTTTTTGTGATGGTGATATGTTGCGGATATTTAGGGCTTTCGGGAGAAAATATGTTTTTCCCCGGAGTGCACCCTGGAGATAACGCTCGCCTTCGGGATGGAAGTGTTTACCCCGAAGAGGTCACGTAGCACGATCTTTGTCTTGCAGCCCAGGGGAGGCTTGACTCAGATCAGATGTGCTGGATTATATGGATCGGTAAGTGATGTGTTCACGAGATCCGGATCGTCGACTGGTGAGGTTTTTCCCAGCGACGGATTGCTGACTGATGATGTGTTCACAGTAGCGGATGCTCGGCTTTTGAGCGGTCCTTGAGCCTATTGATTTGCACGCGTTGCAGGGATAAACGTGACTCTAAGCAACATGATATGGAAATAAGTCCCGTGGATTATGGGAAATGATTTTGAGAAAACCGTGGTTTAGCGGTTAAAATGATTTAAAGAAACTGTGAACTTTTTGAGATGTTAAACTGATTTGATGAACATGAGTTTTTGTGGACCATGAGAAAATATGTTTTGATTTTATCGGTCCACTGTTCATACTTGAATGATTTCATACTATTACTCATGTTTTACGATATGCATGCAAGTTTGTGAAAACTGGAGGGTAAGAATGTATTTTGGTAAATGTTTTTATAAGAGGTCATTTTTGTCCACTCACACCTTTTCTATTTTGTTAACCCTTCAGGTCGTGGCGCGTTGATCGAGGCTATTCCAGAGGTGGGGGTATGTGCGGGCACAGGCGCAAAAATTCCCTTGTCTGGCAGGTACTGAAGGGTAGTTTCGGACTTTCAGTTGACTTGTCAGACGGGAGCAGGACCGGGTACGGTTTTTGACGTCCAGTTGGGACGGGTCCTGTCATTGGACCCCCTGGTCAAAAAGTCAACATTTGGCCCCTAATATGCCAAATTACCAAAATGCCCCTCGACTTCCGAACATCATAACTTTCTCCTCGAATGTCGGAATCTACGTGCCACCTGTCTATGAACTCGTGACGTCCCGAACTACGTCACGGTCATCGGTCAAAGTCCATTTGACCGCCCGATCAAAAAGTCAACATTTTGCCCACGACTATGGGCAAAACGATCATTTTGCACATTTTGTCCGATCTCGCCCTACTAACCACCGATCAACCTCACTAATCAAGATTAGTCACTAATCTAATCCCGGAATTCGGGACGGGTCGTTACATTAGTCCACTCTCTCACTCTCATGTTCACACCAATAGCAAATGATGAATATTAGAGGAGATGGATGTAGGTTTTGGGGTAGGTTTTTTTGGGTTTTGGGGTAGGTTTTTTTGGGTTTTCGGGTAACACAAAACAAAGGATAAAGATGAACTAAATGGGATCCCAAAAACATGGGTATATGGGCCAATCAGATGGGTGACACTTGTCACTCATCAAGTGGTCCACCTAGATATTTTACCCAACCCAAATTTGCCAATTGTACAATTTCTCGGTATGCATGAATAGTACTAATTTCCTTTTGTGAATCATAACTTTCATGCACGACGTTGGAATTCAATGTGCCGCCTGTTGACAAACTTGTATTGTCTCGATCTACGTAATGGTCCTTGGTCCTCGTGCATTTGACCTCCTGAGTCAAAAGTTAAAATCTTGCCCATTCTCGGGGCAAAATCGCCATTTTACATCGACCGTCCGAAAATCCTCGACTAATTCCCGATTAGTCACGATAATCCTCAATTAGTCCTTAATTAATCCCATAGACTCGGGACGGGTTGTTGCATGTTGCCTCAATGCTTTCTCATGGATTTTTATTAGGGGATGCAATTTGTTGTCCTCATAGTCTAATAGTGTCTTCATTGTCTATTCAGTGATATTTCTATGTTTTCTCATGGATTTTATCAGAAGAGGCAACTTGTTGTCCTCATAGTTTGGTAGTGTCCTCGTAATCTGTTCAGTGAAATTTCTATATTTTCAAATGGATTTTTATCAGAGGATGCAACTTGCTGTCCTCATAGTCTATTCAGTGAAATTTCTATATTTTATCATAGGATGTAACTTGGTGTCCGAATAGTTTGATAGTGTCCTCATAGTCTATCCAGTGATATTTCTATGTTTTCTCATAGATTTTTATCAGAGGATGCAACTTGCTATTATCATAGTCTGGTAGTGCCCTCATAGTCTGTTCAGTGAAATATCTATATTTTCTCATGGATTTTTATCATAGGATGCAACTTGCTGTCCTCATAGTCTGATAGTGTCTTGATAGTCTATCGAGTGATATTTCTATGGTTTCTCATGGATTTTTATCAAAGGATGCAAGTCGTTGTCCACATAGTTTGGTAGTGTCCTTATAGTCTGTTAAATGAAATTTTTATATTTTCTCATGGATTTTTATCATAGGATGCAACTTGCTATCCTTATAGTCCAAGAGTGTCTGCATAGTCTGACTAATGATATTTCTATGTTTTCTCACTCACACGAGGTGATAAGACCTGTCCCTAATTATCATAAAAGCTGGACTGATTTTGCTTCCGTCTGACAACCTCTTGGCAGATAAGCGATCTTACAAATTTTAACCCGATTCAAACCTTTATTATATAAACCAAATTAATTCCACCTTACGGGGTTACTGCCCACGTCCATCCCATTAAACCCGTCAACTAGTGGAAAAATCACTAACTTCCCCTCGTAATTAACCCTTCATTCTATTTTATAACTTGACAATTTTTGTTGTTTTCCAAGAACAAATAAATAAATAAAAAGTCCTTAACAACATATGTGTACTTACTATTAAAGATTCCTTTAATCCTATCCTTCGCAAATTCATCGTATATTTATAACTTCATGTTATTGTTGTCAAAAATACCCAATTGCGAACAAGTCCTTGCGCACAATTAATTAACATCATGTTATACTCCTTAAAATGTTCATAAAACAACACACATAGCTAATTATCAACATACAAGTCTAATTATATGGAAATATACATATCATTTATGTAACCAAATTTCCTTAGTTTCTTCATAGGATTTTCTATTTATACTTACCCTTATAAGTACTAAAGTCCAATGTAACATAACAGTCTATAATTCTTATTACATGAAGAACATAAATGGTTACTAACTTTAAGTATAATCATTTCATTTTTCTAGAATTCTTTAGGATTATAGATTCATAATTTACATCAACCTTTTCTCGTTTCATCCATCCATTTTACTACTGAAATTAATCATCCACTTTAACCCTTCTTAATTTCCTCAAGATATTCAACAATATCTTAAATTTAGAATCATAAATAGAATACATGCATAAAATAAACTTACGTCTGAAACTGCCTCTTAAGGATATCTATTAAATTCCAAAATTGTACCATTCTATTCAAAATGGAAAACCAATCAACTTTCATGTTGGCCGGATGGCGAGGGGCCGCACACACGCCGGCGAAAGGTCCCAGCAAGTGGCCTTCACGCGTGTGCAGTCGCACCTGCACTTATTCTTGACCTCCAGTCGGGTCTGCGATTCGGGTCGCCTAACCCACAATCGTGACCCGATTCTAAAACCCAATTTTCACGTTCGTTTTACCTACTTTAATCGTCTATCATCATCTAAAAGTATCCAAAAGAAGATCTATGGACTTAAAACAAGATAAACTCACCTCGACAGCTTAGTCCCAACTCTTGAGCTACAGTCATGGTTACATGATTTATTCCAGGGACTTCCCTGCGTTCAATCTTCTCCTTTCGAGCCTAGGAGAAGCCAGGGACACGAACAGCCTTAAAAGAACCATGGTTAAATGCCAGGAAGCTTCGCATACTAGTCTTAGGAACCGGAGCGTAGTTTAACATCTGAGACTAACCAACCATCATCCACTCAGGAACCGAAGCCTAACTTGACGTCTGAGTGGTTACTCACATCACACCAGTTTCAGGAAAGAGGCCCTAGCTCGACGTTTCTGACTGTTCATAATCAGCTCACACACTCATAACTTCATATCAACTCACATCATCACCTCATGGCATCATATCATCATATATATCAGCATTAATATCATCATGTCATCATTATATATTCATTTTATCATATAATATCATGTCATCATGCAATCATACCACCATACTATTATCATGGTATCATTTCATCATCATCGTTATGTCATTATCATAATTATATGCTCAACATCATCAATAATATAGCATCATGCCGTATCATATGTATACATTTTCATTCATGCTATATCAGCAACATATGTCAACATAACATTATCATCATTATATTAATTTTTTTCATATTTTAAATTCCGAATTTAAGCTCAAAAAGTATTTCGATAACCAAAACCTCGGGCTTGTATTTCAAATCAAACCAAATTTTTTATATGTAAAATGTATTTTCTGAATTATTTCCTAAAAGCCAAATTATGATTTCCAAAAAAATTTCCAATCCAACCTAACGTCATGAAACCCCATTATCATTTTAAACCTCTACTTATAATCATAACACAATTTCCATTCAACCTTGGAAAACGTACCATTACGCAATCACTAATTTCCTTGAAGAAAACTGTCAATTTATTAGTTAAAATCTTTATCTAAATACTTTCAATCCAATATGCGTTCTTCCTAACCAACACGTTATTTTGAAATTCGGATCTACTGTAATGACCCATTTCGAATTCCAAGATTAGATTAGTGACTAATCATGATTAGTGAGGTTAATCCGTGATTAGTTGGGCGAAATCAGACGAACGATGCAAAATGACTGTTTTGCCCCTGAGCGTGGGTAAACCGTTGACTTTTCATTTTGACGGTCAAATGGACTTTGGCTGATTACTGTGATATAGTTTGGGACGTCACGAGTTCATAGACAGGTGGCACATTCGATTCTGACATTCGAGGGAAAAGTTACGACGTTCGGAAGTTCAAGGGTGTTTTGGTAATTTGATAAAAAGGGGGCAAATAGTTGACTTTTGACTTGGGAGGTCCGATGGCCGAGAGTCGAGGACCGTTAAGTAAATCGGGACGATACAAATCCGTAGGCAGGCGGCACACTGAAATCGGACTTCGAACAGGGAAGTTATGAGTCACGGAAGTTCGATTGCACTATGCACGTTTTACGAAGCTACTTAACTTTTGTATCCTAGTGGACCCTAGATATTTAGTTCCTGCCCATTGGATGAGTGACAAGTGTCACTCATCCACAGGCATCCTTATACCTTCATGCATATCATCCCTTCCTTTTGTTCGTGCAAACACAAAACTCAAACCCGATCTCACCATTTCTTCACCTCTGAACAACCCAAACCATTCCCCTTCACTTGGTTCAAACTGAGATGGAGGCAGAGAGAGACCGAGGACTGGTGGAGGCTGCAGGACAGCCTGAACCTCCGTGGATGGTGGAGTGGAGGAGGAAAAACCCGACAGGTATCGGTTTTGCCCAATCTTCTTGATTTTTTATTTCTTACGTTAAGGACGGTTTTAGGTATTCATAATGGGTGTGTTAGGTTGCTAGGGACGTGTTAGGGTGGTTTTGGTGGCAGTTAGAGGCTGAGAAACCCTGGGGAAATTCTGGATTTTTGAACCGTGAGAAAGATGATCGGACTGTGGGTTTTGTGTAGGTTCTTGATGTTTTAATTCTTATATTTAGATTCATATAACATATTTAGGAAGATTGGTGGAAATAAGGAAGAAAAAGGACGAAAAAGGACGAAAAAATAGAAGGATAGGACCCTGGACCGGTCATGCCGGTCCAGTTCCAGAGGATGGACCGAACCGGCCGGTTCGAATCGGCCAGAGCTTAAAGACGCGTGTATAGTGCCCTGGCGCGTGAGGCCCATGCGCGGGAGGTTGTCGGGGAACGTGGCCCATATTTTGGGGAAGTGTTCAACACAAGAAATCATATATTCAATGTAACAAACATTTTGGGACTGGTTTCGTGTCAATCGGACATCGTTTCGATAGGTTTCGGGGTGTCCGAAGATTTAGGATCGATTAAAAATTCCAGAAAATTACGGGACTTTAGTGAGGGGTTATTTAAGTAGTTATAACCCTCTATTATGATTTGGACAGGTTTGGAGGTCCCGATGACGACGATTGGCTCGGGAGAGCCTTATGGCACGCGTATCGAGGCGGCAGCTCGGACGGTCTGTGAGTGGATCTTGTTTTCTAAATTGGTGCATGCATAAATGTTTATTATATGTTTTAATACTTGTTTAGTGATTCCATGAGTGCATTTTAATGTGGTTACGTATTGGCACGTATTTCGAGGTTTCGGCCTTATACGGTGCCAATACGGGATTGTACTTTCTTGTTGGGTTCTATGAAATGGTTTTGGATCTCAAAAGGATAAACTCAGACATGAGACCCATTTGATTTTTTCTCGGGCATATGACCCTATTGGTGACCTACGGGTCTGAATCGTGGTCGTGGCGAGTGTTATGTGCACGGCGACAGACGATACGACGCTCGCCTCCAGACTGGGATGTGTTCCTTCCGGAGAGGTCACGATGCACGATCTGTGGTCGGGCAGCCGATGGAGGCTCGATTTCGGAGTGCTGACGGTTTAGGATATCGATCGGTGATGGGTGCACCATGATCTTGTGGGGGTCGCGTCGGTCGATACGTTCAAGACGACATACCAAGATTGAGGGCGGTCCTGGATGGATGGTTGCACACATCACTACGATCGGAGTCGTGACTGACCCTGAGATATCGGGCACGATGCCCCGTTGAGTCATATGTTCGGGCACGAGACCCAGTTACTTTACATTTATGATTTCGGGTCGGGGACCCTAATGGATTTCCAGGTTCATGACCGTTTATGGGAACCGGCATGAACCCTTGAAAGGTTTTTATGGATCATGACGGGTTATGGGAACCGGGCATGAACCCTTGAAAGATTCTAAGGATGTTTTCTATATGTATATGAATGGCATGAATCCTTTGAAAGGTTTTAAGGATGTTTTCTATATTTATATGTATATATATTCATATATCTTCCTTTACTTGAATTATCTCCTCCGGGGAGGGTCGCTGGCCTGGGTGGACACCGGAGTAGTCACAGAGCACTGATTGAGTGGAGTCGCTCCCGTTGGGTGCCTTATTCTTAGAAAGGCTTGTATCATAACCTCATGGAGGGTCATTAGTCTACGAACATTGACCTTGGACCTTGAGAGACTTGGTTTTGAGACCCCGGGTAGCACGCACATAGCTTTGGAAACCGTGACAGGATTGGTTGTGTGATTATATGTATATATGTTGGTGGAGATGAAATGGGAGGAAAGTTAGTATGGCCCGTATGGGAGAAAGTTGGTGGAGATATAAATATAATCTCCAAAAGAACCATATATGGGATATCTGATTATGGGAGAAAAATGGACCGAGATATCACATATATGGGAGAAAAATGGCTTTTAAATATAATCAGCTTAGTTCCCATCCGCGTAGCCATACCAGCATATAAATAAGGGAGAAAGTTGGTGGAGATGAAATGGGAGGAAAGGTCCAGAATTCTCTGGACAAGTGTCACGCTTCACAAATATTTCAATGTGAAATGACCAAAGTACCCATTGCTCCATAATTACCAAAATGCCCTCAACACCTTTTGGCCCTCAACACCTTCACAATCGTCTTCACAGAATGTCCAACCAACATCCAGATTGAAAAGTCAACTATTTGACCTTTAAAGGGAAAAATGGTCATTATTCTTTAATTTTTTTTCCAAATTTACCTTTCTTTCCAAATTTCTAGTCGTTAGAAGCCCGGGACCTTCATAACGGTCATTTTGAAGTTTTTAGAAGATGTTCCGATCAAAAGTCAACACTTTGATTTTTTTGGTCAAAAGTCAACACTTTGACTTGTAGGGGCAAAATGGTCATTTTTTATTTTCTCGAATATTCGAGGTGTTACACGAGGTATATTTTTCAACAGCAGTACCAAGCACGAGAATATTACGAATGAAGGAAATGACAATTGAGATTAATGGCAGTAATTGAACAGAATACATTCCCATATTACAAAAGTACAGATTGCAAAACCTAATGGCACCACCAAAAAAACATGTAAAGAAATGCATCATCTTAGCAGCCTACCAGAAATCTCTACTTGTGAACTGCTTCACACGTCCACCAAGTAAAAAACGACACCCTATTAGATTATTGCAGTCGAGTGCCCATTATCTTGCATAGCAACAGTCCATGCACTATGGCATGGCTCCACTCTAGGGCATCTATACCCATGAGATGACCAAAAAAAGTGGCCTAAAACTGAACCAATCCATCGACCCTAAGTTTATCTTTTATCAGTTTCATGCATCTCCTAGTCTGACAAAGACATTGTACCTTTGTTGCAAAAAATTTCTCCTCTGGTATGACTAGATTATAATTAATACTTAACCTGCATAATCAATCAATCAACAAATGAATTCGATGCTTCAATATCAGGACATTATCTAACCATGAGGATACTATTAGACTATGAAGACATTGTCGGATTATGAGAGCACTATTAGAATATGAGAACACTATCAAACTATAAGGATACTATTTGAACCTAATCGAGTCACGCTAGGACACAACCAAAACAAACATAGGTGCCTGTTTTTCCCTGTCATTATGCCCTACAAGTGTTTCCAAACCATTCCACATACTTAGTTTCAATTTTTAGAGTACTGATATTGCCTAGTAAAAAAAGAAAGACCTACTAATATATAGATCATCGAGATAACTAGTTTGTATCATCGGTTTTTTTAGGAAGGAAATAGTACATTTAATTAGAATCCACATGATACAAGGAAAACCTAAAATGATGGCATCAATTCACCTTGTAAAACCCTAAATCATGACCTACCCACCCTTCTCACACAAGCAATGTAACCATAAGTATAAACAATTGGCTCACACCCATACAGCCCCATTTCGCAAAAAAACTTGCATTGCATCATCAAATTATTTAATTCCACCAAACACTCCCAAAAACCAACGAAAAACAGAGAATGTAATGCCTTCTATATGACTTTCAGTCAATGAGTTTCCTACGATGATTCAATGACACCTTACCAAGACAAATGCATTGTACATGACATATGTTCCACATCAAACTAGTATATCAGTTACCACTTTTAAGATTGTTACATGACAATGAGAAAAACATTAAAGAAAGACACAATCGTAAAAGAAAAAAAACAATAATAACAAAGAAAAAAATCGGATTAATAGTGTAAAATTAGATCCGATTATTCTCAACTGATAATAACCCAAAACATACGTGTTCTTATAAAAAGAAACTGAAAGGGAGATCGATATTGACTGATCGAACCAAGAAGAAAATTTTGGTAAAGAGACAAATGAAGTCATTTATTGATCCAAAATTTGCAACTCCACACCATATGAAACCCCCAAATGAAAAACGGGAATAATCCCCAAGATAGAAGACTCACCAGTCTAGATAAAGTTTCTAGATTTGTCAACGGCTTATCAGATGAAAATTACCTCGGTCTTCAGTTGGAGAGGAGATAATGAAATTTGACCTAAATTAGTGATGAGAAGGAAGCGGCTGATGTTGTATGCTTGACTGTTGGGGTATGTCAAAGACAAGGATATAGCTGGAAGGAGTTGGGTTTAGGATTTAGGGTGAACAAAGAGAAAGATGTGACTGAGAGGTGTCATGTTTAGGATTTAGGGTGAGAAGGAAACAGCTGAGAGGAGTTGGTTTTAGGATTTAGGGTTTAATTCTCTAAGTTTTGGCTATAAGGTTACCATAAGGTATATATATATGTATATATATAGTGTCTAGATTTGTAAAAAATAGTGTAGGAGTCCCTATTTTTGAGTACTTTTTTACCGGACCACCTAATTTTGTCAATTTCCCATGTTTTTTCCTTCTTTTTTTAACAAATACAAAACATCTAATTACATCTGTGCCACCCGAATTCGATTTTTCCCCTTCTTTTAATTGCTTATACGCATCATAGACCTTAATTCGAATTCAGAATTGAGCTCAAATTGAAGTTGTTTCCTGTAATCTTTCATTTGCTAAACCAAAACCTAACCGGTTTCCTTCAAAATCGATCATATTGATTAACCGAATTCGCGGTTTAGGCTAGATCAGATTGGTTACTGAACTTGCCGGGTTCAGCTCGACCGGTTCCGGTTCGAAGATAATCTTCGAAATGTAGGATTGCAACAGAACGAACTCAAACCTCAAAGATTGCCAGTAAATTTTACCCTAGAGATTAATAAGCACTGACTGACAGTTATTTAGGAACAGCCTCACCATGTTGACGTTTTTTACTACTTCCTCCGAGTTACAGAAACAACGGAAAAGAGGAAGGACCAGATTACAGAGCTTTTATTCATAGCGGATATTAGAAATATTTACATATCTCGGTCTCTCTGTAAACTCGGTCACTGTTGATTGTAGCAGACTTGTTGGAGGAGAGAGCCTTAGATATGGCTCTGATAGTATTTGGAGTAGTCCTGCAGCACCCTCCGAATATACGGGCCCCGGTCTCGCGCCACTTGTCAATGCCTACCTCTGCAAACTCTTCATCAACCACACCCGTTGATTTCTGCAATCCAAACATCAATTCACACTTTTTAATTTCGCCAACACTACAAACATAAAAATTGATCACTGTCCGCAGAACAATTCAAGACCAACTGATTCATAGGCTGACAACATAAGCCGACTCACCACCCACTGCTTGGTGTGACCATCATACGTCTCACCACTGTTAGGATAGATCACTATTGGTTTGCTTGTCACCTGCCAATCAGACACACCCACATAGGCAGTGGAAAGCGATGGGAAGAGGTTAATTAAGGGGATGCTAATTAATGAAGTGTTTACAAATTAAATTAAATGATTCAATGATTGAAGATTATACCTGTGTAATTGATGAGACAAGGCCGTGGATGAATCTTGGAGGTGTGCAGTTGATTCCGACAGCAACAACTTGTTTACATGAATCTGCAATGGAGGCACATTCGGAGATGGAATCTCCGCTGACAACATTGATTCCGTCCTTGGAGTTGAAGGAAAACCAGGCTGGAATGTCTGTTCCTTGTTCCTCAAGAAGCTCAGCATATGCCTGCAATATGAATCACATTTAAGATTTAACTTAGTGTGACCATGACTCCACCGGCCAGCTCATAGAACAACTTGTAAATGAAGCAACTATGCATCCATCTCCAAATTGAGGGAAAATACCTTCGCTTCGATCTTATTTGGAGTGGTCTCAAATGCGATCAGATCAGCACCGGAGTTGGCCAGAATCTGCACCCTTTCCCTGTGGAAATCCTTCAATGTTTCAATGGTGACCGCGTCACCATAGTCTCCGCTGCATAACAAGAATCCGGCCAAAATAAATTAAATGAACCCGAAATCGACATCAATAATGCTCATATAAACAACGTACAAGAAGAAATATCCCATCAAAAACATTTACGAATGGCTGATCAAGTTCATCAATCATCGATCACTTACCTATATTCGGAACCATCAGCCATGTAAGCCCCATAGCTGCCCACAGATGCTGCGACTAGAACCGGACGTCTTGATCCAAACTTATCGTAATAAATCTCTCGTGCCTCGATTGCAATTTCAACACTTTTCCTAAGCAAGTCTTTGGCCTCTTCTCTAGAGAAACCTTTGGCCTCAAAACCCTGAATGGTGGCCTGTAACAAAGAAACAACAACATTATAACTCCGTTTCATATAACGATGTTCTGTTCTAGAGTTTTAACAACAACAAGACCAATTATGCACATTCTTACGTGGGATAAATAAATTAATTAATTACCTGATAAGACGCGGTTGTTATGATGTTTGCACCAGCATCAAGGTAGTCCAAGTGTACCTGCGTTTTTTCCAATCAAGTTAATGCAGAAAAATAAGACTTCTTCGAAATGTTAATTGCTTTTCGTTTTTGTTCTTTGATGCATTAAGAAAACTATTTTAATTTCAACGACGACAAAAACATAATATAAAGAGTTAATTATTTAAGCTTATACGGTGAGAATTTTGTGTCTCTATCAAAACCTCAAACAAATTTACAAAGTACAGAAACACCATTTTCGTGTTCGTGCTGCACACCAACTCTCTGAAAATGATATGAAACACAATTTTGGACTTGTAGACGACGCATTTTATGCCACCTTGATATAATCTACATATGATTGATAAGATTTTTTGTGACGCCATATTTTGTATTATATCACTGTTGCATGAAGAAGACAGGTGTCATGAAAAGCTCGACGGAGTTGTATCAGAAAATGAGACGATTTGAGTTGGACGCTTGTGATTTGCCACAGCCGACGTGCTTCACTAACTATATATATATATGGTACAAGCTAGGATGACTCAATTTCATATTTAATAATATATATATATATATATTGGAAGACGTGGTATATGTATATAAATTATTGGAAGACGTACATAAAAATAAATAAAAAGATAAAAGGAGAAAATTATGATAAAAAAGGGCAATGGATAACAATGGCTGTAAATTTCTTTTGACATGAAGAACAAACAAATGATATATCCAAAGAAAAAAAAATTATAAACGCCCCAACAAATGTCCAAAGAACAAATGTAAAGTTGATAACAATAATAGTAATAATAATTAATTGTAGATTGAATTGACTGAAGTACCCTTCTAACAAGGTGAGGCGAGCTGATAAGGCATTTGGCGCTCCATAGAGGGTCGTTGAGGTCAGCTCCATGTCGTTCAAGCTCGGTGGCAAACCCACCATCAAGAACAGCATAGCCGCCACAACTTTCGAGAAAATGGGATAGAAACGACGACGTTTCCTGGCTTCCTAGACCCATGGTTTTGGGGTTCAAAACTGAGAAGAGAAGTGAAGAGTAGTTGCAAGAAGGTTTCTGTGTTTTTCTTTTGGTTTCTCTAATTAAGTGAAGCTGCGGCCGGTTGGAATTAATGAATGTGGCCACCTTCTTTCTCCAAGTGATTTGTATTTGTAGAGGGAAGACAATGAGGGAATTTACTAATATACCCCACTTATTTTCGTAAAACATTTATGATATCATTCTTTCCTTCTTTCTATAATAATATTTTTTCAAATGTTTTCGTAATCAAATGATTTTATGATTCTAAATATTCCAATACAAAGTGTGAGATATTATATATATATATATATATTCAGTTGACGTATTATAAAAATAGAAAAATAGGAGTGTAACGTATTTTATGAGATGTAAAATACCAAATATTAAATGAGAAGTTGTTCATTAGATGATGTGTATATATATATTGTGAGAACGATATTTATATTACAGCTAAAGAATTGCGTACGCAAAAAATTATTATGTCTTTGTTTTTGTATTGATTTCACGTTATTCTCTTCCAACAAAAAACATTTCTAAAATTTAATTGTATCACAATAATTGGTAACACGTACGAGATATTTCTTTTTACTACTAAAAAAGTCAAAATTCGATCGAGATTTGCCTGAATTCAAGCGCAAGCGGTACAGGCGTACCGCTTAAGGAAAGGACAACCAAGAAAGTAAAGAAAAAAAAAAACGTAAAGAAAGTTTGGCAAAGGTGGTATCGACATTTGTTCTTATCAGTTATCACCACCTCAGGACACATTTCGTGTCCAACTCCATAGTTTGACGTGTAATTGAGACCGCAGTCTGCATCACCCTCATAAGTCATACCTCCATTATTTTTATGGAAAAAATAAATGTCCTTTTTATTTATTTATTAATTTATGAGTCAGGTTTGATTTTATTTTATTTCTAATCCCGCAAAGGAGCTAGCATGAGTTGTATATACCATCTCCATATTATTATTTGGATTGATATAATACAAATAAAATTGAAAATAATTTAATTCAAAAAAGTTTGATAAATTTTTTAGTTAATTAGAATTTTAAAAAAATCTTTATCTTTTTCCTGTGTGAATATAGCCGATTTGACGTCCACATTCTTCATATATGGTAGAAAATAAGGAACTCAGTAGGGATATCGCCTGGGTTCACCATGTTGGAGCTTTGTTTAGCAACACATATATATATATATATATATATATATTTCTTTGGGTTTTTGTTTTGTGGTAAATAAGATAAAATCAGATAAGGTGTGAAGGGAAGGGAGCATATAAACGTTACAGGGATACATGGAGGATGACAAAGATTGAAGTGGTGAGTGGTGGCACCACTACTGTCTGCTTTCAAAAGGGCACGGTAAAAGTTTAATACGTACTATGATGATTCCACGATTAGGTAAATAATAGGACGCGCATCGAAGAAAGCCATTTTATCAATTTCTTATGTGGCATTTAATTAGCCTTTGGGTTTGGGGAGTGTTTCTCAAAGTCCTCGTCTAGAATCCAGGGCCATCTACGCCTAATTAATACATAACTCGTCAAATCAAGCAGAATTTATTAATTATTCTTTTTATAATGGCACTTAGCATTTAGTATAGTGATGTTTACGGTCTCATTTTTCAAAATATTGTCATATTTATATTTATATATAAATAGGATAATATTTATGTGATATTTTTTTTTGTATCATTTTATTTATTTATCGAATTATTTTTGTATATAATATCATAATTGAAATAGTTTATTTTTAAAATCATTATTTCAAGATTATGTCCATAAAAAGTCAACAAAATTGAACATCGTTTTGTTATTTATATGTATGAAATAAACCAACAATTTCAATAACAATTAAGATCCTTATGAAGAACCGATCTTCTAATTGATAGATATAGATGACTGAATGTTCTTTATCATATTATTTACTTAACGATATCTTGGAATGAGGATTTAAGATTTAAACAGTTTTCGATTATAATAATGATAATTAAATAAATCGAAAGAGTAGTTTGCATAAGAAGAGTGTCACTAATGTGAGATTTGATAATATTACATATACAAGTATAACTTATTTTTCTAATTGCGTGACATAATATGTGCGAAAATATTGATTGACGCAATAAAATGAATGAGCAGCTACTTCGATATTCTAGGTTTATCGAGTCTACCAAACCACCTGGGATTCAAGAAAGCATTATTAGCGGGAGACAAATGAAGTGAGGTTCATCCTCATCCACCAGCAATTTAGTGCCTGTTTGGATGTGTTTCTTATAAAGCGTTTTAAAGCACTAGTGTTTTTTTATTAGTAGCACTTATTCAGTAGTGGTTTTAACCAAAAACAGTTTGATATTTGGATGCACTCAAAAAAGTATTTTTATCTTTAAAGAAGTACTTACGATATAATTTTATAGCGTTTGGTAGTAAAAATAAAAAGTGTTTTTAGAAATATAAAATAATATTATTCCACTTCAACATTCTTATAACTTTGATTTTTTTAATATAAAAAATAGCTGGGAATTTATGCTATGACATAAAATTAATGATTTAACAAATATACCATAATTCAAGATAATCATTAACAACATCAAAATGAAAAATAAATGCTAATTTGATATAAGAAAATTAACAATTCTCTCTCTTTCATCATCTATCTCTCTTCTATGAGTAAAATTGTGTTGTTCGTCAATGTCTTCCTCTTTAATCCTTTGATCATGGCCTGATGGAAGTAGCTCATCATCATCGTCGTAACATTTAAAGTCAACATCCATTATGGAATGAATATGTATAAAGTTATGAAGAGTCATTGAAGCAACAACAATTTGAACCTGTTTTTCAATCGGAAAATTATGCCTTTGACGTATTTTGCTGTAATGACCCGTCCCAAATTCTTGGGATTAATTAAGAATTAATTATGGATTAACGTGACTAATCCCTAATTAGTCGAGGATTATCGGACGTTCATGGCGAAATTACGATTTTGACCCTAAACGAGGGTAAAAGGTTGACTTTTGACCCAGGAGGTCTGATGCTCGAAGGCCGAGGACAGGTACGTAGATCGGGTCGATACGAGTCTGTAAACAGGTGGCACGTCGAAATCAGACATTCGACGGGAAAGTTACAGATCACGGAAGGTTCGAGGAACTATTGCACGAATTACGAGACAGGTGGATTTTTGTATGGAAGTGGGCCCAGATATTTGTAACAGGCCTAATGGATGAGTGAAAAGTGTCACCCATCCATTGCTCACCTAACATGTAACGACCCGTCCCGAATATCGGGATTTAATAATATTTAATTATGATCGACTAATCTGGGATTAGTTGAGCGAAATCGGACGAATTGTGCAAAATGACCGTTTTGCCCATGGGCGTGGGTAAAATGTTGACTTTTAATTCGGACGGTCAAATGGACTTTGACCAATGACTGTGACGTAGTTTGGGACGTCACGAGTTCATAGACAGGTGGCACGTTCGATTCCAACATTCGTGGTGAAAGTTATGACTATCTGAAGTTCGGGGGCATTATCGTAATTTGGACGGAATAAGGGAAAATGTTGACTTTTTGATCGGGAGGTCCGATGGCCGAGGGCCAAGGATCGTTAGGAAGGTCTCGATATCCTGAGTCCGTAGACAGGCGGCACGCATCAATCGGAGTCCGAATGGCCGAGTTACGGGTCTGGATACGTGAGGGGCATTTTGGTAATTTTCTGTACAAGGGCATAATGGTAATTTCACTGGGGTATTGGTTGATCGGGAGCAGCCGTGGGTGGATGTTTTGTGCGATCTATCCCACGGATTGTTTAACATTAATGAATGATTCGGGACAGCTTTGAGGTAGTGGAGGCATGTGTTTCTGGGTTGGCAACTGATTTGAAGAACATGGACACCATTTAATATTGATTTCGGGTCAGTGCAGGGAGCCTTTACACAGAGGACTGAGTGGTGCTTTGGGGCACTTTTAATGACTTTATTGGATTAAAGGGATTGTGAGTGAGTTGTGAGGATTATTCTGAGCTTGTGTGGCTGTCGAATTGGAGAGAAAACCGTGAGAAACCATTTTCGGGTTCTTGGAGGGAAAATTCAGCATTTGATTTCTGAGCCTTGTTGGACCAAACCAAGGACGGTTTTAGCTTTCTGGGAGTGTCTGGAACTCAGCCGTATCATTTTCGAAGGGAACCAGCCACGGCTGAGCTGGGACGGTGGCCACTATTTTCAGGGAAAACGCAGTGCTGTGGACGACGACTTCCAAGTGAGCTCTTGTCCAATTGGTTGTGCTTTTGGGTTCGTTTGGGTCCTAGTACACTTCCTGTGAAGTTAATTTGATAATGGTTGGGAAATGACTGAGTTTGGGTGATCGACCCGTTTGGGTGATCACGGGTCAATAGCTTGATTTAGGGTTGCTCAGAGTTATTTAAGGACCTAGAACTCTAATTGGATAATTAAGGAATGTTTTAGGATAAAAAATGGATGAATTCGAGGTCGAATTGATGGCTATCTAACCGGGTTGTCACGCGGGTGGCAGGACCCGTTTACCAGAGAAACGGGCGAGGACGATGACTGTAGCAGTCACTGTAGCAGGCGCGTGGCTTTCACGTGCAGCCACTCACGGCGACGCGTGACGGCGCGTGGGCACGAATCTCGAGGTGAGGTCAACATGACTTTTTTCCTATACAATGTAACGAACATTTTAGCGTTGGTTTCGTATCAATCGGACCCCGTTTCGTTATTGTTCGGGATATCCGAAGGTTTTAAATCCAGTTTAAAAATTCGGGAAAATTGCGGGACTTTAATAGGATGTTAATGAAGGGGTTAGTAACCCTCTATTGTGATTTGGACAGGATTGGGAGTCCCGGTAATAGTGGTGTGGCCCGGGAAGGCCTATGGCACGCGTATCGAGGCGCTCAGTTAAACGGTCTGTGAGTGGACATTGATTTTATAAATTCGATGCATGCATAACTGTTTCATGATTGTTATAATTGTGATTTTATGATTTATTTTGGATATCGGTGAATTTATATGATTTCACGCATTTCGAGGCGAGCTACGTGTTTGCACGTAAACCAAGGATTTCTGGATTTGCACTGATTTCCATAATTATGGTTCGGATATGATTTCATGAACCGGTTGCGGATTTGATAAAGTGAATTCGGGCCAGGGGCCCAATTGATTTAAGAAATCGGGCCAGGGGCCCAGTTGATTTGAGAAATCGGGCCAAGGGCCCAGTTGACTTATGGAATCGGGCCAGGGGCCCAGTTGATTTATATATGTGATTTCGGGTCGGGGACCCTAAAATGGAATTGAATAAATGATTTCGGATTTTATAATCAACTATTTGGATTTATGATGGTTTTATGGAAATTTGGGGCAGGGCCCTTGTGATATTTTGGAAATGAATAATAAAATGTGTTCCATAAAACCATCTCGATACGAGGATATATATTGGTCTCCTCCAAGTGTCGGGGACACTGGAGAAGTCACGGTGCATTGTCTGCGAGGGGTCATTGTACGGAGCAGCCAGACCGTATGGTGATCTAGGAGCAGGATTGCTATCATTAGACGTCAAGAACGTCAGACATCGGGGATGTCAGAGATATGGACCCGGTGAAAGATGAACGACGAACGAAGAAAGATGAACGATGAACAAATTCTTGATGAGTGATGAACAACGTTCAAAATCTTCGAACAATGTCGATGAATGACGAACAAAGAAAGATGAACGATGAACAAATGAGAGAGCTTCTTCTGAGTATAACTCAATAGCTCTCAATGAAAGCACCAACTGTTGAATCAAAGATTGAACTCGTCGCGAAAAGTCCTCACAATTCCTGCAAACAGCAAACAATTAGCTATCGTTGCTTCGATCGATTTACCCGGTGGGTTGTTCGACCAAGAACACTCCGATGCTTAAGTTAGCTTTGAGAGAGGAAAGGGATATACTTCGAAACGAAGAATCAACGTACCTTGGAAATGAAATGTGCCTTGCTATTTATAGGAAAATCTTGGGAGCCTTGGAGCGTTCTGATTGGTCGGTTGAATATTTAATTAATAAAAAATATATTATTAATTAAATATACTATTTAATAATTGTAATGATGGTTCATCATGATAGTAATGACAATTATTATATTTTAATATCAATATTAATTATCCATTATTAAGAATAACGACAATTAATTCTCGGGGAGGGTGAGAAGTGAGGAAAACACGGGGACAGAGGGTGAGAATAACGACAATTATATTTTAAACATCATGAGTGTTTGAAGAGTCTGATTTTGGGTGAGGAAAACACGGGGACAGAGGGTGAGAAGTGAGAATCAGAATCGAAAATTTTGGAATTTTGGGAGGAAATTCGAAATCGAATTTGCGAGCTGTGGGGATCCAAATTGAGACTTGATTAAGTCTCCTGGGATCATTTCGAACCGATCCACATCAAAGACAAAGAGGATTGAGGTTGTACTGAGCAAGACACTATTCATCACGCACTGTAGCACCGTGCTGTAGCACATCACTGTTCAGCGCGCACTGTAGCAAATCACTGTTCACCGAAGGTTTAGGTTATGCTCTAAATTACTATTTAATTCCCAAAAAATTGTGGGAGATTGATATGATACTCATAGAGTCATTATTGACCTTTTATGATTTTTTTTTTGGGGCAGGATTCGAAATTCCTGAAAAGTGTCAGAAATTACAGAATCGCGTGCAGTTTGGAAAACGAGCAGTTTTGGACGGTGCGTGCTTGCATTGGTAGGCTAGATCACGTTCAATGTGACTCTTGCTAGTACCGCAAATATGCTTGCTACGTGGTGAACGGAGTTTGGCTGAACAGTCAACGGGGATTTGGCGGCGACTGAGTGCACTAACGGGCGTGACTAGTGAGTATTGGTAGGCTGGATCACATTCACTGTGACTCTTGCTAGTACCACAAATATGCTCGCTATGCGTCAAGGTGCCGAGAGACCTAGAAAACTTGCTTTGTGGGAGCGTGGCGGTTCTTGTTGCCTTAGTCCATTCCGAGGGAAAGATATAGAGTTTTGAGAAACTCGAAGATTTTAAGGAGTGGAAGGCTCGCAATCAAATTGCTTTTCCAGACGATTTTTTTGTGGAGCTTGGCAACAGATGTTCTTCCATGAAGGCTATTTAAGCATGGGAGAGGAAAAAACCCTGTCGGCGGTCGGCTTTCTCTGGTCGTACCTAAAGTGGAGCTATTTTTTAGGACAGAGTTCAATGACAGCACGTACAAAGTTAACTGTATCGAAGTTGGTGGTGCATGGGACAAACACGCCTCCCCAGACCTGAGGATTGCCTCACACTTCCGCTCGTCACGTCGAAAACTGACAGGACCCATCCCAATCCCCCCGGGATTAGTGCGGGATGACCCTGCTCCCGTCTGACACAAAGTGTCAGACAAGGGATATTTTCGTCCTTTGCCCTCCCGGGCTATCAGAGTACGCCAGGATCCGGAGGAGGCATGGGATATCTCGGTCTCTGCTACAGTCCACATCCGATGTCAACCTGAAGGGCAGTCAAAACATTAAAAACTGTGAGTGGACAAAACAAAAGTTTATAAAAACATTTTAACGAGAAGACCTTTGTACCCTCCACTAAAAAGTATGCATGCATTCGAAAACCATTTATCCAAAACAAACCATATGTGGGACTAAGCCCAAAGCAGATATAAACCAAGGTCGAAAGGACCACAATGAAAATGACCATACGGGCCACTGCCCAAATCCTGTGCACACCTGTACACACCACATATCATATATCCATCACATACATATATATAAGTCACACAACCAATCCTATCACGGTATCCAAAGCCACGCGCGCGCTACCCGGGTCTCAATCCGAGTCATCTCAAAGTCAAGGTCAATGTCCGCAGACCACTGACCCTACCCGAGGTAATAGTAACCATAGCCTTCCTGAGAGTAAGGAACCCAACTGGGGGGTGACTCCACTCAGTCGGTGCTCCGTGACTACTCCGGGGTCCACCCAGGCCAACGACCCTCCCCGGAGGAGATAGTAGAACATGTAAAGGAAGGTAGACGAACATATATATACATAACATAAACATTCATGACCGGTTCCCCTGAACCGTCATGAATCCATAATATCCATAATCAGGTAACATGCCGGTTCCCATAAACCGTCATGTACCGTAATAACATAACCGAGGTAACATGCCGGTTCCCATAAACCGTCATGTACCGTAATAACCAACAAGGGTTTATGCCGGTTCCCATAAACCGTCATGAACCTGGGAATCCATTTAAGGTTCCCTGACCTGAAATCAAAACCGTAAAGTGATTGGGTCTCGTGCCCAAACATAGGACATCAGCTGGGCACCGTGCCCGGAATCTGAGGTCATATGCCCGAGACAAAACCAAATGGGTCTCATACCCGAGTTTATCCTTTTATAAATCCAAAGCCATTTCATTAAAACGAATAAAGAAATACAGACCCGTATAAGCACCGTATAAGGCTTAAACCTCGAAATACGTGCTTATACGTAACCACACACAAATGCACCCATGGCATCATCAAACAAGTAATAAAACATACAATAAACATTTATGCATGCACCAATTTAGAAAACAAGGTCCACTCACAGAACGTCCGAGTTGCCGCCTCGATTTGCGTGCCATACGGCTCCCCGAGCCGATCACCGTCACCGGGACTCCCGAACCTGTCCAAATGGTAATATAAGGTTACTAACTACGTAATTAACCTCCCACTAAAGCCCCGTAATTTTCCCATATTTTTAACTATTTTTAATCCCGAACCTAAACCTTCCGATGCCCCGAAACATATCGAGACGGTGTCCGATCGACACGAAACCAGTCTCAAAATGTTCGTTACATCGAATAGAAGATTTCATATATTGAACATTTTCCCAAATTCCCTGCCACGCGCCCTCACGCGCCGCCTGAAGTGGCTGCGCATGGGCTTCACGCGCCAGCTACAATACCCGCTGACGTCATCGCTGACGTCAGCATGACGTCATCTGACAGCTGTCAGGTCTGACATGTCAGACTCTGATAGGTGCCACGTGTCATGCTCCCATTGGCCCACGTCATTGTACTGTCAGTGCCACGTGTCATCACGGCACTGGTCCACGTCAGTGCCACGTGTCAGCCCCTGATTGGGCCACGTCACTGACATGTCAGTGCTGACTGTGCACTGACATGTGACACGTGTCGGCTGATGAGTGGTCCATGTCACCTGACAATCTGACAGGTGCCACGTCATCATGCCACGTCACCGCCTTCAACCACTCGACGGGTCGACCCGAACCCTGCAACCGGGTCGCCGTGACCCGCGACTTGACCCGGCCGGTTCTCCGCCGTCCGACCACCAAAATGCTTCCTGTTTGTCCCATTTTCATCCTCTAATCCTAACCTACAGTCCTATGACCTTAAAATGGAAGAAAAACATCGAAAACCATACCTTCGAGTTTGGCCACGGCGGCCGTGCATTCCTCCGCCGTTCACGGCTGTTCCAGGCCGCTCTAACCTTCGAAAACATTCCCATTTCTCTCCTAGGTCCCCCAGAAGCACAACCCAATCATTAGTTTCAATTAAAACCTAACAAAAACAAAACTTGGATTTTTAAATATTTTCACCTCACGGGTCGAGCTCCTCCGCCGTGTCCTCCGTCGTCCGTCGCCGTGACTCGCCGTCCCAGCCTCTCTGTCCTTCCCTCCCGTCACTCACGGTCACACCCAAGCAATGAATGGTGATGGTGTGTGTGTGTTTCGGTTTTTGGAAGAAAATGGAGAAAATGGAGGATTTTGGGTTATGGGGTTTCGGGTGTGTGTGAAGAATGAAGGGGATGAAATCAGATGAGAGAATGAGGGATGAAGGGTGAGGATTAAAAGGTAGGGTTGAAATGGATGGTTATGATTAATAGTTGTTAGGTTAAATTATAAAATAATTAAAATAATAATATTTAATTATTTAGATCCACATTTTGGGGGATCAAAGCAATGGGATGAGTGACACTTGTCACTCATCCATGGGGCCCACCAAAATATCCACCCAATCAGATTTCGCCGAAACGTCCCCGTCTCGAAGTTCGTGCATAGTGAAATCGAACTTCCGTGACCCATAACTCTCCCGTTTGAAGTCCGATTTCAGTATGCCGCCTGCCTATGGATTCGTATCGTCCTTATCTACGTAACGGTCTTCGGCCCTCGGCCATCGGACCTCCCGGTCAAAAAGTCAACATTTGACCCCATTTAACCAAAATTACCAAAATGCCCCTAAACTTCCGAACGTCATAACTTCTTCCTCGAACGTCGAAATTGAACGTGCCACCTGTCTATGAACTCGTGATGTCACGAACTACGTCACGGTCATCGGTCAAAGTCCATTTGACCGCCCGATTAAAAAGTCAACGTTTTGCCACCACTAGGGGCAAAACGGTCACTTCGCATCGTTCGTCCGATTTCGCTCTACTAATCACGGATTAGCCTCACTAGTCGTGATTAGTCACTAATCTAATCTAGGAATTTGGGACGGGTCGTTACAAAAACGGAGTTCGGATGTGAACGTTACGGGTCACGGAAGGCTAGGGGCAAAATGGTAATTTGTCGAACCAGGGGTAAAATGGTCTTTTAACCTTGATCAGACAATGACACCTGTCCTTTGTCTTCTTCTTGCCCCAGATAACATGGAATCCGGTTTTGGGGCTAATGATACTCATTTTTATTTTGGGGCTAATGATACTCACTTTTAATTAAGGGTAATTGTAATCATTTTGTCCAAATTGATCCGTGATATCCCACCGTCTCACCGTCATTGTGCAATTTAAAAGCTTAAGGAACTGAATTGAGAGAGAGGAACTCGAGGGACTGAGATAACTGGTGTATTCAGAGTTTGAAAATTCAGAAAATCAAGGGAAATTCGAATTCGAATTTGTGAGCTAGGAGAAGGGAATTTGAGGATTGAATTAAGCTCCTGGGATCAAAACGAAACTCCCTGCAAAAAAAAACGAAGAGGAATCGTGTCGAATTGGGGAAGAACAGAAGACGGGGATTTGGCGGCGACTGAGTGCGCTTGCAGACGTGACTAGTGAGCATCGGTAGGCAGGATCACATTCACCGTGACTCTTGCTAGTACCACAAACATGCTCGCCAAGCGTCAAGGTGCCGAGAGACCCAGCAAACTTGCTCTGTGGGAGCGTGGCGGTTCTCGTGGCCTAAGTCCATTCCGAGGGAAAGATATGGATTCTGAGAAGCCCGAAGACTTCATGGAGTGGAAGGCTCGTAATCAAATTGCCTTTCCAAGCGACGTTCTCGTGGAGCTTGGCGACAGATGTTCTTCCAGAGTTCTTGGACATGAGCCGGCTACTCTCTCCATGAATGGCGGGAGGCTTCCAGACATCCCGATCAGGGAGTGGTTGAGCGTTCCACTGTGCTTGAAAGGATCCGTTGTTCAGAAGAAGAATGATAAACAAGGACCTATTGGTTCTTGGGAGAAAAAAGCATGTCGTGCAACTTCTTTCCTAACCAAAAAGCATGCCGAGCAACTTCTTTCCTAACCTTTCCGTTCTAGCCCTGTGAATGTGCTATCTTGAAGGGCCGCAGAAATGGAAAGTTATGTTGTTGATGTGATATTACGATAACTTAAGAAAACTTAAGGTCTTAATTTCACATCCGAAGCCAAGGTGGGCGAGTTGGATATGAGCCGTGCGGAGAGGATGCTGATAGAAAATGAGCGAGATACCGCTCGAGATGAGCTCTCCTTGCTGCGCAGAAATTCGCGGGACTTAGAAGGCTTAGATGCTTCGATGACGAAGGCTTGAATGCTTCGCAGGGCGAAGGCTTGGGTGCTTCGATGACGAAGGCTTAGGTGCTTCGCATGGCGAAGGCTTAGATGCTTCGCAGGGCGAAAGCTTGGATGCTTCGATGACGAAGGCTTGGATGCTTCGATGACGAAGGCTTGGATGCTTCGAAGACGAAGGCTTGGATGCTTCGATGACGAAGGCTTGAATGCTTCGCAGGGTGAAGGCTTGGATGCTTCGATGACGAAGGCTTGAATGCTTCGCAGGGCGAAGACTTGGATGCTTCGATGATGAAGGCTTAGGTGCTTCGCATGGCGAAGGCTTAGATGCTTCGCAGGGCGAAAGTTTGGATGCTTCGATGACGAAGGCTTGGATGCTTCGATGACGAAGGCTTGGATGCTTCGATGACGAAGGCTTGGATGCTTCGAAGATGAATGCTTGGATGCTTCGAAGACGAAGGCTTTTTACACTAGAGAGAATAAGCTTTGAAAATTGTACATGGTGAACAAATCAATTTGTCAATCTCATTTCATTGATACTTGAATTTAGAAGACAACTTGAAAAGCAAAATTGAAAAGCTCCGTAGATTTTTATGTCTCTCTAATGTTGTCTTGCGTCTAGTTGATGTGGATCACCTTTGACGCTGGCTCGTTTGGCTCTTTGTTCTCCATGTGATTTACAGTCTTCTTCTTGATGTAGTCTGTACAATGCCCCTCCTTCAGGAGATTTTGGAGATATCTTTCGAAAGATATACAAGTGCTGATATTGTGCCCATAACATTCATGATAGGCGCACCATTTGGTTTTATCAGCATTCTCTTGATTGCCTTTGACTGGCTCCGGCTTATTAAACCATGGCTTGTTCTTAATTTCATTGTAGATCTGATGGACTGGTAAAGATAGATGCAAGTTAGGCCTCCCCATAACTGGCGTTTGGGAGTGTTGCCCCGCTTTGCGCTTGTTGAGCTTTCCAGTCGCAAACTTTCCACGGGGTTCATCCTCATTGGAGACCTTTTCGCTAGTCCTGGCATGGTCCTGAGCATGAGCGGCGCTCTTCTCGTCCTCCCAACTTGCATGTCGCTCTGCCAGCGAAAGTATTTTGGAGAGACTTCGCGCATTGCTCATGACGATGTCCCCGTAAAGCTGGCTGTCTCGAGGGAGTCCTTGCTTAAATGCCATTGCTGCAACAAGGTCATTACAGCCGATAATGCGAGACTTTTCCTCACAAAATCTTCGTATGTATTGTCGCAGAGTGTCTTTTGCTCTCTTTCGGACAGAGAAAAGATGGTCATCTTTCACCTCGATTGTCCGAAGTTGTGCGTATTCCTTCACAAATGCCAGGGCCAACTCTTCGAAGGACTCAATCGACCTCGGGGGGAGATGATTGAACCAAGTCATGGCTTGGCCTTGAAGAGAAGCTTGAAAAACCTTGCACATGAGCGCATCGTTAGACCTGTAGGGGATCATGACTCCTCGGTAATAATCTATGTGTTTTACCGGGTCGGAGGCTCCTTTGAATGGAGTGAAGTTTGGTGTTGCGAATCTCTGGGGGAATGGCTCCTCCTCAATATCCCTTATAAAGGGCGTAGAGAGCTGTATCTGGCGACGTAGATCGTCCTCTAGATCGCCACCTTGTTGAGCACGAAGGTGCATGTCCAGCAATTTTTGAACATCATTAGCCCGCAATGCTCCTTGCCGAGGCGATGAGTCCCTTTGTGCTAATCGTCGAGAACCTCTTTGAGCTTCTCCCCTTGATTTCTGAGATCGTGCAGGGGAGTAGGCTTCGTCTTCCCTTTTACTGTCGTGGGCATATTGTTTTGGGTTTTTGTGTAGAGCTCGAAGTTGCCCCTGCCTCCATGGGAGTGTTGTGAGCGCTCTGCCCGTGAGGTTGCCCCAGGCTTATTTCCTAGCCGTTCACGTACTGATGACCTTAGGCGTTGAGGGTTTTTTGCTCGGTGAGTATGAATTTCTTCACTGGAATTGTTTAGCGAAGTGTCTCGTGGCATTGTTCGGCAGTGGACTAGTTCTTTCCCAGGACGCCTTTGAGCATGCTCCTGTTTTCCACGTGACGTGGAATGTCTGTCCTGCTCTTGGACTGGTCTCTCTGCTAGGAGTTGCTGTAAGAGCTCTGACTGAAGTTGAACTTGTTTGCTTAAACCTTCAACTTGCTGCGCCAAGTTGTCCTGGGGAGGTTGGTGACGACTTCTCCCTGAGATGTCATGACACCCGTCCAGAAAGTCCCTTAGGACCATGTTTGTTGTGGGTTGATCATGTCGTGATGTATTTCCCATCAACCTCTCGTTTGCTTGTTGTAAAGCCGAAGTTCCTTCCCCTAGCGCGGGTACTTGGTTAGGTGGAGAGGGGAACGCTCCAAAACTGAAGGTTGGCCTCCCTCCAAGTGTCTCCATGGGTGATTCTATGGACACACGCCTGGGTTGAGTTGGCCGCTTCTCCAGAGTTTCAATGCTAGCCTCATTCCTTGTTTGAGCCGTTGAGGCAGAAACACCTTCTCCAGTTGATCGAATGGATCGATGAACCTTAGCCATGCCGAATCGAAGAATTTTGAATTTGGAAAGCTGTTGATGGATAATTTGAACAACGTTCAGAATCTTCGAACAATGTCGATGAACGACGAACGAAGGGAGATGAATGATGAACAATGTTCAAAATCTTTGAACAATGTCGATGAACGACGAACGAAGAAAGATGAACGGTGAACGAATTCTTGATGAGTGATGAACAACGTTCAAAATCTTCGAACAATGTCGATGAACGACGAACGAAGAAAGATGAACGATGAACAAATTCTTGATGAGTGATGAACAACGTTCAAAATCTTCGAACAATGTCGATGAATGACGAACGAAGAAAGATGAACGATGAACAAATGAGAGAGCTTCTTCTGAGTATAACTCAATAGCTCTCAATGAAAGCACCAACTGTTGAATCAAAGATTGAACTCGTCGCGAAAAGTCCTCACAATTCCTGCAAACAGCAAACAATTAGCTATCGTTGCTTCGATCGATTTACCCGGTGGGTTGTTCGACCAAGAACACTCCGATGCTTAAGTTAGCTTTGAGAGAGGAAAGGGATATACTTCGAAACGAAGAATCAACGTACCTTGGAAATGAAATGTGCCTTGCTATTTATAGGAAAATCTTGGGAGCCTTGGAGCGTTCTGATTGGTCGGTTGAATATTTAATTAATAAAAAATATATTATTAATTAAATATACTATTTAATAATTGTAATGATGGTTCATCATGATAGTAATGACAATTATTATATTTTAATATCAATATTAATTATCCATTATTAAGAATAACGACAATTAATTCTCGGGGAGAATATTGATATTACGGAGAT
This sequence comes from Prinsepia uniflora, assembly GCA_032719365.1. NCBI lineage: Eukaryota > Viridiplantae > Streptophyta > Magnoliopsida > Rosales > Rosaceae > Prinsepia > Prinsepia uniflora. The sequence continues at coordinate 25,786,193 of CM064871.1, read as the reverse complement.
TTTAACCCGATCAAATAACGTATTTAACTGGTAAATAGATTATTTAATATGCGGGTGTTTTCAAATGATCAGCGTTATTATCAGGGGCAATTTAGTCATTTTTGGGAATTACGGACGACGTGGCAGCTCCATAATTTTCGGATGATTTTGGGTTCCACAATGACGTCGGGGACGTCAAGCGTCAGGGACGCTAGGCATCGGGGATGCCGGAGATGGAAAAATAATAAATGTATCTTACTGGATTATGAAATAACTCTTGGATTGACTTTTGGGATTTCAAACTATGCTTTGGTTTCCGGGCTAAGGCCCTAATGGTTATTTCTAAATAAATATGTGATCATTGGTTTTTGGTGCATGCATATGTTTTTACTGAGGGGCATAAATGTCTTTATAAATGTTTTAAACAGACTTGTTATTTTCGTCCACTCACAGCTTTTGGTTTTAATGCCCTTCAGGTTGATTCCGGAAGCGACTGCAGCAGAGACTGGAGCTTCGCACACCTCCTCCATCGATCCTTGCGTACTCTGGAAGCCCGTTTGGGCAGTGGCTATAGGTTATCCCTTGTCTGACACCTCATGTCAGACGGGAGCATGACACATTCCATGGTAATCCCGGGGGGATTGGGATGGGTCGTGTCAAGTGGTATCAGAGCAGGTTTTGCTCTTTTGTGCGCGAAGGTCGAGGGTGTGATGTCTCTTTGGGCTGCAGTTCTGTTGTCAACCTAATAGATAGTTTTGGGTTTGAGTAGTGGATAGAGGGTGTTTGGCCCGATACGCCGTGCGTTAACGTGATTCGACCCAAGTGGGGTTGTTTGTGATTAACTGGTAATGTGGGACCGTCGGTTCGGTCATGTGATGATGGATTGTTGTGCTACTGGGCACAGCTGGGTTCAGGAAACCCAATTTGAATAATGTTATGGGAATGCGAAACTCAGTTGAGTAATGGTCTAAAATGTGGACCCTGGTGGTGATGGCTAGGGTAAGAGATGTTGGTGCATCGGAGTTAGCCGATGACCTTCGTGGTGGAACCCACGATGGAACCCACGTTGAGTTGACGATTGGATTGGATTTGACGGCTCTACGATGTCAGGACCGCGGGGTCGGTCAGGTTGTGGATGTTATTGCATAAGGAAGTTGGGTTCGGCGGAACCCTAGGGTGTGATTTTGGAACCCTAATTTATAGTTGATGGATTGTAAAAGTGAACTTTAAAATGGGAAGTGCTGCGGCGAGCGGCTGAGGTCGTGGATGACCATGTGGATGACTCAAGTGAGTCTAGTCAGGCTTATGGGATTCGATCCACGGATGCGGTTACGAGATATGATGTGGATTTCTGTGTTGGATCGAATAATAGTGAGAGGTGTGAATATGGATCTTGACAAGCGATGACTGTTGGTCGACAGTTGTGTCGAGATGACTGGCTATCGAAGGTATTTAGTGTGGTTTTAACACTGGAGGATCAGGGAACGTTCATGATCCTGATGTGCGGATGGTCAAATTGGAGGTACCCATAGTCATGGGGTACGAGCGGTGATACGGGATCGTCGTTCGGTACGAACGGAGATCCAGGGTATCAACTGTGCACACAGGGTGCTAGCGTGGATGTTCGTGTGCTAGTGTGGATGTTCGTGTGCTAGTGTGGATGTATGGATGCCTGTGTGTTGAGGCAAGTGTCGGTGATACTAGCGTTGGTGCTGGTGTCAGTGATTGTGATGACGATGAGCCACGAGTTGGGGTGTGACTCCGTCATGCTGGACATATGATTGGTATCTGCGACTCAGTGGTGGTTGAGTCATGGACTGGATAGGATCCAGTGGAGGTTGTGAAGTGTTGGGATGAGTCCCAACAGTTATGAGATAACAGGTGACGAATGGATAAAAAGGTATGATTGAGACTTGAGGAATCTAGGGACGATGTTCCCTACGTCATGAGAATCAGTGGATTTGGGGAGTTGTTGTCAACTCCAAGATTGGTAGGTTGTGTGTTGTTGATATCTTCAGAAAATACAAGGAATTTATTGGAATTGGGAATGTCGAAAAAAACCCCTTGTGGTATTGATGTGGGATTTTGTGATTGTGGATCACGTGGAACATGAGGATTGAACCTGTAAGGTTGGGTTGTGAGACGAAGGCAGTAAGGTATGCACATCCAGAAAGAGTTGAGAAGTTCCCGTTCGGAATCGGGGTGTGTGCATAAATGATTATTAACGGACGTGAGGTCCGAGTAATGGATGGATTTCTGACACGTGGTTGTCCCAAGTGAGGTGATGTTATGGGAGTCCAGTGGTTGGACTTGACATCTCATTGGGAGCATGTCTGTTTCCAACATGGTTGGAACTCCCGTTTCGGGGAGAGTTGTGATTGGGGGACGAGAGGAGTGCTCGTTTTCGCATCGGTGATTGGTTTTCTGAAGTCATTAGGGTTGACTTCTTGTTTTCTGTCCTGGCGGACGTTGATTATTGCTACCAGTACGTTGAGCGTGTATTGGTGGGTGGACCCATGTTTGGCTTGGGATCATTGGACACAAGAAGTTGTGTATGATTCTGGATTTGGTGGTGATATGCAAGGTCATCATTTCCACCAAGGGAAATCTGACGAAGGATTCAATGAGGGTGTAAGACCCTACGATCAGTTTTCAGATGGATTGTTAGCTACGTGAGCATGTGTGGATCCTAGGTGGATCTGAATTGTGATGTTGTGGACTTTGGGCATGGTGACGATCTAGGATCGTGATGTTACTTGTCGGATGACGTAGTGATGGATCTGGATCGTGATCTTGATGATCCAGATTAGATGAGAGTTTATCACTCTTACCTTGGTATGTGAGTTGTAAAGGACAGGACTGAACTTCTTTTCGGAGTGAAGCCCATATGGTTTGTTACTCGGGTGACTAGGTTTCCGAGGTGGTCGGATTTTTGTTAACCTTAGACGTGCGGATATTGGGATTGGCTTCCCTATGGAGTCAATCGATGGTTTTGAGCAGGTAACCGATAGGTTCAGTTTTGGTACGTCTCGGTGGACGTAAACGAGATTTTGGGTTTTGGAATCGAATTTCTGGGTGACGATTCCGGATTCGATTTCGAAGGTCGAAAATGGATTACCGGGTTTGGGTACGGAATGGTTATTCCAATGCTAGCTTACGGAATAATGATTTCGGATTCGGATTTGGAAATAGATTTGAGTCGGAGTTTTGATCTGTCTGGTACAGTATCTGACAGATGGACTCTAGAGTAATTAGAACGTATTTGGCCACAACCTCGGTGGTTGTAGGCAGATTAATGGATAGATGTACGTACAGGGTACGTTGTACGAGGATTAGTACTGGTTAGGCTAGGTGGTGCCTAATGGCGGTACATGGGATGTACCAATGGTGTGTGATTAAACGTGTTGGTAATCAGCTTGGTTCCGATATCATTTGTTTGGTTGGGATTTTGGACTGGACATTGGATACTGCGCGCTGAGCAGAGTGATTTTGTCGGGTTCAATGATTGTATGAGCAGGCGCTCTTAGCCACAGATGGCTAGTGGAACCCTAGTATTGAGATGTGTGATCACTGCTGGGCTGGTATTCATTGTGTTCCAGTTACACCACTTGATTGAGTAAGTTGACGGTATACGTACACTCAGGATGAGTGAGTTGGTGGTCGGTGAAACCACGAGTAGCCTTGCGTGATGTTTTTACGCCGTGATTTTTCCAGCGTCATGGTTCGCTGACGGAGTCGGCGGTTATGGACATTGAGATTGATATGTGTCGCAGGTTTGGGCTTGCCCTGCGAATTGAGATCATATGGTTGATCTTACGCTACTTTGAGCGAGTGGCAGTATGGGGTGTTGTCACTGATTAGTCGATGGTTGGAGCCTTACTAGGGTGGTAAAGCTTAGTGTGACAGTTTGACTGATGGTGTCAGCATGGACTGACAGGTGTGTTTTGGTGACTCCCAATGGGAGCAGATGTAAGGATATGTTAGCAATGGAATGAAACCGACAAGCTGAAGGAGTCAGCTAAATGGTAAATTGACAAGGACCAGGTGATCAATTTCACTCGCGGTGTCGAGTATGGTCGGTACGGTGAGAGACCGTGATGGGACGTCTGAGTACAGACAAGTATGGTGGGTGTACAAGTGTACACGTGTTGTGAGACCAAATTGTTTCTCCACGGGGAGGATATGGAATAAGGATATTGGTAATTTCGAGGACGAAATTCTTTAAGGAGGGAAGGTTGTAACGACCCGTCCCGAATATCGGGATTTAATAATATTTAATTATGATCGACTAATCTGGGATTAGTTGAGCGAAATCGGACGAATTGTGAAAAATGACCATTTTGCCCTTGGGCGTGGGCAAAATGTTGACTTTTAATTCGGACGGTCAAATGGACTTTGACCAATGACTGTGACGTAGTTTGGGACGTCACGAGTTCATAGACAGGTGGCACGTTCGATTCCGACATTCGTGGTGAAAGTTATGACTATCGGAAGTTCGGGGGCATTACCGTAATTTGGACGGAATAAGGGAAAATGTTGACTTTTTGATCGGGAGGTCCGATGGTCGAGGGCCAAGGACCGTTAGGAAGGTCTCGATGCCCTGAGTCCGTAGACAGGCGGCACACATCAACCGGAGGAGGTATGTGATGTCTCGGTCTCTGTTACAGTCCGCACCGTAATCAACCTGAAGGGCATTGAAAATAGAAAGACTGTGAGTGGACGAAAAGTAATAAGTTTAGTAAAACACATTTCATAAAAGACTTTATACCCTTCACTAAAAAGCATGCATGCATAGGAAAACCACTTATTAAACCACATATGTTTCAATAACCAAATCCATACAGGCCCCTGCCCAAAACCATTTACACAAATCCATAACATAGTAAACATATGTGGGATCTCAACCCAAATCCATTTATCATTCATAAAACACAATTTCGCAAACCAAGAAATCATGTTTATCATAAATATCATATAACCAATCATATCACGGTATCAAGAGCTACGCACGGGCTACCCGGGGTCTCAAAGCCCAAGTCTCCCCAGGGTCTACCCAGGTCAATGTCCGTAGATCAATGACCCTTCCTGGGGGTTATAACTCATAGCCTTCTTGAAAGTAAGGAACCCAACGGGGGCGACTCCACTCAGTCAGTGCTCTGTGACTACTCCGGGGTCCACCCAGGCCAACGACCCTCCTCGGAGGAGACAATCCATATATAAATGATGGTATACGAAAAACCATTTAAAAACATTCTCAAAACCTTTCAAGGGTTCATGCCCGGTCCCCATAACCGTCATGAACCATAAAAACTTTTCAAGAGTTCATGCCTGGCCCCATAAACCGTCATGAACCATAAATCTATTTATGGATCCCTGACCCGAAATCACAATTCGTAAACCATAACTGGGCCCTAAGCCCAATTTTACAAATCAACTGGACCTCGTTCCCGATTTCGTAAACCAAATGGGCCTCGTTCCCGATTTCATAAACCAATGGGCCTCATGCCCGATACGTAAGTCAACTGGGCCTCGAGCCCGATACGCAAACAAATTGGGCCTCAAGCCCGATACGTAAACCAACTGGGCCTCCGGCCCGATGCCTTGTTAAATCAAATGGACTTTAGGTCCGAGAGTTCGTAAATCAAATGGGTCTCGTGCCCGGTCCATATTTCCAAATTCGAAATCGATTCAATAACCAATTGGGCCTCTGGCCCAAGAACGTAACTAAATGGACTTCGAGTCCGAGGGTTTCTAAAAAAAATGGGTCTTGAACCTGAGTTTACCTTTTCAAATTCAAAACCATTTCATGAAATCATTTCTAAAACTATAAGTACGGAAAACCAGTGTAAAATCGAAAATTTCGATTTACGTGCAAGCACGTAAATCTCCTCGAAATGCGTGAAACCATATAAATCACAATCATCCAAATCAACATCATAGAATCATATCCATAAAACATATAAAACATTTATACATGCATCACAGTTTAGAAATCAAGGTCCACTCACAGACCATCAAAAGCTGCCGCCTCGATTTGCGTGTTGTAAGCCTTCCTGGGCTAATCGTTGTCACCGGGACTCCCAAACCTGTCCAAATTAATTTAGAGGGTTACTACCTACCTTATTAACCTCTCATTGATGCCCCGTAATTTTCTCAAATTTTTAACTATTTTTAATTTTGATCCTAAAGCTTCGGATGTCCCGAATAATATCTAGAAGGTGTACGATCAACACGAAACCAGTCCCAAAATGTTCATTGCATCGAATAGATTAAAAGTCATGTTGAAGTCATCCCCAAAGTACAAGTCACGCGCCCTCACGCGCCGCCCAAAGGGGTTGCGCGTGAAAGCCACGCGTCAAATAGTGTCCTCCCTGTCCTCTGCTGACCAGCCGGTTCAGACCGGTCAGGTCCAACCGAACCAGCGGTCACGGTCCAACCCAATTCCTCACCCATTTTCAATCCTTTTCATCCCATTTTCATTCTAATAGGTTCCTAAAATTAAACCCTATCGATCTAGCTATTAAAAATATGAAAAAGGGTTGTGAAATCACCTACCCGATCAAGAACTCCCACGGCCAAGATTGCACCGTCCACCGCCACCGTCTTCGGCCACCTTCTTCGGCCACCTCAGCCTCCATGTCCAATCCAAACCGACTCCTTGCAACCTCAGAAATAGTTTCCCAACAACCAAAACAGTTATTCACCCTTAAAAAAATAAATGCCATTAATGGCTCAAAAACAACCATTTTTCGGGAAAGTAGGCCTACCGTCGCCGCCGTGCACAGCCGTGGCCTCCCCTAAGCTTGTCTCATCCTCCAAAACACGTTGGGTCCATCTAGAACGATCATCAACCTCCCCAAACCCGTGTTATGCCATTTGGAATCATTTCGGTCTTTGGCCACCGAAATCGGCCACGGTCCACCGCCGTCCACGACGGCTTGACCTGAGGCCACCAGTCGACTCGCCTCTATCTCCCCTCCAAGTTCCCTTCAGGTTTCATGAGCAAAGGGTGGATTTTGAGGGCTGTGAGATGGTAGTGCCGTGTGTGTGTTTGAGAGGGAAAATAATGGTGATCGGGTTTGGAAAATGAAAAAGGGAGGAAGATGATCTCTGATGATGATCAGATGAGAGAAAGAAAGAAGATGGACGGTCAGGATGAAGGGTAAGGGTGAAGATGAAGGGCTAGGATGAATGGTGGGTGGAAATATATATATATATATATATATATATATATATATATATATTTTAATCCAAGTGGACCAATCATCATTTAGATTCACAAAATGGGGTTTTGGGCCAATGGGATGAATGACACTTGTCACTCATCCATTGGGTAGGAATTAAATATCTGGGCCCACCAGGATACAAAAGTAATCTGTCTCGTAATTCGTGTAATAGTTTCCTCAAACTTCCGTGAACCATAACTTTCCTGTCCGGCGTCCGATTTCAGCGTGCCGCTTGTCTACGGATTCGTATCGACTCGATCTACGTAACGGTCCTCGGCCCTCGGCCATCGGACCTCCCAGGTCAAAAGTCAACATTTGCCCACGACTAGGGGAAAAATAGTCATTTTGCGTTGTTCGTTCGATTTCGCTCAACTAATCACCGATTAACTTTACTAATCCTTGATTAGTCACTAATCTAATCCCGAAATTAGGGACGGGTCGTTACACCAAAAGCCATAGAGGGAAAAGGGAGTGACGGAGGATAAGGAATATAAAGTGGTAGTGAAAGGGGTAGAGGGGGTGGCAGAGGAGATTGAGAATAAAGGGTGGAGAAAGATGGAATGCAGAAGAGGGCAATAAAGGGGAGCAAGGGATAGGGATGGTGACAGAGGAGGACAAAGGACTTGGGCGGAGATAGAGGACATGGAGGGATTGGAAGGTCGCTAATTTACCTATATATATATATTTCAGACTTTTTGTCAAACCACTATCTCAGTAAGTTTAAGTTGCAAATTATTAATCTTCCCATAATATATATGTATTTTTCTGAAATAAACAGAGCCAAACATTTACATGGTTCTATATTTTCTATATTTATTTACTATAGTGAACTAATTATAACTCAAAAATAAAAAGACTTATTTATAATTACCTCTTCTAAATTTAATTTTCGTATATGCCATGTTGATTCTCAATGTGTATAACTTCATTCCTCAATACTATTGTATAAATAAGAATATGGCTTTTTACTTCAAATGCTCCATATTCTCGAACTAAAGTTCCACTTTGCACCTTATTCTCATTATCGATAGAAAATGCACTATGAAACATCCAAATTTTGGTAAACAGATCATTTACCGTCATTTATATCAAATGGACGTGCAATATCTGATGTGATGCTTCCATGGCGCTAGCATGGATGGCCAGTAGATTATTCATATAAGAGCATAAATGGAATTTGATCCATAAATCCCTAAATCCTCAAATGCCTAAATCAATCCCTAAATCGCCAAATATCTCAATCAATCCCTAAATCCCTAAATGCGTAAATCGATCCCTAAATCCATAATCATCTTTGTTCTTCTTGTCTTCATATTCATTCTTCAATATGGGCAACTATCAAAAACCCACAATCATCTTCATTCTTCTTGTCTTCATCTTTATTCTTCTCGTCTTTATTTTCATTTTTCAATCTAGGTAACCTTGAAGCCTAGAAGCCAGAATCATCAAAAACCTAAAATCATCAAAAACTCATAATCATCATCATTCTTTCAATCTCTAAAGTGATATACAACCTTGAAGCAAAGATATGTTTCTGTGGAAAAATCAGTAAAGTGAGGACATCTTGGACCGATAGACGTCCTGGCAGGCGATTTCAAGTTTGTCCAAGAACTAAAGAAATGATTGATTAGGTTTCTTTGTTGATTTTTAGATTTTTTTTTTCCCGACTCGACCCCCCTAACACGATATTGTCTTTTTTGGACCATTCCCTTACCATTTTCGTTCTGGGAACTCAAGCATAACTTCCTAGTAGGTTACCTATCCTGAGATTGCTCAAGTCCAATCTCGCTTAACTTTGGAGTTCCAACCAAACCCAAATCCAGTGAGCTCCCAAAAGGCCTTGTTGTAGATAGATATGTGCCCACACATATAAGGCACTTTGCCTTTCCTTCTCTGAGCGATGTGGGATTTCTCACCGTTCTTAGTAAGACACAGGTCTTACAATCCACCCCCCTTGAGGCCCAGTGTCCTCGCTGGTACACATCCTGTCGAGGTCCAGCTCTGACATCAAATTGTCACGACTCGACTCCCATAACATGATATTGTTCACTTTGGGCCATGCTCTCACTATTTTTTTTTTCTGGGAATTCCCGCGCAACTCCCAATAGGTCACCCATCTTGGGATTGCTCCAACTCAATCTCGCTTAACATTGGAGTTCCAACCAAACTCCAAGAAAGTGAGCTCCCAAAAGGCTTTGTTTTAGATAGATACGTACCCACACACATATAAGACACTTCACATTTCCCTCCCCGAGCGATGTGAGATTTCTCCCTAAAATCTGATCGTAAGGTCTTACACCCTCTTGAATCCTTCGTCAGTCACATCACTCCTCAACCAATTCCCTCATTTAAACAGATCAGTCAACGACGAGACACGTCGAGACTGTGGGTCCTCTCTGATTACCTCATATTGATCCTTGTCATTTCACCTTGTAAAATCAAGGATGATCCAAGAGGATGACATTAACGTTCATCCTATGTGAATACAACCAAAACTCGCTGCACTCACCATGCCATGTAACCTGACATCGTCTGCCACCAAGCAGAAAATGAGAAATCTCCTTCACCTAACTTCAAAATACTCAACTCCTCTTGATGACCCAAAACAAACCACGGGTCCACCAACTAATACACGTCAACGTGTTGGTGACAACAACTATCATTTTCCATGGCAGAACATGAGAAGTCACCCTAAGTGACCTAGAAATACCCATAACCAATGCGAAATCAAGCACTCCCCTCGTCGCCTCAATCACAACCTCTCTCGATTCCGAAGTTCCAACCATGTCGGAACCAACACACTTAGACATCAACCACGTGTCCATAACTAGTCTAACTCACTACCAAGTTCGCCTATCGGTTTACACCGTTTATGCACATTCAAATGGATGTGGACCATCACTACTCGATCCTCACGTCTCAATCCTTGCTGGATCCCATCCAGTCTATCACTATCCGTGATCCACTCCCAGACAACAGATACCGAACACATGCCCATCTCGACGGAGTCACTTCTTGACTCGTGACTCATCGTCATCACAATCACCGGCACCATCACCAGCGCTAGTACCAGCACCAATACACTAACATCATAATCAGCATACAGTGTACGAATCAAACAACCGTAGATCTTTGCTCATACCGAGCAACGACCCCGTACTTCTACTCAAGCTGGAGAAACTTTGCTTCCCCCGTACCCTACAACTATGGGTACAGTCACCCTGAAAACTTAACGAAGAAAAGGAAACGTTCTATGAACTTCTCCCGATTCATTCCAACCAAAACTAAAACCACTCTCGATAGTAGTGTCTGCCACAAATCGTGCAGACCTAACTACCAGACATCGTTATCGAGAATCCGCATCCACCGGAATCAATCGCCCGTACTAACTATGCCGTATCCCCGCTCTGGGATTAAATCGACAAGTACCAACACTGGTAACCTATCCAACCAATCTCTAACCAAACGTCACTCGACTCAACCAATGTCGTCTACCAGGTCGTTCATGACCTTATTTACACCAACTATCCATCACAACTAAAGTAGTAAGACAACCAACTAGGTCTAACCGATTACTACAACCTCGACTGCGGAGTGCAGTCCCATCACTAAAGCTGACATGACTTGACAGACCGACAGTCTCGACTTTGAAAAGTCGTCAAAGTAAAATCGCTCGCCAACTCACCTTTCCGAACCATACATCCTACCTTAGGGTTCCACGATCACCCCTAGGGTTCCTTGGAACCCAACTGCAGAAGGCAGTATAATCCACAATCTGACCGACCTCGCGGTCCCGATATCGTATGGACGTCAATCCAATCCTACCGTCAATTCTACTAGGGTTCCTCGAACCCGGTTACTCCCAGCAGCATAGCAACCTAACTCAACAAGATCTGACCATCTAGTGGTCACAACTCCTAACTAGACGTCAGAACCGATCCTACAACATCGTGAGAGACGATCCCAACTAACCGTCTCATGATCACAACTCAAAAGTACCATTACATTCATCCTTTAGCAGGGTCCCATACTACCAACCACGACAGAACTATGGCAACCCCGACATCGCATGCCCAACCAAAATGATCCACGATTCAATCCTACTAACTATCGTACCGGTATCCTAACTATCAGGTTGATAACGAATTGCAGCCCATAGAGACATCACATCCTCGACCCGCGCGACATTACAAGAGAAAACCTGCTCTGATACCACTTGTCAGGACCCGTCCCAATCCCCACGGGATTAACGCAGGATGCTGCTGATCTCGTCTTACATGGAGTGTCAGACTAGGGAAAATTTGAACATTTAGCTCGACCGGCTCCCAGAGTACGCTATGATCCGGAGGAGGTATGTAATGTCTCTGTCTCTGCTACAGTACGCACCGTAATCAACCTGAAGGGCATTGAAAACAGAAAGACTGTGAGTGGACGAAAAGTAATAAGTTTAGTAAAACACATTTCATAAAAGAATTTATGCCCTTCACTAAAAAGCATGCATGCATAGGAAAATCATTTATCAAACCACATATGTTTCAATAACCAAATCCATACGGGCCCCTGCCCAAAACCATTTACACAAATCCATAACACAGTAAACATATGTGGGATCTCAGCCCAAATCCATTTATCATTCATAATACACAATTTCACAAACCAAGAAATCATGTTTATCATAAATACCATATAACCAATCCTGTCACGATATCTAGAGCTACGCGCATGCTACCCGGGGTCTCAAAGCCCAAGTCTCCCTAGGGTCTACCCAGGTCAATGTCCGTAGATCAAAGACCCTCCCTGGGGGTTATAATCCATAGCCTTCCTGAGATTAAGGAACCCAACGGGGGCGACTCCACTCAGTCAGTGCTTAGTGACTACTCCGGGGTCCACCCAGGCCAACGACCCTCCTCGGAGGAAACAATGCATATATAAAGGATGGTATACGAAAAACCATTTAAAAAAATTCTCAAAACCTTTCAAGGGTTCATGCTCGGTCCCCATAAACCGTCATGAACCATAAATCCATTTATGGGTCCCCGACCCGAAATCACAATTCGAAAACCATAACTAGGCCCTAAGCCCGAATTCACAAATCAACTGGACCTCGTGCCTGATTTCATAAACCAAATGGGCATCGTGCCCGATACGTAAGTCAACTGGGCCTCGAGCCCGATACGCAAACCAATTGGGCCTCGAGCTCGATACGTAAACCAACTGGGCCTCCGACCCGATGCCTTGTTAAATCAAATGGACTTCAGGTCCGAGAGTTCGTAAATCAAATGGGTTTCGTGCCCGATCGATATTTCCAAATCCAAAATCGATTCAAGAACTAATTGCACCTCTGGCCCGAGAACTTAACTAAATGGACTTCGAGTCCGAGGGTTTCCAAAACAAATGGGTCTCGAACCCGAGTTTACCTTTTCAAATCCAAAACTATTTCATGAAATCATTTCCAAAACTATAAGTATGGAAAATCAGAGTAAAATCGAAAACCTCGATTTACGTGACAGCACGTAAAACGCCTCAAAATGCGTGGAACCATATAAATCACAATCATCCAAATAAACAACATAGAATAATATCCATAAAACATATAAAACATTTATGCATTCATCACAATTTAGAAATCAAGGTCCACTCACAGGCCGTCATAAGATGCCGCCTCGATTTGCGTGTTGTAAGCCTCCCCGGGCTAATCGTCGTCACCAGGACTCACAAACCTGTTTAAATCAATCTAGAGGGTTACTACCTACCTTATTAACCTCTCATTGAAGCCACGTAATTTTTCCGAATTTTTAACTATTTTTTATTTCGATCCTAAACCTTCGGATGTCCCGAATAATATCAAGACGGTGTACGATTGACACGAAACAAGTCCCAAAATGTTCCTTACATCGAATAGATTAAAAGTCATGTTGAAGTCATCCCCAAAGGACACGTCACGCACCCTCACGCGTCGTCCAAAGGGGCTGCGCGTGAAAGCCACGCACCAAACAGTGTCATCCTTATCCTCTGCTGACCAGACGGTTCAGACCAGTCTGGTCCAACCGAACCGGCAGTCACGATCCAGCCCAATTTCTCACCCATTTTCAATTCTTTTCATCCCATTTTCATTCTAATAGGTTCCTAACATTAAACCCTATCGATCTAGATTTTAAAAATATGAAAAAGGGTTGTGAAATCACCTCCCCGATCAAGAACTCCCACAACCAAGATTGCACCGTCCACCGTCACCGCCACCGTCTCTTGCCACCTCAGCCTCCATGTCTAATCCAAACCAACTCCTTGCAACCTCAGAAATAGTTTCCAAGCAAACAAAACACTTATTCACCCTTAAACCAATAAATGCCATTAATGGCTCAAAAACAACCATTTTCGGGAAAGTAGGCCTACCGTCGCCGCCGTGCACAGCCGTGGCCTCCCCTAAGCTTGTCTCATCCTCCAAAACATGTTAGGTCCATCCAGAACGATCATCAACCTCCCCAAACCCGTGTTATGCCATTTGGAATCATTTCGGTCCTTGGCCACCGAAACCGGCCACCGTCCACCGCCGTCCACGACGGCTTGACCTGAGGCAACCAGTCGACTCGCCTCGATCTCCCCTCTAAGTTCCCTTCAGGTTTCATGAGCAAAGGATGAATTTTGAGGGTTGTGAGATAGTTGTGCCGCGTGTGTGTTTGAGAGGGAAAATAATGGTGATCGAGTTTGGAAAATGAAAAAGGAAGGAAGATGATCTCTGATGATGATCAGATGAGAGAAAGAAAGAAGATGGACGGTCAGGATGAAGTGGAAGGGTGAAGATGAAGGGTTAGGATGAATGGTGGGTGGAAATATATATATATATATATATATTTTTTAATCCAAGTGGACCAATCATCATTTAGAATCACAAAATGGGGTTTTGGACCAATGGGATGAATGACACTTGTCACTCATCCTTTGGGCAAGAATTAAATATATGGGCCCACCAGGATACAAAAGTAATCTGTCTCGTAATTCGTACAATAGTTTCCTTGAACTTCCGTGAACCATAACTTTCCCGTCCGACGTCCCATGTCGGCGTGCCGCTTGTCTACGGATTCTTATTGACCCGATCTACGTAACGGTCCTCGACCTTCAGCCATCGGATCTCCCAAGCCAAAAGTCAACATTTTACCCACGACCATGGGCAAAACAGTCATTTTGCGTCGTTCGTTCGATTTTACTCAATTAATCACCGATTAACCTTACTAATCCTTGATTAGTCACTAATCTAATCCCGTAATTAGGGACATGTTATTACACCAAAAGCCATAGAGGGAAAATGGAGTGACGGAGGATAAGGAATATAAAGTGGTAGTGAAAGGGGTAGATTGGGTGGCAGAGGAGATTGAGAATAAAGGGTGGGGAAAGATGGAATGCAGAAGAGGGCGATAAAGGGGAGCAAGGGATATGGATGGTGTCAGGGGAGGACAAAGCACTTGGGCGGAGATAGAGGACATGGAGGGATTGGAAGGTCGCTAATTTACCTATATATATATATTTCAAACTTTTTGTAAGACCACTATCTCAGTAAGTTTAACTAGCAAATTATTAATCTTCCCATAATATATATGTATTTTTCTGAAATAAACAGAGCCAAACATTTACATGGTTCTATATTTTCTATATTTATTTACTATAGTAAACTAATTATAACTCAAAAATAAAAAGACCTATTTATAATTACCTCTTCTAAATTTAATTTTCGTATATGCCACGTTGATTCTCAATGTGTATAACTTCATTCCTCAATACTATTGTATAAATAGGAATATGGCTTTTTACTTCAATTGCACCATATTCTCGAACTAAAGTTCCTCTTTGCACCCTATTCTTATTATCAGTAGAAAATGCACTATGAGACATCCAAATTTTGGTAAACAGGTCATTTACCGTCATTTTTATCAAATGGACGTGAAATATCTGGTGTGATGCTTCCATGGTGCTAGCATGGATGACCAGTAGATTATTCATATAAGAGCAGAAATGGAATTTGATCCATAAATCCCTAAATCCTCAAATGCCTAAATCAATCCCTAAATCGCCAAATACCTCAATCAATCCCTAAATCCCTAAATGCGTAAATCGATCCCTAAATCCATAATCATCTTTGTTCTTCTTGTCTTCATATTCATTCTTCAATATGGGCAACTATAAAAAACCCACAATCATCTTCATTCTTCTTGTCCTCATCTTTATTCTTCTCGTCTTCATTTTCATTTTTCAATCTAGGTAACCTTGAAGCCTAGAAGCCAGAATCATCAAAAACCTAAAATCATCAAAAACTCATAATCATCATCATTCTTCCAATCTCTAAAGTGATATACAGCCTTGAAGCAAAGATGTGTTTCTGTGGAAAAATCAGTAAAGTGAGGACATCTTGGACGGATAGACATCCTGGCAGGCGATTCCAAGTTTGTCCAAGAACTAAAGAAATGATTTATTAGGTTTCTTTGTTGATTTTAAGATTTTTTTTTGTCCCGACTTGACTCTCCTAACACGATATTGTCCTTTTTGGGTCATGCCCTTACCATTTTCTTTCTGGGAACTCAAACGTAACTTTCTAGTAGGTCACCTATCCTGAGATTGCTCCAGTCCAATCTCGCTTAACTTTGGAGTTCCAACCAAACCCAAATCCAGTGAGCTCCCAAAGGCCTTGTTGTAGATAGATATGTTCTCACACATATAATGCACTTTTCCTTTCCTTCCCTGAGCGATATGGGATTTCTCATCGTTTTTCGTAAGACACGGGTCTTACAAACCACCCCCCTTGGGGCCCAGTGTCCTCATTGGCACACTTCCTGTCGAGGTTCAGCTCTGACATCAAATTGTCACGACTCGTCTCCCATAGCATGATATTGTTCACTTTGGGCCATGCCCTCACAGTTTTGTTTTCTTGGAATTCACGCGGAACTCCCAATAGGTCACCCATCTTGGGATTGCTCCAACTCAATCTCGCTTAACATTGGAGTTCCAAACAAACTCAAAGAAAGTGAGCTCCCAAAAGGCTTTGTTTTAGATAGATACGTGCCCACACACATATAAGAAACTTCACATTTCCCTCCTTGAGCGATGTGAGATTTCTCACCGTTCTTCAAAAGACATGGGTATTAAACTTTTGTTCATTTTGGTGCTTATGGTATGAATATTGATTTGGTTTGAGTGAGTGTTGAATTTAGGGTTTTTGGTTTCAATTCTGAATTTTAGTGTAAGACCCGTGTCTTGGGAAGAACAGTGAACAATCCCACATCGCTCGAGGAGGTAAATGTGAAGTGTCTTAAATGTGTGGGCACATATCTATCTAGGATGCGGCCTTTTGGGAGCTCACTGGTTTGGAGTTTGGTTGGAACTCCAAAGTTAAGAGAGTTTAGGTTGGTGCAATCCTAAGATGGGTGACCTACTAGGAAGTTGTGCTTGAGTTCCTAGAAACAAAAACGTGAGGGTTGGGCCCAAAACGGACAATATCGTGCTAGATGGGTTGGGTCGTGACAGAATGCTATCAGAGTTGGACCTCGACCGGAAGTGTTCCAATGAGAACACTGGGCCCCAAGGGGGTGGATTGTAAGACCCGTGTCTTGGGAAAAATGGTGAACAATCTCACATCGCTCGGAGAGGGAAAGGTGAAGTGTCTTAAATGTGTGAGCACATATCTATCTAGCACGAGGCCTTTTGGGAGCTCACTGACTTTGAGTTTGGTTAGAACTCCAAAATTAAGAGAGTTTAGGCTAGTACAATCCCAAGATGGGTGACCTACTGGGAAGTTGCGCGTAAGTTCCTAGAAACAAAATTGTGAGGGTTGGTCCCAAAACGGACAATATCGTGCTAGATGGGTCGGATCCTGACATTAAGGTTGTTACATTGATTGATTTCAGTACAATATAATCACGTTGTATGCTGGATTGAATTTAAGGTTTTTGCAATGATTGAATTTAGGGTTTTTGATTTTAATGTTGAATGTTGTTTGTTTTTAGCTTATGGGATTTGTTACATTGATGGTAGGGAGATAATTGTGGATTTTGGGGAATGGTATGATCCTAATAGCTGTCATAGATGCAATGTAATTATACCAAGGCTGTGAGGAAGAATGGGATAATGGAAGAGGAACTCAAGAAGAGCAAAGCTAGGACAAGGAAGTTATGGGTAGCTCTCATTTTATCCTGAATTCTAATGATTGTGATGAAGGCTTAAGGCAGAAGTAATTTTTGTAATGTCTAACAATCCAATTGTGTATTAGATTCTAGGTTGTTAGGTAGTGTGAATGGAATCTGTTGTTGGAACAATTGTTGTAAGGAATGACATATTTGAAGAAATGAATGAAACTCTTTTCAGTTATTTTGCTTTGTTACTTTTTTAAATTAAGTTTAAAAGAAACAAAGTTTAATTGAGTCAAAAAGCAATAAAGCTAAATTGAGTCTAAAAGCAACAATACTACATTGATTCCAAAAGTAACAAAGATACAATGTTTCCAAAAAACAAGAAAGCTAGATTGAGTCCAAAGGAAACATACCTACATCAACTTCAAGTATACCGCTTTGTTGTAGCATTCGTATACATAAAGTTCTGCTTTCCTATTCAACCTAATGATTGATGAGTAAGCATGTGGGCATGGGATTCCATTAAGATCCCATTCCCTACATGAACATTTTTTGGCCTTCAAATCCACCCTAAATGCCTTCCAGTTTGGTGAGTCACTTCAAAGACTTCATTCCCTGCATGTCTTGGAATATACCACTGCCCTTCTTTCTTCTTCTTCTCTAAAATACACCTTATCCTTGGCCAAATTCTCCATTCCAATTAACAGCACCCAAGTTCCCTATTGAGAACAACAACATCATATAAGTTCTGATTCTCTCAAGCATAGTTATACCTAACTTGTCCCTAGCAAGAAAGATTGACTTGTTGAATGCCTCATTGAATTTGTTGAGTAGAATATCCACTTTGTAGTCTGTGCTTAAATGAGACCTTGTCCATTACTTTGGATCCACCATACTTAGCAAATCACGGGCTGCAGGACTCAATTCTGCCATTGCCTTCCTTTTTTTTTTGTATTATGCAATAGTAGTTGACCTTGAGATTTTCTCAAACTGCAACTGCAGTGCTAATTCCTTGTGTAATGCATTGAAATTCCCATACATATGTCTGGTATAGTGCCTATGATTAGCCATAAGAAACAAGTCATTGATAGCCTCAATTAATCCTTTATGTTTGTCAGTCATGAACATGGGTCCTCTCCTGTCTTCAAATATCAAGTCCATAGCCAACAACTCAAGGAACCATTTTCATGTCTCGCAGCTTTCTACCTCAACAATGGCATAAACTACTAGAAACATGCCATTGTCAGCACCAAGACCAACATCTGTCAAAATCTAGCTGGTGTAGGGTTTCTTGATGTGAGCACCATCCAATCCAATAAATGTCCTACTTCCTTTTAGCCAGCCCTCTTTACACACACCTAAGCACACATAAAGCCTTTGGAATCTTGGCTCAAAATCAACCTCAATCTTATATTTGATCGTCATCGTGCTGCCAATGTTTACCCTCATAAGCTCTTCACAATAATCTTGCAACTTTCCATATTGGCTCAAGTATGTCTCCTCCAAACTTACAAAAGCCATCTTCCTTGCCCTATAACATGCTATCTTACTAGGTATTTAACCTGTTTCTTGATTGATCATTTCTTAGAAATCACCATGATCCCACTTCTTGCTTGTAAGCTGTCTCAGGTATTTCACCTTCATCCACCTGGTATTAGCATGACAATTGGTAATTCCATCCCCAAAACTATGTTCTCCTTGGAAAGTCTTCACTAAGTATTCCCTGCAATTCACCTTAGAGGCATATATCAAGAAAGGACAACCTTCAGCTTCGGTTTGGATACATACAACTCTGATTTTGTCTGAGTAATTCTTCTTAAAAACAAGTTCTGACTTAGAATTCACTAAATAGTTTCTCACAACATCTTTGAAGATTGCACCACTTGAGAACTTCATTCCAAGCTAAAGTTGAGGATTTTTTTTATATCAGTTTCAGGGTTGAACTGGATACCTACAACTGTCATCCTCCTTAACTTCTTCTGAGGAAGCTCATCTTTCCCATCATTTGCTTACTCATCTTCCCCACCATTTGGTTCCGGTTTTGGTTTCGGATCAAATGAATCCAACCTTGGAGAGCTTGGACCATCACCTCACCACCACCACTAGAAGGTACGCAATCAAAGGCATTAAGGTCTACATAGGCCACAAATAGTTTGTCATCATCTTCTTCCAAAGTAACCTCCTTTGTTTGTGCATAATCTTCATCAACATACTTGGGATCATCATCATCATCATCATCACCATCATCATCTTCATTCTCACTTGTACTAGTACAACATAACAAGGCTCTATAAATCCTCTTCTTGCGACAATATGCTTCACCACTTCAGTATTAGGTTACTCAATAGCCTTACCTGTACCCTTCACCACTTCAGCACTAGGCTCCTCTTCTAACTCCACATGTCATGGCAGTTTAATCCCATCACCACCTCCAGATTTCAAATAAATAGATACACATGTACTACTTTTGCATACTTGACACAAAGACTGAATATGTTTACATCCGAGTGCACTTTCATCAATTTACTAGTATCCAAATCCACAAAATAGATAGATAAGCTACTAGGGGTATAACCAAGATCACCACCTAAGCTCTTGAGTTCTAATATGGATATGAACTCAACTATGCACCAATTTATGTAGACAAAGTCACTTCCATTGTAAGACCAACTCTACTCCTCTATACAAAGTGTCCCACCATAATGAATCTTCATAGTGAATAAGTCTACATCATCTGCAAACATATATCAAACCATAAAGGAAAAGTTCATCAACTAAGTACACCTAAACTCAAGAACATACCAATTCCAATCCTATGAACTAGCACTACGGACATACAATTCCACCAATTCCAGTCCTAATGTACTAGCACTAAGAACATACAATTCCACCAATTCCAGTCCTAATGTATTAACACTAAGAACATACAATTCCAATCCCAACGCATTCAACAATCAATAATCAATCATCTATCAATAATCTATAAATAAGTGCCTATCATTTCAAACAACAGTCGAACTCAATTTCTAACACTAATCTCTAACTGAAAATAAAGCATTACCGTACACGGGCTGCTCATCTCCTTCCTTGCGTCGAATCATCCTCACATGTGTCTTCTCACTTCTCTGAATCTTCAAATGTCAAATATAGACTACCAATTTCCCCAAATTCTCAATATCCCCAATTATGAAATCCCCAAATCGCGAATTCCCTAAATCCTAGAATTCCTCAGATTGCAAAATCACCAAATCGTGATTTCAAAATTAGGCCGTGGGGCTGGGAGAGAGTTTGATTCGCCCTTTTTACTTTGTCAATCACATCTCACTTCCACGTTGATTCCCCATCGACCTCTTCAATTAGGTCCTCTATACCAGCGTGGATGAAATCTCCATTTTGCCCATATTTTTTATGTCCATTTGATAGAAAATGACAAAAAAAAAAAGACATGATTGCTCAAACTCGGACGTCTCATGGTGCACTTTACACCAATAACGAGAATAGGGTACAAAGTGAAATTTTGTTCGAAAATATGGTACATTTAAAGTAAAAAGTCATAGAAACAATATATTATGTTCTCAATGAAAACTTAAGAATCATTATATGAAAAATCTCAAAAAGAATACATTCTCACCAAGAACATCAATAAAGAGTCATTATGGCATCTCAAGAAAATCAAACTGTAACCCTCTTATTTTACTCTTTATCTTTTCTCAATTGAGTTGGTCTAAACTATTGTTTATTATTATTATTATTATTATTATTATTATTATTATTATTATTATTATTATTATTATTATTATTATTATTATTAATAAATGAAGGAAACTGGTGCGTCTTGAAGCCACTACCTTCAGCCCAATAAGTTGGCATAGATTGCCACTGCTCATAGAGGGATAATTATCATCCTCTTTAGTTGATCCACTCAAAGCCAACACCAAACATCGGCTCACCGTTGAATTACGCGATTGTAGGAAACAGAAGTATTACAAAACCTCGTTACAACCACAAGATTGGGATAAGATTGATGAATAAATATCATGAACCTTTGTTTTTTGCTCATTAAGAAACAAGTTTGCAACACTCTGGCAAATCCTCAACTGAAAGCGTATTCAAAAAAGAAAAGAAAAAAATTACCATTCTTCCTTTTTCTTTTGGGTCAATCTTTCTTCAAGAAAACAGCATATGAATTCAATTTTCTTGTGAACCGGGTACAAGTAAGGGCAAGAGCTTCAGGGGCCACGAGACGGGGCAAAACAGAAGCAGCCTGGAGAACGGTCCTCTGGTATCATCCCACCTCCTTTGCTCGTATCAATTGCTTCCAACATTCTCACCACTTCTCCCATTTCGGGACGTTTATCTGCATTTCCATCCCAGCACCTGCGCATGATGTTTGCAAAAGAACTTGGACAGCATCTGGGGATTTCTGGTCGTAAGTTCTGTCAACGAAACAATACAGTATGAACAATGAAACGCACGTTGGGAGCTAGATGTCAAATCTTTGACAAGATATACAAACTTCAAACTTGAATCTTTGAAATATATATATATGATACATAATCATGCCTTTTAGCTATAAAAGATCGACCAAGATCCCTCGATTGAAATCTCAAATTCCAAATGGCCTTATAGAGTTGAACATGCGTAAGTTATAAACGCTAGGTATTGTAAAACGAACCGACCTGCCGAACAACTGCAGATGATACATCAGCAAAGCTAAGATCTGGGTATGGCATGTCGCAGCAATAAATTTCCCATAAGCATATGCCAAAGCTGTAGACATCGCATCTTCTATTATACGGCTTACCATCCAGAACCTACATAAATGAGTTCAACATTGCACATACTCAAAACAAGCTTATGGCATTTTAATTGCACGAAAAACATATACATATGAGTTTAACTAGGGCTGAAATTGAATACCTCTGGAGCCATGTATCCAAGGGTACCAGTTTCACCAGTCATGTCCCTTGGATTCTGAGCTTCAACGCGAGCAACACCAAAATCAGCTATTTTAAGGTTGTTTTTGTTATCAAGCAACATATTTTCTGTTTTGACATCACGGTGTACTATTTTTTGAGAATGCAGATAGCTAAGCCTGCAAGAGGAAAGGTCAAAAAAATCCAGATCAGTATGAATTTGCTAGAATAGTACATAACTGATCAATATTAAGAACAAAGAACTCACCCTCTTGAGAGATCCAAAGCAAGTTGGATGACAATCTTAAAGGCAAGTTTCTTTTGCCTGTTTTTTATCAAGAATTGTTTTAGTGTCCCACCTCTGAGAAACTCCACAACAACACAACAGGCTCTAGCAGGATGACAATCTAGATTGTCGCTTGAAGAGCTTTTTGAAGGAATCTTAAGATCTGAGGTTCCCATTGAAGCTCCGATAAACTGAGACAGAGGAAGAATCATCGAGTGATCCAATTTTACAATAATAATGGAGATTACAATAAACTGAAACAAAAAAAACAAAGAAAACTGGGTTCGTACCCTTGTAACATTAGCGTGGTCAAGCTTGTGCCAAACAGCAACTTCTTTTTGAAATGATGCCCGCAGAGAAGCAGTTTCAGCAGGAGTGGCATAACCATCCTCTCCCCAGTCCAACAGCTTCACTGTAATATTCATAATGAAATTGCTATGAGAATTTGATAGACAACAAAGCACCACGCAAAACATTGCTATTGATATAAAATGATACCAGTTTGTAAGTGGTACTCTAAAATTGGAATCACTAGCTTTCAACAATGTGTGTATATATACACATTAGTTAAGACATTATAGAGGCACTCAAATGAGATCTTTCGAAATAACGTGTTGCGTCCAACTCAGATGGGAGATGGCAAGTGCAATCAACAACAGAAGCCCAAAAAATATGATACTATGACTGGCTACGGTTTCATAACAGTTTCAATATCTTGATCAAAACTCTACGAAGGTCTGAAATATGATGGGACGTGTCAATCATTTGACTCTTACACCAACAATGCCATTAAAATGTTAAACATTAATATCATAGCTCAGATGCTAAGTGGAACATATGATTCAATTTATCCTACAAACTTGATAGATACCGGATTGTTTTATGACATCCCAAATTAACAACAGATATACAAACAGAAGAAATTCAACAATCTGGCAACCCATTTTCCATCAAAATCAAAATACAATCTGCAAAGCAAAAACAAAAACCCGAAATTATAATAGAATATGATTACCTGCTACATCTTGATCATCATAAGAACCCCGAAATACAGTACCATAAGTCCCTCGGGCCACAACATATCTAATCTCCAATTTAGCCAAATCAATCTCCCACTCTTCTTTGGGCCTGCTTCTGTCAACGCTTTTGGACCAAACCCGGCTTAAATGCTTCTCAAGCTGTATATCTAAATTCTTCAAATCAATCTTATCTGCCCTGAAGATCATTTCTCTGCTGCTAATACTCCCCGTCCCAGTCATTTTTGGATCCATTACTTTGCAACTCATACTTCCTGAACCCCTAATTTTTGGATCCAAATCCATTGATTTGCAACTCAGGCTTCCTGTTCCCAATATTTTTGAATTGATAATGCCTCCTTCTTGTTGATCCACCTTGTTTGGTACATTCATCTCCATTGCTGACATCAATCAATGCAGAACAACCGAAAACGAAAATCCCAAACTGCCAACAGCTATATGTTAACAACAAAAGCAAATGAAATTAAGCTAAACCCAAAAAAGACTTCTAATTTTCATTGTCATCATCATCTTTGCCAGATTTGCATACAACCCATCAATGATAAAAGCGCAAAACGGATAAATTTGGCACCAATGAAATAAGATTCAGACAGAAAAAGAATAAAAAATCTGATCCAATCGAAAATCAATCGCAACATCCAATTTGCCTCCTCCAATGCTGAGCTTAACCCAAAAAAAGGACCAACCTTTCTGTTGATATGCACCAATAAGTATTTCAAATCAAATAATTAAAAGAAAAACAAACTTCAAAATCACCAACCACTTTTGTCTGGTTTATTTTCTATAGAGAATCAAACACAACAATGAAAGTAAGCTCTAAGAAAACGACCCCATTACCACAACTATATACCAAAGGCACAAACGACCTTAAAAAAACATATAAAATTCAAACACAAGTCGTCAATACAAAACCTTCAGGTACAAATCCAACCCACGTAGAAAAGCAACAGAAGAAAAAATCCCAATAGTTCCAAGTAAGGGAATAATTTATAGAAAGAGACGAAAAGGTAGACCTTGAATGCTAGAGAATTCGAGGGAACCGAAAGTCGGTTTGGGGCATTGAGCAAACAGAAAAATGAACCAACTTCAACAACAGTAATGAGCACAAGACAACCTCTTTGGGGTGTTTTAGGATGTTTGGGGCTTATGGGCGTTTTTTTTTTTATTTTTCCTCTGTTTGTGTTCTGTTTGGTTTTTCGTTTGCGGAGGACAATTCGGAGAGGATTAACCAAAAACCAGAACAGGAAACCAAAGCCCAGAAGGAAGAAGGCGAATGAATGAGAGTTTTAGAGAGAGAGGGAGAGGAAGAGAGGGAGAGGAAGAGAGAGATGCGCGGGTTTGCCTAATGTACGGCTTTCGAGGGGGAGAGAGAAATACTGTTTCAAAAATTAAGGAAAAGTACAAGGGTACCAATTGACAGGTACATACGGCCCATACGGAAAACGAAAAATATAACGGAAAAACGACGAAACTGTTTCTACTCTGCTTACGTACTCTTTCCATTATTTTTCGTATTATTCGTATCTTTTTTTCGTTGGGAAGTAACCAAAATTTATTGAAACTTATAAAAATCACATCAATTTTGGCGGTGCAAATAACAAAGCGTGACTTTATTTAAATCTTGTCAAAAATTTCAGTTCGCACCAAGAAAAAAAAATAGTGTCTAGCCCTCGGCTTGCCCGACTTAAATTTTTTGGGTTTGGTTGGGCTGGCCCGGACTTATTAAATTATTTTTAAATTTGCGGATCGGACCAGACAGACTTAATGACATAAAAAAGAGCCCACGGGCTTTTATTGGGCCGGGTTTATATCGGGCTTTTCGGGTCGGGCCTATTAAGCCTACTTGGATCGGGCTTACGTGAGTTTTTACAATAAACTATGTCTCAAATTTTAAAATTACAAAAAAATATATGCATGAAAAAAAAAAATATTAATAATGAAAAAAAATACTCAAGGATGCAAAAACGTGGCTTCGTTAAAATAAAATACTCAAGGATGCAAAAACGTTGGGCCTATTGTAACGACCTGAATCGAGATTATTAATATTTTAATGTGAAATGACTATTTTGCCCCTGAGGGGAAAAACTTTGACTTTTGACCCGGGAAATAATTTAGACCTTGACCCATGATTATGACGTAGATCGGGACGTCACGAATCCGTAGACAGGCAGCACGCCGAAATCGGAGTTCGTATGTAAAAGTTATGGTCACGAAAGCGTTTTAGCGGAAATTACGAACCGAGAGCAAACGATTTAAATATTAATTTATTATTGGAAACCTTGCAAACCCTAAATTCAAATTGAGTCATCGTATGAGTGACAAGTGTCACTCATCCAAGTGACTACTATTCCAATAAAGTTGGGTCTACACCCATAGGTCCAATTTTTAATATTTTATTTCCTCTCAAACAACCCCAGCCTTTGATTTTTCTACCCAAACAAATCCTGGCCATTCATTTATTCTGCCTTTTTCTCTATCCCTGCACGATCATCTCTTTCTCTGGAAAACACAAACACACACACCCATTTCTCTTTACCGTGCAAACCAATCCCTTCGATTTTCTCTCAACCCAAACGCCCTAACCCGGGCAACCCTCACCACCAGACGACGACCATCACTGCCACCATCATCACCTTCAACTTCCCCGTGCACCACCAACCCTCATCTCCCTTCCTCCCTACCTGAAAACCCAGAAATAGCCCAAGACCCGAATAGAGGGAACCAGATCCAGGAAGCCCGTACCACCTCCTCTCATCCTCTCGACTTGAACGAAGCTCCAGATAACGTCTTGAGGATCCCAGGAACACGATTGAACGGACGACGAAGGCCACGGCAGCGACACGGCGGAGGTAACTCCCAAAACCCGAGAAACCCGTTTACCTTCCCTGTTTCGAAACAACGCATTTTAACATTTAGGGTTCGACTCTTTGGTTTGGGATATACTCTAGGGTCAGTAATGAGCTCATAGGGACCGGTTTGGATGACTGAGAGGGAGAGGATAGCCGGAGAAGACGACCGGAGTTTTTCCGTGAACTTCGTCGAAGCCCAGGTAAGATTCTATCGTTGTTTCTCCAGTTTTGAGGTTATGGAACTGTAGAACAGACCTAGATGACTCATTAGGATCGAGCCCCGTCGAAAATGGTGGCCGGAAACGGACTATGGAAACGAGTCAAGCCGCGGGTCAACGGCGACCCGGTTTCAGTAAACGGGTTGACCCGATACTGTAGCAGTGATGAAGTCATCATGCTGACGTCATGATGATGTCATCATGTCAGAGATTGTCAGATCAGGGGCCAACCAGAGCATGCCACGTGTCACCTGACAAGTGTCAGAGATGACGTCATGCTAACGTCAGCAACACTGTAGCAGCGTTGACCAGGCGCGTGGGGGCGCGTGTGAACAGTATTTTTGGTGGGACCGGTACCATTTTCAAGGTTTCGACGATACGGATCCAATGGTAGTGGTTTCGTGTCGATCGGAGATCGTTAGGATAGTCAAAATGGGGTTTGAAGCCTCGAGAATAGTGCCCGGGTTGCGTATTCGAGACAGATCTGTTCTAGGGTCTTAGTATTGGAGTTGTAGGGTCCTTTAGTGACTCTCATATATGTTAATACAGGTTTTAGCGATCGTTGAGCAGCGATGACCGAGTGTGAGTGGGCTGTTTGATTTATAAAAGGCTTGCATGCATAAATTGTTTTACTATTTCCACTTATGATTTAGATGAGTACTATATGAACTGTTTATATCTCTTATTATAATGTTTTGGGCATGAGACCCGTCTGGATTATATGTGGATTGTGTTCTGGGATGTCCGGGGGACATAGGGTAAACTATACTGTTATTGTACTGTACTTTCCTACCTGTCTATCTTGTCTCATCTAGGGAGGGTTGTTGGCCCGGGTGGACCCTGGAGTAGTCACCGGGCCCTGACTGAGTGGAACTGACCCCGTTGGGTTGCTTACTCTCAGGAAGGCATGTTCGTATACCTCGGGCAGTGACCGGGATACCAGGCATTGATGTACCTAGAGAATCTTGGGTGTGAGACCCTGAGTGGCAACACGTAGCCTTAGAACCGTGACATCATTTGGGTTGGGTTATACAGTGCACTAATATGTTAGTTTCTCCTTTCGATTATGATTATGATTGTGTGATTATGATTTCATTAGGATATTGTGTTTTCAATGCATGCAAGGTTTGGAAAACGGAGGGGTAAAACCTTATGATTTACTTTATTATGAAATTGATTTATGAACTGTTTATTTTTGGCCCACTCACTCTTTAAATGTTTTACTGACCCCTCCAGGCCGTAACACGAAACTAGAGGAGGATCCGGAGGAGGAGGAAGAGGCTTAGTTTAGTCGTTGTGCACCTGTACACCCCCTTGTGGGTAGGTTGAGCACCAAATAATGTACTTTGACTATTGTGCTCACGTTTTGTTATTTTACTATCCCTTGTCTGACAACTATCACTCTGAACAATGTTGTTGCACGTTATTTATCTATTTGAGTATTTAGTTTTTATTTAAGGGAAATTTTGGTATGTTTGGAGTCGTTGTCAGACAGGAGCGGGGCACGTCCCCGGGTGGTCCTAGTGGGATTAGGAGGGTCCTGTCACCTATTAAGTAGGTGGATGAGTGTTTAGGGTTTGTATTGGGTATTGGGTATTGGGCTTTTTAAAATAAATTAGGTGGGCTTGGGGCTGAGATTTGGGTTTGGGTTGAAATTTTAGAATTAAGAATGGGTTGAGTATTAATTTTTAAATAATAAGTATTTTATATTTTCGGGCTTATGGGCCGAGTTTATTACGGGTGGGCCGGGCTGAGCTTACCGAGTTTTATCGAGCTCGGGCCTATCGGATTTGTACACCATAAGCCCAAGCCCAGCCCGCTAACTCTCGGGCCGGACTTTTGTCCATCTGACTTATCGGGCCCCCATAAGCCCATGGGCTTTTGGGCCAAATAGTGAGGGCTATCAGACACAAACTAATTAAGAGATTATAAAGTTTTCAACTAAAAAATTTACAATAGGATACAAGAGTTCTTCAAACTTAACTACCTTTATAGGTAAAGTTGAACCAATTCTTGCTAGACAATCTGATGTCTTATTAGCCTCACGCCGGACAAATTTGAATGAAGAGCATAAGCTCTCATGTCGTTGAGGATTGGACCCACCTTAGAATAATTTTCACTTTGCCGCCAAACAGTAGCTATGGCAACTAGGTAGTCGCCTTCAATGATCACTGGTAGGTAAGGGTGGCAATTTTTGACACGACTCGATACACGACTCGAAACCCGCACGAAATTTATGCGGGTCAACCCGCACGATTAAAATTTCGGGTCATTTTCGGGTCAACCCGTTATGACCCGTTTATTAAACGGGTGGGTTTCGGGTCAACCTGTTAACCCGTATAATAACCTGTTAACCCGTTTAATAAATGGGTAGATTTCGGGTTAACAGGTTAACCCGTATATTGGTTTATATATTGACCCATTTAATAAACGTGTCATTACTAACCCATATATCTACCCATTTACTACCTAAATATCTATTAAATTTTATAATTTAAATAGGTTAAATATGTTAAACGGGTTAAACGGGTCAAACGGGTCATAAGTTAATTGGGTTTTGAGTATGACCTGTTTATTAAATGGGTTAAACGGGTTACACGGGTCATTAACAGGTCGGGTTCGGGTTGGACATTCTTGACACGATTATTAAACGGGTCGGATTCGGGTTGGGCATAAATGGGTAAAACAGAATTCATGACACGACATGAACCCGACACGACACGACCCATTGCCACCCCTACTGGTAGGAAGCCCCACTAAGCAGCCATCTGAACATCCAGCCTCAAAGCTAGTGCCTCCACGTGAAGAGCAGAAGAGACACCAACAGCTCAATCCGCACAAACCGCCAAAAACTGCCAATTTCAATCTCGAAACACTAAACCACTGCCACCAACATGATCATTCGTATCGTTCTTTACAACAACTAAATATGTTAACATATATCTCACTTTTTAAAAATAATAACAAAACAAAAAATGATCTTACGATGAAATTAAATAATAATAATATTAATATTGTTTAACAGTATATATTGTACTCGTAATTTTTTACATTTGATTCTTATAAAAAGATTTCGATATTTAACATATGATCTTACTTTTTCAAAATTATCATATCCAAATAAAATCACGTCATTGGGCACAATTATTTTAGTCTATTGTCATTTGGCTTTAATTTTAAGTGAAATATTTTTGTTAATACCATATCGACCCAGACCGAGAAAGAAGCCCAGACCGACTGCAGGCCCAGACCATTATCAAATAACGATCAATCCATATCAACCTTGGAGGCCCAACCCTCTGTCGGCTCGGCATGTCGGCCCAGACCGACCCAGAGGCCCAACCCTCTTCCAGCACCATTAAAAAGGCCGACTCTGGAGGCCCAGCCTCCGTCGGTCGGTACGTCGGCCCAGACCGACCTGAGGCCCAATACTTCTGCCCAGCACAAGCCCAAGGGGTCCAGGCCCACTCATGCGAGCAAACCCTAGTTAGGTCTGGACCGCCCCTCCACTTGTTAGTCCCACATCAATTGACATTTGTCCCACATCGGGAGTATACATTTATTATATTCATCACACCCATACAAAATGGGTACATTTGTCGTATAAAGGTAACTAAGCATTTACTGTTCACAACTATTTTTAGAGTACACATTTTACCACTCACTCCGTACCTTAGACTGACCACTAACTTGGGCGTCGGAGTACCTTTGGGCTGGTACCACACCGGCGCCTATACTCTGATCGACCGACCAGTTTCATTCTCTTTCAGGTCTACACAGAGCACGTGGCAGAGCAGCATTGACTCCCTAAGTTGCCACATTTTGTGCATCAACAATTTTAATTGGCATTTTTTTTTGGTTGAGTTCTATACTTATGGTTCCAACAATATGTATTTGTTTCCTTCCTCTGTATTTTCTTGTCATTGTTATTGTACATAAATTAACTTTATTTAAGTGGATAATAGATTCTAGCATCTGAAAAGCCAAGAGAAAAATTAATTGGATAGCCACAATTTTCTTTTTCTTCTACAAGTTATTTAACAAAAATAACCAATTTTATGTAAACTAACTATTGATTTAGTACAACTTAGTATACGTTTTAGTAGTACTCTTCTTTACATATTATATGAGAGATTTCACATTTAATTCTTGTAAAAGTTGAGCTCAATGTCCAATATGTATAATGTAATTTCCACTTGTAAGTAACTAAGCGAGATAAATATAAACTAAATATATTTTGTTTTTTTTTTATTTCACACTAACTCATATGCATCCAATTTGGGTGACTTCTTGATAAATTCTTGTAATGTGTCCTTTTTTTTCTTCCCCAAAACTCAAATGAAAAGAAGTTCGATGTAAAAAGAACTCATTTTCTCTTTTTCTCACCATTTTTTCATTCATTTATTTACTCATATCTCAAATATAAACGGTAAAAATCATAAAACAAAATAGTTATCAAATGGCTATTTATACACAGGACATTGTCTTCAAAATTTAACCATTAGATAAGGAAACTCACACTTACCTAAATGCCAGAATTATTTGTATTTTTTTTAACAAGTAGTATGCTATTTTAATGTAACTTGAATTGTAAGGATAAAAATTCCAATTCAAAATTTAAAAATATATCAATTTTAGTAAGTGTGAGTATGTTCAAGACTCTTGCCCTGATATCTAGTGATTCCTCTAGGCTAGGATGATTTTTTAGGGTGCGTTTGGATGAAAAGTGTTCCAAGTTCCATTAAACTTATATTATATTACTAAAATATGCGCACATTAAAAAACAAAAAATATTGGGATTGAGTAGGTGGTTAAGTATAAAACAATAAAAAAAAATATGGGCATTATTGAATCCGAGATAACTAGTGTTCTCCTACATGACGTGGTCGTGACTATTTGTGTTCATAAGGGGTCAACTAAAAACTCTCCAAACTTTTGATACAATGATACTAGGGGAAGAAATGTATACATTTTACTTCCACAACGTACAACCTCAAAGGTAACGGTCAAGCAGAAACCTCCAACAAAACAATTTTGGACTGCATCAAAAAGCGATTTGATGACAATAAGGCACTATGGGAGGAGCAACGGCACTCCGTGTGATTACCGCATAGCTCCACGTCATGCGACAAGTGAATCACTGTTCACTCTAACCTTCAGCACCAACGCCGACATCTGCGACATGTGGTCATAATCGTTTATCGAACTTGATGACACTGTCATCAACTTCATAAACTTCAAAGCTTCAGGAGCTAAGAGAATAGGTCATGAAGCCCATTTTGATATCAACAACAAATTTTTATAACAAGAAAGCCAATATTTAGATCTTTCTCCAAGGCGATATTGTCCTTAAGAAAAGGTTCGCAACTCTGAACCAATCTAGATCCTAAAAACTAAAATCCCCTTGGAAGATTCTTGCCACATCTACCAAGTAGGTGGAAAAGAAAGTTATGTTTTGAAGACCATGGACGAAAAATTGGTGATTGGTTCCATGAACGCTCACTATTTGAGGAAATACTAAGTGTGAGCTAAGACCAAACCTCATCCACCAAGAATGGTGCCATGCCTAGAAGATATTGGCCGGCCTAAATTTTATTTCAAGCTTTATGCATTTTTCATTTAAATCTTCAATAAGGGATTTGCAATTTTATTTAGATAGGTTTGCATAAGGTTAAACAATTATGCCTTATTCAATAGAACAATCAAAGCATTCTTCCATAGAAGCAATCAAACCCTTCTTTCATGGAAGCAATCAAAGGCTTCCTCCATGAAAGAAATTAAGCCTTCTTCCATAGAAGTAATCAAAGCCTTCTTCCTTATAAGCAATTCTAACCCTTCCTCCATGGAAGAAATTAAGTCTTCCTTCATGGAAGCGAAGAAATTAAGTCTTCCTTCATGGAAGCGATTAGGCATTCATCCATGGAAGCAATTAAGCCTTTTTCTATAGAAGTATCGAAACTTTCTTCTAAAGAAGTATCAAAATATTTGCACAAAAAAAAGTACCCAAGCCTTCTTAAAAAAAAAAAAAATTTAAAGTCCAAACACCTAGAAAATCCCAAGGAAATCTAAAGTTGAGATGAAATCCCAACCACAACATTCCTGTGCAAAAAAACAACACGGAAAAATTCGGATTTTTCAGGGCCTTATGGCATCAGAAAGCTACATATCTTATCTTTCCAATACCATCCATGTCACCCCAATTTGAGTTGTAACGAATCCGCAATGTTCATTTCAATGACACAAGGTCAGAAACACAATCATGCACAAAGATATATCTTGTCGGTTGATTTGAGGATTCAATTCTCAACCATTTCAAACAAGCCAAAGAATATTGGAAAGTGTGAATGTTACCGCTTTAACACCATCAAGAACAGCTAAATCAGAAAACTAGTGGTTTACGTATAGGCAAAATAGCGAAGAAGGATAAGAATCGCATGTTTGCGAGCACTTCCCACTTCCAAAATTCAACATAAATTCAATTCTTAACTTTTTCCAAAGAGCTTAATGGTGCTGGAAATATTAATTGATGGACTTTTAATCCAACTAATTCCGACAGCTGACGAATTATTAATTGATGAATTACTGGTTGAAGGTAAAATCTACCAATTTGCACACATGACCTGAATTCAAAAAATTATTGTAAAAAATTCAATTCTCAACCTTTTTGAGAAAGGCCAAACAAAATTAGAAAAGCACGGAAGTCAGCTTCCCAGTTTCATTGGAATGACTCAATTCCAACTTGAATTGAACTATGTAGAGCCAAATTACTAAAAAAATGTTAAATATGCAAAAAGATGGGAATTACCTTAAAATTTAAGAATACTCTTATTTGAAGAACCAACAAACAAGTTAGCAATTCACAAATTGAAGACTCAACTTTTTGCTGAAAAAGAAACTATTTCTAATTAAAAAAAAAGTTATACAAAAACTTAAATAAAAGCTAAATCCAAACATTCCTATGCAAAGCAGTCTTAAGCATGCGTCCACCCAAATGCATCATCATCGTCATTGGGAAGAGGCTGGTTCACTGCTTGTGCAAGCTTGGCTTCATGTCTAAAAGAAACTAGATGCCACACAATGAGATGATATACTCTCTTTTTTATACAAGAGATAGACCAACTTAGACTCACCTCGCTGGACACTTTTTGGTGCTCCTTTCATGGGTAAGAAGACTTGCGTATAAAGAAGTAAGGCCAAAAGGATATCAGTGTGGAGTCGGCCTAACAATCTCCAATGTTTAAGTAAAATTAAGTGGGGAGGATAGTGTAATAATTTAGGCAGCGTAAGGATAAGATTTCCATTACCTTTTAAAGGGCCTACCCTTGTATTTAAAGTAGTATTGAATGTTGTTGTTGAGATTTGTTGATGTGGGATGTGACACGACCTACCCCCAATCCCCCGGGATTAAGGGCTAAACCATGCTCCCGTCTAACTTACGTGCGACATGAAGGCTAAACCGACGTCCAACCTCCACGTAACACGTAAGTCGGATAAGGGATTTCCAAACGAACCGTCCAACAATTTCCGGACTTCCCAGAGCGCGCAAAACCTACTGTGGATCGCGTGTGTGATGTCTCCGTCTCTCTAAGAATAGCCCACACCGCATCAAACCTGAAGGGTATTGAAAACATAATAAGAGTGTGAGTGGACAAAATAAACAATACGTTCTGCAAACAGGTTATAGAAAAGTACATTTATACCCTCCACGCAAAAACCAATGCATGCATATGAAAAACTTGTCGTAAAACCATTAATCAAACTCAAGTACGAAAACCATCAATGAAAACCAAAATCATTTCTTTTTCTCAAATCCGTAACTCAAATCCAGGGCCTTAGTCCAAAATCATAAATCCTCATCAAAGTACGGGAACTCATCCCAAAACTCATTAAATCCAAATCATCCGGGCCATTGCCCAAAACATCTGAAAACCAGTGAAAAACCAGCGACAAACATCAATCAATCAAGTTGCTGGATCTCAAGTGCGCCCGAGTCTTTAAACTCAAAACACATGCGTATAATCAGGCCTTCCCGGGATATCAATGAGTCTTTAAACTCAAAACACAATCAACAGGCCTCGGGGGATATCACAATAATCGAGTCTTTAAACTCTAAACATATCAATCCAGGGCCCTCCCCCGTTAATTAACCGAGCCCTATAACCTTCGGACATCCCGAAATATATCAAGACGATGTCCAATCGACTCGAAACCAATCCCAAAATGTTCGTTACATCGAATACTTAAAAAATTGTGTTGAAAACTTCCCTAAAAGGGGCCCTAAGTGCCGCCCAAAGGGGCTGCGCGTGGGCCTCACGCATTTTACTATTCATAATCTTCAAGCTTTAGTCGACTAGTTCAGACCGATCCGGTTCAGGTCGGTCTAGCCGAACCGACGGTCATGGATCGATGTTCTAATTTGTCCAATTCAACTCCAATTCCTCCCATTTTATGTCCTATAGCTTCCTTACACGATTTCCTATCGATCTGCATATTTAAACAATGAATTGAAGGCTAGAAACATACCTCCTTGAACCGTGATCAAAACTTCGAAGTTCCTCCATTGTGCTTCCATGGTCCCAGCCACCTTCCTTGTCTGTTTCGATCTTAAAACTTTCCTGGAACCTTTAGAAACATCTTCCAATCCACCAACACAATTATCAGTCACCAAAAACCAAAGTGCCATTTTTGAATGTTAAGCTTACCATGTCGAGTTTTTTGGCCACCGTCCATGGCAGGCCTCAAAACCAGGCTTGCTCCCTTTGTCTAAACTCCCTGAACCTCATTTCCTTACTCAATTAGTGCATTGACCATGAAATCAAGTCTAAGAAGAATTGGCTAAAAACAGAATTTCATGGCTCTTACCCCGTATACGCACCGCCGTACACGACGGTCCTTCATAGTAGCACCACCACTTCCTCATCATCAATCTTCTTAGTTTCGTTCACAAGATACCCTTAATTGATGAAGAACCAAAGGAGGTGAGTGGGAGGATTTGCTCCTGCTCTGTTTCCTGTTTTTCTCACTCTCACACCACCCACTCGACTCACTCCAGCTCAAACACACACACATACACGACTCACTTGTATCTTCTCTCAGACAACCAAACTCTGAGCTTCTCACTCTCCTGGACACAGAGCACAACTAACATAATAGTCTCCCATGTTTTATCGATCACCACCTTCATTAATCGACCAAACAGGAGAACAAAGTGGAACCAACCAAAAGGTATCCACGTCTCCCCATCTCCCAATACCTGGTGCAAATATCCACTACAGTAAGAACAGATGTCCTCATCCAATTGCTCACTCACTTCAAAGTTTCCAAAAGACCATTTTGCCCTTTAATGTCCAAAATACCATTTTGCCTCTCACATAGTTAGACCCATAACTCTGTCGTCCGAACTCCAATTAACACATGCCGCATGTCGTTGTACTCAGGGCATCGAGACCTACCTAACGACCCTCAAAATGCGTGAAAAATACTTTTCGTGTAAAAAGTCAACAAATTGCCCATTTTTTAACCAAATTACCAAAATACCCTCAAACTTTCGAACACCATAACTTCTTCCTCGAATGTCAAAATCGGACGTGCCACCTGTCTAGGAACTCGTGACGTCCCGAACTACGTCACAGTCATTGGTCAAAGTCCATTTGACAGTCCGAACGAAAATTCAACCGTTCGCCTAATTCCAAGAGCAAAATCGTTATTCCGCACCGTCCGTCCGAAATCACCTAACTAATTATCGATTAATCTCACTAATCTGTCATTAACCCCTACTCTAATCCCGATTTCTGGAACGGGTCGTTACATGATGTATCCTGCTATCGTCCTGAGAAATGTTTCTAACATGTTAGTGGGCCTGACCAGCCAGCTATGATCGGCCTACCCTATTTTGGCCACTTGTTGAGTGGCCAGTAGCTGATTGTGTTTCCTGTCCAATCAATGATGCAGGCCTAGGACCGCCCCTGAGGGTAGCCAGATGAAGCGGCTGCCTAGGGTCCTCACCGCGATGAGGGCCCATATATATATATATATATATAGTTTTTATGTAAGTTTTGTATATAATTTGGTTACTTCAAAATTATTCATAAAATAGCTGGTGCGAGTGTTGGTTGTTGTTGTTTTATTCTTTCCAAGAGGCCCCAAGTTCAAACCTTAAAAGGCCCCTTAAATTTTATTTATTTTTCCTTTTGGTTTTCATTCAAGGAGTCCTCAATTCAAATTCCATTAGAGTCTTTTTAAAAGTCTTTTTCCTTCCTTTTTTCCTTTTCTTTTTCACTTTTCTTTCGTTTCCTCTTTTCCTAAATTAACCCTAATAATTTTTCATAAATCAAACTAAATGGTGTTTTAAATGCAATTGATATAAACTCATTACTGGGTGACCTTAGTGGCTAAGTTGAGGACCTAGGCGATCAGATGTGGTTGGTCAGGCTTGGTCGGTTGGGGGCGTAGTGTAACGACCTGTCCTAAATTTTTGAGAGTAATTAAGATTAAATTGAGGATTAGTGAGGCTAATCGGGAATTAGTAGAGGATTATCGGACGTTCAGGGCAAAATTACGATTTTGCCCCTAGACTAGTGCAAAAAGTTGACTTTTGATCCGGGAGGTCCAAATACATGAGGACCGAGGACCGTTACGTAGAGTAAGTCGATACGAGTCCGTAGACAGGCAGCACATCGAAAACGAACATTTGACGGGAAAGTTACGGGTCACGGACGTTTCGAGGTATTATTGTTTTACGAGGCAAGTGATAGTTTGTCATTTAGTGTGAGGCGCAGATATTTTGTATAGGCCCAATGGATGAGTGACAAGTGTCACTCAACCATTGCCCACAAACACACATACATGCATACCTTCATCTTCTTTGTTCCTTAACCTGAAACCCCCCAAACCCGTACAACCCAATCCTCCTCACCAGCCTATCCTCTTGTGTGTGATGAAAAGGTGACTAAGGATGGCTGAGAGATCAGGAGACGGCGAGGAGGTGGCAGGACCGCCATGGACGATGGTGGAGCTTTGGGAAAAAGGTAAACCGTAAATTGTTTTAGTTCAAAATCGAAATGCATGTTTTGGGGTTGGTTGAGAGATTTGGTGTATTAGAAAGTGTTCCCAGGTCCTAGGCTACTCGATTAAGATCGAAATCGAGGGCTGAGGATGGCGGAGCAGCCCAGAAAGGGAGCAGCAAAAGTGGGCGACTATTCATCGAATTAAAGGTAAAGTTTTAGGCTATTTTTCATCGTTTTGATCACATAGATCGATTAGGGTTAATTGGACGATCATGCTGAAAGCAACGGCTTAAAAAATAGTGGTCGGAAATGGAAGAACGGACCGGGTCGGGTCCGCAGGTCTACACGAAACGGTACAGTAAACCAAGTTGACCCGAATAGAGGTTAGGGGTAACATGACATCATCGATGATGTCATCAGATGACGTCATCAGATGACATCATCATGTTAGGTCTGACATGTCAGATTGATACGTGTCAGATGTTAGATGTCATATGACATCATGCTGGCGTCAGTGATGACCGCTGACGTCAGTATTGACTTTGCTAACGTCAGCGTTGACTTTTGACCAGCCATCTTTGCCCTGAGCATTGGGGGCACGTGGGCACATATTTCGAGGTAGGAATAGAACCATTTAAAAATTTTTGACGATACGAATCCAATAGTGGTGGTTTCGAGTCGATCGGACATCGTTAGGTTGGTCAAATTGAGATTTAAAGCATAGGGAAGCTTGTCCGGGACAGGTTGACTTTTTTCGGGAATATTGGAGGTTATTGATTAGGACTTTTCTAGGTTGGTAGGAACCTTTGAGTGTGTTTTGGAATGGTCTGGATGACCCGGAGAGGTTGGATTAGCTCGAAGAGGCTTATGACACGCGTTTCGAGGTGCAGCTTGGACAATCTGTAAGTGGACTTTGTTTTATGAATATGATGCATGCATAAATGTTTTATATGTGTTTATGAACATGATTTTAGATTCCATGAGCGCATGTGATTTAAATATGAATTGTTTGCCATTTTTGGAGGAAATTGCATTATTGCATGTATTTCGAAATTTCTGTTTTATATGATGTTTGGGCTTCAGCCTCATATACTACGTGCATGAGTTATATGTGACTCCGAAGGTTTCATGGAGAGGTGTGAAACCAAGAAATTGATTTATGATTTTAGAGGATTTCACAGAGATGCATGAAATCAAGATTCAGGCACGAGTCCCAGTTGAACGACCTTGACTTGATTCAAGTCAATGGTGATTTTGAAAGTGTTTTGGAAACGAGAAATGGTTTCGGATTTGGAAATATCTTTCGTGCATATGACCCAGTTGATTTGAGGTTTGACTTAGAGTATAGTCAAACGCGAGATAAGTCGAGCTACAACCCAATTATGAGTTTTATGAAAGATATTTTGGGCATGAGATCTAGTTGTGGGTTTGAGAGGATTCGAGGAATCCTGGGATATGAAGTGTCGTTGGACACTGGTTTTCGGGCTGTGCCCCATTTGGTGATGTGTTGGGTTGTGACCCATTTGATGATACCTTGGGTAGATGGCACTATGTGTGATATTACGGGTTCGAGTCCCGGACAATCAGGTTAGAGTCCCAGTCGATGATGATGACATTCAGGTTCGAGTCCCGAATGATATGACGCTCGCCTCCAGACTACAGATGTGTTCCATCTGGAGAGGTTATGATGCACTGCTTGTTGTCGAGCAGCCGATGGAGGCTATAGCCGAGGTAGGCTCGACTTAGGAATGCCGATGTTATTCTTTGAGATTGATCGGTGATTTGTTCATTCATGATGATCTAGAGATGGTCGTGGCGGGTGATGTGTTCACGGCGACATGCTCGGATTGTGAGCGGTCTTGAGCTATTTACACATGTGTTAGGATTAGAATCATGACTGACACTGAGGTGAGGATAGGATGAGTTCCCATGTGTTCTATGATTTGGGCTGAGGCCCTATACTTGTTTTCTATGATTTGGTTTTGGATTGAGACCCTACTGAGATACTAGCTTCGATTAAGAAGCATTTTTCACTAGATTTGACTTGGGAAGCAATACGTCTTGCTTCCAAGAAAGTATTTGAAATGTTGTTTTAAGATGCATGCATGCTTTTACGTGAAGGGTATAAATTATGATTTTGAAAAATGATTTTTATCAACTATTGTTTTGTCCACTCATAGTTTTTATGGTTTTTAATACCCTTAAGGTTGATAGCGGATGCGAGATGTAGCAGAGATCGAGACATCACATACCACCACCGATCCTTGCGTACTCTAGCTAACCTCGAGCGGGTGACGAGTTTATCCCTGGTCTGACACGCGTGTAGGTGTCAGACGGGAGCAGGTACATCCCACGATAATCTAAGGGGATTGGGATGGGTCTTGTCAAGTTGGTATCAGAGCCTGAGATTGCTCTTAGAGTGACGCACATGTACTGGTTGTGATGTCTCTGCAGTGGTAACAACTCGTCATCAACTTGATAGTTGGGGTGAAAGTATAAGGATTCAGTGGAATTGAACCATGATTAGGTTACGTTTGACACGTGATGCGATGGTTTAGGGTTCGATTGGCATAGGATGCCGTGTTTTGGTGAGGTTTTATCCCAAGTATGATCGATGTTCGTGTGAATCCAACGGCTTAGAGCAGTAATGTTACTGGTGGATGAGACCTAGTTGACCATTTGTCCTAGTATGACGACTTTGAGAGTCGGGACCATTGAGTGATCATGTCAGATAGGGGATTGTGTTAAAGTGGTATCAGTAAAGGTCGTGGACAACCCTAGTTGAGACTGTTGGGAATACGAACGTTTGATCCTATTTGGCATGAGATGCCATGTTTCAGTGTGTTGAATCATGAAGGAATTTTGTTTGGCAGAGGATGCCACAGTATGAATGTTGTGTAGCATAGTGTGTCGTGATTATGGCATATAGTTGTTATGCAGCGCTAGACACCGAGTAGGGCCAAGTCTTTTGTGGGCCCAACGACTGGAGATCGTAGATTTACGAGTGGACGAGGTCCTCGAATAGTGGTTACTAGGTGGTTGAGTACCAGTTAACCCCGTATGATGACTTTTCGGAGTAAAAAATGTTGGATCAGTTAGTTTGAATGTGCTGCAGTGAGTATCTGGGTTTGTGATAACCCTAGTTCGAGATTGATTTGACAAGTTACCAGGAGTGTGGTACTTGTGGATCGTATCCTAAGGTGGACCGATCGGGGATATTACGTGTTGAACGGTTAGTTCCTGCAATGAGTTGACCGCATAAATATGGAGTCTCGATAATGGAGTGTTTCTGGGATCGGTCTGCATGTGGTTGTGACGAACGCTACTATCGATAAACGTGGACGAGTCTTATCGAGTTGGATAAGCTCAGGTTACAGTGGCGACTAAGACATTGGAAATTTGCCAGTCGTGACAATGGTACATAGGTGTGTGAGCATCGCTCAATACGAGTAGAGATTTCTAGATTCGACTCGGTTACGATTGAGTGTGATCATAGAAAGAGATGTTGAGTTTTGGGTTTTGGCAAGTGTGCCGCACTACCTCAGTGGAGGTGATTGAGATGAGTAGGAGATGACTGAGATGTGTTGAATGGAATCCATTAGTGATTGGATGGTTCCGAATAACACTTGTGATGTAATACCGACGAGGGCATGAATTGCGACTAGTATGGTAGACGTGCCCTAGAGTGGCAAACATGTAAGTTCGGTGGACACTAAGCGGGACAGAGAGGATCCCGAGTGGCTCAGTGCGAGGCATGGGGTATACCTGGATTAGTGACAGGTACCCTAGATCGTTTTGGACGGATTGCACTAGTGTGGGTGTAGGTGTTGAACCTATAAAGGTTGAAACGTAAGAATCAGGTAGTGATGGATGACATCCTTTTGGATGTGCATAAACGGTATATAACAGACATGCGAGTTGGGTACTGAGTTAGATTATTTATGGACATCCATCCATGTGAGGGAGTCCAGGAAGTCCAGTGGTAGGACGATGTCCGAATTAGTTAAGGACTTGAGAGTCCATTGGGAATTGGTTATGGTCGACTGCGGGTGACCATACCTCCTGAGTTTCATATAAGCTTGTTTGAGGAGAAATCTGATAAATGAGGCAGGATCATCAGATTGAGTATGCTTCCAACATGGTTGTAACGCCTCTTGATTCTAAAGTCGATGAGGGAGACTTTTCATTTTCTTCTCTTTAGCAGATAGTGCTTAGTCTCACCAAACGTGGTGAGTGTAGGGAGATTTGTGTTTACACTCACGTAGGATGAATTTTGATGTCATCATCATGGACCATCCTTGATTTCCTCTAGGTGGGATGACAAGGATCGATATGAGGTAATTGAAGTGAACCCACAGTCTAGACGTGTCTCGTCATTGGGTGATCTTATCAGATATGGAAATGGTTGAGGAACGATGTGATAGTATAAGGATTTAAAGAGGGTGTAAGACCCTATGACTTGAAATTTAGTCGTTAGCTGAGAGAGAGCAAGTATGGATCCACCTAGGATCGTGATGTTGATGATTGGGTGATGTTGTGCATCAAGATCGCATGGATCGAGATGTTGTGCCCCATGCTGGAAAACCCCGCCTAGCTGATTATATTAAGCTAGGAGCAGAGGATAATCGTAATGTAACGACCTCGAGGTGGGACAAAATTATTATCCAACCTCTGTCTTGCATACGTGAATGAGTATGGTCTTGGATATGTGAATAAGTATGAGACGAGGATGATACGTAGGTATCGATCAGGAAGAAATGAATAGTCGATGCCTTGAGTTGGATGTTGGCAGGTTTGTTACCACTCCAGATGAAGAGAATAGATGGAGTCCTGAATGACATGAGATAGTAACCAGATTGGATCCGATGGTGACAGTTCCCTACTAAGGAAAGTATTCAATGGGGTCCAGATACACCTAGGATGGGTGAGATGTCGATTGGTGTATCGACATGGTGATTGTTGTGACAGTTTGAGACTCGAGATGAGTCGGGATTTCAGCATAGGTCATTGAGTGACATAAGATACAATGTAGGGACTTAAGAATAAGTCGAGATCAGAGTAGCGCAATGAAAGCGCAGTGGAGCTGAGAGTTGCTGGATAATCACGATGGTTGTCATGGACTTAGAGACTTTTAGAAGAGAGTCGCATCTCAATGGACAATGAGAGTCAACATGAGTATGGGAAAACGGAGGAGTTGGCTGATATGAGTAGCGAGGCTGACAAATGCCATAGATTTGAGTATGGCCTGCGAAGTGAGATTCGTGCCATTGTGACGGTAGAAACTAGAGGATGTTTGTCGGATCGGATGCTGAGCAGGATATTAGCTTCGATTGTCATACGAGAAGAGTCATC
This sequence comes from Prinsepia uniflora, assembly GCA_032719365.1. Taxonomy (NCBI): domain Eukaryota; kingdom Viridiplantae; phylum Streptophyta; class Magnoliopsida; order Rosales; family Rosaceae; genus Prinsepia; species Prinsepia uniflora. The sequence goes on along the minus strand of CM064871.1, from coordinate 25,743,209 downwards.
AAGTTAAAAAGCTGACTATGATGTCAGCTTCGTATAGTAAACCTGTCGAAGTGAGTGACAGGTGAGATCGACGAGTGTCGGTGTCTCGAGTGAGACTTATGATAGGTCATCAAATAAGCATTATTTTATATTATTTTATACCCTTTATACTTAGCTTTTAATATTAAAATAATAAATAATTAGATAAATTAATTTATTTTGTGTTATTTTTGTTTAAATAAATAAAGTTTGTAATTTGGAGTATTTTGGCGAAAGAATCTTCCCGATCGGAATTATAACGAAGAAATTATGGACGAATTTCGGTGAAATATTACTAAATTAACTAAATAAATTAATTAATTTTTATTTTGCAGCCCAGCCCAATCCGTGCAGGCCCGGCTGCACAGCCCAACACGCGCCAGGCCCAGCCCGCACATCCACCAGCCCAGCACGCCAGGCCCAGCCCGCACATCCACCAGCCCAGCGGACCCGTCGACAGGCGCTGGCCGATCTGCTGTTCCTCCATTCGGCGCGCGCTTGTCGATCTCCCAGGCACCGTCTCAGCAGCAGCCCGCCGAGCTCCAGTCCCTTCATTCAGCAGCCTCCAGCCAAAATTCCATTCCTCTTTTCAGCAGCTCTCTGCTGAATTTATTTCCAGCAGCTTCCACCCAATTTCCACCCAACTTCCACCCAAATTCCTTCCACTTTCCAACCCAATTTTGCAACTTGACAACTCAAACCACTTCTAAACATCATCACTAATCTTTATTACTCATCATTCCATTATTTAACATTTTTTATTGTATTTGTTTATGTATTTTTGATAGCTTTTTCCACCTATAAATAGGGCTTCAATTCTTGTATTTTGGGGAGTCCCCAATTAGTTTCATTCTTCCATTTCTTTCTTAGTTCTTAGTTCTTAGTTCTTAGTTCTTAGTTTAGTTCTTTTATTTCTCTCTTTTGAGAGACAATTTTGGGGACCATTTTTACTTCTTGTAGATTTTCTTATTAATTAGTTTCCTTTTAATTCTTATTCGTAATTTATGTTATTTTTCTGTTATTTTCATCTTCTTTATTATTGTTCTTGGTATTTTCTTTCTAACATTTGTAAGTAAGAATGCAATCTCCATGTGTTTTACTTTTTGAATTTCTTTTACTTCATATGTTTTAGTGCTTAAACTTCAATTTGATGTTAAGTGTTTTATCCGCTGTCGGTGCACTTAGAGTAGAATTGAAGAGATTAAATGTTGATCGCTGTCGGCGCATTTAATTATAAACTTAAGGTAAATCATGTTGTAAATGTTTGAAGCATATTGATGTTTGACGCACATTAATGGTTGATGCATTTATAATATTGAAAGATATATGTAAGTATTTGAGATGATGAAGGTAAGATTTCGTGATTGGTTTATTATGAGCAAAATGTTAGAAAGAAGTCTATTTTTAGGAGTAGTTTAATTAATGTGATTGTTAATTCGAAATTGCTTACGTAAAAGTGTGGGTTTTGTCTATGAAACTACTCTATGGTTTGTAAGTTCTAATTAGCATGAACATTTGTATTTTAATTTTTAGTTAGTGTTGTGTTTAGCTTAAATTACAAATCTTTTCAAAACCCCCCCTTTTTATTCTTTATTCTTTTATTCTTTTATTCTTTTATTCTTTTATTCTTTTATTCTTTTAATTCTTTGATTCTTTGATTCCTTTTTATTCTTTATTCTTTATTCTTTAATTCTTTTATTATTTTATTATTTAATTATTTAATTCATTATTCTTTTATTCATCTCCCACTAACATATTATTAATGTTCCCTAATTTCCCCGGTTAAGAACGATCCCTATTTACCAATACTACATCTACACAAAAAGGGTTTAAATTGCATAACACTCGAATTACGTGTTTAATTTAATGCGTAGTTTGGGCGTAGTCAACTTACAAGCTGACGTGTGCTTTCTCGAGATTTAGAAATCGAGACTCTGATTGGTGAGAGTTGAGTTGGAGCTTTGGAAGCTCCGACGACAGTGGGTACCGACGGATATTGTAATTTGCATCGGGCGTGCTCCAAATGGGAGACATGATTGGATTTCCACCGTTTGGTTGTGGACTTTGGGTCAGTTTGAATTTTGAGGACGAAATTCTTTAAGGAGGGAATTAGTCGAGGATCATCTGACGTTTAGGGTCAAATTACAATTTTACCCCTAGACGAGGGAAAAAAGTAAAATTTTAACCCGGGAGGTCCAAATGCACATGGACTGAGGACCGTTACATTGATCGATTCAATACAAATCCGTAGACAAGCGGCACGTCGAAAATAGACATTCGATGGGAAAGTTACAGTTCACGGAAATTTCGAGGTACTATTGTACATTTTACGAGGCAAGTGATAGTTTGTCATTTAATGTGGGGCCCACATATTTTGTGTAGGCCCAATGGATGAGTGACAAGTTTTACTCATCCATTGCCCACAAACACACATACATGCATACCTTCATCTTCTTTGTTCCTTAAACCGAAACCCCCCAAACCCATACAACCCAATCCTCCCCACCAGCCTATCCTCTTATGTGAGATGAAAGGGTGACTGAGGATGGTTGAGAGATCAGGAGACGGCGAGGAGGTGGTAGGACCGCCGTGGATGGCTGAGCGATTTGGTGTCTTAGAAATAGCCCTCACCATTTGACCCAAAAGCACATGGGCTTATGGAGGCCGGATAAGCCCGGTGGACAAAAGCCCGGCCCAACCCGCTACTGATCGTGGGTCGGCCCGGCCCGAGAGTTAGCGGGCTGGGTTTGGGCTTATGGTGTTCAAACCCGATAAGTCTGAGCCCGATAAGGTCAGCCCAACCCGGCCATATAAACCCGACCCATAAGCCCGAATATATAAAATTCTTATTATTTAAGAATTAATACCTAACCCATTTTTAATATTAATATTTCATCCCAAGCTCAAATCTCAACCCCAAGTTCACCTAATTTATTTTAGAAAACTCAATGGCCAATACCCAATACAAACCCTAACCAGCTAACCTATGTCCACCTACTTAAATAAATTTCACTCAACCCTAAACCTTTACACGTTCTGATTCTCCTCACTAACTGCATTATCTCTCTCCCAACTCTCAAAGTTCAAAACTCATATCTCAGTATCTCACAAACCCACACTCACTCAACACAATCTCTCTTATCTCTCAACCTCATTCTTCCCTTTACGCTTACTTTCACTTCCCATTCTTCCCTCTAGTTGGGTACTCTTTAGCAGTTTTGTTAGGGTTTTTAAGGTAAGGTTTTAACGAGGCCACGTTTTTGCACCCTTGTGTATTTGTTTTTCATTATTAATATATTTTTTTTCATATTCATATTTTTTTTTTGTAACTTTAAAATTTGATAAATAATTTTTTTGCAAAAGCCCACATAAGCCCAGCCCAAGTGGGCTTAGTAAGCCCGACCCGAAAAGCCCGATAAAAGCCCGGCCCGATAAAATCCAAGGGCTTTTATATATGTAAGTAAGCCCGCCCGACCCGGCCGTAAATTAAAAAATTATTTAATAAGCCCGACTCGGCCCGGCCCAATGATGAGGGCTAATTAGAAAGTATTCTCATGTCCTAGATGACTCGATTGAGATCGAAATTGGGGGCTGAGGACGGTGGAGCAGCCCAGACACGGAGCTGGAAAACTGGGTGACTGTTCATCGAATTAAAGGAAAAGTTTTAGGCTGTTTGTCATCGTTTTGATTACATATATCGATTAGGGTTGATTAGACGATCATATTGGAAGAAACGGCTTCGAAAATGGTGGTCGGGGATGGAAGAACAGACCGAGTTGGGTTCGCGGGTCTGCGCGACCCGATATAGTAAACCGGGTTAACTTGGATAGAGGTTAGGGGTAAGATGATGTCATTAGACGACGTCATCGATGACATCATCACACGATGTCATTATGTCAGGTCAGACATGTCAGACTAACACGTGTCAAATGTCAAATGTCAGATGACGTCATGCTGGGGTCTGCGATGACGTCAACCGTTAACCGTTGGCGTCAACGTTGACTTTGCTAACGCCAGCGTTGCTTTTGACTAGCCACCTTTGACCCATGTGTGGGGTACGTGGGCACATATTTCAAGGTGGGACTAGGACCATTTTAAAGGTTTCGATGATACGAATCCAATGGTGGCGATTTCGAGTCGATCGGAGATCATTAAGTTGGTCAAATTGAGGTTTAAAGCCTAGGGAAGCGTGTCTGGGACATGTTGACTTTTCCAAGAATGTTGGGGGTTCTTGATTAGGACTTGTCAAGGTTGGTAGTAATCTTTGAGTGTGTTTTGGATAGGTCCAGATGACCCGAAGAGGTTGGATTAGCCCGGAGATGACACGACCCACCCCCAATCCCCCGGGATTAAGGGATAAGTCATACTCCCGTCTAACCCACGTGAGACACGAAGGCTAAACACCTGTCTAACCCCCGTGGAACACGTAAGCCAAACGAGGGATACCCAGGTCAACGTACCAAAAACCAACATGAGTTAACCAGAGTTTGCTGCATCACTGTGGATCGCGTGTGTGATGTCTCTGTCTCACTAACAACAGCCCGCACCACATCAACAACCTGGTGGGTATCGAAAACATAAAAGACTGTGAGTGGAAAAAAATAAGTATAAGTGCAGAAGACATTTATAAGAAAAGATATGTATACCCTCCACGTAAAACCAATGCATGCATTCGAAAACCAGCTCATTTCCAAAGTCATAAAACCTTTTATGAAAACCAGAAATCAGTTATTTACTCTAGTCCGTTTCTCAAATCCAGGGTCTGAGCTCAAAATCATAAATCAACATCAATATACGGGAACTCAGTCCCAAAAATCACAAATCCAAATCATCCGGGCCACCTCCCAAAACATCTGAAAGCCATGTGAAAAGCAATAGTAAAGCACAATCCAATCAATCTGCTGGATCTCAATCACCGAGTCTTTAAACTCAAAACACATATATCAAGCCTTCTTGGGATATCAACGAGTGTTTAAACTCAAAACAACATATCAGGCCTTCCCACAATATCAACGAGTTTTTAAACTCAAAACAACATATCAGGTCTTCCCGGGATATCAACGAGTCTTTAAACTCAAAACAAAATCAATAGGCCTCAGGAGATATCACAATAACCGAGTCTTTAAACTCAAAACATATCCGAGTCTTTAAACTCAAAACATATCCGAGTCTTTAAACTCAAAACATATCCGAGTCTTTAAACTCAAAACATCTCAATCAAGGGCCCTCTTCCGTCATCAATCAACAGGGGTTTTAAGCCCAAAACCAGATCCAGCAACAACAACGGGTCTTTAAACCCAAAACCAATAGCAACGGGTCTTTAAACCGAAAACCAATATATTTAAACCCAAAACCAATATATTTAAACCCAAAACCAATAGCAACGGGTCTTTAAACCCAAAACCAAGTGGAAATCATAGAAAATCCAGAAATCCATCAAAATCAAAATTCCAAAACCAAATCTGGAATCATCATTTGAAATCCTGATTTCAAATCCAGAAATCACATGAAAACCAGAATCCGAAAGCATTAGAAATTGGGCCTCAAACCCGAAAGCACTTTCCGAAATCCATTTCTACATCCTTGAATTCAAACCATAACTCAAATCCGAAAATGGAATCATCAAAATCATATCAAATCACAATTCAAAACAAAATCTCGTAAAATGTGCAAATATGTCAAATATCTCAAAATACGTGCAAAACGAAAATCATAAAGATCATAAGCGTAAACATAGAATCTCATTGAAAACATATAAATGCATGCATCATAAGTTAGAAAGTAAAGTCTACTCACAGACCATTCGCTATGCTGCCTCGATACGCATGCCATACGCTGTTCCCGGCTAATCCACTATCACCGGACTTCCCGAACCTGTCCAAATCACATTCTAAGGTCACTATGCTCCTACTAAATCTCCGTAATTTTTCCGAATTTTTAACTATTTTTAAACTATCCCTTAAACCTTCGGACATTTCGAAACCTATCGAAACGATGTCAGATCGACTCGAAACCAGTCCCAAAATGTTCGTTACATCGATACGATAAAAATTCGTGTTGAACACTTCCCCAGAAACAGTGTCACTCGCCCTCACGCGCTGCCCAAAGGGGCTGCGCATAGGCCTCACGCGCATGCATTGCTCATCGTCTTCAACCTCTGTAAACCGGTCCAGACCGATTCGGTTCAGCCCGGTCCAGCTTAACCGTCGTTCACGGTTTTCGTCCATTTTCAGTCCATTTTTACTCTTCTTTCCACCATTAATGTCGTCCCTTTGTTTAGGATTGATTGAACTAATTAAAACACGAAATGAAGGCCTAATTCTTACCCCCAAATTCGAAGAAGAAAAACCAGAAATTTCCTCCTCTAGTTCTGGCCACCACAGGCCACCTCTGACCTTTTTCCAGTTCCTCTTGACTCCCTTGACCTCCAGAGCTCACTTCCAAACATTAAAACTCATCAATGGCCACTAATTCATGATTTACCATTGTCGAGTTCAACCACTATTTCACGGGAAATCAGCCTTACCTCCACTGTCGTCCTCTGCCTTGGCCTCCACCAGCACCCACTCAACTTCCCCTCCATCTTCCCTTCACAAACCATAGGAAATGATGAGGCTTTCAGGTGAGTCGAATGACACAGCCTCTTGATCCTCTATTTTCCATGGTTCTCAGGCCACCGTCCACGGCAGCCGTCGTAATAGCACCACCACCATGACCACCTCATCCTTCACATTCATCCACATTCATCCTTCACAGTTGTCCAAGCTTCCACAACCATCCAAAGAGGGCCAGGTGTCCCAATCTCCATGGACACCAATCCCAAGGCAAGCCAAGTGTCACAATCCTAGTGGCACAGACCCCAATGCAACTAAATGACCAAATTGCCCCTACATGGAAAATTACCAAAATGCCCTTCGACTTCCGAACGTCATAACTTCCACGTCGTGCGTCGGAATCGGACGTGCCGCTTGTCTATGAACTCGTGATGTCCCGAACTAAGTCACAGTCATCGTTCGAAGTACATTTAACCGCCCAAGTCAAAAGTCAACATTTTGCTCATTCTAGGGGCAAACCGTCATTTCGCACCGTCCAAAATCACCCAACTATACACTGATTAACTTCACTAATCCATCATTAATCACTAATCTAATCCCAAAATCCGGGACGGGTCGTTACAGGAGAGGCTTATGGCACGTGTTTTGAGGCGCATCTTGGATTGTTTGTGAGTTCACTTTGTTTTATGAATATGATGCATGCATAAATGTTTTATATGTGTTTATGAATATGATTTTAGATGCCATAAGTGCATGTGATTTAAGTATGAATTGTTTGGCATTTTCAGAGGAAAACGCATTATTGCACGTAGTTTGAAATTTCTGTTTTATTTGATGTTTGGGCTTCAGCCTCGTATACTGCGTGCATGAGTTATATGTGATTCTGAATGTTTCAGGGAGAGGCATGAAATTGAGGAACTGATTTACGATTTTAGAGCATTTCACAGAGATGCACAAAATCGAGATTTAGGCACGAGTCCCAGTTGAACGACCTTGACTTGATTGAAGTCAAGGGTGATTTTGAAAGTGTTTTGGAAACGAGAAATGGTTTTTAGATTTGGAAATATCTTTCGGGCATATGACCCAGTTGATTTGAGGTTTGACTTAGAGTATAGTCAAACGCGAGATAATTCGAGCTACGACCCAGTTATGAGTTTTATGAAAGATATTTCGGGCATGAGACCCAGTTGTGGATTTGACAGGATTCGAGGACACTGGTTTTCGGTTTATACCCCATTTGTTGATGTTTCGGGCTGTGACCCATTTGATGATACCTCGGGCAGATGGCCCTATGTGTGATATTACTGGTTAGAGTCCCGGATGATTGGGTTAGAGTCCCAGTCGATGATGATGGCATTCGGGTTTGAGTCCCGAATGATATGACGCTCGCCTTTGGACTATGGATGTGTTCCTTCTGGAGAGGTCACGATGCACTGCCTGTTGTCGAGCAGCCGATGAAGGCTATAGCCGAGGGAGGCTCGACTTAGGAGTGCTGATGTTATTTTCTGAGATTGATCGATAATGTGTTCACGATGATCTAGAGATGGTCGTAGCGGGTGATGTGCTCACGGTGACATGCTAGGATTGTGAGTGCTTCTGAGCGATTTGCACACGTGCTAAGATTGAAATCGTGACTAACACTGATGTGAGGATAGGATGAGTTCCCATGTGTTCAATGATTTGGGCTAAGGCCCTGTACTTGTTTTCTAAGATTTATTTTTGGGCTGAGACCCTACTTAGATGCTGTCTTCGATTGAGAAGCGTTTTTCACTGGATTTTACTTGGGAAGCAATACGTCTTGCTTCAGAAAAAGTATTTGAAATGTTGTTTTAGGATGCATGTATGATTTTACGTAAAGGATATAAATTATGATTTCGATAAATGATCTTTACAAACTGTTGTTTTGTCCACTCACAAGTTTTATGGTTTTTAATACCCTTAAGGTTGATAGCGGATGCGTGCTGTAGCAAAGATCGAGACATCACATGCCACCACCGACCCTGGCGTACTCTGGCTAACCCCGAGTGGGTGACGAGTTTATCCCTAGTCTGATACGCGATGTCAGATGGGAGCAGGTACATCCCACTATAATCTAAGGGGATTGGGATGGGTCCTATCACGTAGACTTATGCGAATTACCAATTAGAGGCTTGGGAATTTTCTAAGGTGGGACTGTTCGGCTATAACGACCCGGAATTTCAACGAGGGTAAAATCAGAAAAGAAAAACAAAATTGACCATTTTGCCCCTAAAATCAAAGGGTTGACTTTTTGGCTAAGGTCAAAATGTTGACTTTTTGACTAGAACGGTTTTTGGCGATTTCGAAAAAGCCATTAGAAAGGTCTTGGCCTCCCGAGTACGTCGGCAGGTGGCATGCCGAAAATATAGTTCAGATGGTTTTGTTTAGGCTCTTAACTACGTAGGGGCATTTTGGTAATTTAATGAGGGGATATTTTAGTATTATCCTTTTGAGATATTTTCTTGGCTGGTTGAGAAAGTGACATTAGAAAGGTCTTGGCCTCCCTTATCTCTTATGATTGTGTGCACCGAATTGGATCATTGTGTGCTTGTTTATGTTGAGTTTTTGTGTGTTTGTGCTTTGAGCCAAGAGGAAAGAAAAGAAAAAGTGGGAAGGAAAAACAATTTAAGATAGGGAGAAATTGAGAGAAGAGATAGAAGAAAAGAAAGGAAACAGAGAGGAAAGATATGTTGAACGTGAAGAGAGAGAGAGAAAGGGACGGTAACCTGAGAAGAGACTTTCGGTTTTGAAGTTGCATGGCCCCATTTTCGACTAGAATCTTGGGCATAACCTTGATATCTTCCTCCTCGAGCTCCAGCGATCTCAACAAGCCCTTCATACAAAATTTTGAACGCTGAGAGCACCCATAAACTGAGGGGTGTAGTTTGGTCGTGAGGTTATCATTTGGTGGACAGTCCTGAGTAAGTTATCTTGGTCTTTGATCACTTAAATCCTAATCTAGTATAGAGTAGTTTACACGAAACAGGATTGAAAAAGGACTTGAAACAAAGAATTTAGAACCAGGTCGCGTCACCGGGTCGGGCAACATGGAACCAGAAAACTAGGTTAGGATGATGACACTATAGCTGGCATGTGCGCTTCACGCGCAACCACTTCTCGTGGAACATGAGGGCATGTGTCAGGGAATTTTGGGGTGTGTCCAACACGATTTCCAATATTTTCGATGTTACGAACATTTTGGGGTAGGTTTCAAGTCGATCGAACACCGTTTCGGTGTTTTTTTAGATGTCCAAAGGTTTTTTTTAGCATCAATCCAATCACCGTTCTCGTTTTTTCTTTTTCGTATCAATGAATAGATCTCTTTACTTGTATGGCTTAGATGTCTCGTATTTCTCGAAAAAGCAATTCGATTGATGGGATTTTCCCCGATAGGCATTCTTTCCTTGTTTGTTGGCACGTAGTCCAAGGAAAAAAATGGCCCACTTACACGATTTCATCTATATCAAATTTTAATATCAGAATAGCTTATATAGTCATGATTCTATTCAGATCCACTGCACTTATTCAGTCTCAACTTCTTTCTTTCTTATTTTTCGGATCTGATTGGAACCGATGACTTACGCGCTGTATAAGGTTTGAAATGGTGAATTGAGGTACAATAGACCAATGATCATGTAGTCATTTGGTCAGCTATTGAAAGAAAAAGGTCAACCGCTTAAGTGAAGCCAAAAAAGGAGTAGGGTTCGTTTTAAATTCGTTTAAAATTTTTGAAAAGTTATCGGATTAAAATAGAAAATATATGAGATGGTTAATGACCTTCAGATGTGACTTATGACAAGTTTTGAGATTCTCAAAAATTACGAAAAATGCATGCAAAATGGGATTCGATGATACAGAGGTGTGTGAGTGGAATTTTTTTCCCTAAACTATTATGCATGCATACTTACATGATTTAAATGTGTTTCTATGTGCTTTTGATGACATTTGAGTGATTGGGAATTTATATAAATTGGAGTGATTTTACGGATATTTAATTAATTTTGTTGCATGTTTTACGATATTTTTTATAAAGTATGTTTTCGAATATAGTTTCAAATTGAATATGATTTATGAGACGAGATATTGTGATATTGGATTCTTGGTAATTTTCCTATGATTTTTGGATGGTTTTCGGATGTATTCGATGGTACGCCTTACGAGGTTCATTGAGTATATGTTTGGGTTTTGTTTTAATTGTGGGTTTGGATAAAGTGTGATTGAATAATGATTTCTTAATATTTATGATGGATGTGTCTATGATGTGGGATCGTTTTGGTTATCAAATGATTTTCATGAAAGGCTATTTATGCACAATTTACGAGGCTAGTGTCTGAGTGGTGTTTTGGGCTTAGGCCCGAGGTTTTGAATGTGAATTTGATTTGTGATATTGGGATGTCATATGAGTATATGTTTCTCAGTACTCGTGATGTGTGAAATGTTTTGGTGATCGTTTTGATTGGATGGTAGTTTCAGACGTCAAGTCGGGGGCCTTGAATCTTGAGACTAGTATTGTGTATGATTGTGATTGTGTTGATTGGACGTGAGTCTCAGACATCGAGCAAGGCTCCAGTTCCTGAGACTGTGTTGTGATGACTTAGACGTCGAGCATGGGGCTCAGGTTCCCAAGCGAGTATGTGGTATGCCTATCGGTAGTGCACTTGTGATATGATGATTGATGCGGTGCTTGTGTATTGATGATGAGTTGGTTGTATGTGAGTTTGGGGTGTGTGTAACAACCCATCCCGGAAATCGAGATTAAATTAGTGGTTAATGACAGATTAGTGAAGTTAATCGATGATTAGTGGGGTGATCTCGGACAGACGGTGCGAAATGACGGTTTTGCCCCTAGAATGGGAAAAAAGGTTGACTTTTGGTTTGGGCTGTCAAATGGACTTTAACTGATGACTGTGACGTAGTTCGGGATGTCACGAGTTCATAGACAGGTGGCACGTCCGATTCCGATGTTCAAGGAAGAAGTTATGATGTTCGGAAGTTTGAGGGTATTTTGGTAATTTGGTTGAAAAGGGGCAATTTGTTGACTTTTTCTACGATATGTCTTTGTCACGTATTTTGAGGACTGTTAGGTAGGTCTCGATCCCCTTAATACAACGATAGGCAGCATGCGTCAATTGAAGTTTGGACGACAGAGTTACGGGTCTAGGAACTTGAGGGGCAAAATGGTAATTTGTGAAGGCAGGGGTATTTTGGTCAATTGATGGCTTAGGGATCTGTGCCCAGTGAAATTGGGACACTTGGCAGTTTTGGGATGCTGTGACCACCAGATTTTGGACACATGTCCCTCTCCGGATGCTAGCATACGGAATCATGATTGCGAATTCGGATATGGATTTTCTATGATTTTCACTTGGTTTTGGGTTTAAAGATCCGAATATGGCTGGATCTGGTTTTGAGTTTAAAGACTCGGTTGATTGATGACGGGGGAGGGCCCTGGATTGATATGATTTGATTTTAAAGACTCGGTTATTGTGATATCCCCCGATGCCTGTTGTAACGACCCGCCCCGGGAGTCGGGATTAGGGAAGTGATTAGTGACGGATTAGTGAGGTTAATCGATGTTTAGTTGGGTATTGTTGGACTTTAGGCGCAGAATGACGGTTTTACCGCTAGAACGGGAAAAATGTTGACTCTTAGTTTGGGCGGTCAATTGGATATTTATCGATGACCGTGACGTAGTTCGGGACGTCACGAGTTCGTAGACAGGTGGCACATCCGATTCCGACATCCGAGGAGGAAGTTATGATGTTTGGAAGGTTGAAGGCGTTATCGTAATTTGGTTAAAATAAGGGAAAAATTTGACTTTTCACACGACAGAGTTTTTACGCGTGGACCTAGGACCGTTAGATAGGTCTCGCCGCCCTGAGTACAACGACAGGCGGCAGGTATCGATATGAGGTCGGACGGTTAAGTTACGGTTTAAGAAATACGAAGGACAAAATGGTAATTTTGTAAGAAAAGGGTAAATTGGTCTTTTACTTGTTTTTGGTGCTAACCTTTGGGACGAGGACACATATCCTTGAGGGAATGGATATTTTGAGCCAGACCAGAGGGATGTGGACACGTGGGAGGGGTCTGGTTGGTTCCAACCCCATCGTCCATTTGTTTTTAATGAGATTGAGTAAACCATTTTCCACATTTTTCTCCCAGACCCGAAACAGAGACAAAGACAAGGACATTGTGTGTGTGTAGTGCGGGTTCATTTGGGTTGTAGGTGAGCTTGAGACAAATAGAGAGATAGGGTGGTGCCACCGTCGTGGTGGCCGTGAACGGCGGCTTCAACTGTGAGGAAACAACAGAAAACAGAGGACAGTGAGGATCTTTTGATCTCCCACTCCACGGTGATCGGTTTTCCTCAAGATATGAACTAGAACAGGAGAGTGGGACGTGAGAACTGTAGTGGTGATGTCGTGGAGGGCCGCCGTGCACGGTGCAGACAGAACACAGGTAAGCCGTGAGCTCTGTTTCCAGCCGATTCTGTTAAGCTTAAATTAATGATTAATTAGCTAATGGATTAGTAGTTTGAGGCTTAGGAGGCTCAGAGGAACGGATCTAGCCTACATTTGAAGTCTGCCGTGGTCTGTGACTAGGGAACCCGAGAACGGGTACGTTCAATCCTAGCAATGGTGAAGTGTGTTTTGATGCCTAACGACTGGTTTGATCAGTTGGGTAAGTTGTTGAAGGCATCAGGAAGATGTTTGGAACGTGAATTAAGGATGGGCATGGCTGGAATGACGAGGACACAGAGGAAGTATCTCTGGTTTTTCTTATTTCAAACTAGCAGGTAAAAACATGTCATCCTTGCACGATTTAATTACTTAAAACAATTGTAAATGGTGGGACGAATTTAATGGAATCAAAAGGATGAAGAATGAACCAGGAAAGAGACAAAAATTGAGTACGCCGGTCCAGATGAACCGGCCGGTCCAGATGAACCGGCCGGTACGAACCTGTCTGTCCCAAGGTAGAGGACGACACTGTAGCAGCGCGTGAGGCCCACTCGCAGCCCCTTTGGGCGGCGCGTGTGGGCACGTGGCTTAGTTTTCGAGGAGGGTTTCAACATGACTTTTAAATTATTCGATGTAACGAACATTTTGGCACTGGTTTCGAGCCAATCGCACATCGTCTCGATATGTTTCGGGATGTCCGAAGGTTTTAGGTCTCGGTTAAAAATACGGGAAAATTATGGGGTTTTAGTATGACCTTTGTGAAGTAGTTAGTGACCATAGTTTGGGTTTTGGACAGGTTCGGGAAAGCAGAGGATAGCAGGATGGTCAGAAACAACGTAAGTGCACGCGTATTGAGGCGACGTCGGAATGGTCTGTGAGTTGACTTTGCTTTCTAACTCTTGATGCATGCATATATGTTTTAATATGTTTTCATACGTGATTCTATGACTTGATTTATGATTGTGATGGTTTACAGTTTTGTACGTTTCTTGAAGAAATTATGGGTTTTCACGTTTTACGAGGTTTGATAAATATCGTGATTTGAACCTGGTTTTAATGATTTGATTTCGGGATTTGAAAAACGATTTGATTTCAAAGAAAGTAAAGTGTTTTCGGGCTTGAAGCCCAGTTCAAAAAGTAATTTTGAGAAAGAAGATTTTGGGTTTTGGAATCGGAATTTCGGATGACGATTCAGGATTCGATTCGGGAATTGGAAGTGATTCCGGGTTTGGGTTCGGAATGGTTATTCCGGATGCCGGCTTACGGAATGATGGTTGCAGACTCAAATCTGGAAAGGAGATGGATATGAGTTCTGGATTTGGATTCGGAATGACGGTTCTGGATGTCGGAAGGGCATCAGACCAGTGGTTTCGGATTCAGGTTTGGATATGGATTTAGAAATGGTTTTCAAACGGTTTGAATTGGATTTGCTGGATCTGGTTATTGGGTTTAAAGACCCGGATATTGTGACTGACGGGGGACGGGCCCGGATTGGGTTTAAAGACCCGGATTGGGTTTAAAGACCCGGATTGAGTTTAAAGACTTGGGAGTTTAAAGACTCGGATATATTGATATTTTCCCCCGTAGGCCTGTTGAGTTTAAAGACTCGGGAGTTTAAAGACTCGGATAGATCCAGCAGGTTCGGTGAATGGAAATATGATGTGGTTTTTAATAATGGTTTTCCGATATTTTAGGCAGTGGCCCGGAGGAAATGGTTTATAATGGTTTTGGGCTAAGGCCCGGGATTTGGAAAAAAAAGGAACCTATGTTCGGTTTTTCTTATATGGTTTGTTTACTCGGAATATTTAATGGCTTTATGACATGAAATTGATATGCATGCATTGGTTTTGAAACGGAGGGTATAAATGTCATTGTTTTATGAAATGTTTTTGAACTTAAACTTTATTTTTGTCCACTCACAGTCTTTTCGTGTTTTCGATACCCTCCAGGTTGTTGCGGCGCGGGCTGTTGGTCGAGAGAGTCGGAGACATCACACGTACGATCCACAGTAGACCTTGCGTACTCTGGGAAGTTCGGAAACTTTTGGACGGTCGGATCAAGAATCCCTTGTCCGACTTACGTGTCACATGAATTTTGGACGTCAATTTAGCCTTCGTGTCATGCGTAAGTTTGACAGGATCGGGATTTAGCCCTTAATCCCAGGGGATTAGGGGTGGGTCCTGACACCTGTTGATTGTGTTTTGAGTTTAAAGACTCGTTGATATCCCGGGAAGGTCTAATTACGCGCATGTGTTTTGAGTTTAAAGACTCGGCGCACTTGAGATCCAGCAAATTGATTGATTATGATTTTCGATTGGTTTTTCACTGGTTTTCAGATGTTTTGGGTTGTGGCCCGGATGATTTGGATTTTGTGGATTTTGGGCTGAGTTCCCGTACTTTGATGAGGATTTATGATTTGGGATGAGGCCCTGGATTTGAGTTATGGATTTGAGGAAAGGATTTGATTCCAATTTTCATTGTCGAGTTTCTTATCTTGGATATGAAATGGTTTTATGGAATAGTTTTCATATGCATGCATTGGTTTTTCATGGAGGGTATAAATGTACTTTCTTATAAACTGTTTTCTAAACTTACTATTTATTTTTATCCAATCACAATCTTTTATGTTTTCGATACCCTCCAAGTTGTTGCGGTGCAGGCTGTTGTTAGAGAGAGACGGAGACATCATACACGCGATCCACAGTAGGTTCTGCGCGTTCTAGGAAGTCCAAATATTTTTGGACGGTTCACTTGGGAATCCTTTTCTGGCTTACGTGTTACGTGAAGGTTGGACGTAGGTTTAGCCTTCATGTCGCACGTAAGTTAGACGGGAGCATGTCTTATCGCTTAATCTCGAGGGATTGGGGGTAGGTCGTGTTAGTGTGTCTGTCTGTAGGCATTGATTTGTTGTTTGTTACTGTACATCAAGTGTAACGACCCGTCCCGGGAATTAGGGTTAAGACCGTGATTAAGATGAGATTAGTGAGCTTAATCGGGGATTAGTTGGTCTCGATGGGGTCGTTAGTGCAGAATGACGATTTTGCCCCTAGTTTGGGCAAAAAGTTGACTTTTAGTTCGGGCGGTCAACTGGATTTTGACCGATGACCAGGACATAGTTTAGGACGTCACGAATCCGTAGGCAGGTGGCACGCCCGATTTCGACATCCGAGGAGAAAGTTATGATGTTCGGAAGGTTGATGGCATAACCGTAATTTGTCTAAATTAAGGGGAAAAGTTGACTTTTCGTACAAATGGGCTTTTGTACGTTGAACTAGGACCGTTAGGTAGATCTCATCGTCCTAAGTTTGATGACAGGCGGCACGTATTCATCGGACTTACGATGTGTGAGTTACGGGTCTAGAAAGTTAGTGGCATAATTGTAATTTTGGGGTTTAAGAAGGGGCATTTTGGTCTTTTGCACTTGGGATTTGTGCAACAGAGAGGGACAAATGGAGGGCTGAGATTAAACCACTTGTGAGAGAGTGTGAGAGGATTGTGACGTGTGGCAAGGGCTTAGTGGCTTCTAGGCGTGTGCGCGGTCCCAATTATTTGGGGTGCCCGTGTGTGTGTTCGTGCTTGTTCGACCAGAGAGAAGAACAGAAACAGAGAGTGAAATTGGGAGAGGAATTGATCAATTGAGTGTGTGGGTGAGAGGTTGGTGAGTTTTGAGAGTGACTGAGAGAAAGGAGGAAAGTGGTGAGTGATTTGAGAGTGAGGATTGTGAAGGAAATCAGAGGAGTGGGAGGTTTGAGTCCTCAGAGGAAACAGAGAAGAGGTGAGAGCTTGTGGTGGCGGTGTGACCGTGTACGGTGCAATTGGACTCGTGGTGGTGTCGTGAGGGGTGAGAGGAGTTGACTAGCCCCAGCGGAGCTCACGGCGGCGATCGACCGTAGGTAATCTTTCTTCTTTCCTCTCTGTACTCTGTTTTGCCGTCGATTTTCAAATCGAAAGTCGTGGCTTTAGGGGTTGAATCGAGGAGTCTAGTGAGGTTTAGGGGACTTAGTAGGGTCCTAGGTAGCTGCTGGTTGAGCAGCCGTGACGGGGAAGTGCACGGTGGAGGCTAGAACGACGGAGAGTACCGGTGTGCTCTGTTTTTTTCGTTTTACTTCAAACGTTGAGTCGTGGCTTTTGGACGTGAGTCGACGGTTTTAGTGAGTTGGGTAAGACTCAGAGAGGTTCTAGGAAGAGTTTAAGACAGTCACCATGACGAGGGGTGACCGGGTTGAAGGGATCGTGAAACAGGGGACTGGTTCGAGTTTTGTTCGAGCTTGAGTCGACGAGTTGTAGGATGAGTCGAGGTGTTAGCGTGAGGGGGATGAGTTCCTTAGGACGGGACGAAGCAGATGGTGAAGAGAGGAGCAGTTTTGGTGCAGGCACGGCGTCGAACCGGTCACGCCGGTTCGAGTTGCAGGGACTGTTTCGAACCGGGTCGACCAGAGGTTGCTGGTTACACTGTAGCTGGAGCATGAGGGCCACACGCAGCCACTTTGGGCGGCGCGTGCGGGCGTGTACGGCGGCGGTTGGGGAAACAGTCAATATGGTTTTTGGTCTAGGAGTTGTGACGAGTCTAATGGGATTGGTTTCGGGTTGTTTGGACGTTGTTTGAGATTAGTTCCGCGAGGGTGAAGGTTTAGGGTTTAAGTTCGTTTCGTTTAGGATCCGGGGATTTTTGGGGAAAATTAGGTGGACTTTCATAGATATGTTAGTAACGTACTTTGGCGGTTGTTGACAGGATCGGGATTTCCCGAGGAAGTTGAGGAACGTATGAGACGTTCGGGGCGCGATTGTGGGCTCAGTACTGTGAGTGGACCCTTTCCTTAAACTCGAGCATGCATAACTGTTTTTCTATAGTTTTAATTATAATTTTATGTTTGTCGGATATGCTTTGTGGATTTTACATAATTGCACGTTTTTCGAGAAAGTTCGGTTTTCAGCACGTTTTTCGAGGAATGTTGATTTTGAAAAGAATGTTATGGTTTCGGGATTTTTAAATGATAAATGGTTTTTAATGATTGTAAAGGGATTTTGGAACATGATTTCGATGAGCAAGGGTTTCGGTTTTAAAATCGGATTTCGAGAAACGGAATTTGGTTTTGAGGTTGAAAAGTGGAATTCCGGATTTGGGTTCGGAATGACGGTTCTGGACGCCGGAAGGGCTTCGGACCAGTGGTTTCGGATTCGAGTTTGGATATGAATTTCGAAATGGTTTTCAATTGGTTTTGATTGGATTTTCTGGATCTGGATATTGGGTTTAAAGACCCGGATATTGATTTGACGGGGGACGGGCCCGGATTGAGTTTAAAGACTCGGGAGTTTAAAGACTCGGATTATACTGAGGCCTGGATTGAGTTTAAAGACTCGGATAGATCCAGCAGGTTTGATCGGTTAGTTATGGCTTGGTACTTATGTTTTCTGATACAGTTTTATGACACTGATGATATGCTTTCTACAACTGTTTTTTTATAGTGTTTATGTTTTTATGATGAGGTTTACATGATTGATAACTATTTTAATAACTAGGTTATGCATGTGGTTTCAAAACGGAGGGCCAAACCCGGTTTTCTTATAAATGGTTTTGGAAACTTTTCTTTTATTTATGGTCCACTCACACCTTCTGTTTTAAATTGCCCTCCAGGTCGTGAAACTAGCGCGGGGTTTCGGCGTCGAGGCAGCGTCTGAGGCATAGAAGTCACGAGAGTGACCCGGAGTGTTGTAAAGTTTTCCTTGTGTGTGTATCTAGTTACCAGTTTTCTTTTTGTTGTATTCATTACTATGCTCTGTAAAACTTGACTTCCGGGTGTTGTATTTATTTTTCTCCTGCGTCTGACGGTGTATTTTTAGTGGTTTGCTTTGGTGTTGTTTCGGGGTGTCAGACGGGAGCAGGATTTACCTCGGTTTTCGGGGTGAAACCGGGGTGGGTCCTGACATCAAGTATGTGTGATCGTGACATGTGTGGATTTATGTGTTACTAGATATGGTTCGGTTATGTGATATTGATGTGAATGACTATTATGTCTGTGACATGTTAGTATTTCATGGTTGAGTTGGTTTGTAATTAACGGTTTATTTACGATTAAGTGTGTAATGACCCGTCCCGAAATTAAATATTAATTAATTATGGATTTAGTATGATTAATCGAGGATTAATCGAGTGCAAATCGGACAGACGGTGTAAAATGACCGTTTTATCCTTGTAATTGGGTAAAATGTTGAATTTTGATTCGGGGAGTCAAACGTACGAGAACCGATGGCCGTGACGTAGATCGAGAAGTCACGAGTCCATAGATAAGCGGCACGTCGAAATCAGACGTCGAACGGGGAAGTTATTGACAGGACCCACCCCCAATCCCCCGGGATTAAGAGCTAAGTCCTGCTCCCGTCTGACTTACGCCTGACACGAAGGCTAAACCGACGTCCAACCTCCATGTGACACGTAAGTCGGACAAGGGATTCTTGATCCGACCGTCCAAAAGCTTCCAGACTTCCCAGAGTGTGTCGAATCTACTGTGGACTTCACGTATGATGTCTCCGCCTCTCTCAACTGACAGCCCGCACCGCAACAACCTGGAAGGTATCGAAAACATGGAAAGACTGTGAGTGGACAAAAATAAAGCATAAGTTCAAAAACAGCTATCAGAAAATACAATTACATTTATACCCTCCGTTTTAAGAAAAATAAATGCATGCATATCAGACCATTAAGAAAATCCGAATTCATTTCCTTTTCTGAAATCCCGGGCCTTAGCCCAAAACCATTCAAACCGTATCATTAGTAAAAACCATCATCATCAAGTCTCAGTGAAAACCAAAACACATTTCCATCCATCGAACCTGCTGGATCTATTTGAGTCTTTAAACTCCCGAGTCTTTAAACTCTATCCAGGCCTCAATATAATCCGAGTCTTTAAACTCCCGAGTCTTTAAACTCAACAGGCCTATGGGGGAAATATCAGTATACCCGAGTCTTTAAACTCCCGAGTCTTTAAACTCAATCCGGGTCTTTAAACCCAATCTGGGCCCGTCCCCCGTCATATCATATCCAGGACTTTAGACCCAATAACCAGATCCAGCAAATCCATTCCATGACCACTATCCATATCCGAATCTGAATCCGCAATCTCATCAAGATCCCGGATCCAAACCCAGAACTCATATTCATCATCCATTTCCAAATCCGAGTTTGAAACCATCATTCCGTAAGCTAGCATCCGGAATAACCATTCTGAACCCAACCCAGAAATCCATTTCCAAGTTCCAAACCGAATCCAGAATCGTCATCCTGGAATCCGATTCCAAAACCCGAAAACACGTTTCTTAAAACCACTTTTTGAACTGGGCCTCTAAGCCCGAAGTTATTTTTCCGAAATCCATTTTCAAATCATTGATATTAAATCATATTTCAACTCCCGACATCAAATCATTAAAACCAGGTTCAAATCACAACATCCATCGAAATCTCGTAAAACGTGAAATTCTGTAATTACCTCGAAAAACGTGCAAAATCATAAACCATAAAGATCATAAATCAAATCATAGAATCACGTATAGAAAACATGTAAAAACATATATGCATGCATCATAAGTTTGAAAACAAAGTCCACTCACAGACCATTTCGCCGTCGCCTCGATACGCGCGTACTTACACCGTTTCCGGCCAATCCACTATCACTGGCTTTTCCGAACCTGCCCAAATCCCATAAATAGGTCACTAACTACTTCATTAAGCTTCTTCTAAGTCCCCGTAATTTTCCCGAATTTTTAACTATTTTTAAACGAGCCCTAAAACCTTCGGACAGCCCGAAACATATCGAGACGATGTCTGATCGACTCGAAGCCAGTGTCAAAATGTTCGTTACATCGAATACTTTAAAAGTCATGTTTGAAACTTCCCCAAAAGGGGCCCCACGCGCCCTCACGCGCCGCCCAAAGGGGCTGCGCGTGGCAGCCACGCGCCTACTGTTCATCATCCTCTTTCTTGAGACAGACCGGGTTTGAACCGGTCCGAACTGGCGGTCACGGTTCAGGGTTCAATTCCAGTCCGATTTTAATCCTTTTTCTTCCAATCATTTAGTCCTTCCATTTCTAATTGTTTCCTATAAGAAAAACATAAATTTAAAAACCAGAGATGTACCTCCTTGATCGAGTAAAAATTGTCGAATTCCTGCTCCCTGTTTTCGTGCTTCCAGACCACCATTCCTCTTCTTTTCAAGCTCAACAACCTTGTCTTAAGGTTCCAAACCTTACCTGATAATCTAATGAGGTTATTGGCCATCAACCCGTATGTTGCCATTTTTGGCTAAACTGAGATAGTTAATGGTTACAGTCACTTACTGTCCCTTCCAAACCTCGCATTCGGCCCTGATCATCCTATAAGACCTCCCTAATCGTATTCCAAGCATTAGAAACCATCAATAAATACTAAAAACAAGTACCTTAATTTGAACCAATTCTTACCGTGTCGGGTTTGCCAGCCACCGTCCACGGCGGCTCTCCACGGTGGCATCACTAGAACCGCCTCAACACCTCCTTCCTTTTTCCTTCAAACACGACCGCCAAATATTGAGAGTTGAGGATTGTCTGGCTTTGAAAACACAAGCCTTATCTATTTTTCTCACAGTCACAGTGACACCCTTACTGCAACCACCGTGCAAGGCAGTCATCCTCCAAACCACCACCACATTCTTCGTCTGGCATCTCTCTTCCCCTTCATTTCAGACATTTCAGATAATAAAGACAAAGGAAAAGGTTTGGTTTCTCACAAATACACACACACTCTGCTCTCTGCCCCTGTTTTCAGGACCCACCCCGGTTCCACCCCGAAAACCGAGGTAAATCCTGCTCCCGTCTGACACCCCGACACGCAACTAAAGTAAACTCACGAAAAACCACCCAATTACATTCCAGACGCAGGAGAAAATTTAAACATCCCGAAGTCAAAGTTTTACAGAGCATAGTACCAAATACAAAGGAAAGAAAACCGATAAACAATGTACACACACAACGGAAAATTTAAAGCACTCCGGGGTCACTCTCGAGTATTCTATGCCTCCGACGCTGCCTCAACGTCAACCCCCGCGCTAGCTCCACGACCTGGAGGGCAATTTAAAAACAAAAGGTGTGAGTGGACCATAAATAAAAGAAGAGTTTCCAAAAACCATTTCATAAGAAAACCAGGGTTTTGGCCCTCCGTTTTGAAATCACACATGCCTAACCCATTTACTGAAATCAGTTATAAATCACATAAAGATTGTCATAAAAACAGAATTGAAAGCAGTTACAGAAATCACGTCATAAACATCATAAAACCATATCATAAAACATAAGTCTCAAACAAACATTATTCGATCAAACCTGCTGGACCTATCCGAGTCTTTAAACTCCCGAGTCTTTAAACTCCCAAGTCTTTAAACTCAATCTAGGCCTCAATAATATCCGAGTCTTTAAACTCCCGAGTCTTTAAACTTAACAGGCCTACGGAGGAAATATCAGTATATCCGAGTCTTTAAACTCCCGAGTCTTTAAACTCAATCCGGGTCTTTAAACCCAATCCGGGCCCGTCCCCCGTCAATCACAATATCCGGGTCTTTAAACCCAAAAACCAGATCCAACAAATCCAATCCAAAATCATTTGAAAACCATTTCTAAATCCTCATCCAAACCCGAATCCGAAATCACCTGTCTGAAACCCTTCCGGCGTCCAGAACCGTCATTCCGAACCCAAATCCGGAATTCCACTTTTCAACCTTAAAACCAAATCTCGATTCTCGAAATCTGATTCTAAAACCGAAAACCTTGATTATCAATCATGTCTCAAAATCCATTTATAATCATTGAAAATCACTTATCGTTTGAAAACCCCAAATCATGGCATCGAAATCAGAATTCAAACCTTCCTCGTAAAACGTGCTGAAAACCGTACTTCCTCGAAAAACGTGCAATTAAGTAAAACAGTTATAGCATAAATCAAACATCATGAAATCACATGTAAAACCATAAAATAATTATAGAAAAACAGTTATGCATGCTCGAGTTTAGAGAAGGGGTCCACTCACAGTCACCGGCACGTCACTCGCGCCCCGTACGTTCCTCAGCTTCCTCGGGAAGTCCCGATCCTGTCACAAGGCACCAAAGAACGTCACTAACACATCTACCAAGACTCTCCTAATTTTTCCCAAAAATCCCCGGGTCCTAAACGTAATGAATCGGGACCCTAAACCTTCAACCTCGTGGAACTAACCTCAAACGACGTCCGAATAACCCGAAACTTATTCCACTAGACTCGTTACAACATCTAGACAAAAAACTATGTTGACCGTTTTCGCAAAAAACACCCCACGTGCCTCCTCGCGCCTCCCAAAGTGGCTGCGCGTGGGCCTCACGCGCCTGCACACAGTCACTGTTCATCATCGTCTACCTTGGGCGAACCAGCCTGAACCGGCGCACCCGGTTCTCCGCCGTTCTTGCACCGTTTTCTTCCCTCTCTTCACCTGCCTCTTCGTCCAGTCCTAAGCAACCTATTCCCCTCACTCTAACACCTCGACACAGCCCCTACATCGTCGACCCTAACTCGAAACAAAACCCGAACAGTCCCCTGTTTCACCTCCCGGCCAACCAACTACTCCCCCTTCACGGCAACCACCGTAGACGACTCCTAGGAACCTCCTAAAGCTCACCCAACTCACCAGATCCCTAGACTCAGTCCCAGACTTCACAACTATCGATTTGAAACAAAACGGAAAAACAGAGCATTTGAAAGGAAATGGGAAATTACCTGTGCTCAGGCCGCCGCCGTGAGCTCAGCCGTGAAAACACGACTCCTCCAGTTCACCTCCGTCCTCTGGACACCACCACCAGCCTCGATTGATCACTTACACGGCAACACCACCACCCAAGTTCCTCTCTGTTTTCTGGTTCCCGTGAGCTCACACTTCCTCCTCACACACTCACGATCACACAAAACCACTCCAATTCACTCCTCAACTCTCCCTTAATCTCTCCTCTCACTCACCAGTTCACAACACCACACACCGCCCTTCACCTGGTCAATTCCCACTCAACCTCACTCTGTCTCTGTTTCCTCTCGAATGCACGGTTACACAGCCCAAATAATTGGGACCGTGCACACGCCTAGAATCCACTAGGCCCTTGCCACATGTCACAATCCCCTCAGCCCTCTCACAAATATCCCAATCTCACCTGTACACTTGTCCCAATCCGGTTGCACAATTCCCAATGTGCAAAAGACCAAAATGCCCCTTTTTGAGTCAAAATTATGATTATGTCCTTACCGTTTTAGACTCGTATCTTACTCACCCTAGGTCCGATGAACACGTGCCGCCTGTCGTTGAATTCAGGACGACGAGATCTACCTGACGGTCCTAGGTCAACGTGTCAAAACCTCGTCACGCGAAAAGTCAACTTTTTCCCCTTATTTAGCCAAATTACGGTAATGCCCTAAACCTTCCGAACATCATATATTCGTCCTCGGATGTCGGATTCGGGCGTGCCACCTGTCTACGGATTCGTGACATCCCGAACATCATATATTCGCCCAACCTAGGGGAAAATCGTCATTCTACGCTAACGGACCTATCGTAACTAACTAACCACCGATTAAGCTCACTAATCCCATATTAATCGCTATCTTAACCCTAATTTCCGGGATGGGTCGTTACAACCTACCCTCCTTAAAAGAATTTCGTCCCCGAAATTCCACAACTCGTTCCCAACAGTAGGGGTTTCCTACCCGGTGATCCACACTGGTGCAACAACAACTACTCCTGGGTTTCCGATCTATCATCTCCACCTTGGGTATTTCAAACCATCCCCAACTACCAGTTCACCACTCCTAACCCTCTCTTAGTACGTCAAAACTTCATGATGTAAGCAAGGGAAACTCTATGAACAGAAAACAAAGGTATTTTAAAATACGTCATATAGAGCACCCAACAAAATCCATAGAGTACATCCTCACGTACTACCACCTCACCTTCCAGAACCCAACTCGAAGCAATCTAGTCTAAAAGGGAACCCTACCTACCAGCTCACTCCCTCGCTATCACACCCCCGGCTGCTACTTCTACCACTTGTCGGTATAAATCTACAAAGTCCTAAAGGTAAATCCTAGATTGTGGGTTCTCTTCCTTCAATAACCACATATCGATCAGTTATAGTCACTCCTTTCCCGTTCCTTCTGTCATCCTTCAACGGAACTCACTGAACTCCTCAACCTCGTCACTCCAGGTCACCTAAGAGAAAAGTCCTAGACTCCATCCCGGGATCCAAAAAAACGGTGTACAACACAACCAAGGATAGTAAAAGTACCTGTCCCCGCACCTAGTGCCGACTGAACCTCCTGCTGAGTCATCGCAAACACTCGGGCCTAGGATCCTGAAGCTCTACCACGTCCTCCCACACCACTCGTGGCACTACCACGTCCTCTGGTGCCAGCTGTCCCTGACACTGACGCTGTACTCCGTCCGGGCTCCGCCGATCCTCGACCTACACCACCTTCCTGTGGTAACAGTGGACACACTCGTCGGAAGTGACCTCGCTCCCCACAGTAGAAATAAGCATCCCGACCAGGTCCACCACTCGGTCTTCCTGTAGACGGAACAGACGTCGCACTAGCTTGCGGAGTCGGCTGTGCTTGGTAACAACGGAATCCCGAACTCTGGAAACTACCAGGTCTACCAAAACGATCATCGCCCGATGACGATGCTCCATTGTAGTTACCCCTCTTCGGTGTCCTCTGACTCGAAGCTCCAGAAAAAGGTGGCTCCCGGCGTCGTACCGGCAAGCTAGCCTCAACCCTCACCGCAGCGTTTGACAACTCTCGGAGGGTAGCAAACGATCCAGCCGTCACTATGGCTTGAATCTCGCCTCGGAGGCCCAACTCAAACCTGAGACACTTCTCGGCTTCAGTAGCCACAAACGCAAGAGCAAAACGAGACAACATCTGAAACTTCCGCTCGTACTCAGCCACACTCAAACTCCCCTGTTGAAGCTGCAGAAACTCAGCCTCCTTGGCATCACAGAAAGAACGAGGGTAATACTGATCTAAGAACCTTTCCCAAAACGTCTCCCAAGTCACAGTGTGGGCATCCCAGCCAAACAACTCGAGGGTATACCACCACTCATACGCTGCACCGTCCAGTAAGAATGTAGCCAATAACACTCGATCCCCCGGTGGGCTTGTAACAACCCGTCCCGAGAATTGGGATTAGTAGAGTGATTAAGGTGTGATTAGTAAGGTTAATCAGGGGTTAGGTGGTCCCGAGGGGTCCGGGAATTTAGAATGACGATTTTGCCCCTGGGTCGGGCAGAAATGTTGACTTTTATTTTGGGTGGTCAAATGGGAGTTGACCAGTGACCAGGACGTAGTTGAGGACGTTACGAATCCTTAGGCAGGTGGCACGCCTGATTCCGACATCCGTGGAGGAAGTTGTGATGTTCGGAAGGTTGTGGGCTTAACCGTAATTTTGGGTAAAATAGGGGGAAAAGTTGACTTTTTGAATAATCGAGTTTTGGTAGGTTGACCTAGGATGGTTAGATAGTTCTTGTCGTCCTGAGTTCGATGACAGGCGGCACGTATTCATCGGACTTACGGGGTGAGAGTTACGGGTCTAGGAAGTTTCGGTAAAACGTAAAAATAAGTTAAAAAGAAGGGTATTTTGGTCATTGTGGCACATTGGGAATTGTGCACAGAAGAAAGGAATGGACGGCTGGGATTAGGCCAGGTGGGATAAAGGATGAAGGGATGGTGACACATGGCAGGTGTGTAATGGCTTCTGGTGAGTTCGAGTGTGTGCACGGCCCAAATAATTGGGGTGCACCCGTGTTGTGTGATGCTGGTTCAGAAAACAGAGGGAGGTCGTGAAGGAAATTAAGGGCGGTGGTGTGTGTGTTGATGAATTGTGAGTGTGTGAGGGTGATCAGAGAGTGAGAGGGAAGCAGTGAGAGAGGTTGACGGTGTGGTGGCCGTGTGTGAGGGTGTCGAGAGCTGCGGGAAAATCAGGGAGGAAACAGGTAGAAATTGTGAGAATTGTGGCGGTGGTAGCCGTGTACGGGCAATTGAGTCCGTGGTGGTGTCGTGCGGGTTGCGAGGAGTCAACCACTACCGGAGGAGCTCACGGTGGCAGCAGGAGGCAGGTAATTTCCTCATCTCCGATTCGGTACTCTGTTTTCCATTGAACTTCAATGTGAAAGTCGTGAGTCTAGGGCTAGAGTCGAGGGAGTTGGAGGTTAGGGTGAGGCTCTTGAGGGTCCTAGGAACCGGTTGAGTGTGCTGCCGTGATGGGTGGTGCACAGGGGCGGCCGGTACGACGGAGTGCACTTGTGTGCTCTGTTTTAGCCGTGAGGTTCGAACGGCAAGTTGTGCAATTGGGGAGTGAGTCGACGGTTCAGGTTAGCTGGGTTAGGTTTAGAGAAGTCCAGGGAAGAGGTTGGTGTAGCCTCCGTGAAGGGGGAAGTCGTGGGTGGCCGGAGTAAGAAACAGGGCAGTGTACAGGTTTTTGTTCAAGGTTGAGTCGACGAGTTTTAGGGTGAATCGAGGTGAGTGACACACGGGAAGGGGTAGCCTAGGACTGGACGATGCTGCTGGAGAAGAGAGGAGTCGTTTTGGTGGACGGAATGAGGAGAACCGCTCTCGCCGGTTCAGGGTCCAGACCACTGGTGCGAACCGGGTCTGCCCAAGGTTGACGGTGCACTGTAGCTGGCGCGTGAGGGCCACGCGCAGCCACTTTGGGCGGCGCGTGGAGGCGCGTGCGGCGGTTCTGGGAGGAACGGTCAACATAGTTTTTGGTCTAGGAGTTGTTGTGAGTTCAATGGAGTTGGTTTCGGGTTAATCGGAAGTCGTTTGAGTGTAGTTCCGCGAGGGTGAATGTGTAGGGTCCCGGGGTTTTAAGTCTTCGGTTCGGGAATTTTTGAGGGCATTTAGGAGAGTGTTGGTAGACGTATTAGTGACGTAATTTGACGGTGTTTGACAGGATCAGGATTTCCCGAGGAAGCCGAGGAACGGGCTGGACGTTCGGGACGCGAGTAGGGCTCAGTACCGTGAGTGGACCTCTTCTCTAAACTCGAGCATGCATAACTGTTTTCTATAATTGTTTTATGGTTTTCAATCATGATTTTATGTTTATCGAATATGTTTAGTCGGTTTTGCATTATTACACGTTTTTCGAGGAAAGTGGTTTTTAGCACGTTTTACGAGGAATGGTTGGTTTTTGGAATATATATGATGAGTTTGGGATTTCAAATGATCAAGGGTTTTCAATGGTTATAAGTGGGTTTTGGGGAACATGATTTCGATAATCAAAGTTTTCGATTTTAGAATCGGATTTCACTAATTGGAATTTGGTTTTAAGATTGGAAAGTGGACTCCGGATTTGGGTTCGGAATGACGGTTCTAGATGCCGGGAGAGCATCGGACCAGTGATTTCGGATTCGGGTTTGTATGTGGATTGGTAAATGGTTTTTAAATGGTTTTGGGATTGGATTTGCTGGATCTGGTTATTGGGTTTAAAGACCCGGATATATGTGACGGGGGACCGGCCGGATTGGGTTTAAAGACCCGGATTGAGTTTAAAGACTCGGGAGTTTAAAGACTCGGATATATATTGATTTCCCCCGTAGGCCTTTGAGTTTAAAGACTCGGGAGTTTAAAGACTCGGATATGATTAAGGCCTGGATTGAGTTTAAAGACTCGGGAGTTTAAAGACTCGGATAGATCCAGCAGGTTTGATCGGGAAAATGATGATTTGGTGGTTATGGTTTTGATACGGTTTCTGATACTCATGTTATGGTTTCCTATGATATTTTATAGTGTTTCTGTTTCTTATGATGTTTAAGAACGATTATTTTAGAACTGTGTTTATAACTGTTGGTTATGCATGTGGTTTCAAAACGGAGGGTTTAAACTCGGTTTTCTTATAAAATGGTTTTGAACTTTTTGTACTTTCTGGTCCACTCACATTTTCTGTTTTAAATTGCCCTCCAGGTTGTGGAGCGAGCGCGGGGTCTTGACGTCGAGGTAGTGTCCAAGGCATAGAAGTGACGTGAGAGTTCCCAGAGTAGAGTAAAGGCTTCCGTGTGCGTTTTTATTTTCTTTGTATGTTCGTACTATGCTCTGTAAATGCTACCTTCGGGACATTGTGTCTAATTACTCCTGCGTTTGACTGGGTTCGAGTAAGTGTTCCTTAGGTGTTGTGTCGGGGAGTCAGACGGGAGCGGGATTTACCTCGGGTTTCGGGGTGAAACCGGGGTGGGTCCTGACAATTGGTATCAGAGCATAGGTTTGTCGAGTTTGTTGGGTCTGTCAGTTTGTGAGGTTGTGTTTTAGTTGTTTGACTACTTCTATGCCTCTTTCAGCGTGCGGTTGACGATGCCTCCGAGACGTAGACCCTCTCCACAACCGGAAGAAGTAGCCAGAGAGACGGAGAGTGCCACTATTGAGCGAGCCCAGCGGCTCGGGGCTACTACTTTTAGTGGTGGGGCTGATCCTGAGGAAGCCCAGAGGTGGATTACTAGACTGGAGCGGATTTTTGCGGTGATGCATTGTCCGCCGGAGGAGCGAGTATTGTTGGCTGCATTTTTACTAGATGGTGCGGCGTACGAGTAGTGGTATACCCTCGAGTTGTCCGGTTGGGATGTCCACAGTGTGACCTGGGAGACGTTCAGGGAACGGTTTCTGGAGCAGTATTATCCTCGTTCTTTCCGGGATGCCAAGGAGGCGGAGTTTCTGCAGCTCCAGCAGGGGAATATGACCGTGGCAGAGTATGAACGGAAGTTCCAGATGTTGTCTCGGTTTGCTCCTGCTTTTGTGGCTACTGAAGCCGAGAAGTGCCGAAGGTTTGAGTTGGGTTTGCGAGGTGAGATTCGAGCCGTAGTGACAGCTGGCTCTTTTGCTACCCTCCGAGACTTGTCGGATGCTGCGGTACGAGTTGAGGCTAGTTTGCCGGTGCGACGCCGGGAACTATCTATTCCTGGAGCTTCGAGCCAGAGGACACCGAAAAGAGGTAACTTCGGTGGATCGTCCTCGTCGGGCGATGATCGTTTTTGTAGGCCTGGCAGTGCCCAGAGTTCAGGATTTTGGGGTTACCGAGCACCGCTGACTCCGCAAGCGAGTGCGACGTCGGTAGCGTCCACAGGGAGACCGAGCAGTGGACCAGGCTGGAATGTGTGTTTCTACTGTGGGGAGCGAGGTCATTTTCGACGTGAGTGTCCACTGTTGCCACAGGAAGGTGGTGTAGGCAGAGGAGCAGCGGAGTCCGGACAGAGTACAGCATCAGGGACAGCGGGCACTAGAGGAGGTGGTGGCACAGCCACGAGTAGTTCGAGGGGACGTGGTAGAGCGTCGGGATCTCAGGCCCGGGTGTTCTCGATGACTCAGCAGGAGGGTCAGTCGATACCAGATACGGAGACAGGTACTTGTTTTACTTTTGGGTTGTCCTGTTGGTTTGGTGTTTGGATTTCGGGGTAGAGTCTAGGAGTTTTCCTAGAGGACTAGGAGTGTATAGTAAGTTCCGTAGCAGGTTGACGGGAAGTATAGGAAAAGCGTGACTATAATTGATCGATCTGAGCCTATTGAAGGAGAGAACCCACAAGCTAGAGTTTGCCTTTAGGACTTTGTGGAGTTAGTCCGACCGTGGCCGGAATAGTAGCCGAGGGAGATGGGTGGTTGTATACGAGGAGGTACTCTATGACTTCTGTCGGGTACTGTGACATGACGTATTTTATAATACCTTTGTTTTCTGTTCATAGAGTTTCCCTTGCGTACACCATGTAGTTGTTATATAGCTAGGGTTGGCTGTGGTAACAGTAGCTGGGGATGGAGTGAAATACCCAAGGTGGAGATGATAGACAGGAAACCCAGGAGAGGTTGTTGTTGACCTAGTGTTGGTGACCAGGTAGGAGACCCTAGGTGTCGGGAACCATCTGTGGAATTTCGGGGACGAAATTCTTTTTAGGTGGGTAGATTGTAACAACCCGTCCCGAGAATTGGGATTAGTAGAGTGATTAAGGTGTGATTAGTAAGGTTAATCAGGGGTTAGGTGGTCCCGAGGGGTCTGGGAATTTAGAATGACGATTTTGCCCCTGGGTCGGGCAGAAATGTTGACTTTTATTTCGGGTGGTCAAATGGGAGTTGACCAGTGACCAGGACGTAGTTGAGGACGTTACGAATCCTTAGGCAGGTGGCACGCCTGATTCCGACATCCGTGGAGGAAGTTGTGATGTTCGGAAGGTTGTGGGCTTAACCGTAATTTTGGGTAAAATAGGGGGAAAAGTTGACTTTTTGAATAATCGAGTTTTGGTAGGTTGACCTAGGATGGTTAGATAGTTCTTGTCGTCCTGAGTTCGATGACAGGCGGCACGTATTCATCGGACTTACGGGGTGAGAGTTACGGGTCTAGGAAGTTTCGGTAAAACGTAAAAATAAGTTAAAAAGAAGGGTATTTTGGTCATTGTGGCACATTGGGAATTGTGCACAGAAGAAAGGAATGGACGGCTGGGATTAGGCCAGGTGGGATAAAGGATGAAGGGATGGTGACACATGGCAGGTGTGTAGTGGCTTCTGGTGAGTTCGAGTGTGTGCACGGCCCAAATAATTGGGGTGCACCCGTGTTGTGTGATGCTGGTTCAGAAAACAGAGGGAGGTCGTGAAGGAAATTGAGGGCGGTGGTGTGTGTGTTGATGAATTGTGAGTGTGTGAGGGTGATCAGAGAGTGAGAGGGAAGCAGTGAGAGAGGTTGACGGTGTGGTGGCCGTGTGTGAGGGTGTCGAGAGCTGCGGGAAAATCAAGGAGGAAACAGGTAGAAATTGTGAGAATTGTGGCGGTGGTAGCCGTGTACGGGGCAATTGAGTCCGTGGTGGTGTCGTGCGGGTTGCGAGGAGTCAACCACTACCGGAGGAGCTCACGGTGGCAGCAGGAGGCAGGTAATTTCCTCATCTCCGATTCGGTACTCTGTTTTCCATTGAACTTCAATGTGAAAGTCGTGAGTCTAGGGCTAGAGTCGAGGGAGTTGGAGGTTAGGGTGAGGCTCTTGAGGGTCCTAGGAACCGGTTGAGTGTGCTGCCGTGATGGGTGGTGCACAGGGGCGGCCGGTACGACGGAGTGCACTTGTGTGCTCTGTTTTAGCCGTGAGGTTCGAACGGCAAGTTGTGCAGTTGGGGAGTGAGTCGACGGTTCAGGTTAGCTGGGTTAGGTTTAGAGAAGTCCAGGGAAGAGGTTGGTGTAGCCTCCGTGAAGGGGGAAGTCGTGGGTGGCCGGAGTAAGAAACAGGGCAGTGTACAGGTTTTTGTTCAAGGTTGAGTCGACGAGTTTTAGGGTGAATCGAGGTGAGTGACACACGGGAAGGGGTAGCCTAGGACGGGACGATGCTGCTGGAGAAGAGAGGAGTCGTTTTGGTGGACGGAATGAGGAGAACCGCTCTCGCCGGTTCAGGGTCCAGACCACTGGTGCGAACCGGGTCTGCCCAAGGTTGACGGTGCACTGTAGCTGGCGCGTGAGGGCCACGCGCAGCCACTTTGGGCGGCGCGTGGAGGCGCGTGCGGCGGTTCTGGGAGGAACGGTCAACATAGTTTTTGGTCTAGGAGTTGTTGTGAGTTCAATGGAGTTGGTTTCGGGTTAATCGGAAGTCGTTTGAGTGTAGTTCCGCGAGGGTGAATGTGTAGGGTCCCGGGGTTTTAAGTCTTCGGTTCGGGAATTTTTGAGGGCATTTAGGAGAGTGTTGGTAGACGTATTAGTGACGTAATTTGACGGTGTTTGACAGGATCAGGATTTCCCGAGGAAGCCGAGGAACGGGCTGGACGTTCGGGACGCGAGTAGGGCTCAGTACCGTGAGTGGACCTCTTCTCTAAACTCGAGCATGCATAACTGTTTTCTATAATTGTTTTATGGTTTTCAATCATGATTTTATGTTTCTCGAATATGTTTAGTCGGTTTTGCATTATTACACGTTTTTCGAGGAAAGTGGTTTTTAGCACGTTTTACGAGGAATGGTTGGTTTTTGGAATATATATGATGAGTTTGGGATTTCAAATGATCAAGGGTTTTCAATGGTTATAAGTGGGTTTTGGGGAACATGATTTCGATAATCAAAGTTTTCGATTTTAGAATCGGATTTCACTAATTGGAATTTGGTTTTAAGATTGGAAAGTGGACTCCGGATTTGGGTTCGGAATGACGGTTCTAGATGCCGGGAGAGCATCGGACCAGTGATTTCGGATTCGGGTTTGGATGTGGATTGGTAAATGGTTTTTAAATGGTTTTGGGATTGGATTTGCTGGATCTGGTTATTGGGTTTAAAGACCCGGATATATGTGACGGGGGACCGGCCGGATTGGGTTTAAAGACCCGGATTGAGTTTAAAGACTCGGGAGTTTAAAGACTCGGATATATATTGATTTCCCCCGTAGGCCTTTGAGTTTAAAGACTCGGGAGTTTAAAGACTCGGATATGATTAAGGCCTGGATTGAGTTTAAAGACTCGGGAGTTTAAAGACTCGGATAGATCCAGCAGGTTTGATCGGGAAAATGATGATTTGGTGGTTATGGTTTTGATACGGTTTCTGATACTCATGTTATGGTTTCCTATGATATTTTATAGTGTTTCTGTTTCTTATGATGTTTAAGAACGATTATTTTAGAACTGTGTTTATAACTGTTGGTTATGCATGTGGTTTCAAAACGGAGGGTTTAAACTCGGTTTTTTTATAAAATGGTTTTGAACTTTTTGTACTTTCTGGTCCACTCACATTTTCTGTTTTAAATTGCCCTCCAGGTTGTGGAGCGAGCGCGGGGTCTTGACGTCGAGGCAGTGTCCAAGGCATAGAAGTGACGTGAGAGTTCCCAGAGTAGAGTAAAGGCTTCCGTGTGCGTTTTTATTTTCTTTGTATGTTCGTACTATGCTTTGTAAATGCTACCTTCGGGACATTGTGTCTAATTACTCCTGCGTTTGACTAGGTTCGAGTAAGTGTTCCTTAGGTGTTGTGTCGGGGAGTCAGACGGGAGCGGGATTTACCTCGGGTTTCGGGGTGAAACCGGGGTGGGTCCTGACACAATGCATTACTGCAAAAATCCTCTCAAGTCTCGTGATCCACCTCTGGGCTTCCTCATGATCTGCCTCACCACTAAAAGTAGTAGCCCCGAGCCGCTGGGCTCGCTCAATCGTAAAACTCTCTGTCCCTCTCGCCGCTTCGTCTTCAGGTCGTGGAGCTAGCGCGGGGGTTGACATTGAGGCAGCGTCGGAGGCATAGAATACTCGAGAGTGGCCCCGGAGTGCTTTAAATTTTCCGTTGTGCTTGTACCTTGTTTATCGGTTTTCTTTCCTTTGTATTTGGTACTATGCTCTGTAAAACTTTGACTTCGGGATGTTTAAATTTTCTCCTGCGTCTGGCATGTAATTGGGTGGTTTTTCGTGAGTTTACTTTAGTTGCGTGTTGAGGTGTTAGACGGGAGCAGGATTTACCTCGGTTTTCGGGGTGGAACCGGGGTGGGTCCTGACACCTGTTCTCCCTTAATCGATAAAATCAGATTGTAAAAACTAAAACAGGTGAGATTGAATTGGCTAGAAGCCTCTAGGAAGTGGCCATGTGTCCTTAATTTGGTGGTTCAACTCACAAATATCCAATCCATCAGCCCCAGGTGTCCTCACCTGATTGGTCACAGAAACCAAGATGCCAAAAGACCATTTTACCCCTGCCTTGCAAAATTACCATTTTGCCCTTCGTTATCTAGACCCGTAACTAAACCGTCCGAACTCCAATGACCGCATGCCGCCTGTCGTTGTACTCAGAGGATCGAGACCTTCCTAATGGTCCTCGAATTACATGAAAAGTAGTTGTCGTGTAAAAAGTCAATAAATTCCCTCTTTTACCTTAATTATGAAAATGCCCTCAATCTTCCGAACGTCATAACTTTTTCCTCGGATGTCGGAATCGGACGTGTCACCTGTCTATGAATTCGTGACATCCTGACCTACGTCACGGTCATTGTTCAAATTCCATTTGACTGCTCGAACTAAAAGTCAACATTTTTGCCCATTCTAGGGGCAATATCGTCATTTTGCGCTGTCCGTTCGAATGCCTCCAACTAATCATCGATTAACTTCACTAATCCGTCATTAACAACTAATCTAATCCCGATTTCTGGGATGGGTTGTTACAGTTATGGTCACGAGATCGAAATCGAAAATTTAACGTCTCGTGATTCGCATTAAATGTTAATTAATTGTGATTGGCAGATATTTTTATGTGGGGCCTTTGGATGAGTGACAAGTGTAACTCATCCCATTATTCCTTGCTCCTAAATTATGGATCTGCGTTGTGATTGGGGGAGGGGATTATTTTATTAATCAGATTCACTCATCTCTCTCCCTCCCGCTTATCATCAACTTCATTTCTTCTCTAAACCAACACATAATACCATCACACAAACAACCTTCAATTTGTACCACTTGCTGTTGGGCTTGAACAAAAATGAGAGAGGAGACTGAGACGAATCAGATGGTGGCAAAGTCAAGGACCGCCGTGGACAGTGGTGGATGTTCGAGAGTAAAACCCGAACTCTGTTTCTGGGTTCAAACTGCTAGATTGGGTTTTGCGGGTTGTCTAACATTTTGGATGATAGGAGGATGTTCCTGAGGGTGAGGCGAGTTCAACGGTGGCCACGACGGATAAGGGAGGTAAGAAACCCTATGGCTCCTATTTTGATTCAAAAATGGCAAACGGTGTTTTAGTAGTTGTTGATCGATTTGGTTGCTTGGGTGAGATTTTGGAGGTTGCCAAGAAACTATTAGCCTTGGAATGGAGGCCAACGGTGGCCACCGCTGGGAGCAGTCGACGGAGGAGGTTGGCCGGTCTGATCGACGACTAGGTAGGTACTTTCTCGACCTGGTTTTATGTTTTTGAACCCGTATATCAGTAGGGGAGGTTTAGACAAAGGTTTAGGGATCAATAGGATCGAAAATGGTTGAGGAATGGCTGAAAATTGGCCTCGTCGGTCCAGTTGAACCAGGAACCAGTGAACCGGTTCAGACTGGGTTCACTGGAGGTAGATGATGAACAGTGTTCCAGCGTGTGGGCTCCACGCGCAGCGCGTGGGGGTATTTTTGGGGAAGTGTTCAACATGTGTTTTCATCTATTCGATGTAATGAGCATTTTGGGACTGGTTTCTAGTCTATCGGATATCGTTTCGATATAGTTCGGGATGTCCGAAGGTTTAGGATCGAATTTAAATACGATTAAAAATTCGGAAAAATTACGGGGCTTTAATGGAAGGTTATTAGAAGTGTTAGTGACCTTTGAATGTGATTTGGACAGGTCTGGGAGTTCCGGTGCTGGTGATTTAGTCCGGGGAGGCTTATGGCACACATATCGTGGTGACAACGTAGGACGATCTGTGAGTGGACATTGTTTTCTAAACTGCCATGCATGCATAACTATTTTATATGTTTTACATATGTGATTTCTATGATGATGATTGTGGTATTGGTGATTTACATATTTGCACGTATTTCGAGATATTTTCTGTATTTGCACGTATATCGAGGTTTATGGTCTTAGTAATAGTTCAATGGTATGATTTTGGATTTGGAAATATGGAATCGGACTTGGGACCCATTTGGTTTACGAACTATCGGACTTGAAGTCCATTTGATTGAATGAGGCATTGGGCCAGGGGCCCAGTTGGTTTACGAAATCGAGCATGATGCCCAGTTGTGTCTTATGAATGTGATTTCGGGTCAGGAACCCATCAATGGATTTGGATAAATGGTTTTGGATTTGAGAAATCTGATTTGTGGATTACGATGGTTTTATGGAAATCCCGGGCGTAGGTCCATTTGAACGGTTTGTGATGATTTATGAAATGGTTTTCCATATATCATCCTTATATTTATTGATTGTCTCCTCCAGTCATCTGGGACGATGGAGTAGTCACGGCGCATTGCCTGCGAGGGGTCACTACACGGAGCGACCGGACCGTATAGTAACTCAGGAACATGATTGCTAGACGTCTGGGACGTCAGACATCTGGGATGTCAGAAATTGACTCGGGTTGAGACCCCGGGTAGCACATGTAGCTTGGACCGTGATATGACGTCTGGGACGTCAGGCGTCTGGGACGCCAAGCATCTGGGATGCCGATGATTGGTATATAATGGTATTGGATTGAATTGTGATTCATGGCTTTACTGGATTATGTATTTGGATTTCAGATTTATTGGATTTATGATTTGGTTTTCGGTGTTAATGAATTTGGGCAGGGACCCACATGGTTTGGATTTACGGTTTTGGGCTGAGTTCCCACTTACTTGGATTTATGATTTTAGGCTAAGGTCCTAATGATTTAATTAAGTTAAATGGTTTGATTATTGGTTTTCGAATGCATGCATACTTTTTAATGAATGGCATAAATGTCTTCTTATGAAATGTGTTTTATTTAAACTATTGATTTTCATCCACTCACAACTTTTAAATGACTTTAATGCCTTTCAAGTTGATCACGGATGCGAGTTGTAGCAGAGACCGAGACATCACACTCCTCCACCGATTGTGGCGCACTCTAGAAACCCGGAACGGACTGAGATTTGAGTTATCCATTGTCTAATAGTTCGTATCAGACGGGAGCATGGCACATCCCACGATAATCTCGGGGGGATTGAGATGAGCCGTGTCAAAGTGCTTTATGGGTGTTTACACGTATTTCGAGAATTATAAAATGTGTTTCGTTTTAATCGAAGTGAAATGGTTTTCGTATGCATACATAGTTTTGGAAAACGGAGGGTAAAAACTGGATGTTTTCAAATTATGTTTTTAAAATGTTTCGTTTTGCCTACTCACATGTTTTCTTGATTTTGTGATCTTCCAAGATCATTACAGGGGAATTGAGGCTCGGGAGGCAGAGGCATGAACTAGAGAAATTTATGCTTATTCCTTGTCTGACAAGGTTTCATACGTAGATTTTGATTCTTGTCAGATAGGAATAGGGCTCGATTGTACTATTTTAGTATATCTCAGGTGGGGTCGTATCATCGGCCTTAATTCAGGCTAACTAGATTAGGTACAAACACTTTTTTAAGTAGAATAATTTACAAACAAGAAGATAGAAGAAGAGCAAGTTCTTACTCTTGAGCATGTAGCCAAGTCAATGAGCACTTCTGGGAGGAGCAAGGGTGGGAAAGGTAGAGGAAAGGTTTCTCAGAATTGTAGTTACTCTATATATAGTATTGTAGATTCTTCTTCCTATGGAAGGTAATAGCCTGGGCTTTAACCTGCCTGTTCTTCACATCAACCTTGTTTCCGCAAAGAGCAATGGGTATGTTCTCGCAAACCCTGAAATTGAAATTCATGGGGCCAACAATACCAAGCCATCGACAAAAAATGAATAAAACAAAAAAGAAACGACAGACATGATGCATAATATTTAGAAAACTCACCTGCAGAGATCACGGTGCCATATGGGAACCTTCTTGCATTTCAACCTAATGATCGCACATTGCCCATGAACACTGCATATATAGCATAACAGACAATTTCACATGAGACCTTCAACTAAGCAGCACAAAATAAAACAATTAATATAAACAATAGAACTAAAAAAAAAATAGTTATAGAAGGTGTAGTTATACGTAAATTCAGTTCTAATAGGAGAATTTTTAATGTAATCCAATTTATTAATAAAAGTTCTAACTCATCATCTCCAACCAAATAAATAAAACTTTTATACACATTTTAATCACAATTTATATATCACGTCATTTTTAAACACATTCCACAAACTATAATTAAAAGAACTATTATCTGCTTATCTAAAAAAAGGAAAAAAAATCTATTTATATGTTAAAAAAGAAAAAAAAAAAAACAATGCCTAGTTATCTGCTTAATAGAAAATCCTTAACTTTCCTATTTATCCTCCTAGTAAAACCCTTAATTTTCAAAAATTGGTAAGCAGATGCAGCCTACAATCTCCTTCAATTTGAGTTGTTCTATACGCTTAACTATCCTCATGCAGTCATGCACTACAAGAAATCAGGTCTTGCTGTGGGAAATAACATCGTCGGGCAACGATGCCAAATCACCGGGCAAAATCAAACCCAGCAAACCTCTGTTGGGAAAATGTCATCGAGCAACACTCCTCGGGCATGATGTTACCTGGCAAAAAAAGTTAATCGGCCCCGCAGAGAGAAACTCGCCCTAGGAAATAAATTGTCGTGTAATGGTACGTCGAACGGGAAATCGCTAAGGATCTTGCTTGACGAATTTAAATATTCGGTCGAGAAAAATAATAAACCTCATCCGACGAAAAATGGCAGTTCGTCGAGTGAAGTAGATATAATTACGATGTCCCACTGAATTCAGCATCTCAAATTCGGCAACAGACCGTTGAATTTGTTGTTATTTTGCCCACGAACTGCCATTTCTCATCAGGCGAGCCTTCAATTTACATAATTAAAAGAAATAAAACAAATTTATATAATTAAATAAATTTATAAAATTAAAATAAATATATTTGAAATGGTTATAGTTAAAACAATAAACGGAATCAAATGATATTAAGAAAAATATTTCTAAAAGTTAATGTTTTACATAATTAAGGCAAAAAGAATGTTTCACAACCTCCTATATTTAAGTGTTTGGCTACTGGTTGGGGTGCTGGTGTTGCGGAAAATAGTAGAATGGAAATAATAATTCAACCCACAAAAAAGATAAATATGCAAGGAAATAAAAGAGCAAAGAATAGAGAACACCGGATATAACGTGGTTCGGCAATATGCCTACGTCCACGGGGCAACAACAACAAGAACCTCCACTAATGAAATTAGGGGTACAAAGAGATGCACAACTTCAAGAACAATACTTGAAGGAAACTCTCTCTCTCACACTTGTTTTGCTACCAACACTACAACACTCAACACTCTCAACTTGGAGTGGGCACTCTTCACTCTCTTCTTGGAGGAAGATGTTTCTCTTAGATGAGATTGATGGAATGAGCAAATGATCTCTCCTTATATAGGCCAAGGAGTAACCATCTAAATGCTTTCATTAATGCTTCACCCACCCACTTACTTCATTTTGGATCCCACTTACCTACAACCACCTACTACATTTTGGATCCCACTTACCTACAACCACCTACTACATTTTGGATCCCACTTACCTACAACCACTTACTTCATTAATGCTTCAAACAAAATTTTGTAGATATATTTGAAATTTGGGCCTAGATATTTTACAATCTCCCCCTCTAGGCCAACTAGGTCAAAACGACGTGACTTCTACTTGAAGTCCACTCCAGCGGATTTGCTGCAATACTCCAACTTCTGTTGTGTAACAACTTTTGTCAACATATCTGAAGTGTTCTTGTTGGTGTGAATTTTCCTCAACTGGAAAAGCTTCTTTGATATTGCATCTCGAATCCAATGATAACGGAGATCAATGTGCTTCGTGCGAGGATGGTACACTGAATTTTTACTTAAATGAATAGCACTCTGACTATCACAATGCACCACATAACTTTCTTGCTTCACACCCAATTCTTGAATGAACCTCTGCAGCCAAATCATCTCCTTGCCTGCTTCATTTGCAGCAATATACTCAGCTTCAGTGGTGGATAAGGCAACACATTTTTGTAACTTAGACTGCCATGAAACAGCTCCCCCTGAAAAGGTGAATAAGTATCCAGAAGTGAATTTTCTAGCATCAAGGTCTCCTGCCAAGTCTGCATCCGTGAAACCTTCTAACATCGGTTTCGATCCACCAAAGCACAAGCACAACTTTGAAGTGCCTCTCAAATATCTGAGTATCCACTTGACTGATTCCCAATGCTCTCTGCCAGGGTTAGAGAGATACCTACTAACAACACCAACTGCATGTGCTATATCTGGTCGAGTACAAACCATAGCATACATAAGACTACCAACAGCTGATGAGTAGGGAATACCTGCCATCTTGTCCATATCCTCTTGTGTAGTTGGGCATAAACTTCTGCTTAACTTGAATTGATTACCTAGAGGTGAGTTCACTGGCTTAGCTTCTTTCATGTTGAACCTCTCAAGTACTCGTTCAACGTACCTTTCCTGTGACAACCATAGCTTCTTCGCCTTCCTGTCACGAGTGATCTCCATGCCCAAAATCTGCTTAGCTGGACCTAAGTCTTTCATATCAAATGATTTTGACAAATCTGACTTCAACTTGTGAATCATAGCAACATCGTGCCCCACAATCAACATATCATCAACATAGAGCAATAAAATGATGAAGTTACCTCCGGTGAACTGCTGGATATACACACATGGATCGGCATCTGTTCTCTTGTACCCATTACCCAACATGAATGAGTCAAACTTCTTGTACCATTGCCTCGGTGCCTGCTTTAGCCCGTACAAGCTTTTCTTCAACTTACAAACCATGTGTCCTTTTCTCTCAACTTCAAAACCTTCTGGTTGCTCCATGTAAATTTCCTCTTCCAAATCACCATGCAGAAATGCTGTCTTCACATCCAACTGCTCCACCTCAAGATCCATGCTAGCTGTCATGCCCAGAATAACTGGGATAGAAGTCATCTTAACCACTGGTGAGAATATCTCGTCGAAATCGACTCCTTCCTTCTGCCCAAAACCCTTGACAACCAAGCGAGCCTTGAACTTTGTCAACTGCTCATTCTCGTCCCTCTTCAACTTGAACACCCACTTATTTTTGAGTGCTTTTCTGCCTTTAGGAAGCTCCACCAACTCATAGGTGTCATTCTTCAATAAAGACTCCATCTCAGACTTCATTGCCAACATCCATTTGTCATTGTCTGCATGAGTCTTTGCCTCCTCAAAATTTTCAGGCTCTCCATCACCAGTCAACAGAATGTATCTGGAATGCGGGTCATCCCCATCACTGGTCGTGAGAATATACTGTGAAGAAGGATACTTAGTATTCGGCTTCGGCACTCTGTTTGATTTACGAACTGGTACTTGGGAAATCTCCGGTTGCTCCTCCTGGCTTGGCTCCCCCTGAATTTGATCGTCCTGATCATCGTCTTCAGGTTCAGATACTATCTTAGCACCTTCTGCTTCAGCCATGTCAGGAACTTCTTCATGTATAACCTCTTGAGCTCTGCCACTGGGTTCTTGTTGCAGCGGTGATGAATCATAGGTGAGTTGGCCTGCATTTTTAACTGTCTCCTTATCAAGATCTGCCACGGTCTGATCTTCAAAGAAGCATACATTTCTGCTTCTGAATAGCTTGTTGGTCTTTGGATCCCACATGCGGTAGCCCATTTCTTCATTGCCGTACCCGAGAAAGATGCACGGTGTGCCTTTGTCATCTATCTTCAATCTTTTCTCGTCAGATACACGTGCAAATGCTTTGCACCCAAACACTTTCAAGTGTGAATATGAAACGCTTCTACCGGTCCATACGCATTCGGGAGTCTCAAAGTTCAATGGTACACTTGGTGATCGGTTGATAAGGTAACAAGCGGCTGACACAGCTTCGGCCCAAAAACGCTTTGATAGATTGGTTGTCTTCAGCATGCACCTGACCTTCTCCAGAATGGTGCGGTTCATCCTTTCAGCTACACCATTATGTTGTGGGGTGCTAGGAATTGTCTTTTCATGCCTAATGCCATACTTCGAACAGTAATCTCTGAACTCGTTCGAAGTGTACTCTCCTCCATTGTCGCTGCGGATACATTTGAGGGCTCTCCCAGTCTCCCTCTCCACCATGACATGAAACTGCTTGAAGGTTTGGAATACCTGACCTTTTGATTTCAACAAATATACCCAAACCTTTCGTGAAACATCATCAATAAAGGTAACAAAATATCTATTACCACCTAATGATTCAACTTCCATAGGGCCACAAACATCAGAATGTACTAGGTCTAATATTTTTTCTTTTCTTGTGAAGGTACCAGAAAAACTGACTTGATTTTGTTTGCCATATAAACAATAATCACAAGAGTCGAGTGAGGTACCTTTGGCAAAGGGAATGAGAGACTTCTTTGCCAAAACTTGCAATCCCTTCTCACTCATGTGGCCTAATCTTTTGTGCCATAGATTTGGATGAGAATCGTCCGCGACATTCAACTCTCCTTTGCAAACCTTCCCATATGTCTTGTAAAGGGTGCATCACAACTTCCCTCTAGCGATGACTAGCGATCCCTTGGTAAGCCTCCACTTTTGATCTCCCCCATGATGATGGAACCCTTGTTTATCAAGCACACCGGTTGACATTAGATTGAGACGTAAACCAGGAACATGTCTCACATCTTTCAATAACAGCTTGTTGCCCAAATCAGTCTCGAACAAAACATCACCTATTCCTGATATCTTGGAATAGCTATCATTGCCCATCTTCACTTCCCCAAAGTCTCCGGCTTTGTATGTGGTGAAGAACTTCGAGTGCGCCGTGGCATGGAAAGATGCTCCAGAATCAACTACCCAAGAAATGTTTTTATCTTCATCAGCATGTAGGCAATTATTGTCAAGAGACAACAACTCACATGCTTGACTGGACACAGTAGCGGTAGCTGCAGTATTGGTTGTGTCCTCCTTCTTTTGGTAGGTTGAGCCATCTTTCCCATCCTTCTTGTTATTCTTTAGTTTGTTGCAATTCTTCATCATGTGGCCATAGAGATTGCAATTATGACACCTTCCATTGAATCGTGTCCTCGAACGGCTTGCACTTCTTCCGCGATCTCGACTGGGACCTTTACTCTTGCTCCTTCCTCTATTCTCCGTTACAAAGACTTGACTATTATCGGAACTAGATGACTTTCTCCTAGTCTCTTCATTGAACATGTTGTCTTTAACATTATCCATAGATAACACACCATTGGGAGCAGAGTTACTTACAGTAATGACAAAGGTCTCCCAGCTGTCGGGCAAAGATCCAAGAAGCAATAACGCTTGAAGCTCATCCGTGATCTTCATGTCCATCGTGGCCAATTGATTGACAGTGCTTTGGAAGTTGTTGAGGTGCTCAGTCACCCTTACGCCCTCCTTATACTTCATGTTGACAAGCTCCTTAATGAGAAACGCTTTCTTCGATGCGGACTTTTGTTCGAACAATGACTCCAACTTCAACCAAAGAGCATGGGCGTTAGTCTCGTTGGACACATGGTGGAACACACTATCATCCACCCATTCACGAATATGGCCAATAGCATTGTGATTCAACTTCTTCCATTCAGCATCTCCCATATTCTCAGGCTTGCCTTCCTCTCCTTCTATGGGCTCATGCAGATCCTTGCAATAGAGAATGTCCTCCATTCTCAGCTTCCATGTAATCCAATTGGAGTGGTTGAGTCGAACCATGGTACTCCTTGAGTCTTCCATTCTCAACGAACCTAGAGCTCTGATACCACTGTTGCGGAAAATA
The DNA here is from genome assembly GCA_032719365.1 of Prinsepia uniflora. Taxonomy (NCBI): domain Eukaryota; kingdom Viridiplantae; phylum Streptophyta; class Magnoliopsida; order Rosales; family Rosaceae; genus Prinsepia; species Prinsepia uniflora. The sequence goes on along the minus strand of CM064871.1, from coordinate 25,698,785 downwards.
GTAGAATGGAAATAATAATTCAACCCACAAAAAAGATAAATATGCAAGGAAATAAAAGAGCAAAGAATAGAGAACACCGGATATAACGTGGTTCGGGAATATGCCTACGTCCACGGGGCAACAACAACAAGAACCTCCACTAATGAAATTAGGGGTACAAAGAGATGCACAACTTCAAGAACACTACTTGAAGGAAACTCTCTCTCTCACACTTGTTTTGCTACCAACACTACAACACTCAACACTCTCAACTTGGAGTGGGCACTCTTCACTCTCTTCTTGGAGGAAGATGTTTCTCTTAGATGAGATTGATGGAATGAGCAAATGACCTCTCCTTATATAGGCCAAGGAGTAACCATCTAAATGCTTTCATTAATGCTTCACCCACCCACTTACTTCATTTTGGATCCCACTTACCTACAACCACCTACTACATTTTGGATCCCACTTACCTACAACCACCTACTACATTTTGGATCCCACTTACCTACAACCACTTACTTCATTAATGCTTCAAACAACATTTTGTAGATATATTTGAAATTTGGGCCTAGATATTTTACAGCTGGTAGGATGGTTGAGGTCTTGGGAGGGCTGCTGGGCTAGGTGATGAGGTTGTGGTAGAGTAATATCCATTCCATATATAGACTACCAATGTGACCACCAAGTCCACCTTCTACGTGTTTTCGACCTTGATGGTCGCATTTTCAACCCTCACACTCAAGCATTCGGTCTAGAGGTTCGCAAAGTTTGTCCTGAGATCCGTGAATCCCTTTGGATTGGCTCCCCGGGAAGAACTCGAAGAGTCACTGATGACAACCCGAAATGTCCCGTCGCCCGCCCTCGAATGATCTTCCTTGATCACCTACCAAATCGTCACTTCAGGATCTCGATCGACCTTCTAGGATCTGGTAGCAACTACTCCAACGTTACCTCAGGCTGCTATTGCAATAGCTCAACCTATGCCTGGTAAACGTCGTTCTACAAATTCGAATGAATATTAATTAAAAGTATAATTATAAAATTAAAAATTCACGTTTAATAAGAAGAAACTTAGGTAAATAGTGTCAGCATCTCAGTTGCAGCGGCCAACGTAGACTTGCCCCAAACATCCACCTCCGGCCATATTGACCAACATCTCGTTGGTCCTCTTAATAATGTGCATAGGATCGCAAGCTTTCGTGGTGGTCGAATTTCTTCACTGCTCAATTTGATGTGTTAGCATTAGATTTTCTTTGTTCATTAGTAAAAACAATCATTATATATTTAAATGGACAATTAAATAGAAAATAAAGAAAAAATTCAATATGTTGGCAAGTACAAGAAATATGCAATCCTCAAAATAGGGTGCACAACCACATCCACCCTTCCAATTGAGGCCTCACTTATAACAACCTAGATATTTGATAAAGAAAAAATGGCGATTTTGCCCATGTAAGGTCTAAAGGTTGATTTTTTTTACCTGAATACTTTTTGGACAATTTGAAAATACCATTATGAATGTTTCAAAATTCTGAGTCCATAGACAAGTAGTATATCGAGATCGGATATGGGATGGATACAACACAGGTCAAAGTTGGCTAAGGGCAATATGGTAATTTTGACACTGAGGGTATTTTGGTAATTTCTCTAGAATGATTTAGGGTACTCTAATAGATTCTTCATTTTCCCTCATTCTCCTTTCCACCGAATTTCTTTCTATAAATATGTGTGTCGGGGCGTTTGGGGAAGAGTGATCGAAAAAAAATTAAAAAAGGGAAGAAAAGAAGAAAGCAAGGTGAAACCGTAAGGGAAAGGGCTAGAGTGACAGGACCCACCCCGATTATCACCCCGATAACCGGGACGAACCCTACTCCCGTCTGACAACCCAACACAAAAGACCGAAACGACCTCACAAAAACCCACAAGTATTACATTGTCAGACCAGGGAGAATTTAAAATCCAACAAGTCAACAGCTATACCAAGCATAGTCCAAAACAAGGTAAGCAGAAATCCTACTAAAAGTGGACTACACGCACAACGGAAAAGCTCGTAACAGAAAACTCCGGTAAAACTCCGGGATAACTCTATGCCTCTGACTCTGCCTCAACGTCAGCCCCAGCGCTAGCACCACGACTTGGAGGGCATTTAAAAACCAGAAGGTGTGAGTGGACTAGAAATAAAAAGAGTTTCAACCCTTTTTCCAACTTTAAAACCAAATCTCGATTTCCAAAATCCCATTCTAAAACCGAAAACCTTGATTATCAAATCATGTCTCAAAGTCCATTTATAATCATTGAAAACCAATTATAGATTGAAACCCCAAAAGCATAGCATCAAAATCATAATCAAAGCATTTCTCGTAAAACGTGCTGACATACGTAAACGCCTCGAAAAATGTGCAAGTACGTAAAACAGATATAACATAATCAATAATCATGAAATCATAATTAAAACCATAAAACCAGTAAATAAAAACAGTTATGCATGCTCAGTTAGAAAGAAAGAGTCCACTCACAGTTCCCGGGCACGTCACTCGCGTCCCGTTCGTTCCTCGATCGCCTCGGGGATTTCCCGACCTGTCAAAAGTCACCAAAACGGGTCACTAACACTTCAACTAAGCTTATCCTATTTTCCCCGATTGTTCCCCGGGTTTTAAACGTAATTAAACGGAACCCTACACCTTCGAACACTTAAAACTAACCAGAGACGATGTCCGATCGTCTCGAAACTTGTCCCAAAAGGTTCGTTACAACGATTAGACTAAAAACCATGTTGGACACTTTCCCGAATTCTGCCCCACGTGCCCTCACGGGCCGCCCAAAGGGGCTGCGCGTGGGCTTCACGCGCCTGCACAGTAACCACTGTTCATCGTCTTCCTCAGCCGTTCGTCCGGTCTGAACCGGCGAAGGCGGTTCTTCGCCATTTTCCGTCCATTTTCGTTCCTTTTAAACCCAGAAGCTTCGTCCTCTTCCTAGCAATCTATTCCACACCTCAAATCACGACATCACGGCCTAACTCTCACCTCCCAAAGCTCGAACAAAACCCAGAAAAAAAACCCCTGTTTCTGTTCCCGGCCACTGGCCGTTCTCCTAGCCACTAATTGGTTTCCCTGAGCTCAAAGGCAACTCACTAGACCCATTATGACCCCTAAAACAGCTCGAATAAGCTCCTAAACCCACGACTTTAAGTTTGAAATCAAACGAAAAAACAGAGGATAAAGAAAACTCACCGTCGTTCTGGCCTCTGTCGTGCTCGCCGCCATGTCCCTCTGGGTCTACTCGACTCCTCTGGTCCTCCTCCGTCCTTAAAACACCAGCACCAACCACAATTGATCGATTACACTGCACCACCACCAAAAATCCCTCTCTGTTTCTCTGGTTTTTCACTCGCGTCACTCACTCACTCGACTCTCCTGAAGCTCCCAAAACACTCCATTCACTCTCAGCTTTCCTCTAATCACACACACATTCTCAAAGATTCACTGTCAGGACCCACCCCGGTTTCACCCCGAAAACCGAGGTAATCCTGCTCCCGTCTGACAAACCAGAAAGAAAAACCGAAAACACTCTTACGAAAACCACAAATACACTGTCAGACGAAGGAGAAATTTTATAAAACCCAGAGTCAAAACTATACAGAGCATAGTACTAAACAAAGGAAAAACAAGCCGATACACAGAGTACACACACAATGGAAAATCGGAAACACTTCGAGAAAAACTTTCGAGTACTCTATGCCTCCGACGCTGCCTCAACGTCAACCCCCGCGCTAGCTCCACGACCTAGAGGGCAATTAAAACCAGAAAGTGTGAGTGGACCATAAAGAATAAAAGTTTTGAAAACCATTTTATAACAAAACTGGGTTTGGCCCTCCGTTTTAAAAACATGCATGCACAACCCATTTAGTTAAACACGGCTATAAACCACATAGTAATCATCATAAAACATTTATACTTCACAACATAGGCATCATGAAAACAGTACGATAAAACATAAATCCAAGTCATCATTATCCGATCAAACCTGCTGACTGCTGAACCTATCCGAGTCTTTAAACTCCCGAGTCTTTAAACTCAACAGGCCTACGGGGGAAATATCAGTATATCCGAGTCTTTAAACTCCCGAGTCTTTAAACTCAATCCGGGTCTTTAAACCCAATCCGGGCCCGTCCCCCGTCAATCACAATATCCGGGTCTTTAAACCCAAAAACCAGATCCAGCAAATCCAATCCAAAACCATTTGAAAACCATTCTAAAGCTACATCCAAACCTGAATCCGAAATCACTGGTCTAATACCCTTCTGGCATCCAGAACCGTCATTCCGAACCCAAATCCGGAATTCCACTTTTCAACCTTAAAACCAAATCTCGATTCTCGAAATCCGATTCTAAAACCGAAAACCTTGATCATCAAATCATGTATCAAAATCCACTTATAATCATTGAAAATTACTTATCGTTTGAAATCCCAAAACCATAGCATCATAATCAGAAATCAAACCTTTCTCGTAAAACGTGCTGAAAACCATACTTTCTCGAAAAACGTGAAATTAAGTAAAACAGTTATAACATAATCAAACAATCATGAAATCACATGTAAAACCATAAAACAATTATAGAAAAAAAGTTATGCATGCTCGAGTTTAGAGAAGGGGTCCACTCACAGATACCGGGCACGTCACTCGCGTCCCGTACGTTCCTCGTCCGCCTCGGGGACTCCCGATCCTGTCAACAGTCACCAAAGAACGTCACTAACACGTCTACCAAGATCCTCCTAATTTTCCCCAAAAATCCTCGGGTCCTGAGCGTAACGAACCGAGACCCTAAACATTCGATCCCGCTGAACTAACTCGAATCGACGACCGATTAACCCGAAACCTATTCCATTAGACTCATTACAACCTCTATACCAAAAACCTAGTTGACCGTTTTCCCAGACACCGCTGCACGCGCCTCCACGCGCCGCCCAAAGTGGCTACGCGTGGGCCTCACGTGCCTGCACCCAGACTACTGTTCATCTTCTTCCTCAGCTACTCGACCGGTCTGAACCAGCGAGAGCGGTTCTCCATCGTTCCTCCACCGTTCTCCTCCATCTCTTCACCAATCTCTTCGCCCAGTCCTAAGCAATCTATTCCCCTCAACCAAAAAATCCATCACAACCCCTAAATCATCGTCTCAAGCTCGAATTAAAAACCACCCGAACCCCTGTTTTTCAATCCGGCCACCCAGGTCACCCCCCATCACGGCTGCACAACCAGCAGCTTCCTAGGACCTCACTGAGTCGACTAGCACCCACCAAACCCTTCGACTCAACCCCAGACTTCACGACTTTCAACGAAACAAGACGAAAAAATAGAGGAAATCGAAATTACCTATCCTACCGCTCACCGCCGTGGGCTCCGCCTTGTCCCTAGGTGTCCACACAACTCCTCAGGTCCTCCTCCGTCCACTGAGCACCATCTACAGCTTCAATGGATCGATTACACCTCAACACCACCACCAAAATCCCTCTCTGTTTTTTCTGGTTTTTCCCGTGACCTCACTTCCTCCTCTCACCAGTCTTCTTCTCCAAACTCACTCACGATCTCTCTCTCGACCTCTAAACACTCCCTCAATCACCAGGACACACACACACATGGCCAACTCTCAATCTCACTCTTTGTTTCTCTCTTCTTCGAACACGGTTGCACACACCTGCACAATTTGAACACACACACCGTGCACGGCCTAGAACCCACTAGACGCTTTGCATGTGTCCACCATCCAATGGTCCCTTTCCAAAAATATCCCATTTAAACCTGTACACTTGTCCCAATCCGGTTGCACAATTCCCAATGTGCAAAAGACCAAAATACCCCTCTTTTGAGTCAAAAATTACAATTATGCCACTACCATTCTAGACCCGTATCTTGCCCGTCCTTTCTCCGATGAACACGTGCCGCCTGTCGTTGAACTCAGGATGACGAGATCTACCTAACGGTCCTCGGTCTACGTGTCAAAACCCGATCATACGAAAAGTTAACTTTTCCCCCTATTTTAACCAAATTACGATAATGCCCTCAACCTTCCGAACATCATAACTTCCTCCTCGGATGTCGGAATCGGGCGTGCCACCTGTCTACGGTCTCGTGACGTCCCGAACTATGTCACGGTCATCGGTCAATACCCAATTGACCGCTCGAACTAAAAGTCAACTTTTTGCCCAAATCAAGGGCAAAATCGTCCTTCTATGCTAAAGTCCAAAAGTACCCAACTAAACACCAATTAAGCTCACTAATCCCATCTTAAACATTGTCTTAACCCTAATTTCTGGGACGGGTCCTTACATTCACTCACCTTGCAACCTGATCAATTTCTTCTCCCTGTTCTTCAGTCTCTGTTCTTCTCTTGCACGGTGAAACAGCCAACAATCTATTTAATTTAGCCGTGAAAGTGGCTAGAAGCCACTAGAGAACTGCCAAGTGTCTCACACCTGATGGATCAGCCCATAATATCCAATAAACCCTGTACACTTGTCCTCAGCTGATTGGCACGCTTCCCAATGTGCAAAAAGACCAAAATACCCCTTGTGAGTCCAAATTACGAGTTTACCCCTTACTTTCTAGACTTGCATCTCACTCGTCTGACGTCCGATGAAGGCATGCCGCCTGTTGTTATACTCAGGATGACGAGATCTATCTAACGGTCCTCGGTTTACGTGTGAAATCCTTGTCGTGCAAAAAGTCAACATTTTCCCTTCTTTTTAACCAAATTACGAAAGTGCCCTCAACCTTCCGATCATCATAACTTCCTCCTCGGATGTCGGAATCCGGCGTGCCACCTGTCTACGGACTCGTGACGTCCCGACCTACGTCACGGTCATCAGTCAATGCCCAATTAACCGTCTGAACTAAAAGCCAACATTTTGCCCGGTCTAGGGGCAAAATCGTCATTCTGCGCCAAAAGTCCAAAGTAACCAACTAAACATCGATCAACCTAGCTAATCCGTCACTAATCACTTATCTAATCCCGATTCCCTAGACGGGTCGTTACATAGAGGGAACCCGGAAAGGGAAAAGAAGAAGAAAGAAAAAAAGGGAGAAAAGAGGGGAGGTCCAGAAATAGCTAGAAAAGGGTGGTGGCACCCAGACCCCGAGAACCAATCTGTAAGACCCGTGTCCTACAGGGAATGGTGATTGATCCCACATTTATGCGAGGGGAATGGTGATGTGTCTTATATGTGTAGGCACACATCTATCTAGCACTAGGCCTTTTGGGAGCTCACTGGCTTTGAATTCGGTTGGAACTCTAAAGTTAAGCGAGTTGAGGTTGTTGCAATCACATGATGAATGACCCACTAGGAAGTTGTACGTGAGCTCCCGAGAACAAAACAGTGAGAGCGAGGCCCAAAACGGACAATATGGTGCTAGATGGGATATGTCTTGGCAGAATGGTATCAAAGCCAGACCCCGATCGGGAAGTGTGCCAACGAGGATACTGGGGCCTAAGGGGGTGGATTGTAAGACCTGCGTCTTGGAGGGAACGATGAATGATCCCACATTCCTGCGAGGGGAATGATGATGTGCCTTATATGTGTAGGCACACACCTATCTAGCACTAGGCGTTTGGGGAGCTCACTGACTTTGAGTTCGGTTGGAACTCCAAAATTAAGTAAGTTGAGGCTAGTGCAATCCCACGATAGGTGACCCACTGGGAAGTTGCACATGAGCTCCCAAGAACAAAACCGTGAAGACGAGGCCCAAATCGGACAATATTGTCACGACCCGACCCATCTAGCACAATATTGTCCGCTTGGGCCCAGCCCTCACGGTTTTGTTCCTAGGAATTCACATATAAATTCCCAGTAGGTCACCCATCCTGGGATTGCACTAGCCCAAACTCGCTTAACTTTAGGGTTCCAACCAAACCCAAAGATAGTGAGCTTCCAAAAGGCATCGTGCTAGATAGATATGTGCCTACACATTTAAGGCATTTCATATTTCCCTCCCTGAGCGATGTGGGATTGTTCATCGTTCTTCTCAAGATACGGGTCTTATAATCCACCCCCTTGGGGCCCAGCGTCCTCGCTAGAACACTTCTGGTTCGGGTCCGACTCTGATACCATTCTATCACAACCTGATCCATCTAGCACAATATTGTCCGTTTTGGGCCCAGCCCTCACAGTTTTGTTCCTAGGAACTCACGTACAACTTCCCAGTGGGTCACCCATCTTGGGATTGCACCACTCGCTTAACTTTGGGGTTCCAACCAAACCCAAAGCTAGTGAGCTCCCAAAAGGCCTAGCACTAGATAGATACGTGCCCACACATTTAAGGCACTTCACCTTTCCCTCCCCGAGCGATGTGGGATTGTCCACCGTTCTTCTCAAGACACAGGTCTTACAATATAGTGCTAAATGGGATAGGTCTTGGCATAATCCAAGAAACCCGAAAACTTTGGTCGTGGTCCCTCAAGCTACTGTGAAGCTTCTTAGCTTCTAACAGGGATTTTTAAGTATTGGTGAAGCCCCTACAATTCTTTTGGGATGAAAAGGAAGGAGTCTTGGACATAGGGAAGCCTAGAACATGAAAGGAGAAGTTTAGCCGAAACATGAGAAGCTTGTACTATGATCGAGTGAGTTTTTCTTATTTTTGACATCATAGATTAGAATACCTATATCTGTTTGTATAAATTTTGTGGATGAAATTTTCTTTAATGGGGGTAGGTTTTAAAGTCCCGAACCATCGAATTATGTAAATTTAGTAATTTCTACTAGAAATGACTATTTTGCCTCTATTAATATTTTGGTTGAGTTTTTATCCGGAATGTTGTTTGGAATTTTTGAGTGTATCATTAGATAAGACTTGGAATCTAGAGTGGATAACCCTCCCCGCGATGCGTGTTAATTGGTTAGTCTCAGACATCGAGCCAGGCTCTAGTTCTTAAAACTAGTATTGTGATTATTCAGACGTCCAGCAGGGCTCCAGTTCTTGAGTTATGTCAGTGTCACTCGGACATCGAGCTGGGCTCCAATTCTTGTGCATAAATGATGAGTTGACTATATGTGGTTTCTGTGGTGATGTTGGATATGGATTGGTTATGTGTGATTACTGTGTTGGCTTGTGTTTACAGTTGTGGTGATTTTTTGTGATGATTGTATTGGATTACCGTTGCTTTTGACACGAGGATTCCTTTCACGTATTTCAAGGTCATGAGTTGTATTTGGATTTACTTGGAATTTGATAGTTTTCAGTATGCGTGCATGGTTTTGAAAAATGGAGGGTAAATGCTGTATGTTTTCAAATTATGTTTTTAAAATATTTATTTTTGTCCACTCACACGTTTTCTTAATTTTATAACCCTCCAGGGTCGTGGCACAAACTTCAGGGCTGAACCAAAGGCGGAGGCATGAATACTAAGGAGCACAAATACCCCTTGGCTAACAAGTTTGAGGGTAATTTTGGTTTTTTTAGGATACTTGTCAAATAGGAGCAAGATCAGATGTGGTTTCCAATTCAATTTCATGGATGGGTCCTGTCAACGTGCTCTATCACGACCCAAATCCCCTAGCACGATATTGTCTGCTTTGGCCCCAGCCCTCACGGTTTTGTTTCTGGGAACTGATAGGTCATCAAATAAGCATTATTTTATATTATTTTATACCCTTTATACTTAGCTTTTAATATTAAAATAATAAATAATTAGATAAATTAATTTATTTTGTGTTATTTTTGTTTAAATAAATAAAGTTTGTAATTTGGAGTATTTTGGCGAAAGAATCGTCTCGATCGGAATTTTAACGAAAATATTATGGACGAATTTCGGTGAAATAAATTCTAATTAATTGTTTTTTCATTTGTAGCAGCCCAAATCCAATTTGAAGAAATAAAAGCAGCCCAGCCCAACAGAGAAAAAAAAGGAAAAAGAAAAAAATCCAGCAAGCCCAGCCTGCCAAGCCCAGCGGCCCAACTTGCGCAGCCCAAAGCCATTTAAGTCCGCCAAAGGCCTTCGCGCGCGCTTACCGAACACCAAAACAGATCCTCGGTGCGCGCCTACCGAAGACCACTTCTGCACTCCAGCTCACACCTGCTGGCCACCACCTCCCTTTCCAGCGCATGGCTGCCGACCCACATGACTCCTTTCCAGCCTGGCACGCCGATCTGCAGGCTCCTTTTCAGGCCACCCACGCCGATTTCTGCAAAGCATGTCAGCCTGCTCCTGCCGACCCATTACCCTTCTCTTCAGCCACTTTACAGCAAGAAACCCATCCCTAATTTCATCATTTCCATCACTTTTTCATATAGTATTTTATTGTTATTTTTATATTTGAATTTTGTACTTTTATTTAAATAATTGTGGCACTCCCTCTATAAATAGGGAGGCCATTTCATGTATTTTGGAGGGTCCCCAATTAGTTTCATTATTCCATTTCTTTCATTTTTCTTAGTTTTAGTTCTTAGTTAGTTCTTTTGTTTCTCTCTTTTGAGAGACATTTTTGGGGACCATTTTAACTTCTTGTAGATTTTCTTGTTAATTAGTTTCCTTTTAATTTTTATTCTTAATTTATGTTATTTTTTATTTTTCTTAATTTCATTTCCTCTTTACTTTGTTCTTGTGATATTTCTTTGAGATCTCTTAAACACATTTTTATGCTTTCCTTAAGAAATACTTAGGCCAAGTAATTCTAAGGCAATTCAAGAGTTTTAAGACCGAATTCCTCGTATTTCTTCTTCCATCTTCACAAGTTTCCTGCCGCTGTTCGGTGATTCTTGTGAAAATCCATATTTTTCTACTTAAATTCTTGTTATTGTTATTGGTTTTACTTATAATTCAATATATGTGTTGGTATTTTCTTTCTAACATTTGTAAGTAAGAATGCAATCTCCATGTGTTTTACTTTTTGAATTTCTTTTACTTCATATGTTTAAGTGCTTAAACTTCAATTTGAAGCTAAATGTTGATCCGCTGTTCGGGGCATTTAGAATAGAGTTGAAGAGATTTAATGTTTGATCGCTGTTCGGCGCATTAAATCACTTACTTAAGGTGGATCATATTGTAAGTAATAATCCGCTGTTCGGTGCATTTATAATATGAAAAATGTATGCATGTATTTGAGATGATTAAGGTATGATTTCGTGATTGGTTCAATATGAGCATGATGTTAGAGTGTTGGTAAAAATATGTGTTTGAAGAAAGTTCACTAGTACAAAGGTTAAAGTAGAAGTAAAATTAAGTATTTAATTATTTTTACTTGTTTTCTTTATTTTATATTTACAACTCTTTTCAAAACCCCCCTTTTCAATTCTTTATTCTTTATTCTTTTATTCTTTTATTCTTTTTTATTCTTTATTCTTTTATTGTTTTATTCTTCTATCCTTTTTTATTCTTTATTCTTTTATTGTTTTATTCTTCTATCCTTTTTATTCTTTATTCTTTTATTCTTTTATTGTTTTATTCTTCTTTTATACTTTTAGTTTATTATTCTTTGATTCTTTCATCTCTTTATTCTTTTATTCTTTAATACTTTTAGTTTATTATTCTTTGATTAATTAATTCTTTAATTCTTTAATTCATTAATTCTTTAATTTTTTAATTCTTTAATTATTTAATTCATTAATTTATTCATTATTCATTTATTCATTACTCTTTCCCACTAACACATTATTAATGTTCTTTAATTTCCCCGGTTAAGAACGATCTCTATTTACCAATACTACGTCTACACAAAAAGGGTTTAAATTGCACAACACTCAAATTACGTGTTTAATTTAATGCGTAGTTTGGGCGTAGTCATAAACTCACACGCAAGTTCCCATTAGGTCACCTATCCTGAGATTACTTGAGCCCAACCTCGCTTAACTTTGGAGTTCCAATTCCAAAAGAATCAAAAACCAGTAAGCTCCCAAAAGGTCTCATGCTATGAAGATATATGACCACCCTATAAGGCACTTCACATTCCTACACCACCCCCCCCCCCCCCCCCCCCCCCCCCCACCCCCCGGTTCTTCCCAAGACACATGTCATACAATGGGTGGATAAAGTTTTGTAGTTGGATCATTAGAAATGATATCGAGAATTGAGTAAGTTATAGTTGGGTCGGGCCATGGGCCAAACAACCCGAGTTGCAGGTCAACCGGGTCTGTTTTAAGGTAGACAATGACATTGTGCAGACGCGTGGACTTCATGCGCAAGAAGCTTTCGCCGACACGTGAGGGCACGTGTAGTGACTCCTAGAGGTACGATCAACATGAAGATTTTCGTCTTGAAATTCTAAATTATCGATATACGGTTTGAGTAAATTGGATACCACAAGAGTATGTTTCTAAATTTTCAAAGTATAAGCTATGTTTTAAATTCAAGATAAATATGGGAAAATTAGGAAGTAGATTATTACAATATTTTGGATATTAACAGAATTTCATGATAAATTATAATGAACAAAATGATTTATGGAAGTCTAAAGGAGGGGTTTTGGCTAAGGATTTGTGTATAAGGATATCAATTGAACTATTAAAGTTGTTCTTATGGAAAATTTATTATGTGAATTATTATATGGTTATGGCATGTACCTTGCAATGTAAAATTGGTTAATATATGAAATGGGAGAATAATTGTGTATTTTAAGTATATGGTTATTTTAATGATTTGTTATATAATTGAGATTTTAAATTGCAATAAATATAATAAAGGAAATAAGACCCGGTCATAGTCAAACTAGTAGAGTCCACTACTTGCTGGGGTGAGTGGGTTGGATGTGAACTATAATCCCTTAAGGATGAGTTTAGTTTGGTTAATTTAATGAGAAGGGAACAAGGATAAATCTAGTGATATCCCTTCTTTGACAAGAATTGTCAGATATGAGCAGGACCGGCCCGATTTCTAAGGAAATTTAGGGACGGGTCATGTCACCACCGTTAAATCGGATCAAAGATTTATACGAGCTTTCTCCTAGCAAGTCCAGCTCTTGTAGTACTTATGGAGCTAGCATTTCTAGTCCTCGTATCATTTCTGCCAGTGGTAGTTCAAATCTTGGGTATTTCCCAGACAGCTGATGTTCGAGGGATTCGATGATTAGTTTGATTGGTGATTGATATTGGTATCTAGGTTTATCACATTATTCGATAACTGGGATTTCAAGAAAATGTGGGCCATGAGCTTTTGAAAACTTGTGCATCCCACGAATTGTGATATGATTTGATTTGAAATCTAGTGAATTATGTTTTAATGTATGCATGAATGTTTTATATTTGGAAGGTAAAGTTTATTTTATCGAAATATGTTTTCAAACGCTTATTTTGGTCCACTCACGCCTTTAATGTTTTTTTATTGAACTTCTCGACCATTGCATGATGATCAGGGCTGATCAAGATGCGAATGCTTGAGCAAAAAATCAATACGATTATTTCTTGTCTGACAAGCATTGTGGGTAGTTTTGGTTCCTTGATTTATTTGTTAGATAAGAGTAGGACCAGACAAGGTTATCTAAGTATTTTCAGGCAGGGTCTTGTCAATTTGATATCAGAGCATTGTGGTACTAATTTGTGTTTGCCAACGTCATGCTAGCAAGCCCCATGCATAGCCTGGTGATGAAATAGATACACAAGGAGTACACATGATCCCAAGCTATATATATATATATATATAGGGATGGGATGGACCCCAGATTACATGAGACGGACATCAGATACTGCGCTCTAGTATATGAGGGCTTGTGTGGGTCTAGCTAGTGAGCGAGTCCAGAGGCTAGGATAATGATATTTAGGGGTGAATTGGACCTGAATTAGACTGATGAGAGAGTTCCTTGGTTGGAGCGAGGATTTGATGTTTTGAGGTGATGGAAGATTCTCTATAGAATGTGGTACGCCTAGTGATGTTTTTTCTCGGTGACTAGGCATGCCAGTAGTGGCATGCATTACGAATATCAAATTAGGATTCTGGAGGAATCTAGATATCATATTCGGACTCGAAAGGAGTCGGGATATGGGACTAGGGCTCGAGATGAGCTAGAGAGCCAAGCTATCAGTCACCATTTCGAATATTGAATGAGGTTTCGGGTAGGATCCCAAGACATTATTATGGACCTCATAACTACAGTTATTTGACAGATCGATTTAAATTTTGGAGGCAAAATTCCTTAAGGGGATAGATTATAACGACCCGGAGATTTGAAAAAGGAAATTTTTGGTAATTTAAAAAAGCGAATTGACGACTTTTCCTTTGTAGGTAAAAGTTGACTTTTTTCTTGGATAACTTTTTGGAATTTTAGTGAGGACCGTTACATAGGTCTTGAAGTTCAGAGTCCGTAGACAGATAACACATCAAAATTGGAGTTCAGACGTGACCATTACGGGTCTTGAATATCCAAAGGTATTTTGGTAATTTGGAAACCAAGGGTATTTTGGTCTTTTGGATGAGTGGTGAGTCAACTTTAGAGCAACAACGTTCATCTAGGATGGTGATAAGTGTCACCATCCCATTCCGCTTAGTGGTAACTGCCGTGTACGTTTTGTGATTGTCATTGACTTGGAGGTAAAGATTCATGTTTTGAGATCATGGATTTAATAAGGACATTGATTAGGTTCAAATATGTGTTTAAAACATAAAAATTGGAGAAGAAACGATGATATTTTAGTTTGGTTTGCTTGCTATGACAGGACCCATCCCCGAAGGACATAGATAACTGTACCCGGTCCTGCTCCTATCTGACAAGTCAATTGAAGTTCCGAAATTACCCTCAGCACTTGCCAAACAAGGGATAACCATACATGTGCCCACTCATGCCTCTACCTCTCGAATAGCCACGACCATCGCGCCACGACCTAGAGTCAATAAAACAGAAAAGGTGTGAGTGGACAAAACAAAGTTTTAGAAATACATTTATCAAAATAAATTCGTACCCTCCAGTTTCACAAACATGCATGCATATCATAAATCATGAGCAAAATATATTTGGGCACAAATGTTTATAAATCACCAATCTTAATAAAACCACGGGACCCATTTCCATATCCAATCTCATATAGTCACGTTATCCCTGCAATGCGTGCAAATCAATAGGCTCAAGGACCGCTCAAAATCCGAGCATCCGTTGCTGTGAACACATCACCAGCCGACAATCCAGATCGTCGTGAACACATCACCGACCGATCTCCATATAATCCAGCAAATCTGATTTGAGTCGAGCCTCCCTCGGCTGTACGACAACAGACCGTGCTACGTGGCCTCTCCGGGGTAAACACATTCATCCCGGAGGCGAGTGTTATCTCCAGGGTTCATTCCGGGGAAACACATTCCCAACCGGAAGCCCTAATATCCACAATCCAGGGTACACTTCGGAGGAAACATATTCTAGCCCTGAGGACGGGTCCTGACACGTGCTCCATTGCACCCCAACTGGTGCGTCTATCACTTTTTCAATCGATATACCCTTTCGTTATGATGTGACCAGACGACTCACAATCATGAGCAATTAACCTTAGCATTTTATCTCCCAGTGGACCCCAACTGGCGTCCCACTGCACTGGACCATCTTCTAAGTCCAAATCTCTGTGTACTACGGTTCTCTGTCCGAACTTCCAATCACTAAGTAACATTGACACGACCCATCCCAATCCTTGGCATCCCAGGTGCCAAACATTCCTCAATCAATGGTCAGCCGTGTCAAAAACCATAGTTATATTTCAACCTTACGGCTTATCCTAAGCCCTAATACATTACCATGACTCATCTCGAGTCCTATCCGATCTCTTGACTCACTTTGAGTCCCATTTTCCTGTCTCGACTCCTCTCGAGTCCAATCGTGACTCCTTTTGAGTCCAACCTCATAACAATCATTCATGCCTTCATTGGCATATCCGATTAGCGAGAAAATTCCACTGGTGAATCATATCTTATACGACCTCTAAGGCCTAAGGGATATCCCATCATATTCTAAACTCATTAACATACATTCCACTTAAGGAATTCACTGAGGATCATCTCATCCCGAGTCCAATCTGCCCAATTGTGCTACCTTTCTAACCTCTGGGCTCATTCATTCTTGGGACCCACACAAATTCGTGTTTAACAGTTAATAGTTCACAGTGTACACTGATTAACATCTGACCCCCAATCCAGGGTCAATCTCATTCCGAGATCAATCCCGAGGTCTCATATTCCCTCGTATACCCATCTCACGACCAGGTCGCGCACGAGGCTTATGTTTCGGAGGCATGATATGGCAAAGGAATCAGCAACCTAGTGCTCTGATACCAATTTGACAGGACCCGTCCCCGAAGGACATAGATAAGCCCGATCCTGCTCCCGTCTGATAAGTCAAGTGAAGTTCCAAAATTACCCTCAACACTTGCCAAATAAGGGATAACCGTAGAGTGGACAAAACAAAGTTTTAGAAATACATTTATCAAAATACATTCCTACCCTCCAGTTTCACAAACATGCATGCATATCATAAATCATGAGTAAAATATATCTGAGCACAAATGTTTATAAATCAACAATCTCAATAAAACCACGGGACTCATTTCCATATCCAATTTCTTATAGTCACGTTATCCCTGCAACGCGTGCAAATCAATAGGCTCAAGGACCGCTCAAAATCCGAGCATCCGTCGCTGTGAACACATCACCAGCCGACAATCCAGATCGTCGTGAACACATCACCGACCGATCTCCATATAATCCAACACATCAGATTTGAGTCGAGCCTCCCTCGGCTGTACGACAACAGACCGTGCAACGTGGCCTCTCCGGGGTAAACACATTCATCCCGAAGGCGAGTGTTATCTACAGGGTTCATTCCGGGGAAACACATTCCCAACCGGAACCCTTAATATCCACAATCCAGAGTGCACTTCGGAGGAAACAATATTCCAGCCCTGAGGATGGGTCCTGACACGTGCTCCATTGCACCCCAACTGGTGCGTCTATCACTTTTTCAATCGATATACCCTTTCGTTATGATGTGACCAGACGACTCACAATCATGAGCAATTAACCTTAGCATTTTATCTCCCAGTGGACCCAACTGGCGTCCCACTGCACTGGACCATCTTCTAAGTCCAAATCTCTGTGTACTACGGTTCTCTGTCCGAACTTCCAATCACTAAGTAACATTGACACGGCCCATCCCAATCCTTGGCATCCCAGGTGCCAAACATTCCTCAATCAATGGTCAGCCGTGTCAAAAACCATAGTTATATTTCAACCTTACGGCTTATCCTAAGCCCTAATACATTACCATGACTCATCTCGAGTCCTATCCGATCTCTTGACTCACTTTGAGTCCCATTTTCCTGTCTCGACTCCTCTCGAGTCCAATCGTGACTCCTTTTGAGTCCAACCTCATAACAATCATTCATGCCTTCATTGGCATATCCGATTAGCGAGAAAATTCCACTGGTGAATCATATCTTATACGACCTCTAAGGCCTAAGGGATATCCCATCATATTCTAAACTCATTAACATACATTCCACTTAAGGAATTCACTGAGGATCATCTCATCCCGAGTCCAATCTGCCCAATTGTGCTACCTTTCTAGCCTCTGGGCTCATTCATTCTTGGGACCCCACACAAATTTGTGTTTAACAGTTAATAGTTCACAGTGTACACGGATTAACATCTGACCCCCAATCCAGGGTCAATCTCATTCCGAGATCAATCCCGAGGTCTCATATTCCCTCGTATACCCATCTCACGACCAGTTCGCGCACGAGGCTTATGTTTCGGAGGCATGATATGGCAAAGGAATCAGCAACCTAGTGCTCTGATACCAATTTGACAGGACCCGTCACCGAAGGACATAGATAAGCCCGATCCTGCTCCCGTCTGATAAGTCAAGTGAAGTTCCAAAATTACCCTCAACACTTGCCAAATAAGGGATAACCGTACCTTTGCCCACTCATGCCTCCACCTCTCGAATAGCCTCGACCATCGCGCCACGACTTGGAGGGTCAATAAAACAGAAAAGGTGTGAGTGGACAAAACAACGTTTTAGAAATACATTTATCAAAATACATTCCTACCCTCCAGTTTCACAAACATGCATGCATATCATAAATCATGAGTAAAATATATCTGAGCACAAATGTTTATAAATCACCAATCTCAATAAAACCACGGGACTCATTTCCATATCCAATTTCTTATAGTCATGTTATCCCTGCAACGCGTACAAATCAATAGGCTCAAGGACCGCTCAAAATCCGAGCATCCGTCGCTGTGAACACATCACCAGCTGACAATCCAGATCGTCGTGAACACATCACCGACCGATCTCCATATAATCCAGCACATCTGATCTGAGTCGAGCCTCCCTCGGCTGCAAGACAACAGACCGTGCTACGTGACCTCTCTGGGGTAAACACATCCATCCTGGAGGCGAGCGTTATCTCCAAGATTCATTCCGGGGAAATACATTCCCAACTGGAAGCCCTAATATCTACAATCCAGGGTGCACCCCGGGGGAAACATATTCCACCCCGAAAGCTCTATATATCCACAACATATCATCACCATGAAAACCAGTGAAAAACAGTTGCATTTGAAATCAAAACCATTTTCAATATAGGGTCTCAGCCCAAAACATAGTTTCCTCAAAATCCGGAAAACCAGAGTCCCGATTATTTCACAATTTCGAAAACCATCAATCTCATCGTGTAATCACATGGAAATACCAAGCCAATCAAAATCACATTTCCATTGGGTCTCACGCCCAAAATATCATTTTCACGCACATCCGTACAACCGCAACCTTAGTTGCCATTTTCACGTAAATCCATAAAATATATCCAAAAGGCATTACAAATCCATCAAATCATTTCTCGACTCATAATCCGAGTCAAAACCAATCTCAAATCCCGGGTCTTCGCCCAAAACAACAGTATCATGGTTTTCTCGAAAATCGTGCCCACAATCATATAAAACAATATAATATTCTCAAAATCCGGAAATCATCATATTGAAACATCAATAATGCCAAATCAATTCAAATCACATAATAAAGCATTTAAAACATATATGCATGCATTCAGGGTAGAAAACAAAAGTCCATTCACACACCGTCCATATCGCTCGCTTTCCGAGCTGCACGTTTTTCCGTAAATTCCGGAAGTCCTCATTCCTGTCCAAAATCATTATCGAGGGTCACTAACATCTCAATATACCTCCTATAATTTCCCCAATTTTTTTGGGGATTTAAATACGTATTTTAAACGTATACTAAAACTTCGGATACGCCAAACACTATCGAAACGATAATCGATTTCCTCGAAACTAGTGCCAAAATGTTCGTTACATTAAATAGGACAAAATTCATGTTGAACTCACCTCGGGATTCCCACTCAAGTTCCTCCATGCGCCGCCCTAAGCGGCTGCGCATTAAGCCCACGCGCCTGCTACAGTAACTACTACAGTTACCGTCTTCGCCCGTTTGTCTGTAAAACGGGTCTTGCCACCCGCGAGATAACCCGATTGGAATCTTGTCAATTCCACTCAAATTATTCAATTAATTCAGCTAATCGTATCGGTTTAACCTTAATTAAAGTTCTGTACATTCAATTTTGTGATTCCTTACGTCGAAGTCATTCGATCAAGCCTCAAGAATTCAAGGTCTGTTCATAATTTGATTTTCTCACTGGTCATCAATTCTTCTAAATTGATTCTAACAGGACCCACCCCGATTATCACCCCGATAACCTGGACGAACTCTGCTCCCGCCTGACAACCCAACTCAAAAGACCAAAACAACCACACAAAAACCGCGATATATACATTGCAAGACCAAGGAGAAGTTATAATACAACAAGTCCACAGTAGCACAGAGCATAGTACAGTAAAAGATAAGACGAGAATCCTACTAAAAGTTGGCTACACGCGCAACGGGAAAACCCTATGCCTCTACCTCAACGTTAGCCCCGGCGCTAGCACCACTACCTGGAGGGTGTTAAAAACATTAAAAACGTGAGTGGACTAAAAATAAATAAGAGTTATAAAACCGTTTACGAAATAAACCAGGGTTCACCCTCCGTTTTAAAACATGCATGCATAACCAAGTATTCGAAAACAACTATATGTACGATATGAAAATAAGTATGGAAAGCATTAGAAATCAAAACCCAAGTTCGGGAACTCGGCCCTAAATCCATAAATCCATAAAAACCAAGTTATTTGGGTCACAGCCCAAAACATTCGAAAACCAGTGAAAAACCAGTGAAAAGCATCAATCATACAAGTTTACTGGATCTTAAGTGCGCTCGAGTCTTTAAACTCAAAACCATGCGTAAATAACCAGGCCTTCTTGGGATATCAACGAGTCTTTAAACTCAAAACACAATCACAGGCCTCGGGGGGTATCACAATCACCTAGTCTTTAAAATCAAAACACATATCGAGTCTTTAAACTCAAAACATATCAATCCATGCCCCCCCCCCCCCCCCCCGGTCAATCAATCTGAGTCTTTAAACTCAAAACCAGATCCAGTGGGTTTTTCTCTTTTTCTGGGTCTTTAAACCCAAAACCATTTTTCAAGCATAAGAAAAATGTATCGAAATCCGAAACCCAAAACCAAACTGGAAATCTTCAAAAAACGAAATCATGTTTAACCGAAAGGGGACTTCCGCCCGAATTTCACTTCAAATCTCAATTCATATCCACAAAGCTTTAGTAAAACAGAATACGTATAAACATAAATCATTCATCCGAAGCCATACTCAAAAGCATAACAGAGTCATATTCTCGAAGTACGTGTAAATCCGATAACTTATATTGGAAAACGTACAATCAAGTAAATTAAGAATATAGAAAGCATAAACATAAAATCATGCATCGAAAGCGTACAAGCATATATCAAAACATAAATAAATAAGTAAAACAGTTATGCATGCTCGGTTAGAAAATAAACAGTCCACTCACAAGGTCCGAACACGTCACTCGCGTCCAGTACACTCCTCGGCTGTCTTAGGAATATCCCGACCTGTCAAAAGTCACCATTCCGGGTCACAAACACTTCATATAAGCTTACCCTAATTTCCCCAATTTTTCCGGATTTTAAACGTAATTAAACAAACCTCTAAACCTTCGAACACTCAGAACTACCCTGATACGATGTCCGATTGACTCGAAACTTGTCTTAAAATATTCGTTACATCGATTAGAGTGAAAACTGTGTTGAACGTTTCCCCAAAAGAAGCCCCACGCGCCCTCACGCGCTGCCCAAAAGGGGCTGCGAGTGGGAGCCACGCGCTGCTACAGTGTCATCGTCTACCTCCAGCCAACCCGGTTCAGACCAGTCCGGACTAGTTCGGTCCAACCGAGCTGGCGATGCCGGTTTTCACTCATTTTCAGTCCATCATACTGAACCAACAAAACCTCCCTCTTACTGCATAATTATCAAAATGCCCATATTGACCAAATTACCAAAATACCCTTAGGTATTTTAAACCCGTACCAATCTAGTCCAGACTCCGATTCTGACGTGACATCTGTCTACGGACTCAGGACTCCGAGAGCTACGTAGCGGTCCTCACGAAAAGTCCAAAAAGTACGCTGAGAAAAAAAAATCAACTTTTGACCTACATGGACAAAATCGTCAATTCACTTTTTATATTCCCAAAATTACATTTTCTAAATTTTTGGGTCGTTGCATTTAGTATGTTTTCTATTTTTCTCTCATATAATTCTATGTTTTCTATTTGAAATTAACTAATTAATTCATAGGTAGCTAGTCTTATTTTATAAACCTAAGTATTTTATATTTTCTATTTGCAGATAACTAACTAGTTCATAGGTAGCCGTCTTATTTTATAAACCTAAGTTTTTTTTAAAAAAATTTTATTTTGTACATACTATTTGCAGGTAACTAATTAATTCATAGGTAGTCTTATTTTATAACTTTTTCTTTAGGTATTTCATTTTTGTACGTATTCTAGCATGCAATCTATGTTATATATATACAATTATATGTTTTCTATTGACGGAAAATTAAAGGGATTTGAAATTCAAACACTTTGAAAATAGTTTTTTTTAAAGATAATATAAATTTTTAGAACGAAAAAGAAAAATTAAAGGGTAATCTAGAAAAAAACCAAAATATTAATTAAATAATAATAAAAATAAATGTGAGTACGTTCATGACACTTGCCCTGATATCTAGTCGATTCCTCCATCTGTGCTTGGATGATTTTTGAAGAGCTTGGGAAGCACATACGTTATTCTAATTATAGTTTCCTTCGCCACTTCAAAGGAATATGACCTTATGAGATTACCATGTTATGATTCGACAAAGATGCTCTAAATAAATAAATTTTTACCAGGTCAAAATATATTCTCATAAATATAATATGAGATATATATCATAAAACTCCAAAGATAAAATTATTACTTATTACTTATGAGATAGACAACAGACCGATAGCGCACTTGATTTTTTTATTTAATTTTTTTTTTCTTTCTAAAAGTGACACCATCCATAGGAATAGCTTTTTCAGCAAATTTGGGCTAAATCTACAAATTAATTTGGACTAAATATGTACACTATAACTGAGTTCGATAAAAAAAGATTTTACTCATTCATTTCGATTGTTTTTTAGGTCAAAGGCTAATGTTTTTGGGACGCTTAATTAATCGATAAAAATGGGATCATTTGGACTACTAATAATATATTCTCTAAGCATAAACCTATATAACTTGGAAAACTATATGATCAATTAATGTATATAAGTGATAGCCCTCGGCATTGGGCCGGGTCAGGCAGGCCCGACTCAAATTTTTTGGACTTGGACCGAGTTGGGCTTATATAATATTATGAAAAATATCTAGTCAGGACGGGCTTAATCACATAAATAAAAAGCCAAGCAATTTATTGGGCCGAATTTTTATCGGACTTAACGAGCCGGGCCAAATAACCCAGTTTAGACCGGGCCCAATCGAGCTTTTTTTAACTTACAAATTCAGATTAGAAAAAAAAATAATAAACATGCAAAACAAGAATAATAGTAGAAGAACATAGCTGAGGGCTACCCTAAAGCAACCAAACAAAGAAATAAGTTCAAACATATTTCATGATTCATATGAATACTAGCAGAAATAAAGTCATTGCTTGTTGATTAGTTAAATAACTGTCTTCCTTTTTTTTTCAGCTTGATGACTACTATTAGTATCACAGATATGGGTGCACGTATCCACTTCTGAAAGGAAATCTTATATAGAAAGGAATAAGCTAAATATTTTAGCACCTATCCCTGGCTCTGCAGGATAGGATAAACTTCTCTTGTGTAATAACGGACATGAGCCCAAACCACCTTGGAGTTGGTTATACATAGTGATAGACACTTGCCAAGATCAATGAGAAAAGCTTGTTGAATTATAGTGCTGAATTATCATCAATCCAATTTTTAAGAGTCAGGACTTGAATACTATAGTTAATTTACTTTGGATCCCTCCAAACATTATGGAATTCAAAGCGAGGAATAACTAGAATTGCGTTCAAAAGTCCAGCAAGAGCCACACATTGCAAATCTATGAAAGAAACAAAACAATGCGTTCAAAGATTTAAATGAAATACAAACAAAGCACACCAAGAGATAATCGCATATGGGTACCTATTCGTAGAGTTTTCGGACTGCAGCACTGGGACTTGCAGACGAGAGAGGTTGTGCCTGCCACCGCGATATGCGAGGGTTTCTCTGCAAAAGAAAAATATTCAGATCGAGAGGAAATAGATGAAAAGAAGATGGTGAAGTGATAATTGGAGGATTTTCAAACCATACTTATAAAAATTTCTGGAGAAACGATGTTGGTTTGTGACTGGACCACCTTGGCGATTTGTCCTTCATCTTGGTCTTCCTCTTCTTTTCATATCAGATTCAATGAGAGGTGAAAGTGAGAGTGAAGAGAGAGTTAGGGTTATGAGATGTTAGGGTTTGTGGAGAGAAATATGGGTAGTGCAGCCACTAAGTGTTGAGAGATAAGAGATAAGAGAGAGATATGAGGGTGAGCTTTTGACTTTGAGAGAGAGGGAGTGCAGTTGAACGAAGTAGTGAAGTGGAAATAAAGAGAGACTAAAGTGAGTTTTTTTTTTTTTAACTTAGGGTTAGAGTTTGGTTTGGGCCTTAGGCTTTTAAAATTAAATTAGGTTGAGCTTAAAATTAAATTCGGTTGAGCTTATTGGAGTTTTGGGTTTGTACTGAAATAGTAGTAATAAGATTGGGTTGAATATTATATCTTAATTAATAATTATTTTATATATTCGGACTTATAAGTCGGGTTTATATGAGCGGGTCGGGCTGGGCCTATCGGCCCTTATCGGGTTCGAGTCTATCGAGTTTGAATACCCTAAGCCCAAGTCCAGCCCGTCAATATGCGGGCTGGGCCGGCCTATGACCCATAACGAGCTGGGTCGGGCTTTTTGTCACCGGATCTACTAGGTACCCACAAGCCTGTGGACTTCTGGACCAAATTGTGAGGGCTAATAAACGGGGATGAAATAAGACTAGAGAGATAAAAGGGAATAGTGAATGCCAGATAAATATTATTCTCCTACATAACTTGGTCCTGGCTATTTGTGTTCATAAGGGGTCAACTAAAAATTCTCCAAACTTTTGATACAATGATACTAGAGGAAAATTACAACTAAACCGTAATATTTTACTGTAACCGGAAAATCCATCCTCACTTTGAGCTAAAAGGAGGTGGGAAAACGATGACCACAACTTTTAATATGGTAATGCTGCCTAGGTTAATCATTCTTGGAATGGTGATTTGGCAGAAAGAGAGGAAAGCTAGTTTTCATATGTGGTTAAAAAAACGATGGGAAAATGGGTGTACATGTTTGTCCCCAAGAAAACTTCTTCCAGCAACATAACATAGAGTAAAACAAAAGAGGCCTCCACAAAAGAAATAGAATCTCAGCTGCCATCCCCACTCCCCAGCTACGTATACGTCTACAAACAGCTCAGTTCCTCACTGCATGACCCACTCCACAATATCTCATCTGCATCAAATAAATGAATAAAATAAAATACAAGAAGTTTCCATTTCAAAAGAGAGACACTACACCAAAATGACGTTTTTTAGGTGCGCAATGTACGCCTTAAAAGGACTTTTAGGGCGCACAATGTACATCCTAGGTGGTGAACTTGAGCGACCTCACACTATCAGTCTATCATAATTAAGAATATTCTGTTTTAAAAGTTAACTAGGGACGTGCATGATTTTTTTTGTATAATTATTATTAATCGGACATAATAATTAGATATCAAACTTAATACAATATATTGTTGTGACTTGTGAGTTAAAACTAAAATCATTTATTTTTAAATAAAGAAATACAAAATGAACTGAACGTGTATTATTCAAGATTGAAAAAAGAAAGTTATCCTTAATTAATTTGATTGCATGCAAGGCTGGATCATTACTTAAATTTTCTGATTTTTTTTGGTCAGATGCAATTTACCAGAGCATCCAGGTCAATAATTTATAATAAACATCCTTAGTATTTGGGTCAACCAAGCTCTTATTCTAATATCCCACAATCTGGCATTCACTGGAGCCTAAAGTGAACCATTAAAGACTTTTACTCAAATCTAAATCACAACTAGTCATCAAATTACTAATAATTAATCACAACCATGCTTACCTAGCTAAATACTATTTCGCATGTGTCATGTGTCGGCCAATAATTAAGCAAAAGATAATCAAATAATTAAGAAAAAAGATAATGTATATCGAAACCCTAATTAAAGATTTGTTAAATTATTTGCAGATTGCCAGAACGTGTGCTGCGAGGCACGACAAAGTACGCATGTAGTAGTGGACAATATGATTTCGCATGAGCACACATTTCTTCTCTCTGAGACTCACCGGAGAGAATGTCATGTGAGGAGTTGGAAAAGAGCAAATTGTGTCATTATTTGCTTAACCCTAGCTCGGTCTTCTGCAAAGGCCAAGAATTAAAACCCAAACGCTTGTGGGGTGAGGTGTGTCACGTGACACTGTGTGCCCTCTTTGTTCTTCGTGGGACCACATCTTCCTACCACCTGTCGCATACCAATTACCAAACTTTGTAGAAGCCTAAAAGGGGATATAAAGTCTAAAGGGGGCATGGAATTATCAATCATCAGGCTCTCATCTAATCCGTTTATACAATTTATTAATTAGATTTGAATCTTTGATACCTTACTTGCAAGTATGAAATAAACGTAAAGGTTGTGATAGGGACCTAGATCACACCGTACACGTTGTTGCTGTGAGTCACCGATGGATTTTATATGCCTTTAGGTCTCGGAGAATATGGTAATGGTAATTAAATTAATTTGCATATAAATGCGTGTTATCTTACGTTTACATACTAATTTTCACCATATTTTCATTCGTACCATGCTTTATGTTGGTTTTACCCTGACAATATGATAGGTTTTAAAGCGGTTGTATAATAAATTTGGCCACATGACAACGCTCTTACGACAAATGGGGTTTGAAATGAATTCGGCCAAGAAACTATTTATTTAGTGCTTTGTGTGCATGACACTATTGCGTGAACTTTTTTATTCTAGCATTTCAAATTAGAAAATTTTTAACTTCATATATCATAATCATAAGCATTTATTCTCTAAATCATGTCAAATGGGTCTACTTCAGTTGGTTCTAGTGTTGACTTGTAGACAATTGATTTCAAATTCGAACTCCGATGACATATTGAATGAAAAATTTCCAAAATTTTTTTACCTCCCCTGTAATAAAAAAAAATTCTCTAAATCATTATTTAAAAACCATTTCCAAAAAAAAAATCTACAATATTAAGGATTTAGAAATCATCATTCAAACATATCAAATAAATTAACAAAATTGATAAAAATAATCTCTACTTTGATTTAATTTTTGTCATATATGATTTTGGAATGATGATTTAAAAATTAAACGTTTCCAATTATGACATATGCATATAAAAAAAGAGAATTAGTTCAATAAAAAGAGTTAATCGAGGAGAATCTACGTGGGTGAAGTGCAAATATTTTCTCTTAATAATTCATTAAACAAATCCGATTACGCAAGGCTCCAATTAAACCAGTTTAATTAACTGTTTCATCGATGTGAAAGGCCAACAAACTATGTGATGTCTTATGTTGATAATGAATGGCATAAATTTTTCAACCAAACCATACTATATCCGATGTGATTAATCACAAAATTTCAAAGGTAGGACCGTAGAATCCATGGAGTATGGTGGACCTCAGCCGCAGCGAATAACCTACCTTTTGAAATAATCGCGCGCCAAAACGTCATGAGTCGTTGTCGTAACGTCCAGGCGCCGAGACTTAACGGTTGGGTAACTTAATAAGAAGTATTAATTACATTTCACATTCTCGAAAACACCCTTCTACAATACAAAATAAAGAGTTGGCCTCATTTTGATTGAGACGGCAAAAGAGTAATTTAAGACAATATGATGACAAAACGTAAAGAGGGACCAACCTAATAGTAATAGTAATAAGTTGCAATTATAAAATTCACGGGTGGTTCATGTTCGCTGTTTTCACAGTGGAACCTTATAAATGTTTGTATCGGTTCAAGATTTTGATAAACAAAACTCCATCACATATTTTTGGGCGTTACACTTTCCAATCAATATTCATAAGTTACGGTCATATATTCCCCAAAAAAATAAAATTATGGTCATATAAAAACATAAATAAAAGGCTTTTTTATGATAGAAAAATGTATTGCTATTTATATTTATATTCCAAAATACGAAATTGGTAATGAATAGTGTTCATTTTAGGAAGATTAGGATAATGCAGAAAACAATGGAGGATCACAACTAATTTCATGTTTATGTTATTTTCATTTTAAAGTTGATGTAAATATTATTGTTTGTTTTTTATACTAGTTTATAATTCTGGAAAAAGAAAAGACAATATTTGTTCTATTTCCTAAATCTAGATTATCTTATATGAGGTAGTGAATATACATTTGCTCCAATAATAAATAAATATTTTAAACCTTACGTTATATGTATAATGACAAATTTAACCACATAACGAAGATTATAATATGCGCAAAATAGAAAATATTGTGATACTTTCTCGACATACTTTTTATATATCAAAATGTGGAAAGTTAGAAGTAAATTCTACTAGCATAGACTCCTCCATTGTGATACTTTCTCGACATACTCTTTATACATTAAAATGTGAATTCTATTGACATAGACTCCTCCAAGCCCGGGGTGATTCAAAGGCCAAAACTGGTAGTTTAATTTCCCAATTTACCTGAACATAGACAAAATTGTCAATGGCTCAAAGGACGAGTGCTACAGTTTACCAAGTCAAGTAAGTAAAAAGAATTGAAGCCGAAGCAATTATGAATATAAAATGCCAATGCCCAAGACCAAAACCCAAAAAAAAAAAACCGAAAAAAAAGAGTGGATGAAGTCATGAAGAAGGCGAGTGGACAGATAAAGAGAAAGATTTGGGAAAATCCATACACAATTACATAGTAAACTGTACGTTACCCTTTTTTTAAAGTTGGTGGAGTGAGGAAACGCAAGCATACATATATTTACTGAGTCGCAGACAGCTGTGGGTGTGAGAGAGTGAGATACTGGGGTTTCTTTGGTGGTGATGGTAGGGTCAAAAGTTATCCCCACTAGAAAAATCCATAGCTGCTACGTGAAACTTTTGCCCTTTCCCGCTTCTTCTTCTTTGAGTTGAATCTCTCAAACCTATTTTTTGCAGCAGGCCGAGTGACCCACATAGAGCCATTTTCATTTTTTGCAATTCAGTGACAAGAACAAAAACAAAGTCACTAGTGACCAGTGACAGCCAAAAGGAGTGACTGTGAGAGAAACGTCTGGGGCTTTAGTGACTGATGAAGTAGCGGAGGCGGTGGGCTTGCCGGCGGAGCTTGCTAGCTGCCTCTCTGAAAATGGACACCCCAGAGAGGAATCAGATCGGCACTCCCAAAGCCAGATTTGAGGTGAGGCTTTGTATCCCATTTTCTTCTTCAATTGTAAGGCTTTTGGTGAATTGGATTTTGTTTTGTTTTTGGGTTGGTGCTTTGGTGTTTCCAAAGTTTGTGCATTTTTAAGAAGGTTGACCCAATTTTTATTTCGATTTTTTTTTATTTTTGTTTATGGGCTGTTGCTGTGCGTCTCTGCATGTGGGTTGATCTTTGACTTTGTGCTAAATCAGGGCTTTTTTCTCAGTTTTGTTGGTCAGTTGGATGTCATTAGAAGGATGGCATTGATAATTCATTCTGTTGGAAATTTTGGGAATTTCGTTTGGTGTATATGAGTTTTAGAATCTTTTGATTTAGATCTCAAACTGAGCTCAAATTCAGGGTCAATTCTCGCTATTTGGCTTCAACAAGTCTCTTGCAAGGTGACTTATCCATCAAAAGCTCATTTTGAGATTGCTTTTACACCTGATTTCTATCGATTTCTCCTCCTTTACTGTCAAACAGAAGGCAATGGAGTTTGTTGAAGTTAAATTTTGTTTTTCCATTTTTGCCAGTTTTTTCTCTTATGTATCTTTTTTGACCACTTTTTTCTTCTTGAGGAATATTTTGACCCATTTGTTACTTAGTCGTCTGTTCTGAGATAAAAATCACGTTCTGCTGTGGATTTGAGGAATTGAGGTCATCAGAGACCTTATTTTTGTGAGCCAGATGTTTCATTGAAGTTGAAACCAGATTTAATGTTTGTGTTTGCTTGAAACTTGCAGATAATCATAGTACATGTGTGGACATTCATTTTCCAAAACTTAGATTGGTCGAATCTTGTGTTGAAATTCAATTGAATTGGACCTTATTGCTGTATGTACTTCTTTTCATCTTGTAAGAAGAATTTTTTCTCTCACATGTGCAGGATTCTCCTGTCTTTAACTACATCAGTAGTCTTTCTCCTATCAAGCCATTCAAGTCTGTACACTTTACTCAGACATTCAGCTCCATCAGTTTTGGATCCCCTCCATCGGTTTTCACTTCGCCTCATGTCAGTTCTCACAAGGAGTCCAGATTCCTTAAGAGGTAATTGATTGCTAATTATTGTATTTATTTTGAACTCTTTTTTTGCTTACCTATTTCTTTGACTAAATTTTACTTCATTTCTTTTCAGGCATAACCCTTCAGATCCTTCGAAGCCTGAGTCCTGTATAGAAAGTGGAAATAAAGTATCTGAAAATGATGATCCTGCTCAACTTTATATTAATGAAGATTGTGTTCCTGGGGTTTCTACTGGAGAAGCTTCTGTAGAGCCACCGAGTGAACACTCTGTAATTGAGCTGCCACGGAATTTGAAATATGATTGTGGTAGCCCTGAGTGTGACTCAACAATTCGGTGTGGTACTCAGGCAGTTTGTGCGTTGGAAGTGGCCAACTTGTCAGCTCGGCTTGTACCATATGTTCAGAAGACATCTGAAGAAGGTTCTTCCAATGATGAGGCACATCTACAGATCACATGCCAGAGTGAGCAAAGAAAAGAAGGGAGAGGCTGTGATTGGGAGAGTTTGATTTCTGATGCAACCGACCTTTTAATTTTCGACTCTCCCAATGGCACAGAGGATTTTAAGGGACTAATGCAGAATTCTCTGGAACCCATGACAAGATTTTGTACCTCTCTTGTGCCCCGACTCTCGCAAGATGACACTAGTGACGAGCAAAGAGAGCGAGTGCTAGATGCAATTGGTTCTGCCGAACAACCTGAAACTGAAGATCCTTCCTCTCAATATGAAGAAGCTACTCAACTGGAAGATATAGAACAAATGCAGGACCATTTAAATAATTGTATGGCTAGTGATCCTGGTGAGAGAGAAGATAGTAAAGTAGAAACACCCATGGACTTAACTAGCAAGGTAAAATATGCAACAATGTTTTCTCACCCAAATTTTCAGAACAATTTACATAGGTTTATAATATCTATTTTCTTTTGCTGGATCTAGATAGTTATGATTTTAGGGTTCTAAAATGGTGCCACTACCTTGTATACTTTTATTTCTTTGTTTGGCCTAATATTTTTTCTCTGTTTATGTATTAGCCTGTTTTAAATTTGCATCGTGGCTTGCGAAGGCGCTGTCTAGATTTTGAGATGGCTGAAGCTCGTAGGAAGAGTCTAGATAATGTTTCAAATAGCTCCTATGAGAAAATCACCACCAATGATAAGCAGCTGGTTCCTATGAAACCTGGTGGTGAATCCTCACGACGCATCTTACCTGGAATTGGCTTGCACTTAAATGCTCTTGCAGCGACCTCAAAAGACTACAATATCATTAAGCACGAAAATCTGACTTATGCTAGACAACTAAGTTTGCCTAATTCCAGTTCTGAACTTCATTCTCCGATAGGTGGTCAAGCACCTGGTCATGAAGCTTTCTCTTCAGCTTCTTCTGAAAGAGATGTGGATGGCACAGAAAATGGGGTTCAGCTGGCGGAAGATGCTTCACAAGAACCTTCCTTTTTAGCTAATGAAGAGTTCAACCTGAATAGCCCCAAAAAGAAGAGGCAAATTCATTTGGCTAAACATTCTATTCTCCATTAAGTTACCATGTCATGTTCATTTCATTGTTCGTCTAATTCATAGGTTCTTGTATATTACCTTTCTTCTTATACTTTTCATTGGATTTGCAGGCGCAGGTTGGAACATGCTGCAGAAACTGAGTCTTGCAAACGCTGTAACTGTAAAAAATCGAAGTGTTTGAAACTGTAGGTTCTTCATCTCCCTTTTAGTGAATGCTATAGCTTTTTGTTATATCGCTTCCATTGAGACAGCATTTGTTGTTTATCTATAATGACTCAGATATATTTGGCTTAGTTTAGGAGTTCATTCCGGTCATATGGGAGTTGGATATCATACAACTTTTCGTCGATACATTTAGGGTTGCATCCAATGTCCCACTCAGCATTGGCCATTTCCATGAAAAAGCTCTAGAACTCGAACTTGTTGCAAATTTTCATGCCTTGTTTAGTATTTGACTGTGATACTATTCATGCAGTTACTGCGAATGCTTTGCTGCTGGTGTCTACTGCATAGAGCCATGTTCATGTCAAGAATGCTTCAACAAGCCTATTCATGAAGATACTGTTCTTGCAACTCGTAAACAGATTGAATCTCGCAACCCGCTTGCATTTGCTCCGAAAGTGATCAGGAGCGCAGATTCTGTTCCTGAATTAGGGGTTAGAAAATAACCAACTATTCTCTGCTCTGTTTGCTAGTTGAACCGCAATCTAACATGTAGGAGTTGCTTTCACTTGCAGGAGGAATCTACAAAAACCCCAGCTTCTGCGCGACATAAAAGAGGATGCAACTGCAAGAAATCAAGTTGCCTAAAGAAATACTGTGAATGCTTTCAGGTTTTGCTCTCAGAATATTCTTTTAATTTGCTTCCAATATCCTATTTAATCTTATTAACTTCTTGTATCTTTTAAAGGGTGGTGTTGGATGCTCCATTAGCTGTAGATGTGAAAGCTGTAAAAATGCATTTGGTAGAAAGGACGGTGAGTGATGTGTAATATTGCCTTGATGACTTATCATCTGCACCCCCAGCTGAAGTCCTCCCAAAGTGTTTGCTGATTATCGTTTGTTTTGAATTCAGGATCTTATACAGGAATCGAAGCTGAGCAAGATGAGGAAGAAACAGAAGCATGCGCAAAGAGTGTGGTTGACAAACACCGGCAGAAGATTGAAACTGAGAAAAATGAAGAACAGCGCCAGGATTCTGCTCTTCCCACAACCCCCTTACGGCTTTCCAGGTTTAATTTTTATTCGTTGGTTTATAAGTTGGTGCATCATTGTTATTAGATCACTAATGATAACTTTGTGTTCCAGACAACTGGTTCCATTGCCATTTTCATCAAAGAACAAACCGCCAAGATCTTCTGTTTTTAGCATTGGAGGATCCTCTTCTGGATTGTATACAAGTGTGAAACTTGGGAAACCAAACATTCTGCGAACTGAACCCAAGTTTGAGACACATAGCCAAACCGCACCAGAGGATGAAATGCCAGAGGTTCTTCAAGGAGATGGATCACCTAGCACGGGGATCAAAACTGCTTCTCCCAATGGCAAGAGGGTGTGCCCTCCAACTAATGACTTTATGCCCTCCCCCGGTCGAAGAGCTGGTAGGAAATTAATCCTACAATCCATCCCTTCATTCCCATCTCTCACTCCCCACCATTGAGCAGGTCAGATTTTCGTGAAGTTAGAGGAACAAAATTCTGTTTTAGTTTTGTTAAAGGATAAGTTGTTTAGTTCGTTCTGTATTATGTGTTTTAATTTAGTTTGCTGTATTTGTATAATAATATGGTACCTCTCCTGCCTGCTCTCATAATGACCAACAGTTCGTTGTATAATATGGAATTTCAACCCTTTTGTTCAATTTTGTTTCCCCTTAGGCTTCCAAGCTTATCTATTTGGCCATTACTAGTATTATGTTACACTTTTGTAAAGAACCGAGATATTAATGTGTAAAGTCTAGTTCCAATATTGGTGTACTAGAAAAAAAAAACACCATTTCTATCTTC
The DNA here is from genome assembly GCA_032719365.1 of Prinsepia uniflora. NCBI lineage: Eukaryota > Viridiplantae > Streptophyta > Magnoliopsida > Rosales > Rosaceae > Prinsepia > Prinsepia uniflora. Next base: position 25,665,311 of record CM064871.1, on the reverse strand, counting down.
AAGTACGTGTAATAGGGTAAAAGTAATAGTGTAACAAGAAGTGAGTCGAGACCAAGAAGTGAGTTTTTTATCAATCAAATATCTAATCTCCTGGTCCTTGCCGAAAGGGTAAAAGTTTCGTCTCCTGATCATTGTAGAAAGTAAAAGAACTTCATGTTTTTCTTTTGGTTTTTTACTATAGATGTATTAAGAATGTACTAGCATATCTCAAAATCCGAACTGTATTATTTAACTAATTTCATCTTTGACACGATTAAAAATACTTATTTTCTTAAATGCCCCTGCCAATCTTCTTCTTTCCCCCCCCCCCCCCTAAAATCCTCCGCGCTGAGTTTCATGGCTTCTCCACCAAGCTCACTCAAAATCGTGATTGCAATTTCTGGGCTTATTGAGGGGGTGAGCTTTACAAGCTCTCTGCATCTCTTGAAAGTCTTCGACTGCTTTGGTTAAGGTTTTTTTTCCTCGCAACCACGGAAAAAATGGCTCATGCCAAATCGCCCTCCGCCACTAACACCCCAAAACCCTTGCCCTCGATGTTTGCTCCCAACTGCTCAATGCTACTCTCATCAACCCATTTCGTTCCATTTCTCAGAGCATTACCATCACCGTTCTCATCTTCATCGCCCAAGAATTTCAATTTTGTCCTCCCCGACATTCCTGCTTCAATCGCTTTCGCTGTTGATAACTGCCTCGAACACCTCCGCTCTTTGGCGTCTCAAATCTCTTTTCTTAGCAAAATATTCTCTCTGCGTTGTGAATTCCAAAGCATTTGCCACTAGGTTCGTCTTTATGCGTCAAACGAGTTCCAAACGAGTTCCCCTTTCCCTCCCCTCATCAACTATCATCTTCTCCATAGTTTGAACCCACCAAAGCTGGGTTTTCTACCAACCAATATACCAAGAATAAAGGAGCAATTGAGTGGGTTTTTTTGACATATTAATCTTCTTCTTCCTCTCTTTTCTGTTTAGCCTGCTGAATGATATATTATTTTTATTTTCTCCTTGTCAGAACTTCATCCGAGTCTCTTTGGGTTGTTTAGGTTAGTAAGTTATACCCGTCCTCTTTTGTTTAGCCATTTTGAGATGTGGAAAGCTTGCAAAGTAGTCGAACTCTTTCAAAAGATGCAGAGAGCTTGCAAAGCTCTCCTCCCAAATCCAGATATTGGAATCATGATTGTTTTGGCGATTGGGGAATTTCTGGGCTTGGGAGGGGGAGAGATTGGTGGAGGAGCCATGAAAGTAAGTGCGGAGGATTTTAGGAGGTTTGAGTGGGAGTTTTTAGAGAAGTGGGGAAGAAGATGAAGATTGGCTGCGGCATTTAAGGGAAAAACAGTGTTTTAAACTGTGTTAGAGATATAATCGGTAAACGAATTTATATTCCTTGTACATCAACAGTAAAAAGCCTTTTCTTTTTAAAAGGAGTTGTTTTTTGGAACAATGAGACTCGAATTGTTCGATCCCTCCGTCACCTCTTCGTCTATGAAGAATTCGTTAATTGAACTGAACAAGTTTATGTTAGTGGGCTACGATCACAGAAGGAGGTAGGTCTTGTCCATTACCAGTTTGGGCTGGGTCTATGCGGTAGTTGTTAGGTTAAGTAAGGGCCTCTATTGTTTGATATGGGTATTTTATGAATTCTTTTACATATTTTTCTTCTTTGTTTGGTATCATAGAGATCATCTAGTCTGGTTATGACAGAAGGGTGCGTTTCTAAAATAAATTCAAAATAAATGAAGTTAAACAAAGAATGACACTAGATAATTGTCATCATCTTGTATATACATTTGTAAACATACTTACTACATTTACTCTAACTAATATCTATAGTTATATATATATATAGAGAGAGAGAGAGCCATGCACATCACAAAATAATAGGAGTTCCCAAATAATCATAACTTCAGTAGTATAATATGCTTATTTCAATCTGTAACGCTCCAACAAGAGTTGGATTCTTAACGTCTTCATTCTTAAACCTCAATCAATTAACATCAATAGTATTAAGAGTTCTTTTGATTATAGGTAGACCCTAGAAAGTGAAATAATGTTACGAAAATGGTGGTGGCACATGGGTGAGTGTTGTAGATCGAGTGGTAGTGTTATTGTTGTCCCTATGCACAAATTGATGAAGACCCCATCAAAATTATAGTTGTACGATTGGCCAACTTTGAAGGGAACATGGGGTGCCATAGCTGGCTATTCCGCTAAAACACAAAAACAAAATCTCAAATGTGATCATGTTGTTGGTTGGGGTCCATATATTGCATGCCTTTTCTACTATAAATCATTTCTCCAAATGAATCTCCCACTTTGTTTTTCTAGATTTGGAAGACAGCTTTTTATTAGAGGTTGGTGGAGAGTGCTATTAGCTTCCAAGAGTGGTCTAATAGAGCTTTCCAAATAGACGTTAGTTTAAAATGGAAGATCATTTTTACACGAAAATGATGATTTTTTTACTTGTATTTCTTATGGATATAGAGAGATGGGCATGATTAATGATCACATCAAATGGAATCAATTTGTTATGTATTACAAGAAAATGATTATTTTTTGAGAGAGCGAGAAATAATCATATCTCATAAACTAAGTGTTTATTAATTGTAATATATAATTTCGTTTAAAATAGAAGAACGATGTTATATACATGCAAATGATGATTTTTTAATCATTTGTCGATAAATTGTCACTTCTAGATGACAGATTTTCTTCTGTTTAATTGGCAGGAGTTTGAAACTCACTAAAAACATTTTATAGTCATCAAAGACAAGCCACACCTTGAGCAGGGTATGTACCGAAAAAATAATTGAGTTTTGAAACAGAGATGGGTGATAAGTAAATGATCACATCAAATGGGGGTCGGCAAGCGACATCTCTACTGCCTTCAAAGCATTGTAGATTTGGTGGGTAGTGAGCATCAAATAGGAGTTGGAAAAAGAAGGCGATTAATGGGGAAGGCTCACCATATACTTGACACAATAACTATACAGCAGCTGTTGCTCTTTTTCCTTAATTAGGACTTGTCATAACAAGATGCAGCCCATATAGCAAGCAAGCTCCAAGTTTTCTTTTTCATATTAATCTCTCATCTAGTAATTAGGACTTAGGAGGCATCAAGAACATTATGGATAGCTAGCTAGCTTCACTCTTTTTTCCGTCGAGAACTTTGACTAAAATGCCTACTAAATTAAATAACCGTGGGAGTGTGGGACACAAAATGGGTCAGATTGATATGTGCTAGCTTGATATCGAGTATTTCAGCGATGTTGTTATGTGTTGTTAATGTTGACGATGTTGTTATGCGTTGTTAATGTTGGTGATCATATATATGTGCCATGATGCTAGTGTGAGAGGGTCTATGGTTTGGTTAGAAGCAACTTAAGCATAGTTAGGTGTTCATGTTTGTGAGTAATACCTTATTTTCACGAGAAAAACTCTTATGTAACGGAAATACTTTTTTTTTATATTCTATACTACTATGTCAAGTTTATAGATATAATAATCAAAGACGAATTATTCTCGAGTGAGCTCTAGTCTAATTAATCGAAGTTAAAACAACCAAATGTTTTACTATTCGTTTTAGTGAAATTTATTCATTTAGTAGAAATCAGCCCACTTTATTCAAGTGAAAATTGACCACTTATATTTTTTTTTTGTCAAAGAAATTTGACCATTTAGTCTCTACAAATCTCAAGATATGCTCAATCAATTTTAGTTGATCTCTATTAATTTTTTACCTTTATTTTTACGTATAATATTAATATCAGGTATATATATATATATATATGATGGTGTGTAATTCAGTAATTGACTTGAAATCCTAATCAAACTAATTAATAAATTATGAATTATAAAAGGAAGAAGATTGAGAATTTAGCAGAAATTAGCCGAACTGTTTTTTTTGGTCAATGATCAACCTAACAAAGCACTACTAGTACACTTGCATGGAATGGTAAGTTAGGCCTGGTTAGGGTTCTTGATGATTATGTACATCGCCGGCCCATGCGGCGTTGTGTACCCAGAATTGTCAATAGGGTGAACCCATAAAAGTCAAAGTCTCTATCAGCCATGTGGCATGCGTGTGGGATCATTGATAATTCAACGGTGCTGATGTAAAACCTAGCTGCTACCAATTTCACGTATTGTTGAGAACGAGCCTTCAAATAATGGCAATTCCAATCCGCGATTTACGGGTAAGTAAATTCGGACACACTTCAAAATTTTGGCTCACTGTTATTTGTTACTATGTATATCAAGTAATATTTTAGTTTCATTAGCATTACGATTTAATTTTTTTCCTTATAATTATATGAAGGGAGAGAGCCGAGAGCCGACAGCCGACAGGGGTGGCTGATGAGGCTCCACCGCCTAGTACGTCCACCATGAAAAAGTGACGGTCATCCAGGGAAAAAAAAGTTGAGATCATCCAAAATCCAACTTTCAATAATTTCATACAAAAAAGAAAGAATCCTACTGTGGGCTACCGATTATATATAGTCTTATCAATATTAAGCTAAGTGTATCATATTTCCAAAATTCCAATTTGGTGGGTGTTTGCACTCTTTGAAGTAACATTTGAGTGCTTTGAGAATATTTTCCTCCTCATTCTCATTTGGTAAAGAGCATTATAATTTTAGTCAATGTAATTCGATAAGTACATTTCATGAAATTACTAAGTAATGCAATAAGTATAATTATTGTACGAATAAAAAAAAATTACATTGATTTAATGACGTTGAATGAACTAGCGATGCTTATCGTTGCGTAAGAGTACGTGATAATGAGTAAAATTTAGAAGGTCAATTCAACTTCTATTTCTTAAAAGGATTAATGATAGATATTTATTTTTTAAGTGGCCAAGAATATAAGATGTTAAATATTTTTTAACGATTATTGAAGTTTAAACAAAATGTATATGTGATTTAAAAAAAAAAAAAAACAAAGTGACCCCTTAACTGTAGTGTAACTCCATTGTGAGGACCCGTGCTGCCTTGGAGGCATTGTTAGCAATCCCTTATCGCCCGAGGAGATATGAGGAATGCACCTTATATGTGTGGACGCACATCTATTCAACATGGGGCCTTATGGGAGCTCATTAGCTTTGAGTTTGGTTGGAACTCCAAAGTTAAGCGAGTAGGGGCTGGTGCAATCACAGGATGGGCAACCCACTGAGAAGTTGCAAGTGAACTCTCGAGAACAAAACCGTGAGAGTTTGGCCCAAAACGGACAATATCATGTTGGAGAAGTTCGGGTCGTGACAATTTGGTATCAGAGCCCAACCCCGGCCGAAATTGATTGTGTCAGCAAGGACGCTGGCACCAAGGGGGGTGGATTGTGAGGACCCGTGCCTTGTAGGCATGGTTAGCCCAAAGGGGGCTGGATTGTGAGGACCCGTGCCTTGTAGACATGGTTAGCAATCCCACATCGCCTGGGGAGATATAATGGATGCGCTTTATATGTGTGGGCGTGCATCTATCCAACATGAGGCTTTTTGTGAGCTCACTAGTTTTGATTTTGGTTCGAACTCCAAAGTTAAATGAGTAGGGGCTGGTGCAATCCCAGAATGGGTGACCCAATGGGAAGTTGCACGTGAGGTCCCGAGAACAAAACCATGAGAGCTTGGCCTAAAGCAGACAATATCCTATTGGAGAAGGTCAGGTCGTGACAATTTTATTGTGAGGACCAGTACCTTGGGGGCATGGTTAGCAATTCCACATCGTCTGGAAAGATCTGGGGGATGCGCCTTATATGTGTGGGCGCGCATCTATCCCACATGAGGCCTTTTGGGAGCTCATTGGCTTTGGATTCCTTGGAAACTCCAAAATTAAGCGAGTTTAGGCTGATGCAATACCAGGATAGGTGACCCACTAGGAAGTTGCATGTGAGCTCTCGAAAATAAAACCGTGGGGACTGGGCCCAAAGCAGACAAGAACCTGTAGGAGAAGGTTGGGTCGTGACATCCATTGCTTCACTTCTTTCCATTTATTATGGCTCCTAGCTAGTAGCAGCACACATTATTTTTGGCTTTTTACTGTAGATGCACTAGGAACGCGCCAGCATATCTCAAATTGCAATAGGAATGAAAATTCGTTCCACTTTGTGACAGGAGCCATCCTAAACTTTACTTTAAAAATCGGGTAGGCCCTGCTCCCGTCTGACAAGCTCTTGTCAGAAAAAGGATATTTTCCTATTTCCTATTTGTTTTTATTTTCATTTGATATGTTAACTAAACAGGATCCATCTCTTGCGGGTTATTGCGCACGTCCAATCCACTAAACCCGTCAAGGAGAAGAATCCTGTTTGGTTAACGTATCAAATGAAAAAAATAGGGAAATATTCCTTGTCTGACAAGAGCTTGTCAGATGGGAGCAGGTACTACCCGATTTTTCAGGTAAAGTTTGACACGAACCATCTCAAATCCCCCCGGGATTAACAAGGGATGTGCCATGTTCCCGTCTAACCCACGTGTGACACGAAGAGCCAGACAAGGGATAACCTAAAACCTCCACCCATTCGGGGGTTTCAGAGTGCACCAAGATCAATGGAATAGTGTGATGTCTCGGTCTCTGCTACATCCCACATCCCTGATCAACCTGAAGGGCATTAAAAATCATTCAAAAGTTGTGAGTGGACGAAATAAATAATTTATAAAACACATTTCACAAAAAGACGTTTATGCCCTTCACTAAAAAGCATGCATGCATTCGAAACCCAATTAATTTAAAATACAATAAAAATCGTTCAGAAACCCAAAGCTATTTCCTTCCTCAAATCATTAGGGCCTTAGCCCAAAAGTATATAGGAACTCAGCCTAAAACCAATCATGTGGGAACTCAACCCAAAACCAATCATTGGCATCCCTAATGCCTAATCCATACCATTATCACGGTTTCCAATCTACGCGTGCTACTCGGGGTCTCAATCCCGAGTCTCTCTAGGATCCACCCAGGTCAATGACTCGCAGATCAATGATCCTCCCTGGAGGTATCAACCACAAATGCACTCCTGAGCATGAGCTGCGCCTCAGGGTAACCCCTCTCCGGTAGTGCAGACAGGGACCCGCCCCGATCCACAGGGGACGACAAGGGGACGTGCCCTGCTCCCGTCTGACACCCGAACCGAAAATTCCAATTTTAGCCTTAAAAACTTAAATGCATAAATGTCCGAATTATAAAGTCATACATAGTCCAAATTTAACAGATGTCAGACAAGGGATACAATTCAAATTACAAAATCCGAGCACGACACTAGAAAGAAAAATCCTGCGGGTGATCCGACCCGACAGGGGTTCAGGTGCGCAGTGCAAAATCTATGCCTCAGCCTCGGGGTCCTCACCAACCTCAGTAGCACGACTTGGAGGGGTTACCAAAACATGAAAGGTGAGTGGGCCGAAACTCAGTTTAACAAAAACAGTGTAATAAGTAAAATATAATTTACCCCTCCGTTTTTCCAAACATGCATGCATCAGTATTTAAAAACCATAAATACATGTAATATACCACAAGCATCATATTAAGCCAGAAATGTAATATAAACCCAGCTACTGCACCATACACATCCGATATTGACATCCCAGATGTCCGACGTCCGTAACGTCCAATAATGGTCACAGTCCCAAGGCTACGTGTGCCACCCGGGGTCTCAAATCCCGAGTCCAAATTCTGAACCCAGTTCGGTTATGGCATCCCAGATGCCTAGCGTCCCAGACGCTCGACGTCCCAGACGTCCAATCATAGCAATCCTGCTCCTGAGTCATCCTACGGTCCGGCACCTCCGTAGCATGACTCCTCGCAGGCAATGCACCGTGACCGCTCCGGGGTACCACATCCGGAGGAGGCAGTATTATACGGTGGATTATATAGTGCAGTACCCAAGATAGTCATCATATCCACAAGCATACGTAAATATATGTATATACTATAAAACAGTATTCAATTTCCGTAAAACGGGTCTCAGCCCAACATCGTAAAACGTGTCACATCCGTAAATCGAGATAATCAAAATCCATTATTGATTCACGCACACATATAGATATACGGAAATGAAAACGGTTATGCATGCAAGTGTTAATAAAAACGGGTCCACTCACAGTACGCTCCCGCTGCGAATAACGCGCGTACGAACTTGTCTCCGGAATTAACGTAAGTTTCCTGTCATTTCCAATCACACACAAGTGTCATTATAGGTCCTTAAAATACCCTCAAAAAGTCCAAAACAGAAACCGGTTCGGGAAAGCCGGCCAACACGCTTCCCGAGACATCCGGCCCAAAACTGACCTTCCTTACTATCTCGGATCAACATGGTTATTTCACAGAAAATGTTCAAAATAATGAAAGGATTAGAAGTCACGTTGACCGTGAACCGAGATAGTGCTCAACGCGCCCTCACGCGCCGCCCAAAGTGGTTGCGCGTGAAAGTCACGCGCTGCTACAGTGTCGTCGTCTTTGCCCGATTTACTGTAATTCGGGTCTTCAACCCGCGGTGTGACCCGGTCAAATAACCCTCCATTTCTACTTAATTTCATTCATTCTTGATTCTAACATGTTCTAACATTTTTTAATTACAGTTCCTAGTCCTCTAATCATCTCGACACGCCCTAAATCGTCCTAACCAAGCCCGAATAGCTACACGGGTCAAACCTCAGAACTCCTCCAAACTATCACCATTGTCCAATTAAATCATACAGAAGCATAATAGGACCTAGACTAACAAAATAGCACCACTAATTGAACGAAACATCACCTGGAAGTAGCCGTCCAAACGCTGCGATTTCCTCTGCACACGGCGGTCACTGTGCCAGCTCCTCCGTGGCTGGTTGTCGCCGATTCCGATATGGACAAGTTCCAAATGCCCCCAGAAAGCTCACTCAGTGATTGGTTTCGTCCAACAGGCCGTGGAAATTGAACTTGGATTTTCCCTCCAAACCGGTTTTTCTCAGAACTGGAACTTGGGTTCCTGGGCACACCACGATCAACCCCTTTCAATGACTGCTCGCACGAGTTTCTGTCACTCCCAGAAGGCTTCCACAGTGCATAGATTGGTCCCAAAACCCGTAGGAATTGAATTCGGAAATCTCCCCCCAAAGACCCGAAACTGTTTTTCACGGTTTTCCTTCAGTCTCTCACAGTCTCTCAACCCCAACTGATGCCAACTGAATCCGTCTCTCATTCCCCTTGCGTGGTTAATCGATCAAAGAGTCCAACACCCGTGGGAGACACTCACAGACCTCACTGGACTCTGCCTCCCGCACACAGAGCTCAACCACGATTTCAATCCTACCCGTGCACTAATTCGGCCTCAAACTACACTCCCATTACCTCAAACTTCATAAACAATGCCCACAAAACAGTCCACTAAGGCTTAAACAATTTGCACGCCCACAAACACCACGGCATGGCCGTGTCCCCTGATTTTCACGGTTGCTGCTACAGTAACCGTGCAAAAAGACCAAAATGCCCCTAGGGCAGAAATTACGAAAATGCCCTCCAACTTCCGTGACCCGTAACTCGGTCATCCGATGTCCGTTTCGCGCGTGCCGCCTGTCGTTGTACTCAGGGCATCGAGACGAATCCAATGGTCTTTGGGTCGTATGAAAATTCACGGTATTTCAAAAAGTCAACTTTTTCCCTTAATGCGTCCAAATTACGGTAATGCCCCTGAACTTCCGAACGTCGCAACTTCTCCCATGTTCGTCCGAAATGGACGTGCCGCCTGTCAATGGACTCGTGACGTCCCGAACTACGTCACGGCCATCGGTCAAGGTCCGGTTGACCCACCAATCAAAAAGTCAACCATTTGACCTAACCATTCACAAGGGTAAAAATGTCATTTCATTCCATAATTTACAATATTACAAATCTACGAATTTCCTGGGTGTTACAACCTTCCCCCCATAAGGAATTTCGTCCCGAAATTTAAGGAAACAAATAAGGAAACTGTTCCCGCATCTGAGCCTCGGGCTCCCATGTGGCTTCTTCCACGTTCTGATTTCTCCAAAGGACTTTCACGAGAGGAATCGTCTTCTGCCGTAGTACCTTGTCCTTCCGGTCCAAAATCTGTACTGGTTGTTCTTCAAAGCTCAAATCATCTCGAAGTTCGATGGGTTGCTCCTCCAATACATGAGAGGCGTCACGTACGTACTTCCGCAACATGGATACATGGAAGACGTCGTGAACTTTAGAAAGTTTCGGGGGTAAAGCCAATATATACGCAACCCGGCCAATCCTCTCCACGATCTCATAGGGTCCAATAAAACGTGGACTCAGTTTTCCCCGTCGACCAAAGTGAATAATCCCTTTCCACGGGGACAACCTCAGGAAGACAAAATCTCCAACCTCGAATTCCAAATCTCGGATCCGTCTATCAGCATAACTCTTTTGGCGATCCTGCGCCGCCTTCAACCTCTCCCTGATAACACGGACTGCTTCCTGGGTGATATCCATCAACTCCGGCCCTACGGCCGCCCGCTCCCCAATCTCCATCCAGCAGATAGGTGTCCTGCACTGTCGACCATACAGTGCCTCGTAGGGGGTCATCCCAATACTCGCCTGGTAGCTGTTGTTGTAAGCAAATTCCATCAAAGGCAAGTGAGTATCCCACGGATCCTGAAATTGCAGCACACAAGACCTCATCATGTCTTCCAGGGTCTGAATAGTCCTCTCAGACTGTCCATCGGTCTGTGGATGGAAAGCAGTACTGAAATGCAGTTTCGTTCCCAAGGTAGCCTGCAAACTCCGCCAGAACCTGGAAGTGAAACGCGGATCGCGATCGGACACGATCGACTCCGGCGTACCATGAAGTCGGATGATCTCCTTCACGAACAATTGAGCCAGTCGATTGGGTTTGTAAGTCTCTTGTACTGGCAGAAAATGTGCTGACTTCGTTAATCGGTCTACAATCACCCAAACTCCGTCAAATCCACTCCGGGTCCTTGGTAACTTAAAGACAAAGTCCATGGTGATGTGGTCCCACTTCCACTCGGGAATCGGTAGTGGCTGCATAGCCCCATACGGTCTCTGCCACTCCGCCTTAACCTGCTGACAAGTTAAGCATCTGCTCACAAACTCAGCAATGTCTCTCTTCATTCCTGGCCACCAATAATAGTTCCAGAGGGTACGGTACATCTTTGTACCTCCCGGATGCATGGCATACGCTGAACTGTGGGCCTCCTCCAAAATCTCGGCCTGTAACTCTGTCTCTGTTGGCACACACAATCGGCCCAATTCCACAAGTGCCCCATCATCTCGGATGGTAAAGTCCTGTCGTTCTCCAGCCTCAACTTCAATCTTGTAGATGCACAAAATCGGGTTCTGAAGTTGCGCCTCAATGATCCGATCAACCAACACTGGCTGTACATGGAAACTGGCCAATAAAGCTCCATGCTCATCCGTATCTAAAATAACCCCAGCCTTCCGGAGTTCCACCAGTAAAGGAAGATACACCATCCTCAGGTGTGCAATTGATCCCGCTGATTTCCTGCTGAGCGCATCTGCCACCACATTGGCCTTACCCGGATGGTACTCGATCGTACAGTCGTAATCCTTGATCAATTCCAACCATCTCCGTTGCCTCAAGTTGAGTTCCTTCTGGGTAAATAGATACTTCAGGCTTTGGTGGTCGGTGTATATCCTGCACGTTTCACCGAAAAGGTAATGTCTCCAGATCTTCAAGGCATGAACTACCGCCGCTAACTCCAAACCATGGGTAGGGTAATTCAACTCATGAGTTTTTAGCTGCCGTGATGCGTAAGCGATCACCTTACCATTCTGCATTAATACGCATCCCAAACCTTGTAGTGAGGCATCACTAAAAACTACAAACTCTCCACTGTTGTCGGGCAATGCAAGGATAGAAGCAGTGGCCAGACGATGTTTCAATTCCTGAAAACTCTGCTCACACTTCTCGTCCCAGATGAACTTCACTCCTTTCCTGGTCAAACGAGTCAACGACACAGCAATCTTGGAGGAACCTTCCACAAATCTCCGGTAGTAGCCTGCCAATCCGACAAAACTCCGCACCTCCGTCACTGTCGTCGGTCTGGCCCAGTTAGTCACCGCTTCCGTTTTCTGGGGATCCACGCTGATCCCATCAGCCGAAATCAGATGTCCCAGAAAACCAATGCTGCTCAGCCAAAACTGACACTTACTCAGTTTGGCGTACAGCCGCTCATGTCTCAACTTCCCTAACACCAACCGTAGGTGTTCCTCATGTGCTCGGGCACTCCCCGAATACACCAAGATGTCATCGATGAACACAATCACAAACTTGTCCAGGTAAGGTCGGAAAACTCTATTCATCAGATCCATGAATGCTGCTGGAGCATTCGTCAACCCAAAAGGCATCACCAGGAATTCATAGTGTCCATAACGAGTCCGAAATGCCGTCTTTGAAATATCCCCCTCCGCAATCCTCAGCTGATGATACCCAGATCGCAAATCAATCTTCGAGAAGCATTGTGCTCCCCGAAACTGGTCGAATAAGCCATCAATCCTGGGTAGAGGATACTGGTTCCTCAGCGTCACCTTGTTCAGCTGTCGGTAATCTACACACAAACGGAGACTCCCCTCATTCTTCCTCACAAACAACACCGGTGCTCCCCACGGTGAAGTACTCGGTCGGATGAATCCCAACTCGACCAACTCCTGCAACTGTGTTTTGAGTTCCCGTAATTCTGCCGGCGCCATCCGGTACGGTGTCTGAGATATAGGTCGGGTACCGGGGAGTAGTTCAATGGTAAACTCAATCTCCCGCGGTGGTGGTAATCCAGGTAGATCTTCCGGGAACACATCCGGAAACTCCCGCACCACCGGTATCTCCTCGATGCTCGGAGTATCGACTCGCTCCGACACAACATGTGCCAAATAGCCCTGGCATCCCTTCCGTAGAAGTTTAGTAGCAGCAAGTGAAGAAATCACTTCAGGCAGCGAACCATCATGCTCCCCCTGGAAGGTAACTTCCGGCAAACCCGGACTCCGCAGAAACACTTGCCGACTACAGCAATCAATAAGCGACCCATGCTCCGCTAACCAATCCATCCCTAGAATCACTTCGAAGTCATGGATGTCCATAATAATCAAGTCTGCTGGCAGATCCACATCCTCAATTCTCACCGGGCACCTCCGAATCACCTGATTCACCAAGTACACGATGCCCATAGGCGTGCCAACACCCATCTCACTATCTAAGGCTGATACCTCACAATCTAACATACCAGCACAACGCCTCGAAATAAAAGAATGTGTAGCCCCCGCATCCAACAATACTCGTACAATAAGGTTCGAGATATGAAGTGTACCTGTAATCACATCCGGGGCTGACCTCGCCTGCTGCTGAGTCACTGCAAAAACACGAGCACTGGGCCCCGCAGTCTGTCCGCGCCCACGCGCGCCACGCCCAGCACCTTGTCCTCGGCCCCCGGCAGTGTTGGAAGCCGAACTCTGTGCAACACTAGCACCTCCAGTGTAACAATCCGTCCCGAGAATTGGGATTAGTAGAGTGATTAAGGTGTGATTAGTAAGGTTAATCAAGGGTTAGGTGGTCCCGAGGGGTCCGGGAACTTAGAATGACGATTTTGCCCCTGGGTCGGGCAGAAATGTTGACTTTTATTTCGGGTGGTCAATTGGGGATTGACCAGTGACCGGAACGTAGTTGAGGTTGTCACGAATCCTTAGGCTGGTGGCACGCCCGATTCCGACATCCGAGGAGGAAGTTGTGATATTCGGAAGGTTGAGGGCATAACCGTAATTTTGGAAAAATAGGGGGAAAAGTTGACTTTTTGAATAATCGAGTTTTGGTAGGTTGACCTAGGATGGTTAGATAGTTCTTGTCGTCCTGAGTTCGATGACAGGCGGCACGTGTTCATCGGACTTACGAGGTGAAAGTTACGGGTCTAGGAAGTTTCGGTAAAACCGTAAAAATGTGTTAAACAGAAGGGTATTTTAGTCTTTTTGGGTTTATGGGGATTTGTGCAGAAAGAAGGAAAGGGACGGTTGGGATGGAGCCATTTGGTGAGAGAGTGAGGAGGATTGGTGACACGTGCTAAAGGTGGAGTGGCTTCTGGTGAGTTCGAGTGTGTGCACGGCCCAAATAATTGGGGTGCACCCGTGTTGTGTGTGATGCTGGTTCAGAAAACAGAGGGAGGTAGTGAAGGAAATTGAGGGCGGTGGTGTGAGTGTTGATGAATTGTGAGTGTCTGAGGATGATCAGAGAGTGAGAGGGAAGCAGTGAGAGAGGTTGACGGTGTGGTGGCCGTGTGTGAGGGTGTCGAGAGCTGCGGGGAAAACCAGGGGTAAAAGCAGGGAGGTTGTGAGGATTGTGGCGGTGGCGGCCGTGTACGGGGCAATTGGGACCGTGGTGGTGTCGTGCGGGTTGCGAGGAGTCAGCCACTACCAGCAGAGCTCACGACGGCGACAGGTTGCAGGTAATTTCTATTGCCCCATGTTTATGCTCTGTTTTGGCCGTGAACGTCAAATCGGAAGTTGTGGCCTGAGGGGTTGAATCGAAGAGTCTAGGGGAGTTTAGGGAGTTTAGTTGAGTCCAGGGCGTCATTTGGTTGAGCTGCCGTGACGGGAGGTGCACGGTGGAGGTTGGCACGACGGAGGGACTCTGTGTGCCCTGTTTTCCCGTTTTGGTTCAAACCAAGAGTCGTGATCCTAGAGTCTGAGTCGAAGGTCTAGGAGAGTCGGGTTAGGTTCCTTGAGGTTCTAGGAACCGTCTGGTCTTGCCACCGTGAAGGGAGGTTACCTGGGTGGCCGGATCGTGAAACAGAGTTTTGGGGAGGTTTGAGTTCGAGCTTGAGACGACGGGTAGGAAGCTGTGTCGAGGTGATTGGAGGATGGGGATGCTTAGAGTAAGGTTGGACGAAGCTTTAGGTGAAGATAGGGAAGGAAATCGTGCAGGCACGGCGGAGAACCGTTGACGCCGGTTCAGCTGTAGCCTATTGTGTTGAACCGGGTCGACGTGAGGTTGAAGGTGCACTGTAGCTGGCGCGTGGGGCCACGCGCAGCCACTTTGGGCGGCGCGTGGGGGCGCGTGCGGCGGTTCTGGGAGAAACGGTCAACATCGTTTTTGGTCTAGAAGTTGTTGTGAGTTCAATGGAGTTGGTTTCGGGTTAATCGGAAGTCGTTTGAGTGTAGTTCCGCGAGGGTGAATGTGTAGGGTCCCGGGGTTTTAAGTCTTCGGTTCGGGGATTTTTGAGGGAATTTAGAAGAGTGATGGTAGATGTATTAGTGACGTAATTTGACGGTGTTTGACAGGATCGGGATTTCCCGAGGAAGCCGAGGAACGGGCTGGACGTTCGGGACGCGAGTAGGGCTCAGTACTGTGAGTGGACCCTTTCTCTAAACTCGAGCATGCATAACTGTTTTCTATAATTGTCTTATGGTTTTCAATCATGATTTTGTGTTTATCGAATATGTTTGGTCGGTTTTGCATTATTACACGTTTTTCGAGGAAAGTGGTTTTTAGCACGTTTTACGAGGAATGGTTGGTTTTTGGAATATATGTTATGATTTTGGGATTTCAAATGATAAGTGGTTTTCAATGGTTATAAGTGGATTTTGGGAACATGATTTCGATGATCAAAGTTTCGATTTTAGAATCGGATTTCACTAATCGGAATTTGGTTTTAAGATTGGAAAGTGGACTCCGGATTTGGGTTCGGAATGACGGTTCTAGATGCCGGAAGGGCATCAGACCAGTGATTTCGGATTCGTATTTGGATGAGGATTTGGTAAATGGTTTTCAAATGGTTTTGGGATTGGATTTGCTGGATCTGGATATTGGGTTTAAAGACCCGGATATATGTGACGGGGGACCGGCCGGATTGGGTTTAAAGACCCGGATTGAGTTTAAAGACTCGGGAGTTTAAAGACTCGGATATATTGATTTTCCCCCGTAGGCCTTGAGTTTAAAGACTCGGGAGTTTAAAGACTCGGATATGATTAAGGCCTGGATTGAGTTTAAAGACTCGGGAGTTTAAAGACTCGGATAGATCCAGCAGGTTTGATCGGGAAAATGATAATTTGATGTTTATGGTTTTTGATACGGTTTCTGATACTCATGCTGTGGTTTCTTATGATACTTTATAGTGTTTCTGTTTCTTATGATGTTTAAGAATGATTCTTTTATAAATGTGTTTATAACTGCTGGTTATGCATGTGGTTTCAAAACGGAGGGTTTAACTCGGTTTTCTTATAAAATGGTTTTTGAACTTTTGTACTTTCTGGTCCACTCATATTTTCTGTTTTAATTGCCCTCCAGGTTGTGGAGCGAGCGTGGGGTCTTGACGTCGAGGCAGTGTCCAAGGCATAGAAGTGACGTGAGGGATCCTAGGAGAGTTAAAGGTTTCTGTGTGCGTGTACTTTATCGTTTTTTTTCCTTGTAATGTAGTGCTATGCTCTGTAAACGATAGGGATTTTGGGATATTTTGTAATTACTCCTGCGTTTGACTGGGTTCGAGTGAGTGTTGGGAGTCAGACGGGAGCGGGATTTACCTCGGGTTTCGGGGTGAAACCGGGGTGGGTCCTGACATCCAGTATCATTGTTCCTCGACAACGACGGGCAATCTCGGGCATAGTGGCCCGCTCCTCCACAAGAAAAACAATTAACTGTCCTCGGTCCATCCCAAGACCCTCCTGATGCACCACTCCAAGACTGATGCTGCCCAGAACTGGATCTCGATCCGCCCCTCTGAGAGCCCCCTGATCGACCTGACGAGCCACGACCCCGCAAGGATGAGGGTGCACCTTGATAACTTCCCCCCTTAGAGATCTTCCAGCCGGTTGGTCCCGGATGGGGATGATCTCGGCGCCGCCCCTCACCTGATGATTGTCGCACCTGGTGTGCCGCCAGACTGGCCTCGACACGAACTGCAGCGTCGACCATGTCCCTCAGAGTCGCATAAGTGGCAGCCGTCACACCTGCCCGTATCTCTCCTCGGAGCCCCAACTCAAACCTCTGACATCTGTCCTCCTTAATACTCACAAAAGCTGCTGCGAAACGGGAAAGCTTCCTGAAACCCTGCTCATAGTCTGCCACAGACATATCCCCCTGCTCCAGTCGCAGGAACTCTGCCTCTCGTGCCGCGCGAAAAGATCGCGGGTAGTACTGATCTAAGAACCGAGCACGAAAGACCTCCCATGTGGTGGTGCGGACCGACCACCCTGACATCTCCAGACCCTGCCACCATCGGTAAGCTCCGCCTTCCAGTAAGAAGGCCGCCAGAGTCACCCGCTCGCCGGGTGGGCAATGCATCACTGTAAAGATTCTTTCCCATTTATCAATCCACTCATAGGCATCCTCGGGGTCAGATCTCCCGTTGAAAGATGTGGCTCCCAACCGTTGAGCCCGCTCAATACTGGCACATTCCATCTATCTCTCAAGTTCCTCGGCGGTCCGTGCTGGAGGGATTCTCCTCGGAGGCATAACCAGCTGTTAAGAGGCATAGATTAGTTAACACAATTCTTAGACTCGAAAAGTACCTAGTATTAACCGCTAGTCTAACATGTTGACCACAACCTAGTGCTCTGATACCAAGCTGACAGGGACCCGCCCCGATCCCCCGGGGACCACAAGGGGACGTGCCCTGCTCCCGTCTGACACCCGAACCGAAAATTCCAATTTTAGCCTTAAAAACTTAAATGCATAAATGTCCGAATTATAAAGTCATACATAGTCCAAATTTAACAGATGTCGGACAAGGGATACAATTCAAATTACAAAATCCGAGCACGACACTAGAAAGAAAAATCCTGCGGGTGATCCGACCCGACAGGGGTTCAGGTGCGCAGTGCAAAATCTATGCCTCAGCCTCGGGGTCCTCACCAACCTCAGCAGCACGACCTGGAGGGGTTACCAAAACAAGAAAGGTGAGTGGGCCGAAACTCAGTTTAACAAAAACAGTGTAATAAGTAAAATATAATTTACCGCTCCATTTTTCCAAACATGCATGCATCAGTATTTAAAAACCATAAATACATGTAATATACCACAAGCATCATATTAAGCCAGAAATGTAATATAAACCCAGCTACTGCACCATACACATCCGATATTGACATCCCAGATGTCCGACGTCCCTAACGTCCAATAATGGTCACAGTCCCAAGGCTACGCGTGCCACCCGGGGTCTCAAATCCCGAGTCCAAACTCCAGACCCAGTTCGATTATGGCATTCCAGATGCCTAGCGTCCCAGACGCTCGACGTCCCAGACGTCCAATCATAGCAATCCTGCTCCTGAGTCATCCTACGGTCCGGCACCTCCGTAGCATGACTCCTCGCAGGCAATGCACCGTGACCGCTCCGGGGTACCACATCCGGAGGAGACAATATTATACGGTGGATTATACAGTGCAGTACCCAAGATAGTCATCATATCCACAAGCATACGTAAATATATGTATATACTATAAAACAGTATTCAATTTCCGTAAAACGGGTCTCAGCCCAACATCGTAAAACGTGTCACAGCCGTAAATTGAGATAATCAAAATCCATTATTGATTCACGCACACATATAGATATACGGAAATGAAAACGGTTATGCATGCAAGTGTTAATAAAAACAGGCCCACTCACAGTACGCTCCCGCTGCGAATAACGCGCGTACGAACTTGTCTCCTGAATTAACGTAAGTTTCTTGTCATTTCCAATCACACACAAGTGTCATTACAGGTCCTTAAAATACCCTCAAAAAGTCCAAAACAGAAACCGGTTCGGGAAAGCCGGCCAACACGCTTCCCGAGACATCCAGCTCAAAACTGACCTTCCTTACTATCTCGGATCAACATGGTTTTTTCACAGAAAATGTTCAAAATAATGAAAGGATTAGAAGTCATGTTGACCGTGAACCGAGATAGTGCTCAACGCGCCCTCACGCGCCGCCCAAAGTGGCTGCGCGTGAAAGTCACGCGCTGCTACAGTGCCGTCGTCTTTGCCCGATTTACTGTAATTCGGGTCTTCAACCCGCGGTGTGACCCGGTCAAATAACCCTTCATTTCTACTTAATTTCATTCATTCTTGATTCTAACATGTTCTAACATTTTTTAATTACAGTTCCTAGTCCTCTAATCATCTCGACACGCCCTAAATCGTCCTAACCAAGCCCGAATAGCTACACGGGTCAAACCTCAGAACTCCTCCAAACTATCACCATTGTCCAATTAAATCATACAGAAGCATAATAGGACCTAGACTAACAAAATAGCACCACTAATTGAACGAAACATCACCTGGAAGTAGCCGTCCAAACGCTGCGATTTCCTCTGCACACGGCGGTCACCGTCCCAGCTCCTCCGTGGCTGGTTGTCGTCGATTCCGATATGGACAAGTTCCAAATGCCCCCAGGAAGCTCACTCAGTGATTGGTTTCGTCCAACAGGCCGTGGAAATTGAACTTGGATTTTCCTTCCAAACCGGTTTTTCTCAGAACTGGAACTTGGGTTCCTGGGCACACCACGATCAACCCCTTTCAATGACTGCTCGCACGAGTTTCTGTCACTCCCAGAAGGCTTCCACAGTGCATAGATTGGTCCCAAAACCCGTAGGAATTGAATTCGGAAATCTCCCCTCAAAGACCCGAAACTGTTTTTCACGGTTTTCCTTCAGTCTCTCATAGTCTCTCAACCCCAACTGATGCCAACTGAATCTGTCTCTCACTCCCCTTGCGTGGTTAATCGATCAAAGAGTCCAACACCCGTGGGAGACACTCACATACCTCACTGGACTCTGCCTCCCGTACACAGAGCTCAACCACGATTTCAATCCTACCCGTGCACTAATTCGGCCTCAAACTACACTCCCATTACCTCAAACTTCATAAACAATGCCCACAAACAGTCCACTAAGGCTTAAACAATTTGCACGCCCACAAACACCACGGCATGGCCGTGTCCCCTGTTTTTCACGGTTGCTGCTACAGTAACCGTGCAAAAAGACCAAAATGCCCCTAGGGCAGAAATTACCAAAATGCCCTCCAACTTCCGTGACCCGTAACTCGGTCATCCGATGTCCGTTTCGTGCGTGCCACCTGTCGTTATACTCAGGGCATCGAGACGAATCCAACGGTCTTTGGGTCGTATGAAAATTCACGGTATTTCAAAAAGTCAACTTTTTCCCTTAATTCGTCCAAATTACGGTAATGCCCCTGAACTTCCGAACGTCGCAACTTCTCCCATGTTCGTCCGAAATGGACGTGCCGCCTGTCAATGGACTCGTGACGTCCCGAACTACGTCACGGCCATCGGTCAAGGTCCGGTTGACCCACCAATCAAAAAGTCAACCATTTGACCTAACCATTCACAAGGGTAAAAATGTCATTTCATTCCATAATTTACAATATTACAAATCTACGAATTTCCGGGGTGTTACACGCTGACTACTCTGGGATACTATGAGACGTCCGAAGGAGACAACCAACCACTCCAGGATACTATGGGACGTCTGGAGAGAAAACACTCATGAGGATGGTATATGGAAAACCATTTCATAAATCATCTCAAACCGCTCAAAGGGACCTATGCCCGGAATTTCCATAAAACTATCGTAAATCCACAATTGGGTCTCGTCCCCGAAGTAGAACTTTCATAAATCATTTCCAAAAATTCAATTTCCAAATTCAAGGGACTCATCTCGAAATTCCATTTCATAAACCAACTGGGCCTTAAGCCCGATATCATAACCAATTGGACCTCTAGCCCGATCATTTAAATCAAATAGGCCTCCAGCCCAATATCTCATTAAATCAAATGGACTCCAAGTTTGACAGTTTCCAAATCAAATGGGTCTCATTCCTGATTCCCTATTTCCAAATCAAAAACCATTATATCAAACCATCATAGAAATATCAGCACGTATAAGCACAGTATAAAATCACAAATCTCGAAATACGTGCAAATTAAATCAGCAATGCCACAATCATGTTCATCGTAAATCACATATTTAAAGCATATAAAACAGTTATGCATGCATCATATTTAGAAACCAATGTCCACTCACAGACCGTCCTAACATCCACCTCGATACGCATGCCATAAGCCTCTAGGCCAAATCATCATCTCCAGAATATCCGGACTTGTCCAAATCACACTCGAAGGTCACTATTACTTCTAATAACCTAACATTAAATCCCTCAATTTTCAGGATTTTTAAACGTATTTAAAATAAACCCTAAACCTTCGAACACCCAAAACTATCCCGAAATAGTGTCTGATCGACTCGAAACTTGTCCGAAAATGTTCGTCACATCAAAAGGAATAAAACACGTGTTGACCATGCCTCGAGAATCGGGCTCACGCGCCCTCACGCGCCCTCACGCGCTGCCCAAAGGCGCTGCGCGTGAAAGCCACACACTATAACAGTGTCATCGTCAATCTCGTGTTGAACCTGGTTCATTGGTTTTTCGAGTCAGCCGAACCAGCGACCCGTTCTAGTCCAAAAACCACCATTTCGCAACCAAATTAAATCCCGTTGATCCTCACAGTTTCGTCTAACTTCCCTTACTCGATCTATGACCTTAAAACCACGAAATCGAGCCCAGAAATTACCTCCTGGGTTGAACAGTAACCATGAACCTGCAACCTCGCCTTGCCATTGATTCCGGCCACCGCAATCCTCCCTTTTGAACTCTGTGAGATCGTATGGTCCTTAGGAATAAGATTGGATCATTAGAAATGTCCAAAACTCCTTAAAACTCAACTTTAAAATTTCGAATTTAAACTCTTACCGTTTCGGGTTTCCAGCCACTATTCACGATGGTCCTCGATGCTGCCACCGTTCAATTCGTCTCCTCTCACTCTCTCACTTTCCTTCATACCCCAATCACAGAGGATGGGTTTGGGGAATATGGGTGTTGTAAGACTCATGTCCTGGAGGGAACGGTGAACGATCCCACATTCCTGCGAGGGGGGAATGGTCTGGGAAGGGAATGGTGGTGTGCCTTAAAGGTGTAGGCACACACCTATCTAGCACGAGGCCTCCCTTGGCTGCTCTAGTTGAGGTGTTATCCCAGACGTGAGGTCTTGGGGTCAAAATCTAGCGGACGCGCATTGGACGGAGTTTCCCAATGGCGAACCGGGTTAGGACAATATCGTGTTAGATAGAGTGGGCCGCTGCGCAACTCTGATCTAAACGAGGCCTTTTGGGAGCTAAAGTGGCTTTGAGGGGGATTGGAACCCCAAAGTTAAGCGTGTTGAGGCTGGTGCAATTCCATGATGGGTGACCCCTTGGGAAGTTGCACGGTGAGCTCCCGAAAACAAAACCGTGAGGCCAAGGGCAAGGAGGCCCAAAGCGGAAAATATCGTGCTAGATGAGTCAGGTCCTGACCGATGAGGGTCAGGTCCTGACAGAATGGTATCAGAGCCAGACCCTTGACGAGGAAGTGTGCCAGCGAGGACGCTGGGCCCTAAGGGGGTGGATTGTAAGACCCGTGTCCTAGAGGGAACGGTGAACGATCCCACATTCCTGCTAGGGGGGAATGGTCTGGGAAGGGAATGGTGGTGTGCCTTAAAGGTGTAGGCACATACCTATCTAGCACGAGGCCTCCCTTGGCCGCGCTGGTTGAGGTGTTATCCCAGGCGTGAGGTCTTGGGGTAAAAACCCAGCGGACACGCATTGGAGGGAGTTTCCCAATGGCGGGCCGGGCTGGGACAATATCGTGTTAGATAGAGTGGGCCGCTGCGCAACTCTAATCTAAACGAGGCCTTTTGGGAGCTCATGTGGCTTTGAGGGGGATTGGAACCCCAAAATTAAGCGAGTTGAGGCTAGTGCAATTCCATGATGGGTGACCCCCTGGGAAGTTGCACCGTGAGCTCCCGAAAACAAAACCGTGAGGGCAAAGGCAAGGAGGCCCAAAACGGACAATATCGTGCTAGATGAGTCAGGTCCTGGCCGAAGAGGGTCGGGTCCTGACAAAATGGCTAGCGTATAACCCGAATCCATAAAAAGGGAGGTTGAGTGCATGTATGTATGTTTTTGGGCAATGGATGAGTGACACTTGTCACTCATCCATTGGGCATGTTCAAAATATCTGGGGGCCACTCAAGACAAAAGTCCACCTGCCTTGTAAAACGTGCAATAATGCCTCGAAACATCCATGGCCTGTAACTTTCCCGTCGAACATCCAATTTCGACATGTCGCCTGTCTACAAACTCGTATCGACTCGAACTACGCAACGGTCATCGGTCTTCGTGCATTTGACCATCCGGGTCAAAATTCAATATTTTGCCCAATTCTAAGGACAAAATGGTCATTTCACACCGTCCGTCCGTATTGTCTCGACTAATCAGGGATTAGTCACGGTAATCCTAATTAATTAATATTTAATCCCTATATTTAGGGCAGGTCATTACAAAATTTGGGACAGCTCTTGTCAACTTGGTATCAGAGTATAGGAATTATACAAATTCTATCGTGAGATATGAGCCCTATGCATATCATATCTTAATGGTTTAAATACATGATCTATATGGCGTGGGTTCTTTTATGATTTCAAAATGATTTTTATGGAATTAATTGAAGTACACGCTTTACGAGAATTTTTTAAAATGGTTCGAAATTTAAGTTTAATTTGGAATGGAAGTCAAGATTATTATATGACATATGTGACAACAATTTGAATTTGGTTTTCAAGTGATTGTTGATGATCTCCAAATCGTAAAATAATTTTGCATGCACGTTTTACAAGGTTTATGAAAAAACAACCATGAAACCATGAAATAACCAAAGACCAAACTGTGAGGGAAGGAGAAAGAAATTGAGGGGAAGAAGAGAAGAAGGGAACCTTGGAGAGAAGAAAAAATCGTGAGGAAGGTTATGGAACCCGAAATGCTCCACTTCGGATTTTCTATTTCTGGACTAGAGACCCTAGAAATAGGAAGTTTAGTACCTTCATGGAAGTCCCATGGCCATTTTGAGACAAAGAGGAGGGAGTGTAGATGCGAGAAATGCCATCACGATAGTAGAGAAGCTATGGGCGAAACTTGAAGGTAAGTTTCCATAAATTCTAGCACTCTTTACATGGTTTAAGGGTTACAGAGATGTTGCTGGGTGTAAAACGATAGAAATCGACCTATAAAATGTGAAAATCGGACGTGAAATAGTGGAATTGTAGCTAGGTTGGATTCGCGGGTTGCTGACCCGAGTTGCAGGAACTGAGTCTACTTGGTTCCAGGTTGAAGATGATCTGGGTTGGCGCGTGGCAACCACGCATAGAGGAAAGGGGCGGCGCGTGAGGGCGCACCCAGCTGTATCTCGTGGTGCGTTCAATAGGGTTTTGTAGTACTTCCTGATGTAATTCTTTTGGTATAAGTTTCAGGTTATTTGGACGTCGTTTGGGCATGGTTTCAATTCTTCAAAGTAAAGTATTCGCACTTTAGGTTATGAGTTTAGTTCCGGAAAATTAGGAGAACCGAGCTTATGGCTTGCGTTGATAATAAGGAACCTCAATGGTAAGTTTTAATAAAGAAAAAGGTTATGAAAGATATGATGACTTAATTACATAGGAAGTAAGTGTCAATTTGTGTTACCAAAGCTAATTAAGCATGGTTATATGTTCCTCTTGACAGGACCCACCCCGATTATCGCCTCGATAATCGGGAAGCATCCTGCTCCCGTCTGACAATCGAATCCAAAAGACCGGAAACTAATTAATATTACAACACACCCATTGTCAGACCAGGGAGATTAAACAAAATACATCTGACTGGACGTCAAGTCCACAGTTTCACAGAGCATAATAATACAAAACAGGTTAAGGAACAAATCCTACTCTGTGAACTAACTACTCCGAAACGGAAAACTTTATGCCTCCGCCTCTGCCTCGGCGCTTGCCCCCGCGCTTGTACCACGACCTGGAGGGAATTTAAAACAACAAAGTGTGAGTGGACCGAAACATAAGTTTTACAGAAAACAGTTTTTCCGAAATCGGGTTCGCCCTCCAGTTTTGTAACACGCATGCATAACCGAATATTCAGAAATCACGTATTAAACCTTTGAAAAACTTTTTTTCTGGAAACACATGAAAAACGTTACAGAAAATCGTCATAACTCATGTAAAACCATTTAATATTACCAGATTCCAGAAACTGTCATTTTGAAACATCAATTGCACAAATCAAGTAAAAAGTGTATCAATAATCACAGTTAAGCCGTTGGATCCATCCGAGTCTTTAAACTCAATATTAGGCCTTCCCGGGATATCAACGAGTCTTTAAACTCAAAACATGATTAGTAGGCCTCGGGGGTATCACAATCATCGAGTCTTTAAACTCACGAGTCTTTAAACTCAATCTGGTTCCTTAAACCCAATTTTCGGGCCCGCCCCCGTCATCAACAAACCGGGTCTTTAAACCCAAAACCAGATCCAACAATCAACCGGGTCTTTAAACCCAAAACCGTTTTTAAACACAATAAACCAGGATTCATCATAATCCGTTTTCCGACATCATTCCGAAATCATATCACATCATAGTAGGACTTATGTCCGAATTCACATGCAAATTCCAACACATGCAATTTCCGAAAATCACTTCACAATTATGATCAAAACATCATAAATCCGTAACATGCATAATCATATCCAGATACTTCATCAAAATCATCACGCATGCATAAGCGAAAACCGTAACCTCGAAATGCATGAAATACGATAAATATCTCGCAAAGCGTGAAAACACGTAAAACCGATATATCATATCACCATGGTAAAATCATATGTAAAAACATAAGATAAACAAGAAAAATAGTCATGCATGCCCAGTTTAGAAATCAAAAAGTCCACTCACAGTCTTAGGACGCGTCAATCGCGTCCCACGCGCTCCTCCGTAGCTTCGGAAGTGTCTGGGCCTGTAAAAACGTACAAGAAGGGTTACAAACATCCCAAAATAACTCGTAGGATTTTTCCTAATTTTCTCGGATTTTTCGGCGAAATTAAACTTAGAGACTTAACCTTCCAGACTCCCGAAATTATCCCGAACCACTCCCGAACAACTCGAATCCTAAAGGTAAAATGTTAATTAGACTGAAAGGAACAATTTCTCTGTTGACCGTGATCGGAGTTAACCTCGCACGCGCCGTCACGCGCCGCCCAAAGTGGCTGCGCGTGAAGGCCACGCACCAAGCTACAGTGTCTTCTTTCTTACCCGGATAGACTGATAAACGGTACTATTACCCGCGACTCAACCCGACCAGTTCAAGCTCAATTCTCAATCAATTCCACTCGTTTTTGATCCTATTACCTTCTTTAATCCGTTAATTTTAGGTCTGTACTGATGATCAACGTCGACAAACACCAAATCGACCCAACTCAAGCTCGAACAGTCGAACAAGTCGACTTTTGGAACTCACCCAAACTGACTCCATTCTCAAATTAATTTCACCAGTAGCTTAAGGGGACCTATACGAACACAATAGCACAAACAATTGAATTCGCCGTTACCTGGAAGTCGTCGTCCTCAAGTTCGAAAATTCTCAGAACCAGGGAGCTCAGTTCTTAGCCAATTCGTGAGTGACGTCCTTCGAAATCGATGTGGTTGGTTTCCTTTTGCTCCCAGAAGACTAGAACGGCCCTTAGTTTAGCTCGAACGTCCCCACAATTTGATCTTCAATTTTCCCTCCAACTGGTTTTTCCTTCGAACTGGAACTTGGGTTCTTGGGCAATCCATGCTCGAATCCCTTCAGCTCTTGCACGGTCGAGATTCAATCACTCCCAGAAAACTCCCTACGTGTTTAGATTTGTCTCTCAAGCCGTAGAAATCGAATTCAGAGTTTTCCCCCCCAAAAACCCGAACTGTTTCCTAGCGGTTTTCTCTCAATCTCTCTCAGTCTCTCCACAGCCGAATGACTCCAAATGAGCATCCAGACTCAAAGGAAGTCAGCTAATCGATCAAAGCAGCCAGAAACCCGTGGGAGGCACTCTGAATCCCTCTGGAAAATGTTTCCCGCACACAGAGCCCACGGCCATTTTTTTAAAACTCCCCGTGCACTGAAGCTCTGCACAGCCACGATGGGGTGCTTCCAATACCTCAATTTCCATAAACAATCCCACCGTCCAGTCCACTACAGCATAAACAATTGGATCGTGCAAAACCACCACGCACGGTGGTGCAGTAACCAGAGTCCCACGGCTGCACACTCTGTTTTTTCACGGTGGTGAATAGTACCCCGTGTAAAAAGACCAAAATGCCCCTCTATGCAATAATTACCAAATTGCCCTCCAACTTCCGTGACCCGTATCTCGGTCATCCGACGTCCGTTTCACGCGTGCCGCCTGTCGTCGTACTCAGGGCGTTGAGACGAACATAACGGTCTTCGAGTCAAATGAGTATCAATTGTCAAACAAAAAGTCAACTTTTTTCCTTTATAACGTCCAATTTACGATAATGCCCCCTGAACTTCCGAACATCATAACTTTCACCTCGGGCGTCCGAATGGGACGTGCCACCTGTCTATGAACTCGTGACGTCAGGAACTACGTCACGGTCATCGCTCAACGTCCGTTCGACCTCCCAATCAAAAAGTCAACAAATTGACCACACAAATCATAGGGGTAAAAACGTCATTTTATTCAATATTTTACAATATTACATTTTCAGAATGTCCGGGGCGTTACAATCTCCCCCCCTTAAGAAATTTCATCCCGAAATTTCAAGGAAACAAGTAGGGGAACTGTTCTCGCATCTGTGCCTCGGGTTCCCATGTGGCTTCCTCCACATCCTGGTTCCTCCAGAGAACCTTAACCAGAGGAACGGTTTTCCGACGTAGTACCTTATCCTTCCTGTCCAAAATCTGCACCGGCTGCTCTTCAAAACTCAAGTCTTCACGGAGTTCAATGGGTTGTTCCTCCAGTACATGAGATGCGTCAAACATATATTTCTGCAACATCGACACATGAAAAACATCGTGGACCTTCGAAAGCTCTGGCGGTAGTGCCAACCTGTAGGCCACCGGGCCAATCCTCGCAGTGATCTCATAAGGTCCGATGTAACGAGGGCTCAACTTCCCCCGCCTGCCAAATCTCACTACACCCTTCCAAGGGGACAATTTCAAAAATACCCGATCTCCGACCGCAAACTCAAGATCTCGAATCCGATGGTCCACATAGCTCTTTTGTCTGTCTTGGGCTGCCTTGAGCCGATCCCTGATGAGTTTGACCTTCTCGGTTGTCAGTTCCACCAATTTGGATTTAGTCAGCTTCCTTTCAGCCACATCCGTCCAACACAACGGGGTTCTGCACTGCCGTCCGTACAAGGCTTCGTACGGAGTCATCCCAATGCTCGCCTGATAGCTGTTATTGTAGGAAAATTCCATCAAGGCTAGATGTGACTCCCAAGTGTCCTGAAATTGCAAAACGCAGGCTCGCATCATATCCTCCAAAGTCTGGATGGTCCGCTCAGACTGGCCGTCAGTCTGAGGATGAAATGCAGTACTGAAACGGAGTTTCATCCCAAAGGCTTCCTGTAAACTCTGCCAAAACTGAGAAGTAAACCTCGGGTCTCTGTCAGAAACTATGGATTCCGGAGTACCATGCAAACGGATGATCTCATCGATAAACAACTGAGCCAACTGTGTCATTCTGAAGTTTTCTCGCACCGGCAAGAAGTGAGCTGATTTCGTAAGCCTGTCCACAATCACCCAAACTCCATCGTGACCTCTGGGTGTCCTAGGAAGTCCAAACACAAAATCCATCGTTAGGTGATCCCATTTCCATTCCGGGATAGGTAGTGGTTGCAAAGCTCCATAAGGTCGTTGTCTCTCAGCCTTCACTTTCTGGCAAATCAGACACCTGCTGACAAACTCGGCAATCTCCCGTTTCATTCCCGGCCACCAGTACTGCTCTCGTAAGGTACGATACACCTTGGTCCCACCAGGATGCATCGTGTAGGTCGAACTATGAGCTTCGTCCAAGATCTCCTTCTTCAATGCCTCAACGTCGGGCACACACAACCGCCCTTCTTTTAGCAAAGCTCCATCCTCCCTGACTGTAAAATCTAGCCGTTCACCGGCTTCCACTTCAATTCGAAGTACACACGAGACAGGATCTTGAGATTGAGCCTCAACGATCCGATCGATCAGAAGTGGTCTCACATGAAAATTAGCCAGCAAGACACCTTGGCCATCCAATTCCAAATCAATGCTAGTTTTGCGGAGTTCAACCAAAAGTGGTAAATGAACCGTCCGTAGATGTGCTACAGAATGCGTTGACTTCCGGCTTAGAGCATCAGCCACCACATTGGCTTTTCCCGGGTGGTACTCAATTGTGCAATCATAGTCCTTAATTAGCTCTAGCCACCGTCGTTGCCTCACATTTAACTCCTTCTGAGTGAACAAGTACTTCAGGCTCTTGTGATCCGTGAACATTCTGCAAGTCGCACCACACTGGTGATGTCTCCAAATTTTCAACGCATGCACAACAGCAGCTAACTCCAAGTCGTACGTAGGATAATTGCGCTCATGCAGTTTCAACTGGCGCGAAGCATAGGCAATCACTTTCCCATGCTGCATTAGCACACATCCCAAACCCTGCAAGGATGCATCACTTTACACCTCGAATTCCCCACTGTCGTCTGGAAGGGTCAGTATGGGAGCAGAAGTCAACCTTTCTTTTAGCTCCCGAAAACTACGCTCACAAACGTCATCCCACTCAAACTTGACTCCCTTCCGCGTCAATCGTGTCAACGGGGCAGCAATGGTAGAGAAACCCTCTAAAAACCTCCTGTAGTAACCAGCCAAACCCAAGAAACTTCTGACTTCAGTGACGGTCCTCGGTTGTTCCCACTTCGCCACCGCCTCAATTTTCTGAGAATCCACACTGATCCCGTCAGTTGAGATCACATGCCCCAAGAAACTCACGCTCGTCAACCAGAACTGACACTTGCTGAGCTTCGCATACAACTGGTTTCCACTCAGGGTACCCAGCACCATCCTTAAGTGCTCCTCGTGCGCCTCCGCACTCCTCGAGTAGAATAGGATATTGTCAATGAACACGATGACAAAGCGATCCAAGTAAGGCTGCAACACTCGGTTCATCAAATCCATAAATGCTGCGGGTGCGTTGGTCAAACCAAACGGCATCACAAGGAACTCATAATGACCATATCGGGTCCTAAAGGCTGTCTTGGGTACATCCTCATCCTTAACCCGCAACTAATGATACCCAGAACGAAGATCAATTTTGGAGAAGTACTGCGCTCCTCGCAGCTGATCTAACAAATCATCGATCCGAGGCAACGGGTATTTGTTCCTGACCGTTACTTTATTCAGTTGCCTGTAATCGATGCAGAGTCTCAAACTCCCATCCTTTTTCTTCACAAACAGCACCGGGGCTCCCCAGGGGGATACACTCGGTCGAATAAACCCCATCTCAAGTAATTCTTGTGACTGCACCTTCAGTTCTTTCAACTCAGCTGGCGCCATACGATACGGAGTTTGAGAGATAGGTTGCGTACCTGGAACCAGATCAACAGTGAACTCGACATCTCGATGCGGTGGCAATCCCGGTAGATCCTCTGGAAAGACATTCGGGAACTCCCGTACTATCGGTATATCCTCCACCCTCAATGGTGCAGCTCGTGAGTCCATCACTTGAGCTAAGTATCCCTGGCACCTTTTCCTCAACAACTTACTTGCCTTCAGGGCTGAAATCACTCCGACAGGAGTTGCTCGCTGAATTCCTTGAAAGGTGGTTTCCGGTAATCCCGGGCTCCGAAAAGTAACCTTCTTATCGACACATTCGATAGAAGCATGATGGAGCGTCAACCAGTCCATTCCCAAAATGACATCAAAGTCGTGCAAGTCCAAGAGTATCAAATCTGCCATCAGACCAACATCACCTACCATTACGGGTCACTCTCGCAACACTTGATTTACCACAAATTCATCTCCCGTGGGTGTACTCACACCCAAGTCACAGTCCAAGGCGGACACCTCTCTACCAGCCAACAACTCACAGTCCCGTGAAATAAATGAATGAGTAGCTCCGGGATCAATTAAAGCACAAACATCATGCCCAAAGATCGTGAGTGTACCTGTCACAACACCAGGTGCTGCCCTGGCCTCCTGCTCCGTAACAGCAAAAACTCGGGCCTGTGGTCCAGCTGCTCGCCCACGGCCCCGGCCCCTCTGTCCATTAGCCGCTCCAGTACCACCTCCTCGAGTACTCCCAGTCCCAGAAACTGCAGCTATGCTCCGCCCCTGATCTGCTCCACCCCGACCAGCGCCACCACCTTGTGGCAAAGATGGACACTCCCTCCGATAGTGGCCCCGCTCGCCACAGAAGAAACAGATAACACTGGAAGCATCGCGAGCAAAACCACCACCCTGCCGTCCCGTGGAAGCAACCGAAGTCGCGCTCGCCTGCGGAGCAGTCTGCGCCCTAGGCGCTCGGAATCCGGGACTCTGATAGTTACCAGGCCTGCCATAACGATCATTGCCTGCAGATGAGGCTCCACCATAACGTCCCTTCTTCGGGGCTCTCTGACCATATGATCCAGGATATGAACGCCCTAGACGTTGTCCACCACCAGAGTACTGTGGACGTGTCGGGAGACTGGCCTCAACCCGCACTGCGGCATCTGACAACTCCCTGAGAGTAGCAAAAGCTCCGGCCGTCACAATGGCCCGTATCTCACCCCGTAGGCCAAGCTCAAACCTACGACATTTCTCAGCCTCAGTAGACACAAAGGTAGGAGTAAAACGGGCTAGCATCTGAAATTTCTGCTCATACTCAGCTACAGACATGCTCCCCTGTTGGAGCTGTAGAAACTCGGTCTCCCTAGCATCACGGAATGAACGGGGATAATATTGATCCAGAAACCGTTCACGAAAGGTCTCCCAAGTCACTGTGCGGGCATCCCAACCCGACAACTCCAGAGTGTACCACCACTCATAAGCAGATCCATCGAGCAAAAAGGTAGCCAAAACAACTCGCTCCTCAGGAGGACAGTGCATCACAGCAAAAATCCGCTCGAACCGAGAAATCCAACGGTGAGCATCCTCGGGATCCGCTCCACCACTAAACACCGTAGCCCCAAGACGCTGGGCTCGCTCGATCGAAGCACTCTCGGCGTCGCCATCAGGTCGTGGAGGGGGTTCGCGTCGCGGAGGCATGGCCGGTCGTCCTTCTCTGAAAGAGGCATAAGTTAGTATAAAAATCAAGGTACACCTGAGTGCCAGACACGAATCGTAAACCTAGGCTCTGATACCAATTGACAAGACCCACCCCGATTATCGCCTCGATAATCAGGAAGCATCCTGCTCCCATCTGACAATCGAATCCAAAAGACCGGAAACTAATTAATATTACAACACACCCATTGTCAGACCATGGAGATTAAACAAAATACATCCGACTGGACGTCAAGTCCACAGTTTCACAGAGCATAATAATACAAAACAGGTTAAGGAACAAATCCTACTCTGAGAACTAACTACTCCGCAATGGAAAACTTTATGCCTCCACCTCTGCCTCGGCGCTTGCCCCCGCGCTTGTACCACGACCTGGAGGGAATTTAAAACAACAAAGTGTGAGTGGACCGAAACATAAGTTTTACAGAAAACAGTTTTTCCGAAATCGGGTTCGCCCTCCAGTTTTGTAACATGCATGCATAACCGAATATTCAGAAATCACGTATTAAACCTTTGAAAAACTCTTTTTCCGGAAACACATGAAAAACGTTACAGAAAATCGTCATAACTCATGTAAAACCATTTAATATTACCAGATTCCAGAAACTGTCATTTTGAAACATCAATTGCACAAATCAAGTAAAAAGTGTATCAATAATCACAGTTAAGCCGTTGGATCCATCCGAGTCTTTAAACTCAATATTAGGCCTTCCCGGGATATCAACGAGTCTTTAAACTCAAAACATGATTAGTAGGCCTCGGGGGTATCACAATCATTGAGTCTTTAAACTCACGAGTCTTTAAACTCAATCTGGGTCCTTAAACCCAATTTCGGGCCCGCCCCCGTCATCAACAAACCGGGTCTTTAAACCCAAAACCAGATCCAACAATCAACCGGGTCTTTAAACCCAAAACCGTTTTTAAACACAATAAACCAGGATTCATCATAATCCGTTTTCCGACATCATTCCGAAATCATATCACATCATAGTAGGACTTATGTCCGAATTCACATGCAAATTCCAACACATGCAATTTCCGAAAATCACTTCACAATTATGATCAAAACATCATAAATCCGTAAAATGCATAATCATATCCAGATACTTCATCAAAATCATCACGCATGCATAAGCGAAAATCGTAACCTCGAAATGCGTGAAATACGATAAATATCTCGCAAAGCGTAAAAACACGTAAAACCGATATATCATATCACCATCGTAAAATCATATGTAAAACCATAAGATAAACAAGAAAAATAGTCATGCATGCCCAGTTTAGAAATCAAAAAGTCCACTCACAGACTTAGGACGCGTCAATCGCGTCCCACGCGCTCCTCCGTAGCTTCGGAAGTGTCCGGGCCTGTAAAAACGTACAAGAAGGGTTACAAACATCCCAAAATAACTCGTAGGATTTTTCCTAATTTTCTCGGATTTTTCGGCAAAATTAAACTTAGAGACTTAACCTTCCGGACTCCCGAAATTATCCCGAACGACTCCCGAACAACTCGAATCCTAAAGGTAAAATGTTAATTAGACTGAAAGGAACAATTTCTATGTTGACCGTGATCGGAGTTAACCTCGCACGCGCCGTCACGCGCCGCCCAAAGTGGCTGCGCGTGAAGGCCACGCGCCAAGCTACAGTGTCTTCGTTCTTACCCGGATAGACTGATAAACGGGTCTATTACCTGCGACTCAACCCCACTAGTTCAAGCTCAATTCTCAATCAATTCCTCTCGTTTTTGATCCTATTACCTTCTCTAATCTGTTAATTTTAGGTCTGTGCTGATGATCAACGTCGACAAACACCAAATCGACCCAACTCAAGCTCGAACAGTCGAACAAGTTGACTTCTGGAACTCACCCAAACTGACTCCATTCTCAAATTAATTTCACCAGTAGCTTAAGGGGACCTATACAAACACAATAGCACAAACAATTGAATTCGCCGTTACCTGGAAGTCGTCGTCCTCAAGCTCGAAAATTCTCAGAACCAGGGAGCTCAGTTCTTGGCCAATTCGTGAGTGACGTCCTTCGAAATCGATGTGGTTGGTTTCCTTTTTCTCCCAGAAGACTAGAACGGCCCTTAGTTTAGCTCGAATGTCCCCACAATTTGATCTTCAATTTTCCCTCCAACTGGTTTTTCCTTCGAACTGGAACTTGGGTTCTTGGGCAATCCGTGCTCGAATCCCTTCAGTTCTTGCACGGTCGAGATTCAATCACTCCTAGAAAACTCCCTACGTGTTTGGATTTGTCTCTCAAACGGTAGAAATCGAATTCAGAGTTTTCCCCCCCAAAAACCCGAACTGTTTCCTCGCGGTTTTCTCTCAATCTCTCTCAGTCTCTCCATAGCCGAATGACTCCAAATGAGCACCCAGACTCAAAGGAAGTCAGCTAATCGATCAAAGCGGCCAGAAACCCGTGGGAGGCACTTTGAATCCCTCTGGAAAATGTTTCCCGCACACAGAGCCCACGGCCATTTTTTTAAAACTCCCCGTGCACTGAAGCTCTGCACAGCCACGATGGGGTGCTTCCAATACCTCAATTTCCATAAACAATCCCACCGTCCAGTCCACTACAGCATAAACAATTGGATCGTGCAAAACCACCACGCACGGTGGTGCAGTAACCAGACTCCCACGGCTGCACACTCTGTTTTTTCACGGTGGTGAACAGTACCCCGTGTAAAAAGACGAAAATGCCCCTCTGTGCAATAATTACCAAATTGCCCTCCAACTTCCGTGACCCGCATCTCGGTCTTCCGACGTCCGTTTCACGCGTGCCGCCTGTCGTCGTACTCAGGGCGTCGAGACGAACATAACGGTCTTCGAGTCAAATGAGTATCAATTGTCAAACAAAAAGTCAACTTTTTCCCTTTATAACGTCCAATTTACGATAATGCCCCCTGAACTTCCGAACATCATAACTTTCACCTCGGGCGTCCGAATCGGACGTGCCACCTGTCTATGAACTCGTAACGTCCCGAACTACGTCACGGTCATCGCTCAACGTCCGTTCGACCTCCCAATCAAAAAGTCAACAAATTAACCACACAAATCATAGAGGTAAAAACGTCATTTTATTTAATATTTTACAATATTACATTTTCAGAATGTCCGGGGCGTTACACCTCTGGTTTTATTGCAATAGTTTACATTTATATTCTAAACTATTACGTTGTTAGGCATAAGTTATTATTGTGAGCACTGTATGGTGAGACTTGTGTTTTGGAACTTAAGATTTGGTAACATGTGGTGTATTTGGATGACCCAATAACTATAAATTTACTCTAATAACTTTGTTATACAACCAATATAGTTATTGGTAATATTATGATGATGTTATGATGTCATATATATAATCATATGTTATGATGTCATATATAATCATATGTTATGACGAGATGATATGATGATATATTATGATGAGATGGTATAAAGATTCGTATGATGAAATAATTATAATACATAATGATGATGTGATATCAGATGAGATGTCAGGACCCGTCCCAAATCCCCCGGGATTAACGTGGGATGCGCCTGATCCCTTCTGACACGAAGTGTTAGACCAGGGAAAATTCCGTCTCTAGCCCTCACCGGGCTTCCAGAGTACGCCAGGATCGTAGGAGGAGGAGTGTGATGTCTCGTCTCTGCTACAGCCCGTATCTGCTATTAACCTGAAGGGCATTAAAACACGAAACTGTGAGTGGACAAAATAACATTTTCATTAAAAACATTTTCACATAAAGACATTTATGCCTTTCACTAAAAGTATATGCATGCATTCAAAAACCGTTTACCAAAACGTTCATAAAACTATTTGTCAAACATATTCAAAATCTTTCAAGGGTTCATGCCCGATTCCCATAAACCGCCATGAACCAGAAATCCATTTGGGTCCCCGACTCGAAATCACAAACTCAAACCATAAATCAATACATGGGAACTCAGCCCAAATCAAACACAAGTGGGACTCTGCCCAAATCTAGTAAACGTGGGTCTCAACCCAAAACTATTCTCAATGAAATACTAAAGCCTCGAATACGGGGTCTCCGCCCCAAATCACTTTCTAAATCATAAAACACAGGGTCTCCTGTCAGGACCCACCTCGGTTCCACCCTGAAATCCGAGGTAAATCCTGCTCCCGTCTGACACCCCGACACAAAGACCAAAGTATCATTGTCTTAACCCTAATTTCCGGGACGGGTCCTTACATCTCCGTCCTTAAATCTCTTTCTGTAAATCACATAGGTATCGAAATACGTATGACCCATCCACGTCCCTTCCGAGAAGATGCCAACTCGGGGCACACAGCCCCTAGGGAACACATCCCCGATAAATGTCACGATAAATCTCTATACTAGTGTGCACACTACTCGGGGTCTCACTCCGAGTCTTCTCCCAGGAATCTCCATCTGGGAGGCTCAATCTTTGGATCTAGTCCGAGCTCTCTCTCTGGATCTAGTCCGATCACATCATAAATCGTAACCCCCACTCCTGGAACGGGATCCCTATGGGGATACCCACTCTGGTCTGTGGATCGTGACTCTCCAGGTCGACGTCTGGATGAGACCATATAAACATATGGAGGGTTCATAATCATTCTCAAAACTCTTTCTTCCTTTCTTAAAACATTTCTCAACTGGTTCTCATACCCGATTCATTTTAACAGGATTCCTCGAATCCGATTCAAATCACTTTCACAGGCCTCTACCTAAATCCTCATTTCAATAGGGTATCATGCCCGAATTCTCATTTCGTAAACCGAACTGGGACTCAAGCTCGATGTTACAATCAACAGGGCCTCAAGCCCAATACCACAGCTAACTGGGCCCTAAGCCCGAAACCACAAATCAACAGGGCCTCAAGCCCGATTTCACAACCAATAGGGCCTCACGTCCGATATTACCACCAAATGGGCCTCAAGCCCGATATTACCACCAAATGGGCCTCAAGCCCGATATTACCACCAAATGGGCCTCAAGCCTGAATCATAAATCAACGGGACCCTCGGTCCGATCGTATAGCTTAAATGGACCCTCAGTCCGATTTCTCGTCAAATCAAATGGACTCCAAGTCTGAGAATTTCTAAATTAAATGGGTCTCGTGCCCGATTTCATATTTCCAAAACCAAAACCAAATCATTAAATCCTCGTTGAAAACCTAGCACGTATAAGCATCGTATAAAACCGAAAATCTCGAAATATGTGCAAATACGTAAATCCTAGGCTACCACAAACAAATGCATTCATGGCATCACAAAACATATTCTAAAACAATTTAAAAACATTTATGCCTGCATCAATTTTGAAAGAAGGGTCCACTCACAGACCGTCCAAAGCCGCGCCTCGATACGCGTGCCATAAGCGTCTCCCGGGCCAATCGTCGCCTCTGGGATTCCTGAACCTGTCCAAATTAATTTAGAGGGTTACTAACTACTTATATAACCCCTCACTAAAGCCCCGTAATTTTTCAGAATTTCTAACTATTTTTAAACGCGAACCTAAACCTTCGGACAACCCGAACTATATCGAAACAATGTCTGATTGACACGAAACCAGTCCCAAAATGTTCGTTACATCGAATAGATGATTTGACATGTTGGGCACTTCCCCAAAAGAGGGAGCACGCACCCTCACGCGCCCAATGATTGCACTGCGCGTGGGCCTCACGCGCGGTGCACTGTTCATCTTCTCCAACTGCTGAACCGGTCCAGACAGGCCGGTTCGGTTTTCCTCTGTAAGTTGGACCGGCGTGACCGGTCCAATGGTTTTCCCCTCTCATTTTGGTCTGATTCCCTTCCTAATAAATCCCTAAATTCTTATTTTGATCCTAGGAGTTTGTTTGGATGATCAAATCCACCTAAAATCCCTAAAAACCCACGGTTCAATTTTGAACCTCATGGTTCGATTTTCCAAAACCTCCCCAGAGGTTTCTCAACTTCCAATCTCCCTCAAAACCTTCCTAACACAATCCTAACAACTTATTTAACTCATGAAAACCATCCAAATCGACCCATAATGCAAGAAATGGAAAATGGATGAAATTCGGTTAAAACTGATACCTGTGCATCGTTCCCTCCTCCGCCGTGCACAGCGGCTCTGCCTGGGCCAGTCACCACCTCCATCTGTCCTCAGTTCACTCTCTGGCATCTCAAACATGGTACAAGGGTTTGGGTTTTGGATTGGGGTCGACATGGGAGATCGGGTTTTGGGTTAAAAAATGGGGAAATGGTCGAAGAACGTGGAAGGGTAGATATGCATGAGAGAAAATGATGGGGAATGGATGAATGACATCTGTCATTCATCCATTGGGTATGATAAAAAGATTAGGGCCCACTAAATGCCAAATAAGCTCCAGTCTCGAAAAACGTGCAATAGTGCACTCGAACCTCCGTGAACCGTAACTTCTCCGTCGAACGTCCGAATTCGACGTGCCGCCTGTCTACGGATTCATATCGTTCCGATCTACATAACGGTACTCGGCCCTCGGTCATCGGATCTCCCGAGTCAAAAGTCAACTTTTGGCCCAAATTACCAAATTGATCTCGAACTTCCGAACATCATAACTTCCTCCACGATTGTCGGAATCGAGCGTGCCACCTGTCTATGAACTCGTGACGTCACAAACTACGTCACAATCATTGGCCAAAGTCCATTTGACCGCCTGAATGAAAAGTCAACGATTCGCCCATTCTAGGGGCAAAATCGTCATTTCGCCCGAACGTCCGCTAATCCTCGTCTAATCCGCGATTAGCCTCGCTAATCCGTCATTAATTCTTAAATAAATCCCGATAATTCGAGACGGGTCGTCATATCAAATGATGAGAACATGATGATAATAGTGATGCTATGACATAATATATGATGATATGTTATGAAATGGTGATATATGATAATAATAATAGGATATGAGGTGAAGTTAAGGATTTGACTATAGTTACATTGAATACTAATAAAATGTGATAAATGGTAAACTTATAGAGGTAATGAAAGAAAGAGTTTAATTGGTAGATTCTTCTCGTTGACATGTTTAGTGTGTTGGACGTGGGCGGTAATCCGTATGGGATGGATTCTGTTTAGTTCACGTATCAAATGAAAATAAAAACAAATAGGAAATAGGGAAATATCCCTTGTCTGACAAGAGCTTGTCAGACGGGAGCAGGACCTACCCGATTTTTAAAGTAAAGTTTGGGATGGGTCTTGTCACTTTGCACCAGGAATAAGTGCAACGTTAAGTTTGTTGCACCATTTAACTGATGTCGTCTTTGACATCGTTAAAAAAACTGTTTCTTTCCCCTCAGTCAATCCTCTTAACTGAGGGACATTTAATTAAAGAACCATTATTTTTAACGATGTCAACAATGACATTAGTTAAATGGTACAATGGACCTAAAGTTGCACCAATTTATAGTGTAAAGTGAAACGAATTTCTGTTTCTGGTGCAATTTGAGACATGCTTGCACGTTCCTACTGCATCTACAGTAAACAGTCTTTTTTTTTCCCCCTATTTATGTGCATAGTCTTTTTATATTGTACCCATGCATAACCAAAGATAGAAACACATGTGAACTTTACTAGAAAGATTACAAAAGATTAATGTAATTATTTGGGATGCTTACTAACAAGAGTATATATGAATATATTAAGAAGAACCACAAGCCATAAAATTAGAATATATAGATTCCTTTAGCCATAATCAAGCAATCTTCAACCACATTTGTATAATGCATTTTTTTATAAAGAAAAGAACTATGGGATTAAGCTCATTATAATATGTATTGAATTGCTAGTCTAACATGACAACTATGACAAAAATAAGCCTAAAAAGTAATTAATAAAATATAAATAAATACGCAAAACATAATCGTAACTAATATTAAAAGATATGAAATAGTAAATTTAAGTGAAAAATATCGAAACTTGCTCGATATGAAATAGTAAATTTAAGTGAAAAATATCGAAACTTGCTCGAGAAGAGGAAATTTAAAATTTACTTACGGATTTGATAAGTGTATTTTTCATAAAACATGTCAACAAGAGTAAGAGTATTTACAAATCAAAACCCAATATAAATACACAACGAATTTGTTATCTATATGAATCAAATCAAATTTAAAATATTTCAGAAGTATGTTATTATAAAAAAATGCTAACTTGATCTAGTAGGGTTTGATTTCATGGAGAAACAAAATGAAAAAAAAAAAGGTTTTTAAATAATGGACTCCTCCCTTCTTTTTCGTACTCCAAAATGAAAAAGAAAGCAAAATCATGTCGCACGAACAATTCAATAAAGGCATGAGAAAAAGACACAGAAGACTATCAAGACAATGAAAACAAAAAGAAGGAAAAAAATATTCCTAGAAGACAGAAATATGCAAAACCGAAAAAGAACATTTTGGATATCGTAAGCAGGGATAGATTAGTAATTTGGCTTCCCTAAACACTTTTCCTCCCTCTATATCATGGTGCAAAATGATGACAGAACTCAGAAATTTTTCAAAGTGACGACAAAACGGCAGCATATTATTAAAATTCACAATAGTTCCAAAAAATGGAAAAATTATATAATGCGTTTGTTTTTCTAAAGGACGTCATTGTTAATCAGGTGTTTTATTTCTTCATTGATGTGTCCGTAACCGTTATTAGATATTAAATTTTATAAAAAAAAAAATAATTTTAGTGGGCTTAATTCCCGCCATTGTCTATTAGAAGTTAGAAAATTTGTCTTTGAATGTAACAGTTTGCCAATTATATCACATTTTCTTATTTTATAATTAATTTTTTTTATGAATAAAGGAGAGATCAAGGGAGAGAGGCTAGACGAAGAGATCAAGGGAGAGAGGGAGACGAGCAACGATGAGTGTGCGATGGAGGGAAAGGCGAGGTGCGATAGGCGACGTATGATGGGTGTGCGATGTGTAATGGGTGTCCGATGTGCGACAGTAGAAGAGAGTGAGATCGTGAGAAGAAGACAAAGATTGAAGTATTAGACGTAGGACTAAATAGAGTTAAGGACAAAACAACGCGTTTCACCCACAAATTAGGGTTAATTGGACAAAATGGTGCGTTTCACATAAAAATTGGGGCTTAGGTTGTCTGATCCGGTTCTGAAGATTTGAAAACCAAAATCGAACCGATTTTGATCCAGTTCAGTTTGGTTTTCTTTTTTTGGTTCAATTTTTGCTTCGATTTAGTGTTTCTCGGTACGGTTCGAGCTTGGTCCGATTTTTTAGTCGGCTTTTTCGAACTGATTATTGTCCTAATACTTAGTGTAAGATATATTCACATTCAAAATGCTCCTATAAATGCATCAAAAGAAAATATGACCAAAAAAAAATCTCTAATAAATTATTAATTAGTTAAATCACTAATTAATTACAAAATTATATATTTTTGTCAAGTTTGTTATAGTATTTAATAAGAGTTTTTTGAAATTTGAATTAAATGTTTTGGATTGAATTTATTGATAGCTTATATATGATAAAATAAAATTATAATAAAATAAAAAAAACCATTTAGGTCCCGTCTAACGGGGTAAGCATTAGGCTCTTACCCGCCTAATAACTTAGGCACTAAATTTTTATCGGCTGCCTTGGGAATATATAGTACTGTTTTGAACAGTGGCAATAAAAGATGTGTTTTATTGCTTTTGGGGAAATTATAAAATGGGTAGTTTTTTTTTTTTTAACTTCTACGTTCTCTTTTTTTTTTTGCTTTTTACAGTCCACGAGTCATGAAACAGTCACAGTTCCAAATTCTTCAAATATACTGCACAAAACCCAATAAAGAGAGAAGAGCAATGAGAGAGTCTTCTGTTCGGAAGGAGAGAGAATGAGCAAGGTCGAAAATGGGGTGAAAATGTTACGTATGCAGCTGGAGTTTTCTAATCATGGCTGCTGTTGCTGATCAGCACCCCCATTACCAGTTTTTCGTTCTTTTCTTACGCACTTGATCCAAATAGTGTCCAATTGTTTCATTCTGCATTGGAACCCATGTGTTCTAAATGTGAATTAGGTGGTAGCTATGAATGGTGTATTGATTCAGAACCAACCATTGAATCATTCGTTAAGTAAGTTTTTAATCTTTCGGTCCATAAAGGCTTTAGCTTTTGTTGTTTTTGTGAAGACCATCTGCTCAAAACTAATGCATTTATGTTCCCCCGATTTGTTGGTTCAATTTCTGATTTCATACCTGTAAATCAATCTTTTGGTAAGGCTTATGGTTAGTGAAAGTCTGTAAATTTTATTTTTTTTGGAACCCATTTTGAAAAAAATCTGATCTTTGATTTCTTTATTTGCTTTCTTTGAGTGCTCATGAGTTTTTTTCTGTATCTGATCATTGGAGTGGGTATGTGGTCTTAGTTGTTCTAGTATGGCTTCTTATTTTCTGAATTTTATTGGTCAAGAGGAGGCCTTGTTGATTAGCTAAGTTCGAAAAGCTGCTTTTATACTGAGTTTTATTGGAGTCAACTCAATTTGTAGATATCTGAATGCTTGTATATTCCAATTTGTAGCACTTGTTTGGATTGCTTATGCATTGAAGAAAACGTCAGTCTGCCACATTGTTTGTTTTCCCTGATGTATTCTTCCTGGGTGGCTACTTATTTCCTTCCCTCGGATCAATTGTGTCTGCCTAGTATAGTAGGAAATGTGCTATTTCCTATAACTTTGATGTGTCCGGATATCATCTTGGTTGTATGAAATTTATGCCTTTCCGAAGATCTCTTTAAATTTTCTTTGGTGATTTGGGTGTGCAGCTGGAAGGAGTGAGATATACAGAACTGTAAAGCCCCATTTGGCATATTGAGCGGCAGAAGCTCAACTTGAATTTATAATCTGGCCTTTACCAAGTCACAATCAGTTCTGTTGTTGTGCTGCGCCGGGGTCATGGCAACCCTTTTAAATTCGGAGTCCAGACGGCTATATTCTTGGTGGTGGGATAGTCACATTAGCCCAAAGAATTCAAAATGGCTTCAGGAAAATCTTGCAGGTCTTGATAATTTTCTTACAGTTATTCAACTATCACTATATCTTGATTGCAGCTTCCTAATTTCTCTTAGGATGTGGATCTCTCTCATCATTCTATATGTTAAACATTTTTGGATTGTTATAAATAAAATTGCTTTCCCGACTGCCTTTAAGGACTAGGACTATATTCGCCAACATAGTCTTTAATCTTTGATATTCAGGCTCATTTTATCCTTTATCCCAGTTTGTTTCTATCTCACTGTGTGTTAGGAACTTATTTAGTAGGATTTGGACTGTAAGCATTTTAGTTTGTTCACGCACCTGGTTTGGATTTTCTTCAACTTTTTCATGTCTTCTTGTCAGACTACCATCAATAGAATCTGTGTTAATATGAAAATGAAGCTAGATGGAAACAATTTTTGTTGGATGCCAAGTTTTGTGATCTATGATATTAGCATGATATAATGTCCAGCTTGTGCACTTGAGCCTGTGTCCTCATATGGATGTCTTTGGAATTTTGATGCAACGTTCTTAATTGACCCTTACTTATTATACAGACATGGATGTCAAAGTCAAAGCAATGATCAAGCTCATTGAAGAAGATGCAGACTCTTTTGCAAGGAGGGCGGAAATGTACTACAAGAAACGGCCAGAGCTCATGAAACTGGTTGAGGAGTTCTATCGAGCTTATCGTGCATTAGCAGAGAGGTATGATCATGCAACTGTGGAGCTGCGCCAGGCTCATCGAACCATGGCAGAAGCATTTCCCAACCAAGTACCTTATGAATTGGCTGACGAATCACCCTCAGGCTCTTCTGGCCCTGGCGTTGAACCCCATACACCAGAAATGCCACATCCATTTCGTGCCTTATTTAACCCAGATGACTTGGATAAGGATGCACTGGGACCCTCTTCAACTAACATACAAGGTTTGAAAAGGAGTGGAGGAAATGCAGGAGACTCTGATTCCGGAATAAGCAAAAGAGGTCTGAAACAGCTCCATGAGATGTTTGGTTCACGAGAAGTGCCAAATCATTTTCATGAAGCAGAAGAAATCAAACAAAAGTTACAAAATGGGTACTCTATGTTAACAAGTGAGAACCAGAATCTGAAGACTCAGGTTCTTTCTCAATCTGAGCGTGCCACAAAAGCTGAAACTGAAGTTCAAGTCCTACACGAAACCCTAGCTGAGATACAAGCTGAAAAAGACGGAGTCTTTCTTCAGTACCAGAAGAGTTTGGACAAGTTAACTGAAATGGCGAGAGAACTAAATGATGCACAAGCAGCTGTTGGAGGGCTTGATGAACGAGCAAGCA
This sequence comes from Prinsepia uniflora, assembly GCA_032719365.1. Lineage (NCBI taxonomy): Eukaryota > Viridiplantae > Streptophyta > Magnoliopsida > Rosales > Rosaceae > Prinsepia > Prinsepia uniflora. The sequence goes on along the minus strand of CM064871.1, from coordinate 25,620,910 downwards.
AAGCGGATATTGAAACTATAATATTGAAGGAAGCCCTTGTGGAGTTGGAAACCGAGAGGGATGCTGGACTTCTTCAGTACAATCGATGTTTGGAAAGGATAACTAGCCTGGAGTCCGTGTTAGCTTTTTCCCAAGGCGATGCAAAACTACTTAAAGAGCGAGCTGTTAAAGCAGAAGCTGAAGCTCAAAGTACAGAAGCTGAAGCTCAAAGTCTCAAGCAAGAACTTTCTAAACTGGAGGCTGAAAAGGAATTTTTTTATCTTCAGTACAAGCAATGTCTTGAGAAGATTTCTGCTCTGGAGACGAAAATCTCACTTTCTGAAGAAAATGTGAGAATTCTTAATGAAAAAATTGAAAGAGCCGAAGCTGATGTCAAATCTCTTAAGGAATCTCTAGCTATACTAAAGGAAGAGAAAGAAGCTGCAGCCCTACAATACAAGCAGTGCATGGATACAATAGCTAAGGTGGAAAGTGAAATTTCTCATGCTCAAGGAGAGGCCAAGCGACTAAGTAATGAGGTTTTGACAGGGGCCGCAAAATTAAAGAGTGCTGAAGAACAATGTGTTATCTTGGAGAGATCAAATCACTCTCTACGATTAGAGGCGGACAGTCTGATTAAGAAGATTACAGGTAAAAACCAAGAACTTTCAGAGAAGAATGGCGAGGTGGAGAAACTTCAGATTCTGATGCAAGAGGAGCACTTGCGGTTTGTGGAAGCTGAAGCCACCCTCCAAGCTCTTCAGAAGTTACACTCTCAATCCCAAGAGGAACAGAAAGCTTTAGCAATGGAATTCAAAAATGGGCTTCAAATGTTGAAGGACTTAGAGATATGCAAACACGGTATGGAGGATGATATCCAACAGGTTAAGGAGAAAAATAAGAGTTTAAGTGAATTGAACTTTTCTTGCGCTATCTCAATAAAGAATCTACAAGACGAAATCTTCAACATCAAAGAGATGAAAGAGAAACTTGAACATGAGGTTGCCCTAAAATCCGATCAAAGCAATGCCCTCCAGCAGCACATTTCTCTTTTGGAGGAAGAACTTAAGGGATTGAATCTACGATATCAGGTTATGGTGGAGCAGGTGCACAGTTTCGTAAGGGATAAAGAAGAAAGAGAACATCTTTATGAGAAACTGAAGGATATGGGTAAAATTTCAAAGGAGAATGCTGTTCTGGAGAGTTCTCTATTGGCATTGAATGGCGAGTTGGAGGGTTTGAGAGAGAAGGTCAAAGAATTACAAAAATCTTGCCAATTTCTCCAGGGAGAAAAATCCAGTCTTGTTGCTGAGAAAGCTATCTTGCTTTCACAGCTACAAATTATCACTCAGAATATGCAGAAGCTTTTTGAGAAGAATAGCTTGGTGGAAAGTTCACTGTCAGGTGCAAACATCGAGCTTGAACGGTTGAGAGCAAGATCCAAGAGCTTAGAAGAGTTGTGCCAGTTACTCAATGATGAGAAATCCAATCTCCTTAATGAGAGAGGCACCTTGGTATTTGAGTTAAAGGATGTTGGACAGAGACTACGCAACTTGGAAAAGCGGTTTTCAAAGTTAGAGAAAAAGTATTCCATCTTAGAGAAGGAGAAAGGGTCCACACTTAATGCAGTAGAAGAAATATGGAGTTCTCTTCATGCAGAGAAACGAGAGCGTGCGAGTTATATACGCTCAAGTGAGGCCCGGTTGGCAGGTTTGGAAAACAATATCTATCTCATGCAGGAAGAAAGAATGCTGGGAAAGAAAGAATTTGAAGAAGAACTTGATAAAGCTGTAAATGCCCAGATTGAGATCTTTATCCTTCAGAAGTTCATAGAAGATTTGGAAGAGAAGAATTTGTCATTTTTCATCGAGCGCCAGAGACATATTGAGGCATCCAAATTTTCTGATAAGCTGATATCAGAGTTGGAGGGTGAAAATCTTGTGCTGCAGGTGGAAGAAGAATTCTTAGTGGAAGAAGTTGAAAAATTGAGGCTGGGAATTCATCAAGTTTTCAGGGCTCTTCAACTTGAACCGGATAGACATGAGGATAAGACCGAACAAGAGCAAATACCGGTGCTGCGCATTTTGAATTCTATTAAGGACTTGAAAGCTTCTTTGTTTCGGAGCAAGGATGAGGAACAGAAGGTACTGGTTGAAAAATCGGTTCTCTTAACTTTACTTGGGCAGCTGAGATCAGAGGGAACAGAGATAGAGTCGGCTAAACAATTCTTCGAGCGGGAGTATGAGATCGTGATAGAACATTGTTCTACGCTACAAAAAGAGAAGCATGAGCTTCTGAAGATGACCAGGCATTTGAAGTTGGAAGTGACCAAGAAAGAAAAAAATGAGGAAACATTAGAGGCTCAGTTGGAAAATTTTCAAGCTAAGCTGGCAAATTTGCAGAACGGTTACTTGATTCTGCAGGAAGAAAAATCCAAGGTGGTTGAAGAGAGTAGGTCTTTGCTCAAGATACTTTTGGACCTGAAAGAAGAAAAGGAAATGCTTGAAGAGGATAATAGTGTTAATTTCCATGAAGCACTATCTTTCAGCAACCTCTCTTCAGTTTTAGAGAGCTTCATAATTGAGAAAGCTGCGGACCTAAAAGCACTTGCTGAAGATCTCAACACTCTCTTTGTAATTAACAATGACCTCAAAGAGGCTGTTGGAAAATTGATGGAGAATTTGGTGATCAAAGATGTAGAAAATCTACAGCTGAATGAGACAGTCCAATTGTTGGACAAGAAACTCTGTGAAGCCAAAGACTTTAATGATCAACTGAGCCATCTGATGTCAGTTGGAAAGGACTCTCTGGAACGGAAAGCCATGAAGCTCGCGGAGACGGAAGAGAAGCTTAAAGAAATGGAGTATTTGAATGTGGAATTGTGCAGAACAGTTCAGGAACTGAAGATGGAATATGAGGAATCAAAACTGTTGAGAGAAGATTGTGAGAAGCGGATTGTTGAACTATTTGAAGGTGGAACAAATCAGAAAAAGGAAATTGATAGTCTTCGTGAAGCAAATGAAATTTTGGCGAGTGAGCTCTTGTGTATAGTAATGGAAAAGGAAATAGAAAATATACATCTGAATGAGACATTCCAGTTGTTGGACAGGGAACTTTGTGAAGCCAAGGACTCAAACTATCAATTAAGCCATCAAATTTTAGCCGGAAAGGATTCTCTGGAACAGAAAACCATGGATCTTTTGGAAGCAGAAGAGAAGCTTAGAAAGACAGAGGACTTCAATGTGGAGTTATGCAAAACTGTTCAGGAACTGAGGATCCAACATGAAGATTTGAAACAAATTACAGAAAATGATGAGAACCAGATTCTAGAAATGTCCAAAGATAACTCAAATCAGAAAATTGAGATTGAGAGCCTTCGTGAAGCAAATGAAACTCTGGAGAATGAAGTGGGTCACTTAAGTGAAGTAATTGAAGAACATAGAATCAGAGAAGAGGAAAGAAGCAATGACTTTGAACTGTGGGAGGCTGAGGCTGCATCATTTTATTTTGATTTTCAAGTTTCTGCTACCCGTGAGGTGTTTCTTGAAAATAAGGTTCATGAACTTACTGAAGTTTGTGAGAGTCTTAAAGATGGAAGTGTTTCAAAAGCTGTAGAGGTTAAGCAAATGAAAGAAAGAGTTTGCTTCTTGGAAAGTGAAGTTGGAGGATTGATGACCCTGTTGTCTGCATACGTTCCTGTCCTCGCCTCATTGAAAGAAGATGTAGAATCCCTTCAGCACAATTCCATTCTTAGAACGAAGCTTCTTGCGGCAAGTAAGCAACACTTTAAGGTAATGTTTTCCCTCTTTTGAAGAACTTTAACTATCATATATAACTTGCGTGTGTCTTATTGCATCTCTCTTACCATCACCGCATGTGTTTATGAATCTAGGATGTGGAACTGCCAAATTATCTGCATGAAAAGAGTTGTCAAGATTCCGGGGAAGATGAAAGCACATCGGTGCCAGATGGAGTTTCAGAACTGGAAAAAATGCAGACCATGATCAAAGAAATTGAGAAGACATTTGTGGAAGAAACGGAAAGGCTTGCAATTGAAGCAGTTGAAAAGACAATGGTTGAAGAAATCGAAAGGCTTGCAACTCAAGAAAGTACAAAACACAGAAACATCAACCTGGAGGCTTCTTTGGAGATCGAAGAGTTAAAATCAGAAGAGATGAAAGTTGGAATTCAGTTTACTGATGAAAATACCAAGTTGCACAGGATAAAACCTGATAATGGGATTTTGATGAAAGACATTCCACTTGATCATGTTTCAGATAGTTCATTCTACGGAAGAAGCAGGAGAGGTAATGGTGGGGGCGATGATCAGATGCTTGAGCTATGGGAAACTGCGGAACAACACTGCCATGAAGATCCAGTGACCAATGAGAGAAAAAATCAGTCATCTGCACCAATGGAAGATGTTACCCCATGCCATCGGTTTGGAGATTCACAGCAGAAGGTTCAAAATCCTTCTTTAAAAATGCAGGTTGAGAAGGAGCTAGGCGTTGACAAAGTGGAGGTTCCCTTTAATACCCAAGGGACAAGTCAAGAAGGCAAGAAGGAAAGGATATTGGAGAGACTTGCTTCTGATGCTCAGAAACTGGTAAGTCTGAAAACTATTGCTCAAGACTTGCATAAGAAGATGGAGACAAATAAGAAAGGGAGAAAGGTCAATGGCACTGAATATGAAACAGTCAAAACACATTTAGATGAAGTTGAGCAGGCAGTTGTGCAGCTGGTGGATATTAATGATCAACTGAAAAAGAATATTGAAGAGTCGCCATCTTTGGAAAACGAGCTGACTTCCATAGAGTTGGAGGAGGCTGGAAATGTTCAGAGAGAGATAGTTTTCGAACAGGCAAGTGAAGGGTCTGAAAAGATTGGAAGGTTGCAGTTTGAGTTGCAGAACATTCAGTATATTCTGGTAAAATTGGAGGATGCGAAGAAAAAGAAAGGGAGGAATGGATTTTATGAAAGTAAGACAGGTGTTCTTCTGAGGGATTTCATTTACAGTGGCAGAAGTAACGAGAGGCGCAAGAAGGCTCGTGTGTGTGGATGCATGAGACCTTCCACAAATGGAGATTGAGGTAACAACTACTTAGGAGGAAGCACATTTTATTTTCCTCATGCTTGTTGTCCTTGAAATGATGTTAATTTTACGTTACGCTAATCATTTCTCGGATTAGTTAGTGAAAACTGGACTTTACTAGCTCAGTGTCTGTAAAGGTTTTTAGTGTTGATCTAATCAAAATAAGCTGCTTCCTTCAGTTTTTCTTCAATTAGTTATTCGAGACTTGACATGTTGTACTTTAATTGTTATTGGATGCAAATGCTTCGCTACCCTCAATTTTAGGGGAACGAATTCTCTCCGGATCTTGTCCGAATCATTTAATGACAGCCGCATGATCAAATCTGCTGGCCAGGAAAGAGTTTCAAGTTTTTGTCACCATCCACGCCAAATAGAATGCGCGGTTGCCTTCTTCTCCACATTGTGCGTATTCTCCCGAGAAATTTCTACCGTCTTCTAGAGTCAAGAGAGAGTTTCCATGAATGTAGATTAAGAAGTAAAAAACGATTAGGAGAGAATCTCGCATTGCTCTTTCCCAAGAATCCATCTCCTTCGCTAAGTGAAGAGTACTCCTTGTTCAAACCTTCGCTACATGACCTCTGATAGCCCTGTTAATCGGTTCTTCGATTCGGTTTTTTTACCGAAACTGAAACTGAATGGGAAACCGGTTCGGTCTGGTTCGATTTTCTCTCCAATGACCGAATAAAATCGAAACCGAATGTTCTATTCGGTTCGGTTTGATTCCGAGTGAAAACCGATTTTTTTTTCGGTTCAATTCGGGCAATTCGGTTCGGTTTTCTTCAAAAACTGGTTTTTTTGTTCTTTTATACAATAATCAATATTTATTACCTAATTAATGTCCATTACAACTAATCATTGTTCATTACAAATAAAAAAATCATCAAAACATCAAAATCCACCTAAAATGTCCATTATAAACAACAAAATCATCAAGTCATCAAAATCCAACATAGAAATAGAAGGTCTATTACAAACAATAAAATCATCAAAATCAAATAAAAAACGTCCATTACAAACAATAAAAACAGCAAGATTGTAAAATCAAACTATCCAAATTAACAAAACAGTAGAAAATATCATGAGAAAATCAATAAGGTATGAAGTCTCAAGGATTGGACTATTAAGGCACTTTCGCACGACCATTTGCCATTTCTACATATAAGGCACAAGCAAAGTTAATTATCTACATAAATTCACAATTATAAACAAACAAATGTATTAGAAATAATAAAAAGATACAATAATTACCTTGTGCAAGGGCATGATAACACTCTACTTCATCAACATTGGGCTCCAAATGTAATGCAACATTAATACTCATAAGCCAATTTTGAGTACAAATCAATGCCTCCACAACTTCAGGGCTCAACGAACTCTTATACGAATTAATTACCCTTCCACTTGTGCTAAAGGATGACTCCGAAGCTATTGTTAAAGTGGGTATAGCTAGAACATCTCGTGCAACTCGCGACAAGATTGGATATTTGGATACCCCGATCTGTTTCCACCAACCCAAAATATCAAACGTTGAATTCTCAATAGCTTCGATAGGATCTAATAGATATCTATCCAAATCATTAGAAATAACTTCTTTCTTTGCCATCCTCCTCATTCTCCTTGCTATAAGATCCGTATCGTCACTCAAACCCACTTTGTCCTTTTCTATTCCAGAGGAGCTGCCACTAACACTGTCCTCTCTTACAGAATCCCCACTCTCACCGTCTTCATAGAGTTTATGAAGACTAGTCAATAAAATCTTCAATCTAGAAATAGCATGTGTAACCGTATCATCATCATCCTCAAATACCCCTCCAAAACAATCCTCCACAGCATCCAATTTATGACGGGGATCAATATGAAATAATATTGGTTCATATGCTCCACTTCCCCCCAATACTTGTCAAATTTGGCTTGCATGTTGCTTGCAATGCCAGACAATAAAACACTCTTCTGTTCACGACGCAAATGAGTTAAAATCCTATACACATCAAGTAAAGTACATTGGATTGTGGGTGTAGAGGTGCAACATACTCGCAAAGTTACTTCATAAAATGGTTTCAAATAAGCAGCAAATGAAGTCGCTACTTCCCAATCATACTCAGACTGTGGTCCTACCCTTCGATCACTTATAAAATAAGCAGCATAATTTGGATCATCCTCAGACTGTGGAATTCCACCTAGTTGGACCATCCAATACCACTAGCCCTTTGCTATCAACCATAGCCTTCTCCGCACCCTTCTTAAATATTTCAAACCTACTAGGGGAAGATCTTACATATCTGATGACATTTCTAATACTTTGAATAGATTCATTCAACACATTCAAGCCATCATTGACAATCAAGTTCAAGATATGAGCAATACATCTAACATGAAAATTTTCCCCATTATTCAAAAGCGCCACCAGACATTTCCATTTAGGTATTCTCTTCATAAAAAAAGACAACCCAGCATCATTCGAATAAGCATTATCTACTGTAACAGTCAAAAGCTTCTCAATACCCCATCCAAGTAAACAATCCTCCAAAAGCCTCCCAATTGATTCTCCCTTATGGTTTGGAATCACACAAAAGTTGATAATCTTTTTATGTAATACCCAATCACTGTTAATAAAATGAGCAGTGATAACCATATAATTGATGTTTTGAAGGGATGTCCATGTATCAGTAGTTACACAAACCCTATAAGACTTGATCAATTCTTTAAAGGACTCCTTCTCAGCATAATACATATTAAGCACATCCTTAGCAACTGTCTGACGACATAGAATTTTAAACCTAAGACAAGCTAGGGAACAGAAATCACGAAACCCATCTCCCTCCCCAAAAGAAAAAGGCAACTCATCAACTATGACCATCTGAACAAATTTCCTAACAAGCCCCTTCTGATTAAACCCAACAGCAACTTCTGTGGGCTTTTCTACAGATAGAACTTTCTGATTTCTTTTGGCAATCGTATTAGGGGGATATTTAGGACATTTCTGAAGGTGACTAATCAAGGCCCTAGTTCCATTTCTATAGAATCAGCATCATACGTATTAGGGAAATAATTACATCTAGCCCTAGTGAAACCCTTATCAGCTTTGTACCTTTCAAAATGATCCCATATGCTTGCAAGCTGCCTTTTCTTCGTATGCTCCAAAAATTGTGCATTACTTTCAGTGCTGGTTAGGGGTTTACCATCCTTATTCACCTCTTCATCGAATTCATCTACTTGTGATTGTGAACCATGAACATTGTCCACCTACAAAACATAAAACAACAAGCATGAATAAGTTAATGATCCATGTTAAAGTGAATGAAATACATTGCTTATAAACCAATCTCATCATAATCAATAATTCCGTATTATTCTACAGTATATTCCGAGAATAAATACCTCTTAAGGAAACTCTGATGAGGTTGCAGACACAACACCAGCAACATTCCCAGAGGTAAGCACCATTCTTTTCCATGCAAAGAAAATACCAGGAAAGCAAATGGATTAGCTTCTCTCCAAGTGCGCAATCATGTTATGTGATTGGTGCAAACACATTCAATTTATTTTGTATGGTGGTGTAATGCATGCATTAGTAGCGAGTGGAAGTGGAGGATGAGTTGGGATTCCTGATCGATGAGGCACATTCAAAAATGGTGGCTGGAAATTCTAAAAAAAAAAACAGGCTATGGATGGGATAGATCGATAAGCAATCATGTATATTATTCTCAAAGATATCGGAGGAGAGAGTTACGAGCTAGCTAGAGTTGTTTATTGGTTGTTTCCATGATGGTCTAAACCAGTTAGTTAATTAGCCATATCTCTGTTTGAGCATGAACAAAATTACATGTGGAGAGGCAAAGCCAATTACATTAAGCACTCTTGAATAACAACTAATAATCTTGATATACTCTACTATGTACTTCTTCCCATCAATTTCTCAATGTAAATATAAATGGGAGATTATATTTGTGATCGAGGAATTGTATAGGTGGAAGAGATAGCTAGCTCTAGTATGTTTGGTTGGCGAAATGGGAAGTCCACACGAATATCTAATGCCATGTCTGTAAGTGTGCTCTACGATTTATAATATTATTTCTTTAATTGGCGATTTAATTAGATCGGTTTTATTTTTTGTGTTTGTTAATTTGTGTCATACCTACCACCAACCTCACTCTCTCAAATCAAATAAGCAGTAGGTTCATAAGTACATTGGCAAACAGAAAAGTTAACAAAAAAGCATAAGATATACATTCAAAGTTCAAAAGTATCATAGTCGAACACAAACATAAACCATAGTTAACCATAGTTCATTATAAAATCATCATATAAATTTTTGCAACTTGTTGTAAAGTGACATTAGAAAAAGAGATCAATATGTAAACATTTTGAAGCAAGTAAAGCGAAAACAACCTCATTTAGAACTTATTTGTTTGAATTTCTCACAAATTGAAAACAAACATTTTGAAACAAATGGAAATTATATAGTTATATTCTAGCTATTAAACAGAGCCTTAAAGAAACACCGGAAATAGGATTTTAATACAATGAGGCACTTATCACTAGCATCCAAAACAGACTGGATATAGAACCAGGTACAAAAGACACTATGAATATATATAGTCACCTTTTGGATCCAGAGGTTGTTCAAATATATATATATATATATATCCAAACATATTAAATTAAAATTCTTGAAGGGAACAAAATTTATTAATTAAACGTGAAGAGTGGGTATAGTGTGAAGTATGAATATGAATTATAGATAACAATTCCATTTTAGGGGCAAAATAACTCAGAAAATGTACCAACAATATTAACGCTAGCCAAATCACAGATGAAAAGCTTAATAAGTAAGGATCCGTTAAAACAAAACAAAATTATTTCCAAAGAGAAAAACAACATTTGAAATTTCATCCAATTTAAAATGATAGTAGCAACAATAACAGGACCCAGAATGGTTCAAATTTACTAACGTTCTACCTTAACCTCTACCTTAACCTATTTTACCATTTGCAGAAAATACTGTGTCATAAATTCATAGTCAATATGTAATTTGAAATTCTTACAAACCTGAAAAAAAAAACGAAATCACAAATAGGGATTCTAATTCTTAGGATCTCGAGCAATAAGAATAGCAAACCTTCCAAAAGCAAGTTTCAATAGTACAAAAACAACAAAGTTGTTAATCTAATAACAAGTAAAGGAGAGACGAAGGATAAAATGAATAGAAATCATATGCTCCCAACTAGTCCAGCCCAATAACACCAAATTTGGGGGGAGATAAATAAAAGGTACATAAGAAGTTTTGTCTCATTTCCACTCTTCAACTAATAGTCACCGTGAAGGACCTAAAACACAAGGTATCTGAAAGCTATATTATTGGAAATTTGGAACTAAAGTGAGGTGTAAGAGAAAGAGCAGAGATCAAAACAATAACGAGCTCTAGAAAATCTACTGGGTTTTGCTATGAAATAGAAGGGCTCGTGAAAATGAAAAATGTTGTAAGGTGGATTTTGCTATATATTTCTTGGTCTTCTCATCTTCTTCTTCTCACACACACACATTCTCTCTTAATTGAATATAAACCACGAGAACAAAAGAAGCAACTCCTATGGAATCCAAGGGAGTGTCAGACTTAATTCACATAATTCACTTCATTCTAGAAAACTGAATATACAAAAATCTACAGCTATTGTTGTTTTTGAGTCCTAGTAATGTGAGTTACTTACAGGTACAAGGGTGAAGGGAGAGCAAGAAAAGGAGGTGGTGTGAGCAGAGCCGTGAGGGATCGACTAGAGTGGAATGGACTTCGACTCCAATGAGTGGCGAGCGGCTGCAATCAACAGGGACGGTTCGAAGTTTGAAGTCTGTCGCGGTGTCGTCGTTTGGGGACTGGATACGGTTATCGTTTAGGTCTAAGGGAGAGGGAGCCACTGAGCCAGGGAGGGTAAGTGGCAGTGGTGGAGGGTTGGGACTTCGACTGCGGTGGGGGGTTGGGACTTCGACGGCAGTGGTAGTGGTGGAGCTAGAGATGGAAGTATGGGTCCGACTGTCCGAGGTAGCCCAAGGCGGAAAAAACAGAGTAGACTAGATGCTCTCGAAGACTCGAAGTGAGATTGTGAATTTGTGAGACTGTGAGACTGTGAGAGACGAGAGTGACTCTCTGTCGTCTCTAGATTTAGGGTTTCTTAGAAAAGAATAAAATGACGCCGTTTGTAACTAATGAATTTCAGTCAAGTTTGGGCCGGTTCGGTTCTATTACTATTTCAGTTCGATTCTGTCCGGTCTGGTATAATTATGCCAAAAACCGAAACCGAACCGGTTCAGATCGGTTAGGTTCGGTTTTTTTCCAAACGGTTTCAGTTTTACCTCGGTTCGGTGTTTTTCGGTCCGGTTACAGTTTGGTGAGGTTTTTCGGTCGATTTTTTTTAACCGATTAATAGGGCTAGCCTCTAATACGAATTCCCACCTACCTAAGTTGTATTGCTTCTCCGCCTCCTCCCTGAACTGGGTAGAGATATTAAGACTTCCAATTCCAAGAAAATATAATAATTCATTGTTGGATTGAAAATTGAAAATTGAAAATGGGTTTTTCTGTGAAATACCTCACTTCTTTATTTCTATCCTTTGGTTGATATTGATATTAGATGGTGGACGTTAGATTTCATTCTTTCAAGGTAGAGATTCCATGTCCCAAATTTGGAAAACCACATCTTTCTTACCAACTTTTTTTTTCAATCTTTTAGATTTTGATGACTATTGTTGATGCAATAAATGAACCAACTTAGACTTATTTCGCTGAGTTCCTTTAATCGCTCTTCTTGTGACAACGGGACCTGCGAAGAGAATGTGAGAACAAATAAGCACCAATATAGTGTCGGCCGAATAGTTTCTTATGCTTAAATAAGATTAAGTCTGGAATGTACTGTAATAATTAAGACAACGTAGGGGTAAATTGGCATTACCTTTTGGAAGGGAGGTATCTTTGTATTTATGGTTGTTGGTGAAATATTTTGATGTGGGATAAATGTCATTATCTCGAGAGTTTACTTGTGCCCTCGTGTGGTCTTGAGTCATGTTTTTGACTCGGTCAGCCAAGCAAGAGGCAGGCCGACCATATCTGGTCGGCTTGAGAGATGTATGTGTAGCTTGAGGTTTGGACAATTGGGACTATGTGTTTAGCCAAGGCAGATGCTAATTGAGCAAAAGATAGGCCGACTAGATGTGCTCGGCCAATTTGTTCTTGGTGTTATTGACATGGCTCTTTCCGAAATCACTTTGATAAAAATGTCTGGTCCTACTCCCATCCGACAACCAAACAGTAAATTCCAGAATTGCTTGGGACTTCACAACACAACCGAAGAACTTGTCAAATAAGGGATGTACACAAACCCTGTCGGAATTATTGTTTTGATTTTTGAACCAACATATTTTTTCATCTTGGGGTCACCGCCCACACCAACCACCCCGACGAATTGCATCACCCAATACCTCGGTTCTTCTCGAGCCATGATCTGATACCCCAACTCTTTTCGAGTTCTGTACCAGTATCTTGACTCTGACCAATCTCGTTCCGACATCCTATTCATTTGAGGAATCCATATCCAAATTCCTACAACCTTGGAAGGTTCATATGTATTTACATTCGCTACACTGTCACTTCGGACATATAGAACTACTTTGAAAAAATATCCAATCACCTCTAAAACTGTACCATTGTATCCATGATTGAAAGATGAGGAATTTTTGTGTTGGATGTGATGGGAAGGGAGCCACCATGCGCATGTGTACAACCGGGCAGTAGCCCCCACGTTCTAGTTATCCTCTACCTTTAACGGGTTGACTCGCAGCTCTGCAATCGGGTTCCGACCCCGTTTTGACACCCAGTTACAATTTCTTCATTTCTCATATAATTCTTTCATAAAAATCGTTTAAATTAATACTAGGATCAATTTTGCATTGGGAACCTCAAATAGAATCCTAGATTAGTCGGAAAAACGGCCATGAAATTCCAGCTCCACCGCCAAGTTTCGTCGACTCATTAATGATAACTCCTAGACCCTGGAATTCATATGGACCAACTCGTCAAGATACTTGGAGAAATTTCCCACCCCTACATTCTAATGAATCCACCTCCGTCTCCTCATTCTCTTCTCGATAAATCCCATTATAACCTATTTCATCATCACCCAAAATTGGTAGTTTGAGTTTTGTTCATTGAGTTAATCTCCCAGAAATGGTAATGATCTCATGGTCCAAACATTGACATGGTTTCGTGGTCCCTGTGTCATTCAAGAGGTGAGAATAGCTGGGGTTGGGGCTTCAGTCATCTTCCTGCAAATCCCCTCCAAAGGTCTTTTTCCTTTTATGTTCGAAACAGTGGCTTATATCCTCGAGAGAGAGTGGTGATGTCCACCTTGCCCTCCCTTTGGTGACACTTGTCACCCAAACATAGACTCAAGGGTGAGTCATTACATGAACATGTTTGTAATTGACTAAATTACCCCTTCTTACACAAGTTACCAAAATGACCTTTGGCTTTCTAATCTGTAACTTTTCCATACAATCTTTGTTTTTCGTTGTCATCTGTCTACATACTCGTGAGTTTGAGATGCATGCATTGGTCCAAACATAACTTCCGAGAAGTTTCCCAAATTAAAATTGACTTTTTGGGCCCTTAATAAGAATAGGTACGTACGTACTTTTTCCAATTTCATTTACAAAATTGCCCCACTTTCCAGGATGAGTCATTATAATATTTTCCCCTTAGAAAAATTTTCTCCTTGAAATTTACGTATGTAGGTCGAGGGCCCATTTCCTACAAGTCTTAGGGTATGGGAATATCATATCATCACATCTTCGGAATCATATCAGACCTCCCCGAGGATGAGTCTTTAAACTCACCTTTGAAATATCATGCTAGGCCTCCTCGGACATGGGTCTTTAAGCTCATCTCCAATCTGTCAGGCCTCCCCTTGCACGAGACTTTAAAATCTCATGTGGGACAAATCAAGCATCACCGAGCACGAATCTTTAAACTCTCCTCTAGCTCAAATTAAGCCTCTTCGAGTACGAGTCTTTAAACTCTCATCTGGGTCAAATTATGACTCCTCGGGTACGAGTCTTTAACTCTCATATGGGTCAAATAGACCTCTTTAGGCAAGAGTATTTAAACTCTCCTTCGGGTCAAATCAGGCCTCCTCGGGTACAAGTCTTTAAACTCTCCTCCGGTTAAATCAGGATCTCTCTAGGGTCCAGTACATCTGGTAATATCCCCAAAATCAATCACATCTAGAGGTGGATAACAGAGCTTAAGCTTAAAATCAATCATGAAAACAGTTATAAATCAAGCCAAAACTTTGCTTTCAACAAATCCTTGACTCAAATCCAAGTCAAATCAGTTCCAACACATTTAGAATTATTTATTCATGCCATTGTAATCCAAATCATGCAATAAAACTATCTGAACACTTAATTATGCATGCATCATAGTTTATAAAACGAATGTCCACTCACCTTGCTTTCGAACAATCTCAGTCCGCACTGAACACTTTTTTTGTAATTCCGAAAATAATGTTACTTGTTTTCTCCTATACCGAATTGACAGGAGAAAATCACTTTGATAACCGTGCCTGGTTCTGCTCCCTTATGACAACCCAAAACTAAATTCCAGAATTACCCTTGGTACTTGCCAACACAACTGGAGAACCTGTCAGATAAGGGATTTACACTAATCCTATCAGAATTATTGTTTTCATTTTTCAAACCAATATACTTTGTCCTCCTGGGGTCACTATCGACATCAACCCACTGACCTCTGACGAATTGCATCACCTGATATCTCGGTTCTTCCCAAACCCTAATTCGATATCCTAACTCCTTTCGAAACCTGTTTCGATATCTTGATTCTTACCAATTCTGTTCCGACATCCTATTCATATGTATTTACATTTGCAACACCATCACTTCAAACATATAAAACTACTATGCAACCATATCCAATCACCACAAAAAACTGTACCATTGTATTCATAATTGAAATAGGAGGAATTTTCATGTTGGGTGCGACGAGAGGGGAGCCGCCATGTGTCGCCATATGCTGGTGGACAGCTCGACATAAACCCACACGCACACGCATGCTGCATGCGCTAGTCATCCCCTACCTCTAGCGGGTTGACCTGCAGCTCTACAATTGGGTCTCGACCTGGTTTCGACACCTAGTTACAATTTCTTCATTTCTTAACAGTTTTCTATAATTCTTTCATCAATTTTTTTTAACTTAATACTAGGAATTCAATTATGAACTAGGAATTGCAAACTAATACTTGGATTGGCCAGATAAACGACCATGAAATTTTGGCTCCACCACCAAGTTTCGCTAACTCATTGATCACAACTCCCAGACCCTAGAAAACAAATGGACCAACTCATCGAGCTGCAAGGAGCAATTTTCCTGCCCTAGATTCCAACGAATCCACCTCCCTCTCCTCCTCCCCCTTTTCTCAGGAAATCCCATTATAACCCATTATGTCATCACCTAAAATTGGTCGCTTGGGTTTTGTTCATGGAGCTAATCTCCCAGACATGTTAATCCTCTAATGGTCTAGATATGGAGGTGGTTTCATAGTCTGTGTGTCGTTTAAGAGGTGAGGATAGCAAATGAGTCATTACAGGAACATGTATGTAATTGGCTAAATTGCCCCTACTTGCACAAATTTCCAAAATACCCTTAGGCCTTCTGATCCGTAATGTTTGATAATTGGACTTAATGTGACGAGACCCGCTGGGGGGTCTAGAACCCGGTAGTAGGGATGGCAATGGGTTGTTCCGTGTCGGGTTCGTGTTGTGTCACGAACTCTAGTTTACCTATTTAAGATCAACCTGAACCTGACCCATTTATTATTCGAGTCAAACTATGTAAACCCAAAACCGACCTATTTATTAAACAGGTAAACCGAATGACAGGACCCGTCCCAATCCCCCTTGGGGACCACCGTGGGACGTGCCCTGCTCCTGTCTGACAAGTAAACTCAAATACCAAACTACCCTCAAAGGGGTTCATAATACACAATAGAGTTTTACAGACAAGGGATACAAACATAATGTCCGTAAAAATTAAAACACACAGCAACCTACCCTCTAAGGGTGATCAGGTGCGTAGTAGTATAATTTATGCCTCATCCCCGGAGTCAGTCCCCGCCTCGGTATCTCGGTCTGGAGAGTCAATAAAACAGTCAAAGTGTGAGTGGACAAAAAATCAATAAGTATAAATTCATTTAGAAACAACAGTAATATTCGGACCCTCCGATTTATAAACATACATGCATAGAATTGAAATCGTATGGAAGTAAATCAAAGCATATAAGAAAGTAACCACCTAAACACATACATGAATAACACACAATATAACCTATCCTAGGACATTCGCAATGTCCAGAACCAACACCAATCATGATCTAAAATGCTACGCGTGCAGCTCAGGGTCTCATCTCCGAGTACTCCCCAGGATACAACTCAATGACGTTCGGGGTGATATCAAGATAGGGTGCCTGCCCTGGATCTATCACGTCCAGGACAATATCACCATACCGCACTCCTGAGCCTGAGCCTCTCCTCGGAGTCACTCATCCCAGGCAGTGCACTGTGACTACTCTAGGATCGTAGACGTCCTCTACTGTTTGAAATCATTTTAAGAACTCCCTCTCTTAAACCCGGTCATATCAGATTGCTTTTCAAATCCAAAAAAAAACCTTTTCCCATTGAAACCCTGTTGACCCCAAAATCCAGTCAAACAGTATCTAAACGGGTCTCAAGCCCAAAATCGCGTTTTCACGCAAATCCTTAAAATGGTACATGACAGTTGATTTAAGTTTACAAATACCGCGATATCAAATCATTTAACTTAAATCTTATAATAAAACATGTAAAACAGTTATGCATGCATTTTAGTTATAAAACAACGGCCCACTCACACTCGGTCCATGCTGCACGCTAAACCTCAGCGTTTAATCTATCATCTAGCTAGTCCAAAATCTTCGGGCATGTCCAGAACATGTCTAAGGGTTACTAACATGCTATATAAGTTCATACACTAAACCCTCACAAAGCCCATACTGGAAACGCAACCCGAACACGCTTCACAAGGCATTAAACCTAGAAATGACCTATTAAACGATCTCTGATAGACCCGAAATCATCGCCATTGGATTCGGATTGTCGAAAATTTTTGGACATGATCGATTTCACCTCGAAAATCATGCCCACGCTCCCCCACGCACAAATCAAAGTTCCGATCAACGGTCAACGCTGATGTTAGCAAAAATCAACGCTGATGTCATCGGTCCACGATCAATGCTGACGTCATCAAAGTCAATGCTGACATCATCGCTGACAGGTCTGACACCTGTCAGATCTGACACGTGCCACGTGTCATGCGCTGACTAGTCCATGTGTCTGACACGTCAGTGCTGACTGTGCCTGACAAGTTGCCATATGTCAGCACCCTATTAGCCACAGTCGTGCTTTCCCATCGATCCCAGCCACCTCTGTCCTTGGTTTTGGTCTCTCTGAGATTGTATGACTCCCGAGAACATGTTTTGGTCATAAAAGATGGTCAACAAACCCGCTAAACCCAACTTTGAAATCTGACCCATTTTGAACGGTTTTGGGTTTACCTAGCCGTGTCTCCTCCGCCGTGCTCAGCCTCTCACCGTCGTCTCTCGGTCGTCTTTCACACTCTCACACACTCAGCTTCAGTCAAACAGCACAGAAGATGATGGTATAATGTGGTGTGGGGTGGGTTTGTGTTTTGTGGGTTTCAGGTGCAATGAAGAAACAGAGAAGGTGAGGATACATGAACCCAAATTATTTGGGTTACTGGGCCAATTAGATGAGTGACACTTGTCACTCATCTGATTGATCCACTGGACCCTTTGACCAATCAAATAATGCCACCTACCCAATTCCTCGTAAAACGTGAATTGTTCCGATTTGTTTCATGACCCGTAACTTTCCCTTTGAACGTCCGATTTTGACATGTCGTCTGTCTACGGACTTGTGATGTTCCCATCTACGTAACAGACCTTGGTCAAAGTCAAAACAGTGTCCCGGGTCAAAAGTCAATATTTTTCCCTGACCTAGGGCAAAATGGTCATTTTACATAAAGTTTCCAAATTTAAAATTAATTAATGGTCTGGGATGTTATACCGAACCTACACGTTTAACTTGTTTATTAAATGAGTCGTATTTAATAACGTGTTTAACTCGTTTAACATATTTAACCTATTTAACTATATAAATGATATATTATTTGAAACAGAATTTTCACTAAAATATCATACTAACCATTAACAAACTTCATAATTCATAAGTTTATGCAATAATTGAGTGTCCATGACTAGCAATGCAACCTCATCAATGTAATAAGTTCTAAAAGAAAGTAACCATCACATTTGCTTATTTAATACATAATACCAAATAAAAATAAGTGACTAATTAGCAATTTCTAAGGGAAAAGTTTCAGCAAAAAAATAAAGTGATAAAATTGATTGGATCTTCACGAATTGCACAAGAACGCAACAACTAATCATCACCTACAATAAAATGAAGAAAACATTAGAATCCAACCTCAAAATTAATAACATAAAACTAAAATGATATCCTAGAATGATATTTTATAGTAACTAAAGGCCATCTGTCATTATGAATGGTATTGGAGTATGAATTTCCATTGAGAAAACACTTGAGCAAATATTCAAAATGCTGCAAGCGAATAAGAAAAAGAGTTACCAGACATCACATTCTTTGTTCCTGCAGATGATTGATATAAAAGGTTGAAGAAATTCATGAAGTCATAACATACTTATAAATTTGAAAAACTCATAACTACTTTCACATAATATAATTCACAAAACCCATTGTTGGATTCATAAAACAGAAAAAGACTGACCATGAAAACTCTCCAAAAGAGAAGATATGAATTTCCAATCGAAACTCAAACGTGAAGGCCAACTCATCGCCAAAACATAAACCCATAACTCAGATAAAAAAAACTATTATTGTTGAAGCGTTAAATGTTCCAACTGTCGGGTACTCGTTGCCCAATCACCAAATGACGCGTGTCCCTCTTGTGACCTGT
The DNA here is from genome assembly GCA_032719365.1 of Prinsepia uniflora. NCBI lineage: Eukaryota > Viridiplantae > Streptophyta > Magnoliopsida > Rosales > Rosaceae > Prinsepia > Prinsepia uniflora. The sequence continues at coordinate 25,601,723 of CM064871.1, read as the reverse complement.
CAACTCAAGTGGATCGCGGGTTTCCGTTAGTACGGGCACCGGTGTGGTGCCGGCCTAAGGCTCTCCCACGATCAAGTCAGTTACTTTGTTCGTAAGAGGAAGCAGTAAATGGTAAGTTCGGTAGAGTAATAGTAATAGTAAAACTTAGTTACCTTTATTGGGAAATGTGTACCCTTTATGTATGGGTAGGTGGGATGTTCAATTCCCAAAGTTCCGATGTGGGACAAATGCTTCTCGATTTACGTGCAGACACGTGTTACGTAAATCGAGGGTGGATATGCTTCCACGTGGCATCCCGCATTGGGCCCGGTGTTAGGGCTGTTGTAAGTATGGTGGTTTTGGGCCTTGAGCGTTGTTTGGGCTTTAAGTATACGGCCCAGTGGGTTTGGTCTGATATGGTGTCAACAATTATTAATACTGTTAATGCAAGAAATGGATCAACCTATTCTCGCCTCGCTGATCTCCTTCGTTGCTCCTCTCGGGATATTATGGCCTGCACAGGAAAAGGGTAAATACAAAGGGACACCGGTGTGATGCCGGTCTAACAGTCTCTGATGCTTAAGTCAGTTTAAGTGGGAGTGTTTACTGTAGAAATTTAGGCAGCGTGAAGGCAAGATTGTCATTACCTTTTGGAGGGGGATGCCCTTGTATTTTTAGTAGCATTGAATGTGTTTGTTGGTGTTTTTCAATGTGAGATAAATGTTGCTGTCTTTAGGAGCTGCCAGTTGTCTTGTGATGGTCCTGGGTAGCATTTATGACTTGTCAATAGGCCTGACCGACCAAATTTTTTCTTCATAGGTCATTCTGGACTTTGTTGGCATGATCCGAGGCTTGTTGGCATGATCTGAGGCTTGTTGGCATGATCTGAGGCTTGCCTGGGGGCCGGCAGACCAAATATGGGTCATATCAGTTTTGACCTTAATCAGACCGACTAGTTTAGGTATGAACAAATACAATATGGAAATATTTTCATTATCAGTTGCAAACACCATTTAAGTCAAAGCCAAACTTGGAAAGAAAGGAACTAGGGATAGATATAAAAATAGATTGATGAAATATGAAAAGGAAATGAATGAAAGAAATGAAATACCTCCAAGTCAAAACTACTAAAGAAAAAGCATCATAATTGATGACAATTTAAATATTTTGGACACTTGTCAATCAGCACCCCAATACTACAGTAAAATTAAAGACGCTATGAAAATAAATTGATGAAATATAAGAAGGGAATGAATAAAAGGAAGAAAATACCTCAATAATGTTGCTGAAATTGAAAATGGGCAGGGAAATTCCATCGCAAAAAAAAATGATTGTTATGAAGTAAATGATTTGGAGGTTCTCATAAAAAATTATAGTTATCTATTAAATAAAAAACTCCACGGTTTGAAAATAAGAATCGTTAGATGTAGCAAAGAGAGAAGACAAATGGAAAAAAACAATTGGTATGATTAGTCAACCATGATATTTAGAAGTGTACTATACTCAGAAAACTATGAAAACAACATCGTTTGAGAGAGAGAGAGAGAGAGAGAGATACTCGGAAAGTAAATTCTCGATCTTGCAATGTCTGAATACCTCAACTGGTTTACTCAATTTATAGAATTTAATGAAAATCTATTAATTAGGCAATACCTCATTACCCAATTCCAGAGACCAATTTCTCGAATCCATAATGCTCCATGAATAGCAATAAGCCACCATTATGACCAACATCAACTTCGTTGGTTGTGTCTTCAAATGAAATACTATAACTTATAAGTCAGATTATACGGAAATTTGTACCTAGATGAGCATACACAGTGGGAAGGTCGGTTCTTTCTGCAATCAAAGTAAAGCTCAATCAGTACACAAAATTGGAATATGGTAAATCAATAAGTCACGAATGTGACAACATTTCATAATTGCACTTTTTAATAAATTCGCAGAAAATTCAGACATTTAAGAAAAAGAAAAGTTACTATCTTTATTCAGTATGTATAAATAACGAAATGCAAGTGAAACATAAAGAGACATACGCGAGGGCTAAAAAATTATCGTGGATTTCACCATGGATTTGCTCCAATTGTGGAATCATCGGCAAGTTGCTGGTCATTGTCGTCACAGACTAACCCCATTGAAATTGAAACCGCAAAACAAAAAAACCCTAACTTTTACCCTTTTTACGATTTGATAGACTACACAGCATCTGTTGCCTCAGATTTTGGGAATTGGCGGAGGTTTAGCAACAAAACCCTAATTCCAATTGTTTGTGAGAGACAGAAATTGAATTTCGACGAAGCATGGAAGAGAAAACCCACAAATTAAATACAAAATCCAATTAAAATCCCTAATTTTAAAATTTACGATTTACAAAAATTAGAAATTAGCTAAGGTACATTGCACATTACATTGCCTTCTCCAAATATTAACCCAAACAAACTTCAACCTCTTAACATGTAACACTAAGTCACTAACTAATATTTCTCGTTTAGTTGGGTGTTTTTTTTTGGTCAAATGAAAAATTCATATTAAAGGCGAATGGAAAGATTTACATCAGAAACTAAAATATCAAATAACCAATAGGGTTTTAGGTTAATCCAGCGATGGATCTCATCACTATGGCCAGCAAAGGCTGTAATCTCATGAGCGGCTTTGTTAGCAGTTCTAGGAATGTAGGAAAACTTAATCCATAGGAACATTCTACGCATAACAAAAATGTCTTGGAGGAGTCCATGGATATTACAATCTCTAGAGTGCCCACTAAGGACAGAGTCCACCAAGATCCTCGAATCAGTTTCAAAGACAACCCATTGAAACCCTTCCTCGAAGCTTGCAGCCATAGCCTCACACGGTGCAAGAGATTCAGCATGTAGACTTGACAAACAAGGCAGGCCATGCTGCCCACCACCGAAAAGGAAGTATCCATCAAAGGATCTGACGAGCCAACCAAAAACCCCCATCTTTGTAGACGTATTCCAAGCGTCGTAACAGTTAACTTTAACAATCCCCACTGTTGGTCTGCATCATCCCGAATCTTGAACCACGCAACTTGGAGGACGGCCATGTAGTGATTGCGAGAAAGAAATCTGCTTATACTCATTAAACTCCAGAAAATGGCCCTTCATAGCATCAAGGGCCTCATCTGGTGGCATTGGACAATCTTGAAAACACACTAGATTGCGACATTTCCAAAGTCTCTATAAACTAAGGGCAAGAATCTAGAGGGGCAACCCATCCATGGAATTTCTCATGACATAAGCAGATAGAACACTCCAGTATTCTTGGAAGTCATCCCCCTCAAATTGCCTAATATCAAGTTGTAAGGAAGAACCATACCAAAAAAGCATAGCGAACTTGCATTTAAAAAATAAATGAACCTGGGTCTCATCATCCTCACCACAATTGGGGCATATATTCGTCACTTGGACCTTGCATTTCACCAAGTTGTGTCTGACAGCAAGTTCCTGCAACAACGCCAAATGAAAGAACGAACCTTCATTGGAACGTGAAGCTTCAAAATCCCTTTCCACATGGCACTAGCAGTCCCACATATACTAGATTCTCTTTCTCCCTTTCAGCTGAACTCCTCGTTGATGCTCATTTCCTTAGCAATAAAGTAGCCAGACCTAACAAAAAATGTACCAGATTTGTTTATCAGGTACCCCAAACCTGCTTAAAGGAAAAACACATATAGAAAGGGCTTCCCTAGCATTAAACAACTCTTTAATTGTCTCAATTCTCCATATATTGTGGTCAGTATCAATCAGATCATGGACCATCAAAGGAATATTAACATGTTGAGATAATGGTATAAAAGGACAGCGAACAGGCATCCATGGGTCCTGTAGAATACGAATCTATCTGTCATCCCCCACTCTCTATTGAAGACCTGCCTCAAGAACTTGTCGGCCCTGAAGAATACCCTTACAGCCCCATGAAGCTTTCTGACTCAAAGAAGCACTCTGAAAATTAGAATTGGGGTAATATTTGACCTTGAGAACCTGGTCAAGGAGGGAGTTGCCATTTGAAAGAAGCCACCAACCGATCTTCGCTAACAGTGCAACATTAAAACATCTAATATCCTTAAAACCAAGACCACCCATTTATTTGAGTTGAGATAGTTTCTCCCGACAACCCCAATGGACCCCTCTCTTTAAATTTCCCTCGCCCTCCACACTAGAAGTTAGCCATCGCTCTCAAGAGGTCATTGCAAACCGTGACTGGGAGAAGGAAGCAAGATATGGCATAAACTAGAAATCAGAATGCAACCCTAAATACTTCTCGAAGCCTCCTTTCTTAGAAACACCCAGGATAGTCTCCACTTGCACCTGGATGTCTCTCCCACAATCAACACTGAAGAGCACATATCTCTTATCATAATTCACAAGTTGACCCGACCATCTAGAGTACACATTTAGGATATGCTTAACGCAAGCCGCATCCTCAATACTGGCTTTAAAAAATATAACTGAATCATCCGCAAAGAGCAAATGGGAAACTTGGAAACCATCTGGCACCACCCTAATCCCATGAAGGCAACCTTCTTCCTTCTTCCTGAGTAGCAAAGCAGAGAAACCCTCAACACATAAAAGAAAAAGAAAAGGAGAAATAAGGTCCCCTTGGCCAAGGCCCCCCTCCTGGGCGAATGAATCTCGAAGCTTCGTCATTAACCAGGACACTATAGGTAGCAGAGCAAACACATTCCATCACCTTATGTCTGAATAACAAGGCTAAGAAAGGCCACTCCACTCGTTCGTAAGCCTTTGACATGTCCAATTTAAGAATCATATCACAACCCTCCCGACCCTTTTTCTTTTTAATAGTATGAAGTAGCTCGTGAACCACAAGAATGTTGTCAGTAATCTATCTCTCAGCAATGAACACTGATTGATTAGTACTAATAAGTCGTGGAAGAACTTTCTTTAGCTGGAGAGTTAAAATTTTAGAGATTACCGTGTAAATGACGTTACAAAGAGAGATTGGCCTGAACTGCATCATGTTCACATGGCTAGTCACCTTGGAAATCAGAGCAATGTTAGTATGGTTAAAATTGTTGCACATCCTCCTTAATCCAAAAAACTCCTTCACTGCTTAGCAAACATCCTGACCAACAATAGCCCAATGTTTCTGGAAAAATCCGGTAGTGAAGCCATCTGGGCCTGGCGACTTATGGGGATAAATTGACATCATCGCTTGTCTGGCTTCCTCGTCCTTGACGTCCGCTACCAGCATCTCATTCTCCCGTTCATTAACCACCTGCTTAATACATTGCATTATTTCCCCATCAATTCCAGGGTTACTACAAGTAAAAAAAATCCTGGAAATAGTTAGCAGCAACACAACAGATTTTGTCCTCCTCTTCTCACCACATTCCAGTTGAATAAAAAATGCCCTTAATTCTATTTCTACGGTGTCTCTAAGTAGTCTTGGAGTGAAAGAACTTGGTGTTCTTCTCGCCTTCATACAACCATTGAACTCTAGACTTAAATTTCCTGTAAATTTCCTCACCATGGAGATCCAAGTTAAGGTTACCTTCCAACTCCTTAACTCTAGCAATACTGAAATTTGTTCCCTAATAAGCTTCCCGAAGACAAGCCTTCAGCTCCAAGATCCTCCAAGTTAGAATTCCCCTGCGTACCCATCTATGTTTCTTAGCTACTTGGACATCCATGGGACCATGGCCGGGTATATCCCAATGACGTCTAATAGTCTCAATGTACCCATGCGCACCCCCCCAACGGGGGTTATAGATAAACCTTGATCTTCGCCTTCTGGTAACACGACCCATCCCAATCCCCCCGAGATTAATGTGGGATGTTCCATACTCCCGTCTAACCCACGTGTCACACGAAGTAACACAAAGGCCAGACAAAGGATAATCCGAAATCCTGAGCCCATTTGGCTCCTAGAGTGTGCCAGGATCAGCCAAGGAATGTGAGGTATCGGTCTCTGCTACAGCCCACATCCGCGATCAACCTGAAGGATATTAAAAACCATTAAAAGACTGTGAGTGGACAAAAATAAGTAATTTAATAAAACACGTTTCATAAAAAGGCATTTATGCCCTTCACGTAAACTATGCATGCATACAAAAATCAGTTCATTCAAATATAAATAAACGTTTATAGAACCCAATTCATTTCCTTTTCTCAAATCATTAGGGCCTTAGCCCAAAACCATAAAATCCAAGAATATGTGTGGGACTCAGCCCAAAACCGTACAACACCGAAATCCGTAAATCCAAATCCAAGTGGACCACTACCCAAATCCATAAACACAAAAATACCATTTCATAAATCCAATAATTCATGTTTACCAAATACCCATCCTCGGCATCCCAGATGCCTAACGTCCCAGACGCTTGACTTCCCAAACGTCATATCTCACGGTCTAAGCAACACGTGCTGTCCGGGGTCACTCCGGGTCAATCTTTGACATCCCAGATGTTTGACATCCCAGACGTCTAATCATAGAAATCCCGCTCCTGAGTCACTATACGGTCCAGTCGTTCCGTGCAATGACCCCTCGCAGGCAATGCGCGGTGACTTCCCCAGTGTCCCAAACATCTGGAGGAGACCATTCACATATCCTCATTTAAGGATGGTAAATGGGAAATATCCTCATAAAACCATATCAAAACATCTCAAAGGGGCCATGCTTGGACTTTCCATAAAATCATCGTAAAAACCATACATACAATATCCATAAATGGGTCCCCGACCCGAAATCACATTTATAAAACAAAATTGGCCCTCATGCCCGATTTCGTAAACCAACTGGGTCCCTGGCCCAATAATATAACTCAAAAGGGTCCTAGCCCGATATCTCATCAAATCAAATGGACTTCATGTCCGAGGGTTTCCAAATCAAATGGGTCTCATGCCCGAGTTCATCTTTTCAAATCCAAAATCATTTCATCAAACCATCACCGAAACCACAAGCACGTATACACAAAATATAAAACCATTAATCTCGATATACGTGCAAATATGTAAAACCTAACATCACAATTATCTTCATCACAAAACACATATATAAAGCATATAAAACAGTTATGCATGCATAAGATTTATAAAACAAAAGTTCACTCACAGACCGTCCTAGTTGTTGTCTCGATACGCGTGTCATAAGCCTTCTCAAGGCTAATCACCATCACTGGAACCTCCGGACCTATCCAAATCACACTCGAGGGTCACTAACTACTTCAAATAGGCTAACATTGAATCCCCCAATTTTTCAAGTTTTTTAAACGTATTTAAAATAGACCCTAAACCTTCGAACATCCAAAACCACCCTAAAACGGAACCTGTCCCAAAATGGACGTTACATCGAAAGGATGAAATTACATGTTGACTACATCTCCCAAATCTGTCCTACGCGGCCCCCACGCCTTGCCGTAAGCGGCTACGCGTGAAATCCACGCGCCTGCACAGTGTCATCCCTGTCCTCGCGTCGAACCCGGTTCAGACCAGTTCACTGGTTTTCCAGTTCGACCAGACCGGCGAGATTGGTTCTCAGCCAATTCTACCCCGTTTTCAATCCTTTTAATTCTTATAACCTCGTCTCATCATTTCCTATCGATCTACGTGATCAAACTCATGTAACAAGATCAAGATCATACCTGCTAGAACGTTAAACAATGGCCCCAATTTCGAACTTCGTTTTCGGCCAACTCCGGTAACCTCCAGCCTTGATTCTAATCCCACTCAATTTGTTTGACCCTCAGAAACCATTTTCAATTGTTAGAATCGATCAACAAGCACTGAAAACAAATTTTCGAATTTGAACCAAAACTCATCGTTTTAGGCGTCCGACCGCCTCAGGCCACTACAGCCCTCGACTCCTAGCACACTGAGTTCGTCTCACCTCCAGGGACCTCATGCGATCAATAGAAGCGGTCAATAACCACTGAAATAAATTACACCATTTTTGAACCCAAAATCAGAGTTCGGGTTTTACCTTCGAACTTCCACCACCGTCCACGATGGTCCTACACGATAGCCTCATCATCATCGACTCAATCATCTCTTTCACTCCCATTCACACACTAACCACAGAAGATGAGGATTGAAGGGGCTTATATAGAAGTAGGTATACGGGTTCCAGAGGGTTCACGGGTTGTGGGGAAAAACTGAGAAAATGATTGATGAAGGGGATAATGACCCATTTAATTGGGGTCTGGGCCTATCAGATGGGTGACACTTGTCACTCATCTGGTGGGTCCTTCCAGAAGTTTCCCCCAATGAAATCCTGCCACGTGTCACGATGTCTCGGTTTGTGTGAATAGTGTCGTAAAGCGTCCTAGACCCGTAACTTTCCCATCGAACCTCCGATTTTGACGTGCTGCCTGCTTGTGGACTCGTAATGTCCCAATCTGCGGCACAATCATCGATCAAAGTCTATTCAACCGTCTGGGTCAAAAGTCAACTTTTCACCCATTCCTAGGGGCAAAATCGTCAGTTTACATCATCCGTTCGTGATTCTCCGACTAATCCTCGATTAGTGGGACTAATCCATAATTACTCACTAATCTAACCTCGAAATTCGGGACGGGTCGTTACATTTGGTGTTAGGAGAGGTGTCTAAGATTAACATAGCATGGTTTGAGCCTTCAGTGACAAAGTGTTGAATCACTAAAGTAGGAAAATTCTACACCCACTCAGCAGACGCCAAACCTCTATCCAATCTGGCCTGAATGAAACCATCATCTCTGTTGTTTCGCCATGCGAAAGGGTGTCTAACATAACCCGGATCCAACAACTGATTATTTCTCACAAATTGATGAAAAGGCCTAAAGCTATTCTCGGACTGAATATTACCTCCTTCCTTCTCATTACTCTGCAAGATATCATTGAAGTCTCCCATAACTAAGATACCTTTCGAGGCTCCTTGAATTCGACGCCATAGGGAATCCCACTGCTTCATCCTAATCCTATCATAAGTACTAGCATAGACGACAAATAACCTCTATTTCCGAGACTGGTTAGAATCTGTAATCAGGACCTCAATCAGAAATTCAGCATATTTAACAAGGATCACCTGCTTAGAGTCCTTCCAAAAAACACAGAGACCACCACTAAGCCCCCTGGGCTCCATTGCCTGTATGCACACCATTCCAGTTGGGTGTTCAACTTATCCACCTTATAGGTAAAGAAATTACTGGGAAGTCAACCTAACCAAAATTCCTGAACCAAAAATTCAAAATTACCGAAACTTAGTAACCTAATTTTTTTCAGCGAGTAGGTAACAAAAACCAAGTTTAGCATATCAATATTTGTCAGTCAAAAGAATTAAACAAAATTAAAGTTGAACGAAATCATGTGTATGCATAAAATTTACAGTTGAACACCCAATTTTAAAATCTGAGCAAAAGACTACTACTAAATTCACGCGAAAGAGACTGAGAGATAGAAAACCATACATCCTCGTTTTTGCCAATGATTTTGGCGACAGTGGAGGTGGCTTCGGAGAGGATGGTAGAGGTGTCAACTTCTTCTAGGTTCACATTTTCTGTAACGACCGATACGTTTAATGAGGGTGAAATCAGAAAATTCGAATGAAATTGACCATATTATCCCTGGAAGTCAAATGGTTGACCTTTGACCAAAAGGCAAAATGTTGACTTTTTGACTGGTACGTCTTTTTGAAATTCCAAGAAGACCATTGTGAACGTCTTGGAATCCTGAGCTCGTAGACAGACGGCACACCAAAATAGAAGATCAGATGAATTGATTATGTGTCAAAAAATGTTAGGGGTATTTTGGTAATTTGGCTAGAAGGGCATTTTGGTAATGTTCATTGGGAGATATTTTTTTGGCTGAATGAGATAGTGACAAGTATCGCTTATCTCTTATACAATTGTGCCTTGATATTTTTAACCTCCCTTATCTTCTCAGCCACCACCCATCGACCTTGGACTTGGGTAAGTAATTATGTGAAATTGAATCCAAATACTTGTTCATGGATCAATTCCGAATAGAATAGTATCATCAACTGTGAGAAACAGACAAGAATTGGACGAAAATAGGAAACAAGTCGCGTACCGTGTTGGGCCCCACACGTAGGCTTGCGGGTCGACCCGATGCAAGGTAGGTGGTGACCTGCTGCAGAGCGTGAGGCTCTTGTGCATGGAAGCTAGCTGGCACGTGGGGGCACGTACGGCGGTCCCTCGAGGTCTGGTCAACATGAATTTTCATGTTTTCGATGTTTCGAGTCCAACGATATAATTTTCGAGGCAATTGAACATCGTCTCAGGGTACTTTTAACTGTCCGAAAGTTTAGGTGTTATTTTAATCAGTTTAAAAATCCAAGAAAATTATGGAATTAGAATATAAGATATTTGGGATGGTTATTGACCTTTAGATGTGATTTTTGAAAGGTTTTGAGATTCTCAAAAGTTACAGAAATGCGTGCAAATCAAGATTCGGTTATACGGACGGTGTGTGAGTGGACTTTCTTTCCCTAAACTATTATGCATACATATTTACATGATTTAAATGGTTTCCTATGTGATTTTGATGCTATTGAGTGATTGGAAATTTTATATGAATTTCAGTGATTTTACGGATATTTAATTATTATTTTTTGCACGTTTTACGAGGTTTTAGTAAACTGGTTTTGGATATCGTTTTGATTGTGATTTTGAATTGAACTTGGTTTTTGGCATGGAATAATTTGATTTTAGAATAATCATGAATTTCATATGATTTCTGGATGGATTTTAGGAAAGTAGCCTTAATGGCACGTTTTACGAGAATCGATGTTTGAGTTGTATTTGGGGCTTAGGCCCGAGGTTCTGATAATCGCTTTAATTTTTATTTTGAGTTATGCTAAGGATATGTGGTTTCTCGGTATTCGTGATATAGTATATTTTGATGATGTGTGATATTGAGTTGTGATATGAGCATGTGTTTCTCGTAACTTGTGATTTGTGAAATATTCTGGTGATTGTGTTGATTGGATGTGAGTTTCAGACGTCGAGACTGGGGCTCCGAATGCTGAGACTGGTATTATGTTGGCGACTCGGAAGTTAAGCCAGGTACTCCGAATCTTGGGTCGAATTTCACTCGGATGTCGAGCTGAGGACTTCGAATCCTTAGTAATTGTGTGATGGCCTACCGGTAGTGCCCTTGTGATGTTATGCTTGATGTTGTGCTTGTGCTTCGAGGATGGTTTGAATGTGATTGAATGTGTATGAGTATTGTGATGACGTTGAGTTGACTATATGTGAATTATTTGGTGATATTAGATATAGATTAATTGTGTGTTGTTGATGTGATGCTTTGTGATGTACGTCGTATGTTATGATGTTTGTTGACTGATTGGTATTGACCCAGACGTCGAGCTGAGCTCCAGATCCTCAGTCAATCCTCATTCAGACGTCGAGCTGAGCTCCAGATCCTGAGTGAGAGAATGTGAGATCCATACTCGGATGGCGCGTTGGGCTCCAGATCTCGGGTTGTGTATCTGCTATTAGTGTAGTGGTTTAATGATTGATATTGTGATGATGATGGGTTGATTGTATATGCATGATTGCATTGACTTATTGGTGGTTTCATATGATTTTTTACTCGAAGATACTTTTCACGTATTTCGAGATTATAAATTGTGTTTTGATTTAATCGAAGTGAAATCATTTTCGTACGTATGCATGGTTTTGGAAAATGAAGGGTAAATGTCGATTGTTTTCAAATTATGTTTTAAACGATTCTTTTTATCCACTCACACGTTTTCTTAACTTGGTAACCCTCCAAGGTCGCTGCACCGGGAATCGAGGCTCGAGAGGTGAAGGCATGAACTAGAAAAACTTTCTTGTATCCCTTGTTTGACAAGTTCAAGTGAATGTTAGAACTTTGGGTTACTTTCCAGATGGGAGAAGGGTGACAGGACCCATCCCAATCCCCCCCCCCCCCCCCCCCGGGGGATTAACGTGGGATGACCCTGCTCCCGTCTGACATAAAGTGTCAGACAAGGGATATTTTCGACCTTTGCCCTCCCGGGATATCAAAGTACGCCAGGATCTGGAGGAGGTATGTGATAACTCGGTCTCTGCTATAGTCCACATCCGTTGTCAACCTGAAGGGCAGTCAAAACATTAAAAACTGTGAGTGGAGAAAACAAGCGTTTATAAAAACATTTCCATAAAGACATTTGTACCCTTCACTAAAAAGCATGCATGCATTCGAATATATAGCATCCTGAACCGTCACGATCTATAGCATCCATGCCATTCAAATATATATATATATATATATATATATAGAAAACATCCTCCATGCCCGGTTCCCATAAACCTTCATGTACCACAACAACTTTTCCAGGGTTCATGCCGGTTCCCATAAACCGCCATGAACTTGGAAATCCATCTAGGGTCCCTGACTCGAAATCATAACCAGATAAAGCAACCGGGTCTCGTGCCCGAACATATGACATCAGCTGGGCATCCTGCCCGATATCTAAGGGTCAGTCACGACTCCGATCGTAGTGATGTGTGCAACCATCCATCCAGGACCGCCCTCAATCCTGGTATGTCACCGTGAACGAATCAACCGACGCGACCATCACAAGATCATGGTGCACTCATCACCGATCGATATCCTGAACCTTCCGCACTCCGAAGTCGAGCCTCCCCAGGTTGCCCGACCACGAATCGTGCATCGTGACCTCTCTGGAAGGAACACATCCCAATCTGGAGGCGAGCGTCACGTCGTCCGTCGCCGTGCACCAAGCACCTGCCGCGACCACGACTCATGCCCGAAGGTCATCCATAGCGTCATATGCCCGAGACCAAACCAAATGGGTCTCATACCCGAGTTTATCCTTTTGGAAATCCAAAACCATTTCATTTAAACCATTAAAGAAATACAGACCCGTATAAGCACCTTATAAGGCCAAAACCTCGAAATACGTGCTTATACGTAACCACATACAAATGCACCCATGGCATTACCAAACATGTATTAAAACATATAATAAACATTTATGCATGCACCAATTTAGAAAACCAAGGTCCACTCATCAACAGTCCGAGCTGTCGCCTCGATTTGCGTGTCATACCGCTCTCCCGAGCCAATCACCGTCACTGGGACTCCTGAACCTTTCCAAATTAATTTAGAGGGTTACTAATAGACTCATTAACCTCTCATTGAAGTCCCATAATTTTCGCAATTTTCTAACTATTTTTAATCCCGATCCGAAACTTTCCGATGCCCCGAACGTTATCGAGATGGTGTCCGATCGACATGAAGCCATTCCCAAAATGTTCGTTACATCGAATAGAGTGTTTCACATGTTGAACACTTCCCCATTGAACCTACCACACGCCCCCACGGGCCCAATGATTGCACCTGCGCATGAGCCCACACGCCTACTATTCATTGTCCTTAACCTCTAGCCGAACCAGGTTTAACCGGTTTTGGACCGGCCGAACCGGCCTAGACCGGTTCAACCCCTAAACCCGTCCTTTTTCAATCTATTTTGTCCCATTTTAATCCTAATATAATCCTAACATCAAGTCCTAACATTTTAAATGCTAAAAACCGAAAAACAACCTCACAACCCGCACCTTCAAGCTCGGCCATGGCGGAGGTGTTTTCCTCCGCCGTTCACCGCCGTTCCAGGAAATCTTAAGCCTCGAAAACAATCCCTCTCAACTCCCCTAGGTCCCTAGATTGTGTTAGGATCCAAAGAAACCCAAAACCGTCCCTTAAAACTCATTTTCGAATTTTGAAATTTAAAAGGGTTCACGGGTACTCACCCTCGCCGTGTCCTCTGTCATCCCCAGCCGTGAGCCGTCGTCTTGGTCTCTCCATTCACTCTCATTCCTCACGGTCACACACAAGATGAATGGAGGAACTGGTGATATGTGTGTTTGTTGTGTTTGAAAATGAAGGATGAAGAAAATGAAACATGAAGAAGAAATATGGAGATGGTGTCGTGGAAGAGAAGAGAGAAGAAGGTGATGATATCAGATGAGAAGGATGAGATGGATGGTGAGGATTTAAAGATTAAAATCGAATGGATGGCTAGGATTTAATGATAGGTGGATTAATTATATAATAATAGAAATAATAATATTTAATTAAACTAGATCCACATTTTAGGGGTTTGGACCAATGGGATGAGTGACACTTGTCACTCATCCATGGGTCCCACTTAAAATATCTGACCCAATCAGAATAAGCCAAGTGTTCTCGCCTCGTAATGCACGCATAGTGAAATCGACCTTCCGTGACCTATAATTTTCCCGTTCGAAGTCCGATTTCAGCTTGCCGCCTGTCTATGGATTCGTATCGTCCCAATCTACGTAACGGTCTTCGGCCCTCGGCAATCGGACCTCCCGGTCAAAAAGTCAACATTTTCCCATTTTTAACCATAATTACCAAAATGCCCCTAAACTTATGAACGTCATAACTTCTACCTCGAACGTCAGAATTGAACGTGCCACTTGTCTATGAGCTCGTGACGTCACAAACTACGTCATGGTCATCAGTCAAAGTCCATTTGACCGCCCGAATGAAAAGTCAACGTTTTGCCCACGATCAAGGGCGAAACGGTCATTTCGCATCGTTCGTCCGATTTTGCCTAACTAATCACGAATTAACCTCACTAATCGTGATTAGTCACTAATATAATCCTAGAATTTGGGACGGGTCGTTACAACCTTCCCTACTTAATTAATTTTGTCCTCGAAATTCCAACCGACCTAATTCCAACCGTTCTTCCCTCCTTAATTAGTTTCGTTCTCGAAACTCCAATTATCCTGATTCCACATCCACTTCGTGGAACTAATTCGACCTCGCAACTCGTGTACACTCGTACACCAACTAACCAAACAATACTTACTCGTCTGCAACCAGACGTACCACTAACGTTTACATCGCATCGATTACATTCGACCACGTCGAATGACAGTAATCACACGTTCTGAACTGACACCACCTGTCAGTATCAGAGTAGCCCAAGTATCCTATGAGCTAACCACTTGTCAATCTACCATCTCATTGACACAAACAACTAGACGGTTCCTTGCTCGAATGCTAAACTATCTTGACGTCTACTCCGCTAGGAGTAATCAGACCTCAAACAACGATCCACGAAACATCTGACAAACTGTCACCACTTGACAGTTATTAGTCGAAAACTGACACTATACTTATTTATGGTTACACTAACCACCAACTCACTCAACCTGAGTATACACATACCAACAGATACTCGCTCGGTGTGTAACTGGACCAACCAGAAATACCATGACCCAATGCACAGTATCCAATGTCCAGTCCATGTCCTCGACTCATTCAATGGTATCAGAACCAATCCGACTACCAACACGTTCACCAACCTACTACTGGTATATACTATATACCATCACTAGGCACGAAAAGTCTACCCAATATCGTACCTCGAACAACGTACAAGGTACGTACATCTACCCATCAATCAGCCTACAACCATCTAGGTCGTAGCCAATCACGTTTCTACTATGGAGTCCATTTGTCCAATCTCGGACTAGACAAATCAAAACTCCAACCCATCATCTATTTCCAAATCCGAATCTGAATCCGTAATTTTGTAAGAAATCCCGAATCCAAACCCATAACTTATATACATAACTATGTCCAAATCCTAATCCGAAATCATCATTCCGTAAGCTAGCGTTTGGAATAACCATTCCGAACCCAAATCAAGAAATCCACTCTCAAGTTCCAAAATCGAATCCCGAATCATCATCCAGAAATTCGATTCCAAAACCCGAAATCTCGTTCACGTCTACCGAGCCGCACCAAAACCGAACCTATCGGTTACCTGTTCAACCGATTACCACAATACAATCGATTGACTTCATAGGGAAGCTAATCTCAACATCGACACAACTCTAAGGCTGACAAAGTATGACCTCATCGGATACTTACTCGGGCGTAATACTTCGTACAGGATTCACTTCGAAAAGAAGTTCATTCCCAACGTCCTCAACTCAAACGTCTAGGTAAGAGCGATAAACTCTCCACATATCTGGATCATCAAGATCACGATCCAGATCCATCACTACGTCAACCGACCATAGACGTCACAATCTCCGATCCTCACGACGTCCAAAGTCCTCAACATCAAAATCTCGATCCATCTAGGATCCACACATGCTTACTCAGCTAACAATCCACCTGAGATCCGATCATAAGGTATTACACCCTCTTGAATCCTTCATCAGTCACATCACTCTTTAACAAATTCCCACATCTAAACAGATCAGTCAACGACGAGACACGTCTAGACTGTCGGTTCTCCCCAATCACTTTGTATCGATCCTTGTCATTCCACCGAGGAAAAACCAAGGATGATCGAATACCATGACATCAAAATCCATCCTACGTGAATGCAAACAACACTCGCTGCACTCACCACATCATGTAACCTGACATCGTCTGCCACCAAGTAGAGAATGAGAAATCTCAGTCACCTAACTTCGATATACTCACTCCACCTGATGACCCAAGAAAAACCACGGGTCCACCAACTAATACACAATCGGTGTACTAGGGGCAACCAACAACATCTACATCATCAACATCATCTACCATCATCAATCATGGTAGAATCTGAGAAGTCACCCAAAATGACTTCGAAATTCCCATTGCCAATGCGGAAAACCCGCATTCCACGTGTCACCTCAATTACAACCTTTCGCAATTCCAAAGCTCCAACCATGTCGGATCCAACACACTCAGATATCATCCACGTGTCCCCCTTTTTGACTATTTACGAACACATGCCCATTTACGACCGTATATGTACCTCTCGACTAGAGAGTCATAACATACCCCTGCTGTGATCTGCAGTCAAATCTCTGCATATCACCGCACCTGACCAATTCTAACCAACACTGACCAACTGGTCACTAATCCCCATGATAATACTCGTTCCTCAAGTCTTATTTACCGCTGGATCCAATCCGGTCCATCACTATCCGTGATCCACTCCCGAACCACAGATACCGAACATATGCTCATCTTGACGGAGTCACATCCCGATTCGTAACTCACCGTCATCACAACTACCGGCACCAGCACCAGCGCTAGTACCAGTACCCCACTATAATCTGTCAGCATCAGCACACAAGCATTCACACTAGCATCAGCAATAACACTAGCACACCATGTGTAAAACTGACAACCCTGGATCTCCACTCATACCGAGCGACGACCCCGTACCTCTGCTCGAATAGGAGAAACTCTGCCTCCCTCATACCCGACAACTCTGGGTACAGTCACCCTGACAACTCAACCAAGAAAAGGAAATGTCCCATGAACGTCCCCGTCTCATTCTGCGATGGCACTCAGTTGTAACCGAGTCAAATCTAGAATCACTGCTCGTACACATGCGTTACTCACGCACTCACGCGTTACTCACGCACTCACGCACCTCGTATCATCGTCACGACTGGCAATCCCATCGTCACAATCATCACGGCAACCTGAGTCTACTCGACCTGATAAGACTCGACTACGTCCATCGATAGTAGCGTCTGCCACAACCTCGTACAGACCTAACTACCAGGCATCTCGATATCCAGACTCCGCATCCAACAGAATCAACTGCCTGTACCAATTACTCTGTATCCCCGCTCCGGAATTCCATCGAAAAGTACCAACCCTGGTAACTTGTCCAAATCAAACTCTAACCAGTCGTAACTCGACTACACCAATGTCATCTACCAGGTCATCCATGACCTTGGTTGTACCAGCAATCCATCACAACTACGGTAGTACGACAACCCGCTAGGTCTAACCGATAAGTACAACCTCGACTGCAGAGTGCAGTCCCAACACAAGATGATATGACTAGACCGACTAACGAACCCAAATCTGAATAGTAGTCAAAGTCAAACCAATCACCAACTCACCTTTTCAAACCATACACCAAAGGTAGGGTTCCATAATCTGACCGACCCCGCGGTCTCGACATCGCAAAGACGTTAACCCAATCCTATCGTCAATTCACTAGGATTCCTCGAATCCGACTGTTAACTGCCATAAGTAGTAAATCCATTTAACTCACCAATATCCGATCATCGGATGGTCACAACATCCAACCAGTCGTCAGAATCGATCCTACGACATCGTGAAAGACAATCCCAACTAACCGTCTCACGATCAAAATTCCAAAGTACTATACATTAATCCTTCCGTAGGGTCCCACACTGTCATCCACGACAGAACTATGGAAACCCCGGCATCAAGTGCCGAACCAAGACATTCCATGATCCAATCCTACTAACTAACGTACCGGCACCCTAACTATCAGTTTGATAACGAATAGTAGCCCATTGAGATATCACATCCTCGAACTGCGCATCCATAAGAGCAAACCGTGCTCTGATAAGCAATCCTACGAGTAATCCTTTGCTCTCATAGAGTACTTCCTCACGTACTACCACCTCACCTTCCGGAACCCAACTCAAATCCCCAATCCCAGAAACAAGCTAGTCCAAAAGGAATCCTACCTACCGGCTCACTACTCAACGACTTCGACCACCTTGTCGGAATAAACCAACAAAGTCCTAAAGGCAATCCTAGATTGTGGGTTCTCTTCAATAACCTCATATCGATCAGTTATAGTCACTCCTTTCAAAGTCCTTCCGTTATCCTTCAACGGAACTCACCGTAAGCCTGGACCTCGTCACTCCAAGTCACCTAGGGAAAGTCCTAGACTCTATCCCGAAACCAAACAACACTGTGTACAACTCAACCAAGGATAGTAAAAGTACCTGTCACCGCACCGGGTGCTGACTGAGCCTCCTGCTGAGTCATCGCAAACACTCGGGCCTGGGGTCCTGCAGATCTACCACGTCCCCTCGAACTACTAGTGGCACCTCCACCTCCTCTAGTGCATGCTGTCCCTGACACTGACGCTATGCTCCGTCCGGGCTCCGCCGCTCCTCGGCCTACACTACCCTCCTGTGGTAATAGTGGACACTCACGTCGGAAGTGACCTCGCTCCCCACAGTAGTAGCACACATACCGACCAGAAGGACTCGGTCTCCCTCTAGACGCAACAGACGTTGCACTGGCTTACGGAGTCGGCTATGCTCGGTAACCATGGAACCCTGAACTCTGGAAACTACCAGGTCTACCAAAACGATCATCGCCCACCGATGATGCTCCACTGTAGTTTCCCCTCTTCGGTACCCACTAGCTCGAAGCTCCAGAAAAAAAGGTGGCTTCCGGCGTCGTACCGGCAAGCTAGCCTCAACCCTCACCGCAGCGTCTGACAACTCTTGGAGGGTAGCAAACGATCCAGCCATCACTATGGCTCGGATCTCACCTCGCAGGCCTAACTCAAACCTACGGCACTTCTCGGTTTCAGTGGCCACAAACGCAGGAGCAAAACAAGACAACATCTGAAACTTCTGTTCGTACTCAGCCACACTCAAACTCCCATGTTGAAGTTGCAGGAATTCAGCCTCCTTGAAATCTCGGAAAGAACGAGGGTAATACTGATCCAAAAACCGTTCCCGAAACGTCTCCTAAGTCACAGTGTGGACATCCCAGCCAGACAACTCGAGAGTATACCACCACTCGCACGCCGCACCATCCAGTAAGAAAGTAGCTAGTAACACTCGATCCTCCGGTGGGCAATGCATCACTGCGAAAATCGGCTCAAGTCTCGTAATCCACCTCTGGGCTTCCTCAGGGTCTACCCCACCACTAAAAGTCGTAGCCCCGAGCCGCTGGGCTCGCTCGATCGTAGCACTCTCTGACCCTCTCGCCGCTTCGTCTTCAGGTCGTGGATGGGGATCACGTCTCGGAGGCATAGTCAACCGTCCGCTGAAAGAGGCATAGAATCAGTCAAACAACCTAAACACAACCTCGCAACAGACACAAACCACAAACCTATGCTATGATACCAATTATCAGGGCCCACCCCTAATCCCCGAGGATTAGGGACTAAACCCTGCTCCCGTCTGACAATCCAAAAACGAAAGACCGAAACAACCTCACAAAAACCACAAATTACATTGTCAGACGCAGGAGAATTTACAACATCCCAGAGTCAGCAATTACACAGAGCATAGTACCTAACTATGGAAATTAAACCCGATACACAGAGTACACGCACAACGGAAAATCAGAAACACTCCGAGAAAACTCTCGAGTACTCTATGCTTCCGACACTACCTCAACGTCAACCCCCGCGCTAGCTCCACGACCTGGAGGGCAATTAAAACAGAAGGTGTGAGTGGACCATAAAGAATAAAAGTTTCGAAAACCATTTCATAAGCAAATCAAGGTTTTAGCCCTTCGTTTTGAAAACATACATGCATAACCCATTAGCTGAAAACAGTTATAAATCACATAAGGATCGTCATAAAACCAGTTGCAGAATCAGAATAAAACAGTTACATAAAACATAAATACCAAGCAATCATTATCTGATCAAACCTGCTGGACCTATCCGAGTCTTTAAACTCTGAGTCTTTAAACTTAATCCAGGCCTTAATAATCTGAGTCTTTAAACTCCCGAGTCTTTAAACTCAACAGGCCTACGGGGGAAAATATCAGTATATCCGAATCTTTAAACTCCGAGTCTTTAAACTCAATCCAGGTCTTTAAACCCAATCCGGGCCCGTCCCCCGTCAATCACAATATCCGGGTCTTTAAACCCAATAACCAGATCCAGCAAATCCAATCCAAAACCATTTGAAAACCATTTCTAAATCGATATCCAAACCCGAATCTGAAATCACTGGTCTGAAGCCCTTCCCGCATCCAGAACCGTCATTTCGAACCCAACTCCGGAATTCCACTTTTCAACTTTAAAACCAAATTCCGCTTTCCGAAATCCGATTCTAAAACCGAAAATATTAATCATCGAAATCATGTTCCAAAATCCCTTTATAATCATTGAAAACCATTTAGCATTTGAAATCCCAAAATCAGGGAATCGAAATCAGAATTCAAAGTTTCCTCGTAAAACGTGCTCAAACTGAACTTCCCGAAAAACATGCAATTATATAAAACCAACATAGCATAGTCAATAAACATGAAATCATGAGTAAAACCATAAAAAAATTATAGAAAAGCAGTTATGCATGCTCAAGTATAGAGAAGGGGTCCACTCACAGTTACCAGGCACGTCACTCGCGTCCCGTACGTTCTGTACGTTCCTCAGCCTCCTCGAGGTTCCTCGATCCTATCAACAGTCACCAAACTACGTCACTAACACGTTAACGAAAGTCCTCCTCAAATCCCACAAAAATCCCGGGTCCTAAACGTAACGAGCCGAGACCCTAAACCTTCAACCTTGTCGAACTAACCTCAAACGACGTCCGATTAACCCGAAACTTATCCCAAAAGACTCGTTACAACTTCTAGACCAAAAACCTAGTTGGACGTTTCCCCAGAAACCACCGCACGTGCCTCCACGCACCGCCCAAAGTGGCTACGCTTGGGCCTCACGCGCCTGCACAGTCACTGTTCATCTTCAACCTTCGAACCCGTGCACTGTTCCAGACCGGTGTGGCCGGTTCTCTGACGTCCGTCCACCATTCCTGCTCCTCTTTTCACCATTCTCTTCGTCCTCTTCCCAGGAATCCAATCCTCTACTCCAAACACTCCAACACAGCCTACATCTCGACGTCCCAAGCTCGAAACAAAAACCACCCGTACCCCTATTTTTCAATCCGACCACCCACACACTTTCCCTTCACGGCTGCACAACCAGCAGCTTCCCAGGACCCTACTGAGTCCCCTAGACCTCACTAGACTCCTCGACTAAGCCCCAAAAGCCACGACTCAACGTTTGAAAATTTAGGAAAAATAGAGCATCTAAACAGGCTGAAGTAATTACCTGCCTATCGATCACCGCCGTGCTCGCCGCCGCGTTCCCTGGAGTCCCCAAAACCGTCCAACCTTCCCCTCGAGCCCAATTTGATCGACTTGATCACTGAGCTTCGCACTACCACCAAACTCCCTCTATGTTCTCTGGTTTTCCCCGTGAACTCACCCTCTTCTCACACCAGTCTTCCTCACACGAGTTGCCCTCACAACTCACTCTCTACCTATCTCACGATCTCACTCTCTGTTTCTCTCTTCGTCAAACACGGCTACACACACTAGCACGACTACCCGTTTAATTTTGCACCGTGCAACATCCTAGAAACCTCTAGCCAAACCCCACGTGTCACAGCCCTGTGGTCCCAAACCAAAATATCCCCATCTCCACTGTACACTTGGCCTTATCTGATTGGCCCAAATCCCAAGACACGGAAAGACCAAAATACCCCTAATGTCCAAATTACGATTCTACCCTTCTCCGTTCTAGACCCGTATCTCGCCCGTCCAATTTCCGATGAAGGCATGCCGCCTGTCGTTGAACTCAAGACGACGAGATCTACCTAACGGCCCTCGGTCTATGTACAAAAACCCAATTGTGCTAAAAGTCAACTTTCCCCCTATTTTTACCAAATTACGGTAATGCCCTCAGCCTTCCGAACATCATAACTTCCTCCTCGGATGTCGGAATCGGGCGTACCACCTGTCTACGGACTCGTGACGTCCCGAACTACGTCACAGTCATCGGTAAATACCCAATTGACCGTCCGAACTCAAAGTCCACATTTTACCCAAACTAGGGGCAAAATCGTCATTCTACGCTAACGACCCAACTAAACACCGATTAGGCTCACTAATCCCTCCAAAAACAATCTGCTAATCCCGGCTCTCGGGACGGGTCGTTACAGCCCGACCACGAATCGTGCATCGTGACCTCTCCGGAAGGAACACATCCCAATCCGGAGGCGAGCGTCACGTCATCCGTCGCCGTGCACCAAGTACCTGCCGCGACCACAACTCAGACCCGAAGGTCATCCATAGCGTCATATGCCCGAGACCAAACCAAATGGGTCTCATACCTGAGTTTATCCTTTTGGAAATCCAAAACCATTTGATTTAAACCATTAAAGAAATACATACCCGTATAAGCACCGTATAAGGCTGAAACCTCGAAATATGTGCTTATACGTAACCACATAAAAATACACCCATGGCATTACCAAACATGCATTAAAACATATAATAAACATTTATGCATGCACCAATTTAGAAAATCAAGGTCCACTCACAGACCGTCCGAGATGCCGCCTCGATTTGCGTGTCATACGGCTCTCCTGAGCCAATCACCGTCAACGGGACTCCCGAACCTGTCCAAATTAATTTAAAGGGTTACTAATAGCCTTATTAACCTCTCATTGAAGTCCCATAATTATCTCGATTTTCTAACTATTTTTAATCCCGATCTGAAACCTTCCGATGACCCGAACATTATCGAGACGGTGTCCGATCGACACGAAACCAGTCCCAAAATGTTTGTTACATCAAATAGAGTGTTTCACATGTTGAACACTTCCCCATTTGACCTACCACACGCCCCCACGCGCCCAATGATTGCACCTGCGCGTGAGCCCACGTGCCTACTATTCATTGTCCCTAACCTCCAGCCGAACCGGGTTCGACTGGTTCTGGACCGGCCGAACAGGCCTGGACTGGTCCAACCCCTAAACCCGTCCATTTTTAATCTATTTTGTCCCATTTTAATCCTAATATAATCCTAACATCAAACCCTAACATTTTAAACGCTAAAAACCGAAAAACAACCTCACAACCCGCACCTTCAAGCTCGGCCATGGCGGAGGTGTTTTCCTCCGCTGTTCACCGCCGTTCCAGGCTATCTTAAGCCTCGAAAACAATCCCTCTCAACTCCCCTAGGTCCCTAGATTGTGTTAGGATCCAAAGAAACCCAAAACCGTCCCTTAAAACTCATTTTCGAATTTAGAAATTTAAAAGGGTTCACGGGTACTCACCTTCGTCGTGTCCTCCGTCGTCCCCAGCCGTGAGCCGCCGTCTTGGTCTCTCCATTCACTCTCATTCCTCACGGTCACACACAAGATGAATGGTGGAAGTGGTGGAAGAAAATGAAAAATGAAGAAGAGATATGGAGATGGTGTCGTGGAAGAGAAGAGAGAAGAAGGTGATGAGATCAGATGAGAAAAATGAGATGGATGGTGAGGATTGAAAGATTAAAATAGAATGGATGGCTAGGATTTAATGATAGGTGGATTAATTATATAATAATAGAAATAATAATATTTAATTAAACTAGATCCACATTTTAGGGGTTTGGACCAATGGGATGAGTGACACTTGTCACTCATCCATGGGTCCCACTTAAAATATCTGACCCAATCAGAATAAGCCAAGTGTTCTCGCCTCGTAATGCGTGCATAGTGAAATCGACCTTTCGTGACCTATAATTTTCCCGTTCGAAGTCCGATTTCAGCATGCCGCCTGTCTATGGATTCGTATCACCCCGATCTACGTAACGGTCTTCGGCCCTCGGCCATCGGACATCCCGGTCAAAAAGTCAATATTTGCCCCTTTTTAACCATATTTACCAAAATGCCCCAACACTTTCGAACGTCATAACTTCTACCTCGAACGTCGGAATTGAACGTACCCCCTGTCTATGAACTCGTGACGTCACGATATACGTCACGGTCATCGGTCAAAGTCCATTTGATCGCCCGAATCAAAATTCAACGTTATACCCACGACTAGGGGCGAAACGGTCATTTCGCATCGTTCGTCCGATTTCGCCCAACTAATCACGGATTAACCTCACTAATTGTGATTAGTCACTAATCGTGATTAGTCACTAATCTAATCCTGAAATTTGGGACGGGTCGTTACATAGGGCCCAGGTACGCCTTTCAGGGTGTTTCTAGGGCCGGGTCCTATTATTTGCTGGGATGTTGAGGCACGACATGGTTTCGTCTTCCCAACACTCTCACACGACTGATTGCTTGTGCAAATGTTGGTAGTTAAAAAGCCTCACTCTCTAAACTGTGCAAATCTATTAGATCGGAGAAAAGCCTTCTCGATTCGAATCTCTAACTTGAGCAGAAGTAGTGCAGGGAGCTCTGTACGTGTGTGTAATGGGTGAAAAAGTGAAGGTGACTATTGTTCTGCGATCTCGTCTTTGAATGAGTCTATGACTTGGAGAGTGCGAAGTGTTGGAGGATAGAGGTTGGAAAAATGGAGGTTTAAGAACTTGGAGAGTGCGGCTACAATAGATTTAGTCTTTTAGATTAGGTTATAAATTATAATATTTTAGGTATTTATATTAGCCATTAGGTCTTTGTGAAACCCTAAAAGAAAAAAAACTTGTAAATGGGTTCACGGGTTTGTGGGTTAGTAGGTAGTGATTTAATAATCCGTTTAACAAACGAGTTAGTAGGTTATTAAATGGGTTCACGAGTTGACCGAAAACCCACCTATTTAATAAACGAGCTATAGTGGGTTGACCCAAAATTGACCCAAATTTTTATCGAGTTCGGTTACTTTAGATTAATTCCGTGTGGGTTTCGATTCGTGTATAGAGTCTTGTTAGAAATTGCCACTCTTACCCGGTATGGGGTATCTGGACTCGTTGGGGTGCTGATTGGAATCTGGATTCTTCTTATCAAGTGACCAACGAGGTAGAGAGAAAAAACTAGACACCGGTGGGGTGCTGGCCTAAGAGGCTCCGATGCTTAAGTCAGCAAGCGTATAGAACACCTTCTAAGCAGATTATAGCACAAAGACTGAAGAGTTAAGGTTTTCTGTGTTTAAAGAGAAAAATATATGAGAGAAAGTTATCTTCATGAAAGGTTTTTGGGGTATTTATAGTGGTAATGAATGTGGTGGTTGAACACTGTTTGCGTAGGTATCAAGATATGACAGGAGATACTACCACGTGTCCCGCAGATTTGGGATAAGTGTCAGGTGATAATGGATCTCTCCTGGCATGTTAGGGAGTTGGTATTGACAACTGGCTAATCGGACCGAGGGTGTCGATCATCCCTGGAGAGTAGGTGTGTCGAGTGTCATATTTAGGCACGCATGCCGACTGGAACTACCGACACTGTCTATCAACTAGAGCCACTGGCATTGCCTATCGACTAGAACCATTGGAATTGCATGCCGATCACCTAACTGTGTTGCTCGTACGGAGTCTAGTTGGTCGACATGGTATAGACATAAGTCCCCTAAATCTGTGAGTGAGGTGGATTTTGTAATGACTCGTCCCGAAATTACTTGATTATTGAGGTTAATTAACGATTAATTGAGGATTATCAGCACTAATCGGGATTAGTCAAGGTGAAATGATGATTTTGCCCCTAGAAGTTAAAAATATTGACTTTTGAATCGGGAAGTCAAATGTACGTGGACTGAGATTCATTATGTAGACAATGAAATTACGAGTACGTAGAAAGGTGGCACGTCGGAACTGAACATCGTATTGCAAAATTACGGGTTACGAAAGGTTTGATCGGATTTTACAGTTACACGTTATTCGAGGAAGTTTACTTTTGTTTTATTTATAGTGGGCCCAAAAGATATGGTCTGGACCAATGGATGAGTGACAAGTGTCACCCATCCCATTGGGCCATTGTCCCACATACATGCATCTCACTTCTCTCATTTTCCTTCACACACTCAAAACCCACCCCAACCATTTTACACCTTGCTTCAGCAGCTGGGCTGCTTGAGAGAGAGTAAGAGTGAGGTTGAGAGACAGACAAAGATGGTAGAGGAGTTGGGGAGCCATGGCGGTGGCCAGAAAACCCAGAAACCAGGTAAAACCCGTGAACCCGTTTTGGTTATATTTTGGGCTTGGTTTTTAAGACATGGAAGCCCTATTTTTTATCCTTCTCATCTTCTCTAAGTTCATGCAAGCTCACAGGTCCAATAATCGAAGAGACAGGACACATGAATGGGCTCTGGTGGAGGTTCGTAAGTTGGCCGAGAAGGTTTAAGCTTGGCCAGCCATTTTCAGGTACTTTCTCTTGGTTTTGAGGAAAAATATCTCTTCATGGGAGGAAGACGATCATTTTGGAAAAAGAATGGCGGAAAAAGGCTAAGAAATAGCTGAGATATGGCCAGGTCAAGGTCGCGGGTCGAACAACCCGTTATAGTGGTTCCGGTCGACCCGACCGGAGGTAGACAATGATGATGTGGCAAACCATGTCATCATGTCAGGACACGTGGCCAACCAGATGGTGACACGTGGTAGGGTGTCAGGTCGAGTCAGCATCGACGTGGCAAGTCCACGTTAGCACTGTCAGACCACGTGCACTAGTCAGGTGGTGCCACATGGCAATGTTTCAGAGATGTCAAAGTTACGTGGCAATAAACGTTGAAGTGATTACATCATCAGTGATGTCAACATGATGTCATCATGTGACATGTGGCACGTATCAGAGGGTGACACAGGGAATCAGTCATGGGAGTGCCACGTGGAAGGCTGTCAGATGTCAGGCTAACGTCAGTGATGACATCAGCATGTGATGGCGGAAAATAAAGTCAACAGATGATGTCAGCAGTGACTAAGCTCATGAGAACTTTGACTAGCATGTGAGGGCACATGGGCACAAATTTCAAGGTTAAACCAGTCTTGATCAAAAAGTTTCGACAATCTGAATCAAATCGTGGTGGTTTCAGATCGATCGGAGATCGTGTGGTTAGAGTTTTAGAGGTTTTTCTCCTCGGGAAGCGTTTTCAGTTATGGGGTTTTGGAGGGTTTATTGTATGAACTTGTATAGATTGATTGTGACCCTTGGGTGTGATTTGGATAGGCCCAGATGTTCCGAAAGCTTCGGATTGGCTTACGGTGCAGCTTTTGAGGGCGCATCGTGGACTATTTGTGAGTGAATTTTGATTTATAAATGATGCATGCATATATGTTTTAATGATTTTATGAGCATGGTTAAAATGCAAAGTTGCATATTGCTTTGAATGACGAATTGCATAAAGATTTATAGATTGGTTTGATCATGGTTTGAAAATGAAAGATTTTACTGATTTGCATGAAAATGGCATTTTGGGCTTGAGACCTAGTTGGATAATGATTTTGACTTAGATTATAGTCGAATGTGAAATTGCACAGTGATTTGATTGATGAAATGATTTTGAGTATTGTGAAATGAGGACTGGACACTGTTTTTATGATGTTTGTGGAAACCATGTTTTGGGCTGAGACCCTATGAAAAACAACTGATTTGATTTGAGATAAAACAATTTATGAAAATGTGTTTCCACTATTTTTACTATGACCATTCTCCTTGATATTGATATGAGTCCGATTGGGAATCTCTTTCCCTAGAGAGGGCCTCTGGTTGTGAATGTGTTTCCCCGGAGAGGACCCTATGGTATTGTATTGCTCGCCTCCGGGATGCGCAGTGTCCCCCTCCCTTGAAGAGGTCACGATGAACTGCCTATTGTCGAGCAGTCGTAGGAGGCTTGACTCTGGAGTGCTTATGATGTATGAGATCGGTCGTTGATATGTTCACGACGATATGAACGTCAGCTATAGATGTGTTCACGGCGACATGCTCGGACGTGAGCTATCCTGGAGCTTATTTTCACGCTTTTCTTGGATATCATGAATGATGATGGTATGATACATATGTGGGATATAAGAAAGGGTCGGGATTTTGATTTACTGCTTGTGTTCAGATATTTTCACATGTGCGGGTTTTCGATGAAAGTATTTGTTTTTATATGTCACTGTTTTTTTTTTGGAAAACAATGTTTTAATTGATTGTACATACATGTTTTATAAAATGGAGGGTTAAATGTTGATTTCGAAAATTGGTTTTCCAAGCTGTTTATTTTTGTCCACTCACTTGTTTTATTGGTTTTGGCACCCTCTAGGTTGATTACTGATGCGGGTTGTAGTAGAGACCGAGGTATCACATGAACCTACGTACTCTAGAAACCCCGAGTGGGTCAAGGTAGTATCCTTGGTCTGACACGTAGTATCCTTGACAAGACTCATCCCGATTATCCCTCGATAATCGTGAAAGATCCTGCTCCCGTCTGACAATAACTCGAAAGTACCAAAAGTAGCCTTACATATATAAACATAACATAACTAACGATAAACATTGTCAGACAAGGGATAGTTCAGTGTTCCAGGATCGTTGACTTCACAAGTTTGACTAGTCAACAGGTTTACAGAGCATAGGTAATCTGACAAGTAGGGATCAAAATCCTACGTTGTAAGGTGTCTGAGTACGCAACGGTCTGTTTATTCCTATGCCTCGATACTAGCCTCAGTACCTGTGCACTGGCCTGGAGGGCAAATAAAACATCAAAGGTGTGAGTGGACAAAAAGAAACGTTTAGAAATATATTTTTCAAAATACAGTCTTACCCTCCAGTTTCATAAACATGCATGCATATCATAAATCATAAGTCAAATAATCAAAGCATAAGCATAAATCTCAAACATCAATAAAATCACAGGATCCAGGTCCAATCTCATATAGTCACGTTATCCCTGCAACGCGTGCAAACCAATAGGCTCAAGAACCGCTCAAAATCCGAGCATTCGCCGCTGTGAACACATCACCAGCCGGCAATCCAGATCGCCGTGAACATATCACCGACTGATCTCCATATAATCCAGCACATCTGATCTGAGTCGAGCCTCCCTCGGCTGCATGACAACAGACCGTGCTACGTGACCTCTCCGGGTTACACACATCCCTCCCGGAGGCGAGCGTTATCTCCAGGGTGCACTTTGGGGGAAACATATTCCACCCCGAAAGCCCTAATATTCATAATATATCATCATCATCATGAAAACCCGAGAAAAACAGTTGCATTTGAAATCAAAATCGTTTTCAATATCACATAGCTTCCTCAAAATCCGTAAACCATTTCACGCAAATCCGTGCAATCTCAATCTCAGTTGTCATTTTCACATAAAGTCATAATACAAATCCATCAAATCATTTCCCGACTCATAATCCGAGTCAAAACCAATCTCAAATCCCGGGCCTTCGCCCAAAACAACAGTTCATAGTTTTCTCGAAAAACGTGCCCAAAGGCATATAAAATAATATAATATTTCCAAAATCCGGAAAACATCATCAATCATGCCAATTCATGTCAAAATCATAGAATAAAGCATGTAAAACATATATGCAAGCATTCAGGGTAGAAAACAAAAGTCCACTCACAAACCGTCCAGATTGTTCAGTTTCGAGCTGTTCGTTCTCTTCCGACGTCCTGGGACTATTTCGGCCTGTCAAACAAAGTAATATCAGGTCACTAGGTTATCACATAACCCCATGTACGAATTCCCTAATCTTCGGAATAAAATAATATTATTTAAAATGTAACCTATACGCTTCGAGTACTTAAAACTACTCTAAATTCATATCTGATTGACCCGAAACCAACGCCAATAGGTCTGTATCATCGAGAACATCAAAAAGTATGTTGGACCCAAAATCAAACTCCCAAACACGCGCCCTCACGCGCCGTCGCAAGCGGCTGCGCGTGAAAGCCACGCGCCGTGCACAGTACTGCTACAGTACCGTCGTCCTCACCCGATTTCCTAGTAAACGGGTCGAGAACCCGCAATCAGACCCGGTGCAATCTCCCTCAATTCGACCTCGATTTTGTTCATTCCTTCACTCATTGTCATCTATTCCATTCTTATTTGGGATCTGTCACCTCAATTGGATGAAATGGGTCCTAAAAGCCCTCGACTCAAAGTGGATACCTGACGGGTTCTCAATCGGGTTCTACTCAAAATCACGTTGTTTCAATCAATTAACCACATAGGAAGCATCCTATGTCTATTCTAAACATAAATTTAAGACCAATTTCAAGAATCCTTACCTCTAAGTATTTGAACTCAACCGTCGAAATTCAAAGATGTCGCAGGATCTATTCTTCGTCAAATCGCCACCAATTTCCTTCCCACTTGATCTGGTTTGATTCGTTTAGCTCCCAGAAGGCTAAATGTCAAGTTAATTTCATTCTAAACCGTCTAAAAAATTGAATTCGACATTAATTGTTTTGGGTAGTTTTTCGGGTTTTTCGGTATGGTTCCAGTTCTATTTGTGTTGTATTCCTCTCGGTTTTCACTCAGTTTTGCTCACACAATTTCTCCCTTTTGTTCTCTGTTCAGTCTCTCTCAATATCTGGGATGGAATGGGTCGATGAAGGTTAAGAAGGAGATATACATGTTTTATTTTAATCTGTATGTTTAGCAACAAACAATGCCACTAATCAGTTGCATTCAAGTGACAGGTGTCACATTCTGGGCTAAAGTGGGCTGAATCAGCCACTCTTTCACTATTTCACTGGGCTGCCCAAATTACCGTTTTACCCTTCATGTCACAATTGACCATTTTTCCCCTGAACTTCCAAGACCCGTAACTTTTTCATCCGAGCTCCGTTTTCGACATGCCACCTGTCTACGGATTCAACGTCCTGAGACCTACAAAATGGTCATCGAAAAATGTACAAAAAGTATTCCAAACAAAAAGTCAACATTTAACCACATCCCTCCAAGGGTAAAAACGTCATTTTACATATTATTTTAATATTTTACAGTCGTTGGATTTTCGGGGCGTTACACACTCGGTCACAATCTTCCTTCTTGTCGAATGGAGCAACGAAAGTACCTCGCTAGAAGCTATCGATTGGTTGAGCCTTGACATGTAAAGATACTTCGCAGATGGCCTTTGATCGATCGCAATGTTCTTGCTTTCCAATTAGGGTCACAAGAGCACCCTGTCGATGCGTCCAATCGGCCCATCCACGCGTAACTCTACGGCCTCCAGCTGCTGGGCACACAAGAAACTTAGCACTCCTGGGGCTTACTCGGCCCTACTCGGGGTCAGGCCCCACTGAAACACGGCATCCTATGCCAAACAGAACCACATATAGGTTCATTCCCACTTAAATTTCCTATGATTACCCTCACTATCAGGTTTATGAAGGTCTGCCATCTTCGAGACATCACATCTGAAGCATGTGCAACACCACAAGAGCAACTTAGTACTCTGATACCAAGCTGACAGGACTCATCCCTAATCCCTCAGGATTTACACGGGATGTCCTGCTTGTCAGACCAGGGATAAAACCATAATTTAACCCTTCGTTTTACAAAGCATGCATGCATATGAATTTAAAACCATTTCTTTCCAGTAACACAGTAAAACAGTAATATATGAAAATCGATGCATTCATCGTAAAACCAATACATGTGAAAACCTCTGGACACAAAATCAATAAATCAAAATTCTCGGTACCCATTCTTGTATCCGACATCTGTCTCATATCATCGAATCATCAATCACGATATCCAAGCAACGCGTGCACAAAGCTCTAGGACTGCTCAAGTCCGAGCACGTCGCCGTGAACACATCATTAGCTGATGTTCAATATATCATTCTGAACATATCAATGATCGATCTCATATAACATAAGCACTCATGAGTCGAGCCTCCCTCGGTTGCTTGACATTAGGTAGTGCATCGTGACCTCTCTGCGGGGATGAGACACAGCGGATCCCAGAGGCGAGCATTATATCATAGGGTCCTCTCCAAGGAAACATATTCACAACTGGAGGCCCTCTCATAATCACGGAGAATGGTCATTTTGAAAATAGTGGAAACATTTATCAAATCTCATAAACGCAATTTGACAGGACCCATCCCAATCCCCCTGGGATTAATGCGGAATGACCCTGCTCCCGTCTGACATGAAGTATCAGACAAGGGATATTTCCAACCTTTGCCCTCTAGGGCTATTAGAGTACGCCAGGATCCGGAGGAGGTATGTGATATCTCGGTCTCTACTACAGTCCACATCTGCTGTCAACCTGAAGGGCAATCAAAACATTAAAAGCTGTGAGTGGACAAAACAAGAGTTTATAAAAACATTTTAATGAGAAGACATTTGTACCCTTCACTAAAAAGCATGCATGCATTCCAAAACCATTTATCAAATCGTTCCTTAGGGCCTTAGCCCAAAACCATAAAGATACCAACCATACGGGCCACTGCCCAAATCCATACGGTACTCAGCCCAAAACCTGTACACATCACATATCATATCTCATGTATCACATATCATATATCATATATACATATAATCATACAACCAATCCTGTCACGGTTTCCAAAGCTACGCGCGTGCTACCTGGGGTCTCAAACCTAAGTCTCTCAGAGTCCAAGGTCAATGTCCGTAGACCAATGACCCATCCTGAGGTTACGATCCATGCCTTCTTGAGAGTATGGAACCCAACTGGGGGGCGACTCCACTCAGTCGGTACTCCGTGACTACTCCGGGATCCACCCAGGCCAATGACCCTCCCCGGAAATCAACCACGTGTCCCTAACCACATCCAACCATATCGGAACCAACACACTCGGACATCAACCAGATGTCCCTAACCAGTCAAACTCACTACCAAGTTCAACTGTCGATTTACACCGTATATGTAGGTACACTTATTCTGAGTAAAGTTCACATGACTCAAGGTTAAACCTCGTATACTATTTACGAATGTGCATATATGGTCTCCAACACTCGCATCTCGTACCTAAAGTCTCAACTACTGCTGGATCTAATCCGGTCCATCACTACCCGTGATCCACTCCCGAACCATAGATACCGAACATATGCATATCTCAATGGAGTCATATCCCGACTCGTGACTCACCGTCATCACAATCACCGGCATCAGTACCAGCACCAGTATCATCACTATCACTATCACTAACATCACCTGTCAGCATCAACACAGAGTATGCGAATCAGACAACCCTAGATCTCCGCTCATACCGAGTGACGATCCCGCACCTCTACTTGAATGGGAGAAACTCTGCCTTTCTCGTACCCAACAACTCTGGGTACAGTCATCCTGACAACGCATACGAGAAAAGGAAAACGTTCCCTAAACGTCCCCGTCTCATTCTGCGATCGCACTCAGCCGTAACCGAGTCAAATCCAGAATCACTGTTCGTACATATGCGTTACTCACGCACCTCGTATCATCGTCACGACTGACAATCCCATCGTCACAATCGTCACGGCAACCTGAGTCTACTCGACCTAATAAGACTCGACTACGTCCATCGATAGTAGCGTCTGCCACAACCTCGTACAGGCCTAACGACCAGGCATCTTGATATCCAAACTCCGCATCCAATGGAATCAACCGCCTGTACCAATACTCTGTATCCCCACTCTGGGATTCCATCAACAAGTACCAACCTTGGTAACCTGTCCAACAATCTCTAACCTGTCGTACCTCGACTAAACCAATGTCGTCTACCAGGTCACCCATGACCTTAGTTGCACCAACAGCTTATCACAACTAGAGTAACACGACAGCCATCTAGGTCTAGCCGATAAGTACAACCCCGAATGCAGAGTGCAATCCCATCACAAGCTAACATGACTAGTCCTGACATGACCAACGATCTCGACTTCGAAAAGTCATCAAAGTCAAACCACACGCCAACTCACCTTTTTGAACCATACACCTAAGGTAGGGTTCCACGATCACACATGAGTCTCCCTGAACCCAACTGTGGAAAGTAGTAAAATCCAAAATCTAACCGTCTCTGCGGTCTTGACATCGTAAGGACGTCAATCCAACTAAGTTTCCTCAAATCTGACTGCTAATTGCCAGGAGCAGTAAATCCATTTAACTCAACCAAATCAGATCATCAGATGATCACAATTCTGAACTATCGTCATAACTGAGCTTACAACATCGTGGAAGACGATCCCAACTAACCGTCTCACGATCCAAAACGCCAAAATACTATTACGTTCATCCTTCCGTAGGGTCCCACACTGTCATCCACGACAGAACTATGGCAACCCCGGCATCAAGTGCCGAACTAAGACATTCCACAATCCTATCCTACTAATTATCGTACCGGCACCCTAACTATCAGGTTGATCATGAACTGTAGTCCATTGAGATATCACATCCTCGACCTGCGCATCCTACGAGTAATCCTATGCTCTGATACCACACTGACAGTATCAGAGCATCTTGAGGATCCTATGAGCTAGCCGAGCTCTGATACCACGCTGACAGGACCCATCCCAATCCCCCTGGGATTAATGCGGGATGGCCCTGCTCCCGTCTGACACGAAGTGTCAGACAATGGATATTTCCAACCTTTGCCCTCTCGGGCTATCAGAGTACGCCAGGATCCGGAGGAGGTATGTGATATCTCGGTCTTTGCTACAGTCCACATCCGTTGTCAACCTGAAGGGCAGTCAAAACATTAAAAGCTGTGAGTGGAAAAAACAAGAGTTTATAAAAACATTTTAACGAGAAGACATTTGTACCCTTCACTAAAAAGCATGCATGCATTCGAAAACCATTTATAAAACCGTTCCTTAGGGCCTTAGCCCAAAACCATAAAGATACCAACCATACGGGACACTGCCCAAATCCATACGGGACTCAGCCCAAAACCTGTACACATCACATATTATATCTCATGTATCACATATCATATATCATATACACATATAATCACACAACCATCCTGTCATGGTTTCCAAAGCTACGCGCGTGCTACCTGGGGCCTCAAACCCAAGTCTCTCAGACTCCAAGGTCAATGTTCGTAGACCAATGACCTGTCCTGAGGTTACGATCCATGCCTTCCTGAGAGTAAGGAACCCAACAGGGGGGCGACTCCACTCAGTCGGTGCTCCGTGACTACTCCGGGGTCCACCCAGGCCAACGACCCTCCCCAGAGGAGATAGTACAAGTAAATGAAGGTATATGAATATACATACATATATATATACATAACATAAACATTCATGCCCGGTCCCCCTGAACCGTCATGATCTATAACATCCATTTAAGGGTTCATGCCAGGTTCCCATAAACCTTCATGTACCACAATAACCTTTCCAGGGTTCATGCCGGTTCCCATAAACCGCCATGAACTTGGAAATCCATCTAGGGTACCTGACCCGAAATCATCAATGTAAAACAACTGGGTCTCGTGCCCAAACATATGACATCAGCTGGGCATCGTGCCCGATATCTAAGGGTCAGTCACGACTCCGATCGTAGTGATGCGAGCTACTATCCATCCAGGACCACCCTTAGTCCTGGTATGTCGTCGCGAACGTATCAATCGATGCGACCATCACAAGATCATGGTGCACCCATCACCGATCGATATCCTGAACCGTCAGCACTCCGAAGTCCAGCCTCCATCGGCTACCCAACAACAGATCGTGCATCGTGACCTCTCCGGAAGGAACACATCCCAATCTGGAGCCGAGCGTCGTATCGTCTGTCGCCGTGCACATAGCACTAGCCGCGACCACGATTCAGACCCGTAGGTCATCAATAGCGTCATATGCCCGAGACAAAACCAAATGGGTTTCATACTCGAGTTTATCCTTTGGGAAATCCAAATCCATTTCATTTAGACCAATAAAGACATACAAACCCGTATTGGCACCGTATAGGGCCGTAACCTCGAAATACGTGCCAATACGTAACCAAACATCCAAATGCACTCATGGCATCACAAAAAAGTATTTAAAACATATAATAAACATTTATGCATGCACCAATTTAGAAAACAAGGTCCACTCACAGACCGTCCGAGCTGCCGCCATGATTTACGTGCCATACAGCTCTCCCAAGCCAATCACCGTCACCGGGACTCCCAAACCTGTCCAAATCGTAATAGAAGGTTACTAACTACTTAATTAACCTCCCACTAAATTCCCGTAATTTTCTGAAATTTTTAACTATTTTTAACCCCGATTCGAAACCTTCTGATGCCCCGAACATTATCGAGACGGTGTCTGATCGACACGAAACCAGTCCCAAAATGTTCGTTACATCGAATAGAAGATTTCACGTGTTGAACACATTCCCAAATAGTGGGATAAGCACCCCCACGCGCCCAATATGCGCGTGAGATCACGTGTCGCACTATTCATCATCTTCCCAAACGCGTTGAACGGGTTCTCTGGTTCCTGAACCGACCGAACCGGTCTGGACCAGTTCAAGGCCCAATCCTTCATGTTTTCGATCCTTTTTAACCCTTTTTCATTCCTAAATGTTCCTAATCCTATTTCCAATCATTTTAAACGTTAAAAACCGAAGAAAAACTACAAAATCCATACCTCCTTGATCGGCCATGGTGGTGGTGATGGTCACCTCCGTCCACCGCCCTTCCCGGCCATCCCAAGCCTCAAAAACCACCCCATTCTTCTCCTAAAGTCCCTAGAAGCATAATCTAGATGTAAGTTTCGATCAAAACCCATTGAAAACCGATTTTCGAATTTTGAATGTTTTTACCTCACGGGTTGACTCTCCGCCGTGAACCACCGTCGTCCTCATCCATGGCTCATCCTCTCAGTCTCTCATCACTCCCTCACGGTCACACACTAACACTCATTGAGGTGGTGAGGTGTGTGTGGGTCATGTGTTTGAGAGGAAAATGGAGAATGAAGAAATGGTGTAATGGATGGTTTCCGGTTTGTGAGGAAAAAAGAAGAAGAAATGTTGTCTGATGAGAGAAGAGAGATAGATTAGATGAGTTGTAACGACCCGTCCCGAATTTCATGATTAGATTAGTGAGGCTAATCCGTGATTAGTAGAGCGAAATCGGACGAACGATGCGAAATGACCGTTTTGCCCCTAGTGGTGGCAAAACGTTGACTTTTCAATCGGGCAGTCAAATGGACTTTGACCGATGACCGTGACGTAGTTCGTGACGTCACGAGTTCATAGGCAGGTGGCACGTTCAATTCCGACATTCGAGGAGGAAGTTTTCACGTTCGGAAGTTTAGGGGCATTTTGGTAAATTGGGTGTATAGGAGGTCAAAAGTTGACTTTTTGACCGGGAGGTCCGATGGCCGAGGGCCGAAGACCGTTACGTAGATAAGGACGATACGAATCCGTAGACAGGCGGCACGTCAAATTCGGACGTTCGACGGCGAAGTTACGGTTCACGGAAGTTCCTAGTTACTATTCACGACAGCACATTTTACGAGACAAAAAG
Source organism: Prinsepia uniflora (assembly GCA_032719365.1). Lineage (NCBI taxonomy): Eukaryota > Viridiplantae > Streptophyta > Magnoliopsida > Rosales > Rosaceae > Prinsepia > Prinsepia uniflora. The sequence continues at coordinate 25,563,833 of CM064871.1, read as the reverse complement.
TGCAGTTTTGTCTCTAGTGGGCCCAGATATTTAATGGAGGCCCAATGGATGAGTGACACTTGTCACCCATCCACTGGCCAACCTCACCCACTCATGCACCAAACCCATTCACCGTGCATCCATTTCTTCCATTTTTCCTCCAACCATTACCCGATCCCATTTCCAAATCCAACCCAGCCAACCCAACCCCATTTCGGCTAGGACTGAGGACAGAGTGAAGTGAGGATGGTGAGGACGTGGTGGCCGGCCCAGGACGGCGCCACCGTGCACGGCCGAGGCCAAACCCGAACAGGTAACCCGGTTACCCATTTTCTCCCTTTTAATTTGATTTTGATGTTATGGTTGCTTTTGGACGATTAGGATGAGTTAGTTAGGTTGCTAGTATGATTTTAGGACGGTTTGGAGGGTGCTTCACGGCAGAGGAAGCCGTGAGGGTGGTCGGGAAAAACAGGGTCGTGAGACCCTTTAATTTTGGTTAGGATTTAGGAGGTTTTGATTAGTTTGGTTGATTGGGATAGATTGGAAATGAGAAAATAGGAATTTAGGAATTGGAATGGAGGAAATCGGACCGAAAATGAGGGAGAAGGAGGCCTGGACCGGTTACGCCGGTCCAGTTGCAGAGGTCGGACCGGACCGGCCGGCCCAGACCGGTTCGATCGCTGGGAACGACGCACTGTTCACCGACGCGTGAGCCCACGCGCAGGGGCCTTTGGGCGGCGCGTGGCAGCGCGTGGTGGGGTTTCTGGGCATGTGTTCAACATACGAAATTATCTATTCGATGTAACGAACATTTTGGGACTGGTTTCGAGTCGATCGGACACCGTCTCGATATGTTTCGGGGCATCGGAAGGTTTAGGTTCGGGATTAAAAATAGTTAAAAATACGGGAAAATTACGGGGCTTTAGTGAAGGGTTATATAAGTAGTTGGTAACCCTCTAAATTAATTTGGACAGGTTTGGAAGTCCCAGTGACGGTGATCGGCTCGGGGAGCCGTATGGCACGCGTATCGAGACGCGACTTCGGACGGTCTGTGAGTGGACCTTGTTTTCTAAATTGGTGCATGCATAAATGTTTATTATATGTTTTAAATACTTGTTTGTGATGCCATGAGTGCATTTGGATGTGCGGTTACGTATAGGCACGTATTTCGAGGTTTCGGCCCTATACAGTGCCTATACGGGGCTGTATGTCTTTATTGGTCTAAATGAAATGGTTTTGGATTTCCAAATGGATTATGAATATGATTTTATGATGTTGATTTGGATGCTTGTGAATTATATGGTTTCACGTATTTCGAGGCGATTTACGTGCTTGCACGTAAATCGAGGTTTTCCGATTTTATACTGATTTTCCGTACTTATGGTTTTGGATATGATTTCATGAAATGATTTTGGATTTGAAAAGGTAACTCTCGGACTTGAGGTCCATTTTATTTACGGAGTCGGGCCGGAGGCCCAGTTGGTTTACGAATCGGACTTGAGCTCCAGTTTGTATGTGGATTCGGGCCTAGGGCCCAGTTATGTATTACAAATGGTTTTTACGGGTCATGACGGTTTATGGGAACCGGCATGAACCCTTGAAATGGATTTACGGGTCATGACGGTTTATGGGAACCGGCATGAACCCATGAAAGGATTTTATGGTTCATGACGGCTTATGGGGGCCGAGCATGAATCCTGGAAAGATTTAAAGAATGATTTCAAAAGGTTTTTCATATTTCATCCTTTATATATGATTGTCTCCTCCGGGGAGGGTCGTTGGCCTGGGTGGACCCCGGAGTAGTCACGGAGCACTGACTGAGTGGAGTCGCCCCCCAGTTGGGTTCCTTACTCTCAGGATGGGCATGGTTCGTTACCTCCAGAGAGGGTCATAGATCTACGGACTTTGACCTGGGTGGACCCTGGAGAGACTTGGGTTTGAGACCCCGGTTAGCACACGTGTAGCTTTATATTACCGTGACAGGTTCTGGATATGAATATATTGGATAAACATGGTTTCAATTGGTTTGGGAAACTGTGTTTTATAATGATAAATGGATTTGGGCTGAGACCCCACCTATGTTCATTGTGTTATGGTTTTCTATAAATGGGTTTTGGGCAGGAGCCCGTGTGACTTGTATTTACGGAACTTGGGGTTGTGACCCTATTTATGGATGTTTTAACATATATGATTGGATAAATGGTTTTACTATGCATGCATGCTTTTTAGTGGAGGGTATAAAGGTCTTGATGGAAATATGTTTTTTTATAAATCTTTATTTTTGTCCACTCACAGTCTTTCTGTTTTTAATACCCTTCAGGTTGACAGCGGATGTGGACTGTAGCAGAGATCGAGATATCACATGCCTCCTCCGGATCCTGGCGTACTCTGATAGCCCGAGAGGGCAAAGGTCGGAAATATCCCTTGTCTGACACTTCGTGTCAGACGGGAGCAGGGTCATCCCGCACTAATCCCGGGGGGGGGGGGGGGAGGGGGGGATTGGGATAGATCCTGTCATGAGTGGTGAGGATTAAAAGATTAAATGGAATGGAGGGCCAAGATTGAGTGTTAGAAAGATTAGATTATAAAATTAATTAAATAATAATATTTAATTAGTGAGATCCACAATTTAGGGGTATTGGCCAATAGGATGAGAGACACTTGTCACTCATCCATGGGTCTCATTCAAAATATCTGGCCAATCAGAATTTGCCAAATCATCATCGTCTTGAAGTGCATGCAAGTGAAATCAACCTTCCGTGACCCATAACTCTCCCGTTCGAAGTCCGATTTCAGCGTGCTGCCTGTCTATGGATTCGTATCATCCCGATCTATGTAACGGTCTTTAGCCCTCGGCCATCGGACCTCCCGGTCAAAAAGTCAACTATTTGCCCCTTTTAACTAAAATTACCAAAATGCCCTTAAACTTCTGAACGTCATAACTTTTTCCTCGAATGTCGGAACTGAACGTGCCACCTGTCTATGAACTCGTCACGTCCTAAATTACGCCACGGTCATCGACCAAAGTCCGTTTGAGGCCATAATAAAAAGTCAACATTTTACCCACGCCCAAGGGTAAAATGGTCATTTTACATCGTTCATCCGATTTTCGTTCAACCAATCACGGATTAACCTCACTAATCCTGATTAGTCACTAATCTAATCTCGGAATTCAGGACGGGTCGTCACACATTTTCACAAATATTTTGCTTTCAAATCAAATCATGTGTTTCACGTAGGGTTTCAGTCCAAAACATAGTTTCACAAATCATCTTAAAACGGAGTTCAGCCCTCATTTCACATACCTAAAAATCATTACAAACACAAATCACGGTTCAATTTCACTTTTGACTATAAACTAAGTCAAAACCATAATCCAACTGGGTCTCAAGCCCAAAAATCCATTTTTACGAAAATCCATAAGATCTTTCAAAATTGATAATCAACCAACATATAAAACATTTATGCATTTCATAAATCCAACCATATACAAACATTGCATTTCAAACCATATTCATAAAACATTAAAACATATATGCATGCATCATTTATAAACCAAAGTCCACTCACAGATGGTCCATGTTGCGCGCTCTAAAACCTGTGTCGTAAGTCAACCCGATGCATATCCACAGTCTCTGGGACATTTGGGCCTATCCAAATCATGCCTGAAGGTTACTAACAACCTATACAAGTTTATACTAAAGACCCTCAACACTCCCAGAACTGAGAACGTGTCCCAAACGTGCTTCCCGAGGCTAAAAACCTCCAAATAACTTGTCAAACCAACTCCGATCGACCTAAAACCACCACTATTGGATTCAGATCTTTGAAACCTTTCGAACAAGATTGGTTTAACCTTAAAATTTGTTCCCAAGCGCCCTCACGTGCTAGTCAAATTTGGTTAACAAAAAGTCAACGCTGTCGTCAGCCTGATAGGTCTGACATCTGACATCTCCTGACAACTTGACACGTGGCACACCTTAATTAGTGCCACATGTCACTCTCTGACACTTCCACTTCACCTGCTAACACCATTACTACCACATGTCCTACTACGTGTCACTGACAGCTCTAACACTTTGCCACGTGGCACCACATCACTGGTCCACGTGGTCTAACAATGTTGATATGGACTGCCACATCTGCGTTGATAAGTCCTGACACTTTGCCACATGGCACCACCTCACTAGTCCACATGGACGGTCAACGCTGACGTGTCCTCCCACGTCGATGTTGATTGGACCTGACACCTGGCCACGTGTCACTACCTGATTGGCCAAGTGTCTTGACAGGTGATTACGTGGATTACCACGTGGCTTGCCACATCATCATCGTCTTTCTCAGATGGTTGACCCATTTTTCCTGCAAAGGGTTGTTCGACCCAGTGCCTAAACCCGATTCAAAATTAGTCGATTCTCAGCCAAAAACCACCATTTTTCTCCCAACCTAATCATCTCTAACCCATTAATCGACCCCTACCCCCAAAAGTAGAAAACAAAGTTGAAATCTCACCTGTTACGATCGAACTCCCATGACCAACCTACGAACCACCACCCAGGGCCGTCCAGGGGTCCTCAGCCTCTTGTTTTCGATCTTAATAGCTCGTACGAGCTCATTGAACACATCAAGAGATTTAGAACGATCCCTAAACATCTAGAAAATAGAAACCAAGAAAACAACTTAGATGGGCTTTTAGGTTTACATGGGTTTCTGGCCAGCCAACCACCGATGTGGCTTCGCCGTCCTCCATGTTACTCTCCTCTCTCTTAGCCACTCACTCTCTAGCTAACTCAAGCAGCCCAGCTGCAGGTTCAAATGGGTGAGAATGGGTTTGGGGTTTCGGCCATGAGGAATGGAAATGGGAGGAAGAAATGGTGAGATGCATATTAGGGAAATGGGCTAACGGGATGGGTGACACTTGTCACTCATCCATTGTTCCAAATCTGATATTTTGGGTTCCTTCCAAGATAAGCTACAGATTTAATTCCTCGAAAATTGTGCAACTGTAAAACACGATTGAACCTTCCGTGACCCGTAACTTCCATGTACGATGTCCAATTTCAACGTGTCGCCTGTTTTTGGACTCGTATCGTCTCAATTTACGAAATAGACCTCAGTCCATGTGCATTTGACCTCCCGGGTCAAAAGTCAACATTTTCCCCTTCTAGGAGTAAAATCCTTATTTCACCTTGACTAATCCTGATTAGTCTCGATAATTCTCGATTAATTCTTGATAATCCCACAAATTCGAGACGGGTTGTTACAACGATCGATATTGTTCTTTACGGATTTCTTTGAGCCCGGCGTGTGGCTGCCATTGCACCATGGTTGCAACATATGCTAGTAAAGGCAAAGATGGTCGTCGACTAGTTGAACATAAACAGCTGGATGACGCTGGTCAGCGCATATACTACCTTTCAGTTGTGTGGTCTACCCCAATTGATCTAGGGTTAACTCTGCCATTTGTACTAATTCAAGTAAAAGATGAATGGCCATGGGTGGGTGCAATTGGAGTGTGTCAACAAATCGACCCGTGGGGCCTTCATCACAAACATACCGACCCCCCAAAAGAGTTGGAGGCATCGATTCTGTTCGGTGTCTAGGCCCAATAAGGGGATGTTAGTTGTGTCACGGATCGAATACAAACACATTTTCAATCGAGAGGTTGTTGTGCCTGCTGATTGAGACTTTAGATTTTGTTACTGACTGTAATCGAGTCTTGCCGAGTCGGAGACTGGTGATGTATTCTTGTGCAGGTGCTTTCAAAGGAAGTTGTAGCATGGAAGAGGAGAAAGCCTGCGAGTTGGTTCGATAGAAGCTGAGCTATCTGGAAAGGTGTCTTTGCGTGGTTAGACTACCTGAAAATATGAACAAGGTTGACTTGATCAAACCTCCTGGTAAGTGCCGTTTTAGGTTGGGTGTCAATTGGCGTTATTTATATTGGCTTATTGGCCTTGACATATGTTTGTGTTGGTTGCAGTTCACCCCCTGGTTGAGGAAGCTGCAACCAAGAAGATGAATGAGATAAGCAGCAAGTATCAACTCATTTCCGAAATAGGCAAGGCAATAAACACAAAGGACGACGGATCGGCCCAACGTGGTGGTCATCGGTAGAAGACGGTTGCCAAAAAACCCAAGCTCGTAAAAGGTGATTGGCAAGAGGGCCAGCCGAGTGGTGATGGATCCTCTGGACATGCAGAGCAAAGTCCACTGAACGACCTAAAATTACCTATTGTTTGGGGGGTTAGATTAAGCCCAGCTTTGTCGGCAGAAGCTAATAGAGGCCCATAAGAGGCGATCGCCAACCGTCATCAATGTGTCTGAGAATGAGAGTACCGACCGGTGCAAGAGAATGATGGATGAGATCAAGGCCCTTGAGGACACCCGTGAAAATGTATCCAAGGAGCCAAAACTCAATCTTCCACTGCCTGAAAAGCTTAAGCTGCTGATGAGGCCAATTTTCACTCATGAGTTCAGTCCTATTTTTTCGAGCCGACCAACGCTCCCGATATTGTTCAGTCAGCCAAGGTGGACAACAGCTAGATTGAGGTGACCGAGTGCATGCACCCAACCGTGGTGCCGATAGTCAATTCCTTGGTGTTTGGCTAGCAGCAGTCTCTAGTCGAAATAGATGAGATGAGCACCTACAGCCTCCCTGATCGCTATGCTAAGGTGATTACCGAACAAGCCCATGTAGGCATCCTTTGTCATTTCCAATTACATTTTCCAATTGGCATGTATGCAGTGATGAAAATATCGCCGGTTTCGCCGATATATCGGTGAATTTTTCCAGCGGCATGTAAGAGGGAGGGGGAAAGAAATTGAGCGAAATCTCGACATTTTTCCTTATTTTAAGCCCATCGATCTCCTTATTTCATTAAAACGATCGATATATGAACAAATTTCATGAAAATAGGACGTAAAACTATTGAATTACAGCCAGGTCATGCCGTCGGGTCAAAAAACCCGAATCGCAGACCCGTGCAAGGTAGAAGATGACTATTTTTAAGGCAGTATATGTACTTTATATATTATGTGGTTGAGTAAATTTTCAATTGGGCTTGTTAGTTGAGTTGGTTGTGGCTGGCTTGTTTTCATTTAATAGCAATTAAGCAACTTGGGTTCGACCCCCCCAAGTGTGTTGCTTGCTTTTATTTTTTATTTTTTTATTTTTTATTTTTTCATTTTTTTCCCTTATTTTCTTATTTTGAATTATATTTATCAGTTTTCCTAATTTTAAATATATCAATTCTTTCCAATTTTTTCTTTATTTTGAACTATATTTATCATTTTTTTAATTTTAAATATACCAATCCTTTCCAATTTTAAATATATCAATCCTTTTCAATTTCTGAACAAAGATTGACACTATTTTTTTATCCTTTTTTTTCCAATTTTAAATATATTTACTCATTTTATAATTTTTCTTCCATTCAAATTTTTGTATGCTTATTGTTATGTTTTTAATTATATTAACATTCAATTATAGTAATTCACTTCAATTTATGTTTATGTTTAGATCTTTATATTACTAGTCATTAGCAGAACCCTATTGTATCATATGATTTATCATATATTTATTATATCAAAATCATTTTATAGTTTTTATTAGTCCTATATAACCATCATTGGGTAAAGTTTTTCCTAAAGTTTCATTTCAAATTTCCAACTTTTAGACCGAATTTCCGTCATTTTTGTTGACCGTAAACGATATCGATATCGATATTTTCATCCTTACATGTATGCATATGTGTTGGTATTGGATTTCTAACCAAGTGTTATAGGATCGGTAGTGTTTTGGCAAGGTGTATATCGCCCTTCAAAAATCCGCCAAACAGGTTCAGCGGCTGGAGGCTGATCGAAAGGCCATTTGGCTTGCGAGGAGAAGCTCAAAGCAAAGGAGTAGGAGATGAACATGGAAAAACAGAAACATATTGGTATAGTATTTATGGAACATAAACACTTTGTTTCAAACTATTCAAAAACGATAAGCTACTCTTCTACCCCCACACTTGAATGCAACAATATCCTCATTGTAAAGAAGGGAGAAAGTAATGCAAAGAAAGTAAGTGAGAGGAGAGTAAATAAACGCTCCTGGTTTTGAGCAGATTGAGAAGCACTGCCAAAGAATAGACAAGCTAAAGTTCAGCAACCATTGGTAGCAAAGTACTTCCTCATGAGCTCCTTCTATCGACAATTAGAACCTGCAAAATGATCTCAATAGAAAAATATCGAGAACACATATGCAAAACCACCAAAATCAGAGCTGAAAAATGAACAAAACAAAACCAAAAGAAGGGAAAGAGAATTGGGTTGCCTCCTACATAGCGCTAAGTTTAATGTCTTCAGCCACACATGATTCTGAATTATGCAGAAATTGGATCATGAAGAACTAGTGTCTCTCCTTCATGTGTTGCAAAAGTACTCTCCAAGTAAGGTTTCAACCGATGTCCATTGAATTTGAATGACATTTTAGATTTTATATCCTTGAATTTCACAGCCCCATGAGAAGATACCGAGACAACTTCATATGGTCCATACCATCTTAATTTCAGCTTCCTCGCAAACAATCAGAGTCTTGAGTTATACAACAAAACCTTTTGTTTGGTCTTAAATTTTTTCTCAAAATGGACTTGTCATGAAACACCTTAGTTTTGTCCTTATAGATCTTGGCATTTTCATATGTTTCATTCCTCAATTCATCTAACTCATTCAATTGAAGTTTCCAAACTTGACCTTCAATCAGAGTCTTATAGGTTGTCCGATAAGCCCACAATGCATCATTGAGTCTCAAAAATCAATCTTTTCTGTTCGGCTGCACCATTTTCTCCAAAATTTGCTTGATCTCCCTATTTGACAACTCCACCTGACCACTAGTTAAAAACTTGATGTAGGATTTTGATTAGCCTAAATTTAGACTATTCTATCTTTTGTTTATCCTGCAAGTGCACAGTTGATATGTAGTATAGCTCACTAAAACAGGTTTCGTTCCACAAGGAGTGATGTTTAAATTCAATTTATCAATTCAACCTAACTATGACTCTTTTCTAAGTTAACAAACATAAGTTTAAGATAAAAAGGTGAAGCAAGTGAGGGAATTATTGACAAAGCATTAAACCAGATTTTAAACAACAAAAATAATTTCAAAAAGTCAATTTGGAAGATCGAAACAACTTAAAGTTTCTTGGGTTGCAGTTAACACTAGAGCATCGGATTAGCCACTAATTATCTTATTCAAATTCTTGAATGCAAGTTATAAATTTAACCAATTCAACTTGTGAAGATTTCTACCCTTAAAACCTTGGTCTAGTTTTAGGCCTAGCTTTCCTTATGTGTGAGTTCAATCCTTGATCCAATAAAGAATCAACTATCCCTAGATGTAACCTATGCTTGGTCTAGTATAGAGTTAAATTTAAGAATGCCCCAATCTTTATGAAAGCAAGAAATCATACAATCACACAATCTATGGTCAAGTAAGTGTCAATTGCAATTCATAATCTCTTGAAGCTAAATGTAGTGCAATACAAAGGTCATTCATCCACCACACAACAAATCATCTAAATGAGAATTTTATTGGTCACGAATCAACAAAATAATACAAATAAATCCCAATTAAAACAGAGAATAAGAATTCATCAAGCTAAATTGGAATTCAATAACCCAACATTCAGAAATTTTGAATAATCAAATTAGAGTTTCATCCTAGCTCTAGCAAAGAAAGCTTAGTACATAATTATAAAGAAAACACAACAAAATCAGAAATTAAAGGATAAGAAAAGTGATACTGATTTTGGAACTCCAGCTGCCCAAGTCTTGAAGGCTTTTTGCAGAGTTCTTCGACCCCCTTCAAGAATTTCACACCCCTTTAAGTAGGAAGAGCAGGTTATGTTTTCAATTTTCTCCCATCTTCCTCTTCCTTCCGTTCATCTCTTGTAGTCTCCCCATTGATGACCAAATAATTAATAATAAGAGAGATATTAACTTCTGAAATTGTCCAATTAATTGAACCCATCAGTTTATTTGAGAAAATAAAACTGAAATTTGGTGTAGTAATTGATATAGAGGCTTGGGTATCCTTTTCAGTTTCAGACTTTGGTGAAGAAGAAGAAGCAGGAGAATGTGAAAAAGAAAAACAAAACGCAGCGGACTTAAAAGAAGATGATGTTGTGTGTTTCACCCATTTGTGGGTGAAATGACAAGTTTGCCCTAAACTAAAAAACAACAACTTTACAAATTCGTGCGGGTTTTTTCTGTTGCGAAGTTTGTACTTAAACAATCATAACCTCTTCTAGAAAACTCCAAATCACGATCCGTAAAATTCCTCATAAATCTGACTTCTGTATCTTTCCAACGATGTATGGCTCAATAGCTAATTCATCCCGAGCAGGTACAGTTTATTCAACAAAGTGGATGGCTGTGCAGAGGCAGTTTCTGCTCCTAGGACGCATATTTCTCTTTTATTCTTCAATCCTATTAAAACATAAAACTTTCAAAATGGGCTAAATCAACTCAAATCATAGCAACATCTAAAGAAAAGGGTTATAAAAATGTATGAAATAACGAACGTATCAAATACCCCCACACTTAGTTTTTGCTAGTCCTCAGGAAAAATAAAATAGAAGCAAGTTAAAGGATTGAAAGAGTCATACAACAACTTCCCAAATGTAAGGCTCAAAGAAAATATCAGAGGACATTTGGAAAACATTAGGAGTCCATATTACCATTTGAGCAAGTCACTAGTAGAAGCAACAGTTCTGAGCATTATCCAAGTGGTAGACATATTCCATTAACATTTATGCTCAGAGAGAGAGAGAGAGAGAAAGAGAGAGTATGTGTGTGTGTTTGTGTGTGTGTGTGTGTGTGTGTGTGTGTGTGTGTGTGTGTGTGTGTGTGTGTGTGTGTGTGTGTGTGTGTGTGTGTGTGTGTGTGTGTGCGTGTGTGTGGCTAATTCATCCCGAGCAGGTACAGTTTATTCAACAAAGTGGATGGCTGTGCAGAGGCAGTTTCTGCTCCTAGGACGCATATTTCTCTTTTATTCTTCAATCTTATTAAAACATAAAACTTTCAAAATGGGCTAAATCAACTCAAATCATAGCAACATCTAAAGAAAAGGGTTATAAAAATGTATGAAATAACGAACGTATCAAATACCCCCACACTTAGTTTTTGCTAGTCCTCAGGAAAAATAAAATAGAAGCAAGTTAAAGGATTGAAAGAGTCATACAACAACTTCCCAAATGTAAGGCTCAAAGAAAATATCAGAGGACATTTGGAAAACATTAGGAGTCCATATTACCATTTGAGCAAGTCACTAGTAGAAGCAACAGTTCTGAGCATTATCCAAGTGGTAGACATATTCCATTAACATTTATGCTCAGAGAGAGAGAGAGAGAGAAAGAGAGAGTATGTGTGTGTGTGTGTGTGTGTGTGTGTGTGTGTGTGTGTGTGTGTGTGTGTGTGTGTGTGTGTGTGTGTGTGTGTGTGTGTGTGTGTGTGTGTGTGTGCGTGTGTGTGTGTGTGCGCGTGCATATAAAAAACTTAATACCATTTCTAGTCTCAGTTGTTACACAATTTGAATTCTCATACAAAAACGTGCTTCAACTTCAAATCTCACTGGATATTTCACTCAGAACCAAAAACACTCAAGAATTGGGTAACTGTTTCACTTAATCCATATGTGAGAATGAATAAGAAAATAAAAAAAAAGGCTCACATATATTTAGTTAGCAAAGCGAACAAGAATAACAGTTTGATCTCAAGGACATGATGTCTTCTACTTGAAAACGTTGAACCAAACACCATAGTGCCTCATCTACCTATCCTCTTCATATAAACGACACTACACTTAGGATCAATTAGGTCTTTACAAGGGTTGTAACGGGGCTTAGGGAAATGGCTAGTGAAAGAAAGGATATGGAATGCAAACTTTCTGAAAAAATGATATATGAATGGAAATTCACCACTATCACGGGTGAAACAATCAGAGCACAACACCAAATTGAAAAGCACCACATTTTGTTCCTTTTGTGTTTCATACCAATTGCAAATAAGATATCTCCTTTTTTTTCTTTTTGTTTTTCTTTTTTTCCTTTTTTTCTTTTTTTTTCATCAAGCTTTTCCCTTTTCACAATAGATTTTCACTTTTCAATTGCTTTTGAAATACGCATTCTCATCATATGGTCTTAATAGCTCAAAGGCATCACTAATCAATCTATGTATCAATTTCTCAGAAAAGAAGCTAGGAAATTATTGAATGAAAGCTAAATCCATTATTAAAATATGGTGGGACAAATTTTGCTTAAAAAAACAAAACTTAACATAAAGCTCAAAAGGGCGACTAAGGATCAGATAACACATATTGTAGGCAACAAAGGCTCAAACGATCCAACAAAACTGCCTATATCATTTCTTAGGTCTCATGTGGTTATTTTAAAGCCGTTAATAGATAAAGGAGGAAGTTCTAGTGTAATAGTCCATATTTGATGTCGTTTTCAGTACTTGACCAAACCAAATATAATGAGATCACAACATTAGAGTTTGATAAGAAAACATGGAATTAGTGCATAACTCTCACAAAGAAAATGACAGGCTTAACAGCTGACAAGGTTATAAGCCTCCACAATGATTTATATGACTCTACAAATTATACAAATTCCTCCACCAAAAATGGCATCAACATGGATATGTGAAATTTCTAGTTCCAAGCAAAAATATCATAGAATTCATCTAGAGAAGGATAACATAGAGAACTGCACAGCCATAATCAACCCACTCAAATGCTAATATGAAATTCCTCATTTCAAAACCACTAGTACCAAGCCTTATTATAGCAAGAAGAATGATGCACAACAACAATGACATGAGAAAAGGATTTTGTTTTGTTATTTTCTGCAACTTCTTTTTTGTTTTTTTTATTATTATTTTTTTCTTTTATCAAATTACTGACTAAACTATTTTAAAGGAAATCAATAATACTCAAAAGACACAAGAAGACCCAAACAACATGAAAACAAAGAAGTTCCTAACTGCAGTTTTGTTCAATTTTGTCACTATTAAGTGTTTAACCGATAACTTTCAAACCACTTGACCAAATTCAGCGTTCTTTATATGGTTGGAATCAGCACGGAAAAATAAAGAAGACTGTGTGGGCTAAAATGTTTTGATTTTCATATTTGACGACATGTTACTTAATTAGAGTAAAATATTTTCATTTTCTAATTAGATTTATTGTAGTTGTTATAAAATGTTTTTGTACATTCGATAATACATGATAAATACTTTTTCATCTTTTACTTTTAACGATCAACAAATGGTACAAATAAATAAAGAAGAAAATTGAAGGATATTTTTCTTTCGAGATTAAAAAAAATGAATAAATCTATTTAGATACTTTAGATTGACTATATCTAGTTAGGGGTGTTAAGTGGTTAAAAAAAACCAACCAAAAAATCGCACAGAGTTGAAACCGGACTGAAAAATACCAAATCGAAGAAAAACCAAAATTGAATTGTGAAAGCTGAAACCAGTTGAAACCAGACCAAAACTAGTTCGGTTTTAGTTTTCAACAAACACCAATCGACCTAAACCGGCCCAAACCGAGTTTTATCTGTTACATCAAAACAGCGTTGTTTGGTGCCTAACCCTAATCAAAACGGTGGTGTTTGCTCCCTATTCTTTTAACCCTAATTTCCTTCCCCGACCCTCATTCTTTAGTTCACTCAGTCTCTCAAACTCTTACCACAACCACGACGCAGTCCACACCAGCTCCTGAGTCCAAACTCCTTCATTCTCCTTGAAGCCGTCATCCCTCATTTCTCTTAATCTCTCAGCCTCACACACACACACACACACACACACACCGTATCGGCCAGCTCCCCATCACAAAGTTGTCATCTCATTTTGCGGTGTACTGGCCTCAAAGCTTCGCGGGCTCACGACCTCCATACCACAACCCACTTCATCCTCTCATCGATCTCTCCATCGTGTGTCCTCCCTTGATCTCTCCATCGATGATCGATCCCGTGTCTTTTCTCGATCTCTCCATCGACGATCGATCTTGTCTCCTCCCTCAGTCCCTCGATCTTTCCATCTCCCTCGGCCTCTCCGTCTCAGTCAAACCCATACCCGAAGCTCCTATCTCACCTCACGAACCCTCACCAAATGGGCTCACAGCCTCACACCTTGATCTTTCTCTCTCTTTTTGCCTTGATCTCCCTTCCCCAACCCCACTCCCACCCCCACCCCCCCCCCCCCCCCCCCCCCCCCCCACAAACCAAAAAAAAAACTCCCTTGGTCCCCTTGGATCTCTCCATCTCTGTCGGAAAACTAGTTAAACTAGTCCAAAATCAGTTCAAAATTGAACCGAACCAATTTAATAGATTTTCGATTCAAACGGTTTTAGGGTGAAAATTGGACCGAACCGAAATTGATTCTTCATCCGGTTCGGTTTTGATTTCAGTAAAAAAAAAAAAGCCGATGAACACCCCTACATCTAGTGACAATTAATGCATGGTATTATTTCAATAACACATTAATTACATTTATTGAAATAACACCATTCATTGATTACCAAATAAATATGGTCAATTTAGTGTTTCTAAATAATATTGTCCAAAGAAAATTGCATGAAATGAAATAGACCAAAGAGATAAAAGAGAAAGAGGGGGAGGGAATTGATGAGAGGAAATAATATTACCGAATTATCAGAATTTCATTCCCAAGAATTAGTTATCTAAAAGGGAATTCAGTTTGCCTTACGTGCTAGGCTTCGGTTTGCAACGACTTATTTTCCCCTCATGCCATCACAAATGATAATCCCTTTCCCAATAAGCTAGTAGACAGGACAACAGAAGATTTTGCTACATTTCGTCGCTTAAATTAAACAATTATAAAAATTACAATAAGCCTGGGTCAAAAATAATTCAAAAAGGACTTTCATATAAATAAAATTAAATGTGTATGTAGCTAAGAAAGTTCTTAACCAAATTTCCTGATTTCCTTCCGCAATAAGCTGATGTTCGAAATAAGACTTCATACTCCTCAGACAATTTAAGCTGATTAGAACAAAGCTTAGTATTTGGATAAAAACGAAGATAATATAAGGGTACAAAAGGGTCGAAAATATAACTCTTAGTATTCTGGATAAAAGCACAAAATTTCGGTCAGCAAACATCCTTTATCTCTCTCAGAGAACAAAACAAGGGTTGAAGCAAGTAACGAGTCTTCAACAAGTTCACAAAGCATAAATCAAACTCTTCTAAAATAGGAGAAATTAAATAGAGGCAGCACTTAAGCCATTCCAACGATTTCAGTAGGAGCCTCAGGAACCGCTTCCTCCGCAGGCCTCTCAACCTTAACACCAACATCTTCATGACCACCATGGACCTACAGAAACAAAACCCATTTGATTAACGTTAGTCTGCACCAAGACTTAATGAACTTGACATATATTCCTTCATCAGAATCCGACAACATTTATCAAGCACTAGTATAATAATGAACAACGCTAAAAAAGATAATCCTAAATCAGAAGAAAAAAAAACAAAAAAAGGGGGTCTTACCTCCATTAGCTTGGTAAGATCAAACTTGGGGGCTTTCAAGATCTTGACTTTCCGGATGAAGACATTTTGCAAAGGATAGATGCTCTTGGTTTGCTTTTCAATCTCTTTACCGATACTCTCAGCAATGAACTTGCGGACCAAGTCCTTAAGATCACTAGATGTTGCCTGGGTGACCATGATCTCGCTCATCTTACGACGGATCTGCCATAATAGATTCAATATTATGTCATGTTTTATTCACAACAAAACACTTAAAACTAAAGCTACAAACATAAACCACAAAACATGGATAGTAAATTTAACCTGTCGAATCTGGCTAGACTGTGCATAACAGGTCCTCTTCACCTGGTTTGGACGTCTCCTAGTGAAGCCAATGCAGAACATCCTCAGAGTATAATTGTCTGTGGTCTTCACATCCACATGAGCTTCAATCAATGTTTGCCATTTACGCACTAAAGATCTCACTTGTCATTGGTAAAATTCATCCCCTGAATAATTCAATAGAATACGGACAGAAATAATTTTTTATTAATAATCATACAAAAGGAACAATAGAAAATAAAAGGGTAATAATTCCATCATACCCAGAAGTTTGTCAGAACTGTCTTCCCTTGGACATCTTCAGCCCTCAATCTCATCTTTCTGTAAGCATGTTCCTCATCACCCTGAAGGTCAGCAAGTGATACCTCAAAGACCCTGTGCTTGAGACCTTCTGAAGCAATCTGTTCAAATTCCAAATTTTTTTAAAAAGTCTGTACTAAGTTCACAACATAAAGGGTAGAAAAGAGATGCGTATGCTCAACAATAATCACATCCAAAATTCTTCTTCATGCAACAAGTAACATGCGTATTATCTGTAACAAGATGTAGAGTCTATATCAAAGCTTTAAAAGCCTGTCATTCATACGTACAACATAGCAAAGGATGTAAAGTCTATATCAAAGCTTTAAAAGCCTGTCATTCATACGTACAACATAGCATTAGAAGAGAGCAATGATGTCAAATATCCAGGCTGCAATTGCAGACCAGAAACTATAAACAGGATTGAATTGAATGTTCTGACTCAGTAACAGATGCAACAGTCAATCCACAAACGTGAAAATAAACCAGACATCTGCTAAACACCACAAACCCCATTTTTGACCATCCAAAAACTCTTAAAACAAGAACACTAGTTTCAGATAACTGCCAATCCAATATCTTAGGAACCAGGACACAACAAATGCAACTCCAACAGTTCATCAATAACCACAATCTAATAAAAACAATCCTCAATAACCACAATCTAATCAAAACCAGGCAGACATCCCAGTTAAGACTAAATATCTATATTGGAAAAATAAACTAAGACTACACTAAATTGAAATGGTGAATTAATAAAATGAACTTGTTCCAAGCTAAACCAGAAACAAAGAACCAAACCAAGAAAATACAGAATGAAATTATACCTTGGTACCCTGGGTACGGGAGACAAGAGTTTTGCCCACATTACTGTTGACGAACAATCCAGGGGCCTTGATGTCATACCAATCCTTCTTGGTAAACGGGTCAGCTCTGTAGTTTTTATTTCACAAATACATACAAATTAATTAATTAGCAAGACCAAAACATAAACAGTAAACATAGGAAATGGAAATCGAAAACAGAACTAAAACTTATATAACCCAGATCTGTGATAAACTATCAGCATATTTATAGATGTAAAAATGCTTACGCTTTCTTCTTTCCTCCTTTCTTCGACTTGGAAATCCTCTTGTTCTTTCTGTGTAAAGTAAAGGTCGGGATATTAGTCTCATTCAGAAATTTAAGCAGTAAAACATGCTGTCTATGTATAGAGAGATTACCCGACAGCCATTGTTGGAGCTTGAAAGGACTGAGGAGCTCGAGGGCGACCTGCAGAGAGAGATGAAGAAGGGGCGGAAACGGCTGTGAGGACTAACTACTAGGTGATACCAAAACCCTAACTCTCGACTTATATAAATCTGATAGGTCGTGCCCTCGATGAGCTGGGCTCAGGTTATCTCCGGCCTATACTATGTGAGCTCACGTTCTGCCTTGATGAATCGTGCGAAAGCCCAAGAAAAGGCCCAATTTTAACACTAATGATAACAGTGGCCACTGGGCTTACATGATTCTCACTATCAGATAATTATTGAGGAGCAGAGTAACAACTCGTCAACTCGTCTCTATGCTCACTTCTATATATTAGAACTTAAATTTGGTTAAATACCTCATAATGCCAATAATGTACTATATTTAAGCATGAAAAAAATTAATCAAACATCAATAATAAGAACTAAAGAGTAATTAATCAAATTTAAAAAATAAAATCATATTTTTTTAAAAGAAGAACGTGGTCTTAAGGCGTGTTTACTTAAGGATATGGCGAATCAAATCAAAGGCAAACGATTCCCATTGCCCGAGTACTAATGTGTTGAATTGCAAAAATAATTTTTTATAGAGCATTCATCTAATATTTCCTTTTCAGGAAAATTTATTTCAAAAATGAATTTTTCCTAAAAGATCAATCTAAGTTAACCTCTAATTTACATATTTATAAAAATGACCCATTTTTATATACAAAGGAAAAAAATTGCAGCACTCTCATAGCCTCATCATTTCAATTGTGGGGAAAAAAAACTAAATTCAAAACATTAACCTTCGCGAGAGTGAGTGACAAAATCCAAACGCCACACCATACTTCGCGAGCTGCTCACGACCAAAACGGAAAACCCTCACATCTATTTCGCAATCAAGGAGGCCTAGACGGCACAATCTTTGACTCTGTTGGGCAAGCAAGGTAAATGGGGCGCCATCTTTGCGATCTTGGAGGCCTAGATGGCGCGACCTTCGACTCCATTGGTGGGTGCTGGATGACACGATCTTGGAGGCCTAGACGTCGCCATCTTCGCGGTTATGTGCAATGAATGCATTGAAGGTGGGTACAGATACTAAGTGCATTGAGATTTGAGTACAAAAAATGAGCCTGAAGGCCTTGTTGCATCAAATTTCCTTCATATCTAGGATTGAATTTGTCATTTTATTAAGTTTATCCTCTGTACACTATTAGTTATGCTGGATTGAGAAGATGACTTCTCATTTATCCACATATGCGTTATCGCTATCAAAATTTGTTGAATTTTGGCTAGTCTTCACTGAATTTTTGTGCATAATTTGTATTTTTTTTCTCCATGGTTTTATTTTGGTGCCCATAAAGTTTTTTTTAAAAAGTGTAATTTTTAGTTTTGAATTTCGAGTCATTTTGAACTCGAACTGATCTTAACATAACTCTTTTGCTATTAAGGTGAGGGAGAGGTACGAGATATCAGCGAAGGCAGCATGATAGTGGGTCGAGGAACCCAAAACTGAAACAGAAGACATGTGAACGATTATCAGTTCTTCTAGGTAATTAATGATAAAGTTACTTGCTCAATTGATGCCTTGTTTGATGTACATTGGCTGCATTAGTAAATTTTCATCTTAAAATGATGACTAGAAAAAGTTCTCTGTATGAATTATATCATGATGAATGGAATTGTAAAGCAATGACCAGGATAATTAACAATTCCTAAATCAATGAATTTAGAGGTCTCGGAATTACTCCTAAAAGCAATGAAATTCAGATGTTGCATGTTCACCTATAGCATATGATGTGCGTATTTTCTACCTATTCAATGAAAGAATAGAGAGGCATTTGATCAAGAACCACTATATAAAATTGTTGATACCATATCGACCGATAGGCTCAGACCCGGAAGATCACTCGGACCAGGCCTAGTCCACTATCAAGGCTCATCATAGCATGCAAGCCCATTTTGTGACGACCCGTCTCGAATTATCGGGAATAAATTAAGAATTAATGACGGATTAGCGAGGCTAATCGCAGATTAGACGAAGATTAGCGACGTTCGGGAAAAATGACGATTTTGCCCATAGAATGGGCGAATCGTTGACTTTTCGTTCAGGCGGTTAAATGGAATTTGACTAATAACTGTGACGTAGTTCGTGACGTCACGAGTTCATAGACATGTGGCAACGCTCGATTTCGACATTCGAGGAGGAAGTTGTGACGTTCGGAAGTTCGAGGGCAATTGGTGATTTGGGCAAAAATTTGACTTTTTGACCCGGGAGGGTCGGATGGCCGAGGGCCAAAGACCGTTACGTAGATCAGGACGATATGAATTCGTAGACAGGAGGCACGTCAAATTCGGACGTTCGACGGAGAAGTTACGGTTCACGGAAGTTCCGGAGAAACTATTTATGGTGACACGTTTTACGAGGTAAAAAGTGATTTTTTGTCTTTTGTGGGCCCAGATACATTTTAGTGGACCAATCGATGAGTGACAAGTGTCACCCATCGACTGTCCAACCTCATTCATTCATGCATCTTCCATCTCCATCGATCACTCATTTCTCCCTAACCAAACCCAAAACCCGATACATCCTCCCTCCTCAAAACCAAACCCTTGACCCTTTGAGCCTAACTGAGAGGACAGAGAGTGTGAAGAGCATCAGAGGGACGTAGTGGCTGGCCCAGGCAGCACCGCCGTGCACGGCGGTGGAGGAAACTGTGTGAGGTAAGCGATTTAACCAATTTTCAATCTTTTTTCCATTCCGTGATTATGGGGCCTTTTCTATTGATTTCTATGAATTAAATAGGTTTCTAGGAAGTTAATAGGAAGGTTTTGAGAGAGGTTAGACATTGAGGAACACTGGGGAAGGTTTGGGAAACTTTGAACCGTGAAGAAGTTTGGGCCGGTTCGATTTTAGGGGTTATAGAACCTCTAATTAATTTAGTTAGGTTCCTAGTATCTAAACTAGAAGAATAGCATCGATTAGGAGAAGAACGGACGAAAACTGGACCGTGTTTGGACCTGGACAGGTCACGCCGGTCTAAGTTGCAAGAAAAACCGGACCGGTCGGCGCAAGGTTAGGACGACAATGTTCATTGGTGCGTGAGCCACACGCGCAGCCCCTTTGGCGGCGCGTGACAGCGCGTGGTAGAGAATTTGGGAAAGGTTCCAACATGTAATTTCATCTATTCGATGTAACGAACATTTTGGGACTGGTTTCGTGTCAATCGGATATCGTTTCGATATAGTTCGGGACGTCCGAAGGTTTAGGTTCGGGTTTAAAAATAGTTAGAAATTCCGGAAAAATTATGGGACTTTAGTGAGGGCTTATATAAGTTGCTAGTAACCCTCTAAATTAATTTGGACAGGTTCGGGAATCCCGGAGGTGACGATTGGCCCGAGAAATGCTTATGGCACGCGTATCGAGGCGCGGCTTCGGACGGTCTGTGAGTGGACCTTTCTTTCGAAATCTATGCATGCATAAATGTTTTATAATTGTTTTAAAACATGTTTTGTGATGCCTTGAGCACATTTGTTTGTGGTAGCCTAGGATTTACGTATTTGCACGTATTTCAAGATTTTCAGTTTTATACGATGCTTATACGTGCTAGGTTTTCAATGAGGGTTTCATGAATTGGTTTTGGATTTAGAATTATGAAATAGGGCATGAGACCCCTTTGATTTACAAATCTTGGATGGTCATGAGACCCTATTGAACTGAGGATTTAGGCCGAGGCCTGTGAAACTGATTTGAATCGGATTTGAGGAATCCTATTGAAAATGTATTTTTGAACCCTCTATATGATTATATGGTCTCCTCCAGACGTCGACCGGAGAGTCACGATCCACATACCAGAATGGATATCCCCCATAGGGATCTCGTTCCAGGAGTGGGGGTTACTATTTATGTTGTGGTCCCGGACCAGATTCCGGAGAGATGTGTAGACTATATCCCGTGATAGAGCTCGGACTAGATCCAGAGATTGAGCCTCCTAGATGGAGAATACCTGGGAGAAGACTCGGAGTGAGACCCCGAGTAGTGTGCACACTAGATAGATATGATGACATCGTGTCTATATCAGGGATGTGTTCCCTAGGGGCTGTGTGCCCCGAGTTGGCATCTTCTCGGAAGTGCCCTCGGATGGGTTTTACGTATGTTGATACGTATGTGATTCTGATGGAAGGTGATTTGGGGGCGGAGACCCCGTGTTCCTTGTTTTAGAAATGATTTGGGGCAGAGACCCCGTATTCTATGTTTTAGTATTTTCACCAAGAATTTTTTGGGATGAGACCCACGTGACATGATTTGGGGCTGAGTTCCCATGTTTTGATTTATGGTTTATAAGATTTTGATTTTGGGTCGGGGACCCAAATGGATTTTATGGGTCATGACGGTTTATGGGGCCGGGCATGAACCCTTGAAGGTTTTGAGAATGTTTTCAAGTGTTTTATGAACGTTTGCTAAACGATTTTTGAATGCATGCGTGTGTATTTATGAAGGGCGTAAATTTCTTTGTGCGGAAATGTTTTTAAATAAAATATTATTTTGTCCACTCACGACTTTTAATGTTTTAATACCCCTTCAGGTTGATCGCGGATGCGGGTTGTAGCAGAGATGAGACATCACTCCCCTCCTCCTATGATCCTAACGCACTCTGATAGCCCCGGTGAGGGCTAGAGATGGACTTATCCCTGGTGCTGGACACTTCGTGTCAAACGGGATCAGGCGGGGTCCCACGACGTTAATCCCGGGGGATTTGGAACCGATCCTGACAATTTGGTATCAGAGTGTGGAGTACGCGCAGGTCGAGGATGTGATGCCTCTGAAGTCGTAACAGTCCGTCATCAACCTGGTAGTTAGGGCATTAGTAACGAGAATTCGGTAAAAGTGAACCTTAGTTAGTTGACGTTTGTCACGTAGTAGGATGGTTGAGGTTCGTTTGGCATTGGATACCACATGTTTTGAGGAAGTGGTTTCTGTGTAGGATCAGTTTACGTGTGAAAATTAACGGCTTAGAGCCATGGTGTTACCGGTGGATAGGGACTATGCTGACCGGTAGACACGGTGTGACGACTTGAGAGTCGTAACCGCTCGACGGTTGGGACGTCTCGGATAGAGGAGGTACGGACTATTACCAGTGTGGTTAGAGGTCAGGGTCACCCGGTTTACGATGACCATGTACGACTACACTCACGACGGTTGGGAATAGGAATGTGTAACTCTGGTTGGCATAGTGATGCCATGTTTCGGGTGTCGAATTCCACCAGTTTGCCGACTAGCAGAGGATGTCGACTAGTGGTGGATTTCTAGTATGGATGCTGAGTAGCATGATGGAGCATGATTGTGACATGCCATGGATGAGCGATGGTAGATACCGCTGAGGCCAGTTCCTTATAAGGCCAGCGGTTGGAAACTGCGGAGTTACGAGAGGACAAATCCTCATATTGTGGTTATTGTCTGGTTTGGCACCAGTATCGGAGTCGGAGTTGAGATCGAGGGATCGTCAGGGTGTATGTACTGCAGTGAACAGCTGGGTTCATGACATCCCCAGTTCGAGAATGATTGGCCCAACACTAAGTAAAATAAGGGGATCTGATTCACGAGTACCATTGTGAGATGAGATTTGGAATCCAGAGGTGGACCGATCGGTGGGATGTTCGTGTGTGGAATGATTGGTACTGGTGGTCGACTACCGCATGGTTTTGGAGTTCCGGTAGCAGAGTGTTTCTGAGATTGGTCTGCACGAGGTTGTGACAGACACTGTTATCGATGGACGTAGTCGAGTCTTATCAAACTGGATAGGCTCAGGTTGCCGTGACGATTTTGACGATAGGATTCGTCAGTCGTGAAGATGATACGAGGTGCGTGAGTGACGCACAATACGAGTAGTGATTCTGGATTTGACTCAGTGACTGCTAAGTCCGATCACAGAATGAGACGCTGACGTTGGGTGCTGGCATACTTGCTACGCTACCCCTGTGAAGGTGGCTATTAAGAGTAGGATAGAGAGGATCCCGAGTGGCTCAGTGCGAGGTACGGGAGTACTTGGTATGGAGACCAGTTTTCCCCAATGATGGAGATCAGTTTCCTCAGTGATGGAGACCAGTTTCCCTGTGATGGGAGACCAGTTTCCTCAGTGATGTAAACCAATTTCCCCTGTGACGGAGATAAGTTTCCCCAGTAATGGAGACTAGTTCCCTCAATGCTGCGAGATTGAGTCGCGAGGGTGTACTCAGAAGTATCGAGGTGAAACGTGAGATACAGGTGAATAGATGATGTATGGGTCGGTTTGTTAGATTTGGTAGTACACAGAGATTTGGCTTCAGAATCACGATAGAAGTTGCAATCTATTTTAGCCTACCGATCGAGGTCAGTAGATTCCGACCAATTCTGTGCATCAGAGTTGGATCAGGTGGTTTGAAGGTATGAGTTGTGGCTACCATAATGTACAAGATTTAACCTTGGGTCACGTGAATTCCACTCGGAATGAGTGAACCTACATAGACAGAATTCACGGACGCGTGGATGGCGTCCAGTTGAGCCGAGGACTTGAAAGTCCATCACGAATTGGTTTTGGTTGACCACGGTTGACCATTACCTCCTGAGTTGAGGACATGTCACTTATTTGCCTATAGGATGTGAGAATGTGCATGTGTTGAGTGAGTTCAGTAATTGGAAAGAAACCTGGTTCCAACGTGATTGGAACATCGGAATCAAGATAATCAAGATAAGTTGTGATTGAGACGACGAGATGAGTACTTGATTCCGCTTTGGAGATGGATATTCCGAGGTCACTGAGTGTGACTCTTTTAGTAGATAGTGCTGGATGCCGGAGGATAACATTGGATGAACTTTGATGTCATCATGTTGAATTCTCTTGGTTTCGTTCCTAGGTGGGACGTCGAGGAGTAATATGACAGCTAGGAGTTCGAGAGTGGTGTAAGAACCGTGACGAGTAGATGGTATTTAGCGTCACATGATGTGACGAGTGAGTGTCCGAAGTGATGGACTGAAGTTCACTTGGTGACAGACGGTTGGGGTCCGGACCATAGTTGGAGTGCGGACAGTAGTGTGTGGTTGGACGTTGCCAGAGTGCAGTCCTTGAGTAGGTCGGGTAACACCCCAATGTTGAGGTGTTGTGGGTGCACCGGTGTGTTGTACACATTGGACGATGGGATTGACCACGGTCAATCGATGCGTTGGGTTGAGAGTGCCGAGAGTTTGAGTATGATGTAGGTTGGATAGAGTCCTAGATGGACATGAGTGGCGATCGGGTCAGATCCGATAGTGACAGTTTGAAGACTCGAGGTGAGTCTAGATGTCAGTAGAGATCGCTGAGTGATGCGAGATACAATACGAGGACTCGAGAGCGAGTCGAGATCAGAGTAGAGCAGCAAAAAGCAGTGGAGCTAAGAGTTGCCAGATGGTCACGATGGTTGTGACCTGTGATGGTTACATATTGATAGGTATCTGATGCGTTCGGATAGGTATGATTGATGGGACTCTAAGAAGAGTAGTTTTTGAAGTATAGGAATTTGGGAGAGTGATTCAGGCAAATATCGAGAGTCAGTATGGACATAGGGTTGATGATGACCTATGAGATGGGATTCGTGCCATTGTGATGGCAGAATCT